>QJSC01015167.1:2380666-2980666 GCA_003697955.1 Calidris pygmaea | reverse complement strand
GAGGAATTCTGGACCAGACCTCAGTTGGTGTATAACATAGTTACAGTAACACCAGTGGAGCTGCAATAACATACATTGCTTAAAGGTACGGTTTGTTGCACGACTAAAATCTTGTCCATAATAGTACATAGGGGTAAAACTTGGTGAAAATATTTCGTTTATGATACTAAAGATACAAGAAAAGGAAGAAAGTAGGAGTAAAAATTAAAAACTAAGAGAAAATGACAGAAAGAAATGGAAAGGGGGAAAAGAGAAAAGGAAAAAAAAAAGTGGAAATAAGTGATATCTAGTATATTGGATGTGCTTCAAGGTCAGACATTTCCAGAAGTAGAGGTATTTCCACCCATGGTTTTTCAGAGATAGTGCAGGATAACCCTAGATTTTGATGCATGTAACTGAGATCAAGTTTTAGTATGATTTCTTCTGCGGAGTGCAAAAAAAAACGCATGCACCACTTAGGCTGACACTGCGTGGCTGGTTAGCCTTGGCTAACAGTCAGACTCCCACCCAGCCACTCACTTGCTCCTCCAGCCCTCCGAGGAAGACAGGAGGGGTGGAGAAGACAGGAAGAACAGGAATGAAAAAATCTTAAGGGTCAAGACAAAGATGGGGAGATCACTTACCAACTACCACGGCAGTTAAAGCAGACTTGACTTTGGGAAAATAGAATATATTTATTGTCAATTAAAACAAATATGTAATTATGGACTTAGGTAGCGGGAAACAAAAGAGAAACATGTACCTTTCCTCTCTTCTTTCCCAGGCTCAGTATCACTCCTTCACTCCTAACTCTTCTCCTTCCCACCTTACTGTCACCACTGGCCACACTCAGTCCCTTCAGCAGGGGATCGAACAGTGCGGGGAGAGAGGGTTATGGTCAGTAGGTACTGGTTTCTCTCTGTCTCTCCTTCTTCCTCCCACCTTTCCACTGTTCCAGTGTGGGTCCTGTGGGAGAAGCAATATGCAAAGTAGGTTCCGACTAACTGGAAGGAGGCAAACATATAAACAAAAAGGGAAAATGGGAAAAAAATAAAGAGAATTTCAAAATAAAACATATGAAGAAGGAAAAAGAGAAGAATGTTTTATGAAACAGAGATGTAGAAAAAGGAAGGGAACAGCAAAATGGAGACAAAGAATTATAATGAAGCGATATACCAATCATGTGTGCAATTAATAACTGTAATATGGGCACATGACACAGTAGAGATCTGAGGAAAAATTTACAATAAGTTTGAATCAGTGGTTGTTTTTGACTTGAGAATAACATCATTACAAAAATGCTTTTTTTTAACATGAAATCTGTGAAGCTTCTACTGCATTCCTTAATAAGCTATACAGTTTTCCTAAGCCAGCTGGGGAAAACAAAATTAAAATCCTAAATGTGATAATTAGACAAGCACAGTGATTTTTCTGATGTAACCTACTGTAAACATTAGAAATAAGGTAAAATTGTGGCAAAAGGGCAAATGAATAGAAAGTTAACCCTTGGTTTCTACTTTTGCACATTCAAGCCTACTAGATGTGACAGAAAATTAAACTACTACACTGAAATTCTAAGGCTTAAAGGATGCAGCTGTGAATGTTGATCTACTGTAATTGAAAATGCTTATTTTATTGATCCTCTGTTGAATCAGATTCTGATTACAATATCTGAAACTTATAGCAGTGCAGAAATACAGTCTCCTCTTTATTTTATTCATTAGGAGAAATAAACAACAACTGTTACATAGGATACCATAGGACCATGTATCAGCAAAACTCTCTTGAAACACAGACAGCCCGATACAGTTTTAAAAAATACATGTTGTTCTACTTCTGATTCACTTGGTAATGCTGGATGGTGATTTTTATTTTTAGGCTTCTGTTTTCCCACCTAATACATAGTATGACTTAAAATTCTACATATATATAGCGCCCATCTAAAATGCTATTTTTTTACTTTAACAAGAAGTTAGTTCTGCAAGGCCTTATCTTTTTGTTACCTAAGTAGCACAGGAAAGCTAACTTTTCAGAGAGTATGAACATGCATTTTTTTGTAAATTGTCTGTAGAGGAAAATTTTCTCTCTTTTTCTTTTTTTTTTTTTTAAATTTTATTTTCATTTTCATATTCCTGTGTGTTTCTGACTCGTTAAGACTGTCCAGTGAAAACAACAACGGGTGCTCCTTATAAGTTTTTTTTTCAGAACAAAGGAATGGGAGTTATTACTGTGGTTGTAAATCTAATATACCTAATCAGCAGGATGCCAAGTATTTAGTCTTGCTGTTCAAATGTAGACCTTTACATGGCTATATTGGCAAAGTTAGAGATTCTGAGGCTGCATCCCACCATTCTTACTGAAGATTATTGACATTTTCCCCATTATAAAATGAGATCAACATCAGTACAGGAATAAGTAGTCCTTTGAAGACAAAGTCTGAATGAAGTGTATTGAAGGCTTTTTCAGGTTGGTTTGGGGTTATTTTTGCTAACAAAGCAGCTCTGCTCCAAAAACAGAGCAGTAATGCAACTGATGAATTAAAAAAAAAAGGAAAAAAAAAAGCAATAGAGAACACCACTTTACTAAGCAATTACAGCAAATGAGAGAACTGCTAAAAATAGAATACCTATACTTACTTATACTGGCATTTTGGAATGAACAAAACCAATAACTACTTGTGAATATTTTAAAAGCCCTGATTATTAGATTATTCAATCTCATTTCTTACTTTTGGATGTTTTTTCTGTTCTGTGGTTTGTATGTTTTAGTTTTGCACTGTAGATTTAGGAGAACAATGTTTGTTGTTTTTCCTGAAAAAGTGTCAAGTGGATATTTTTGATGCTCTTTTTATCAGTTGTATGAGGACAATCAAGGGTTTTACTGAACAGACTCCAGCAGTACAGGGATACCTTCCATTTTCAAAAGTACCCTGAAGCTGTGTTTAACTTTAAACATTTATCTAAGTCGCGCAGAAAAATGATTTGCTGAAGTGTTCTACCTTGTAAACGAAGGTGTCTAGTGCCATCTGAGACGCCCTGAGACACCCTGAGACATATAAATGGGGCTGACACATCTGACAAAGAGCCTTCAGGAGATATGCGCCATTCTGCACTCATAGGTGGACATCAGACTGGATATCCCAAAGCAATTCAGAGGGATGTTGACTTCTTGTCAACAAGGAGCAAATGAATTGAACCCATTGTGTCAATACCTCCTTCTTCAATGAAATTACACTTATGGAGAGGTTGGGCTCTCAGCTCTTTCATAGATATAAATGGTGTGAAATGTGGAAATGTATGCTTCTGGAGGAGAACCTATTTTTGAGGAATATACAGAGTGACAGAATATGAAGGTGTGAAGGAGAGTAATTTAGAAAGAGAGTGGCTAATTCTGTACAGCTGAAGTGTTTCAAAGGTTGGAAGATTTGGGATTAAAGAGAATTAACTACCAGTGGACAAAGGAAAAATAATCCCCAAAGCAGTTTTAAGGACTCAGTGAAAAGTGACACAGATAGGATGTTAAAATGACTAAACTGCTGCTATTATCATCCTGATGGAATGAAAAAACTGAAACTAAATCCATCTCCTCAGGACAGACCGATACAGTAGCCCTGACAAAAGAGTCTCAAACTTCATTTAGTACAGTTGACTGGGAATTTATGAGTACCCGTGCCTCATAGCTGTTCCTTTTCTTCAACTGCTACGGGGAGGACGAAGGAAAGACCTTACAGTTTGAGGAACATTTGACTGAAGGAAATATTATGGCATTTTTTCTTAACTACATTAGATAAAATCAAGAAGTTAAGAACCAAAAGCCAGTCAACAAAGAAAAAGGATGTTTGTTTTTTTTTTTCCGATGAGAGTGGCAGCATATTTTTTTAAATTAAACTCAAATGAGGCTAAAAACAGGAGCTTGAAGAAAATTTTTGAAAAAATGTATTTGTCTTCTTACATATGTCTAAAATGTATAGCTCTATGTAAACTGTGTATTTACTTCTAAACTCTGTGTTTACTAGTTTATTGATGAGTTCTGCTCAGAAATATCAACCACTCTCACATTATGCATAGGAATTGGTGGTACCCACATTCTAGCATTCATTGAAAAACATCAAAAACCCAATATAACACCACAATTTGATGGTGTTCTATGTCAATGAAGTGTATCTAGTTATGCCATGCATTGTCCAAAGCAAATGGTGAAATATGCAGTGTTTGTTACCTTCTACAATGACCAAATTTAGAAAAGAAACACACAAAATGAACTTAATATCTTAGAGAGAAAATAAAAAAAAAATTGAATAGTGTGTCACAATATCACCAAAGAAGCCAGAATTAGTTCTTGACATTTCAAACTAATTTGCTAAATGTTTTGCCTGTTCAAACTAGGAAGGTATAAACTGTTGAAAAAATTTCTGAGATAATGTACTTAAGATGAAACCTGCAACAGGATATAAAAAAAGGACTTTTAAAACTGGTAAATCATTGTATTTTCTTGCAATGACTGTAAAGCTATATCCTGCAGAATTTCTTTGCATACTTTCAAATTGTTTCAGTCCATAGATTGTTTAGAAATACATCAGTTTCCAAAGAAAACATTGGGTCTCAAATGAAAAAGGTGTACATAATTTTTAAAGGAATCAGTGAAGCACAAGGAACCTATAGAAACATTCTTCTTTCTGCAGAAAAAATCAAAGTAAGTGTATTTTTGATACTTGAATAATAAAAAAAGTTCAAATTTTACCTATTGCAATGCATTGTTTATGCATTCCTCTTTACAATTTGGTAATTCAAATGGGCTCTGAGAGTAATATACTGACCACTCCCAGCCAGGGAAGAAATCAACTGGAATGTTTCAGTAGAAAAGAAATGGTTATTGTCTAGTTCTATCCAGATCCCAACTTACATTTTCCCTTTTGCATGCAAACTTTTGACCCTGCAAAGGAAGAAATATTTCTTAATTTCTTTCTGTGGAAACTGGTTTATAGAGCTATGGCAGATCAGATGTCACATTTCATCTCACAAATACTAGGATTTCATTACTAGACAGAAACACATAATATGTTTTGGGGTACTTGGAAAGGAAATTACTACTTAAGAATTAAGTGTCATTAAATTGTTCCTAGTTTTAATTGTATATATTTTAATTCCCCTACATTTTCCGGAATACACAAACATAAACTGAATTTCCTCTAACTTATGTGTACATGTTATCATTGTTTCAAATGTAGCTATGAGAGCATGCACAAAATCTGTTTTCTGTCTCTGACCAGCCAATATTTTGCGTGGTTGATACTAGTTTGTAAACTCAGTCCCCCGTGTTCAAAAAAGGACAGGGAACTGCTGCAAAGGGCTACAAAGATGATCAGGGGACTAGAACATCTCTCTCATGAGGGAAGGCTGAGGGACTTGGGTCTTTTTAGTCTGGAGAAGAGAAGGCTGAGGGGGGATCTGATCAACACCTATAAATACTTAAAGGGTGGGTGTCAAGAGGATGGGGCTGGACCTTTTTCAGCGGTGCCCATTGACAGGACAAGAGGTAATGGGCACAAGCTGGAACACAGGAAGTTCTACCTAAACACGAGGAAGAACTTCTTTCCTGTGAGCGTGGTAGAGCCCTGGAGCAGGCTGCCCAAAGAGGTGGTGGGGTTTCCGTCTCTGGAGCCATTCCAAACCCACCTGGACACATTCCTGTGTGACCTGCTCTGAGTGACCCTGCTCTGGCAGGGGGGTTGGACTAGATGATCTCCAGAGGTCCCTTCCAACCCCAAATTATTCTGTATGATTCTGTGTGATTCTGTGTGAGTTCAAAAGATGGACTCTGTAAGGCTGTTATGTTCAGGTGAACCTGGAACATCTGCACTGGGCTGAAAGCAACTTCTGTGGGCATAAATGCAGACACATTGAGAATCCCCTCAAACAAGCAAAGGAGGCAGAAAAGGAATTACTCCGTGCAAGACCACCCTTCAGGGGTAGAAGTGTGGTGGTGCAGGGTAAGGAGGTGCTCACCTTGCTGCCCCTTCTAAACATTGGGGCCCTGAGAGCATCAATAAGGCTTCCTGACCCTCTCATTCCAGCTGATTGGGAGCCCAATTTCAGCCCCCAGCCTGAGGTCACCAGCCCCTGCTCTGGCAATGCAGTAGGATGCAGGTTTCCAGGTCCACCACAACCCCAAGGGGGCCACTCCATAGCTCCTGGCACCCTGGAGCAGGGTCAGGAAACAAGGCCAAGCTGCTGATAGGACACCATATTCTTCTGACACTCCTAATCTGCTGTATCATCAATGCATGAATTGCGTAAACTTGCACAAACTAAGCCTGTGTGTACATCCAACTTGTCTATAATCAGAGACATGAAGCCTGGAAACCACAGATGGCTTCAAATATTATTAACTTAAATGTATTTTCATAGGGATCAGACAGACCAAACTATTCCTGTATATAACATTTGCAATTCAATAGTTATAATGTGAATTTTATCATGCAATTAAACTGTAAAATGAAAGAGCTGAGATATAGGATTGTTAGAAATGGAAATAATTTCTGAAACCTGAATTCACATGCTTGCACACATGCAGAATGACATTTAAGACCTCACCACACAGACTTAGGATACCTGCTGCAATCAGTGCTTACACTTGCAGAAATTATGTGTCTTTATAATAAAAACAAAGAGAAAATGAGATAAAGTTCTTATGATTCAGGTAAAAAAAAAACTATAGAGATGTGTATTCTTTTTCTGCCTTGTGATTCTGTTCGTAACAAAGTTCTGTCTGACAATATTTGTAATGCTGTGTCTTTGCCTTACAGAAGCAACTTCAAGCCATATTTGCAGAATTTTTAGGTTCTTTCACTGCAATTTAAACTAATTGAACTTTGCATGTATACAGCTGTATTAAAACAATGAGAGTGCTAAAAAATCAAGTTCATTCTCTTCCATGCTTGACAAGCAAAACTAATACTTTTTTCTTAATTTTTGGTTTTCATCTCTACTTATAAACACAGCAAATGGAGAGCTAGTGCCACTTAATCTCAGAGTCATTGTGAAAATGCATTAATACATATCTAGGAAGTGTTTTGATGTTATAATAATAGTTTTTAAAAAACACCATTACAAATTATTGATTTTGTGTGAAGTGCAGGTTTGGATAACACATGGTAAATAAAGTCTAGTTAAAAAAAGATCTTAAAAAAGCTGACAGAAAGAGATAGAGACAAATATCAGCCAATAAGGTGTGATTCTGTGGGGAAAACCAACAGAATTAAACTCAACTGGCACACAGGAGGGAAAAATTAAAGTTGTGTTATGAACTTTCCCTTTTTCAAGCTGCTTAGATCTCAGCTTCAGCCTTAATATTCTTATAATGTAGGACCAAGTAATTAAAATTATTTTGCAAGTATGTAGAAAGTAAATCATACTTTTTTAAAAGGGGATTATTCAATTAAAATTATTATTTACTGACATCTTTTTTCATAGTTTATAAACCCAGCCATCTGGCAACATTAAAAGAAAAACAAAAAGTTGACTCTCCCTTACAAGGTACCAATTTGAATTTCGAAATCATAGGATTGCTTCATAATTGCTTCAAGTTTGAACATTACTTCAGTTTCCAGCAATCAGCTGTTTAAAAATAGTGTCCTTAAATCACAGATCTATATTTTTTTCTGGGCCATTTTCCCCTTAAAATTGACTTGACATTTAAAACATCAGCTTTTTCACAGTGTGCATCCCATCTGCAATTATGCTGCAGCCCACTCAGGCACTCAGTTCTATCTTTGCTGTAGCAATAAACCTGGTAAAAGAACACGTGCTTATGGATAAAATGGATAGCATTCAAGCACACACACACACGAAAAAAAAAAAAAAGAATGAAGGAACAAAAGCAAAAAGATAAAACATGAAAATTTGTTAAATAACTGGACCTCCTTTCAGACATGTATTACACTATATGGTGCAGTATACAGGATTTGTACAAGAAAGGCAGCGGAATCTCTCCCCTGCTTGAGTAATTATTACAGGACCAACAGCAATCAACCTCTCTCTTTTAGAAGAATACCAACACAGTGGAAGCATTCATAGAATCATAGAATGGTTTGGGTTGGAAGGGACCTTAAAGATCATGAGTTCCAACCCCCCTGCCCTGGGCAGGGACACCTCCCACCAGACCAGGTTGCTCCAAGCCCCATCCAGCCTGGCCTTGAACCCCTCCAGGGATGGGGCAGCCACAGCTTCTCTGGGCAACCTCTTCCAGTGTCTCACCACCCCTACAGCAAAGAATTTTTTTCTAGTATTTAATCTAAATCTCCCCTCTTATCTTGTATATTTAATTTCTAATACGCAACAGCAAATTAGTGATAGCACTCGTGTCGTTTTTCATAACTGGATAAAACTTTATATTGGGGAATCATGATAAAAGGTCTGGGTTTCCCTGCTTGCAAACTTTATGTAGAGAGTAGCCATTTCAAAGACTCTAATAAATCATGGGTCACATTATGTGTGTTTGACCAACCTGTTTACATGTAAATGTTATACTCATTCAGTTTCTAGAGTTACTCCTGATTTACAATGACATACAAGGGGAATAGGAGCAAGTCAGCCTGCAGATTGTTCTGGGATCTACACAACTAGTGGTACTTGGGTCAGCCTGTTTAAAGTTTGTTTAAAATTTTCTTTTCTACTGAGCCGCCAGTTGTGTAACTGAGGCACAGACATAATCCCACTTTGCTTGCTTGCTTCTGTGTTGACTTGCAAAGCTCATCACGCAACTCAGGCATTCATACAAACTGATCTGGAAAAAACCTGAAAATATAATTCCAAGTGAATTTACATACATACAAGTCTTTTCATGAACAATGCAAACTGTGAACCTTTTTTCAATTGTTCTGTGCTTTCTAAGTTTGCATTCACCTATACTGAAGAAGCTTTAGTATTTTCAATTAGTGTGCAATTTATAATATCTCTGTCTTTTGCAAATGCTTATGTATTTGCAATAATAATAATACAATACAATCATGCTGAAACCTTTACCTCAAAGGAAATATTTTGTGCATTTCTCCTCCAGTCAGCATACAGCAATTTTAATGAAATCTGTAGGATTTTAGGCTGAAATGTGTTTGGAATTCACCTACATGTTCAAAACCTAGAAGATAGAAACTGATAGTCAAGAAGAGGTATGAAATAAGAAGCTAGACGAAACTGAAAAGAAACCATGCATCAATTTTGTTTTCTATTCAAAAGTTTCAAAATTACATCTGACTTTATTAACCTTTTGAAGAAAATTGCCATTACAAGCTAAAATATTGAAGAAAGAACATCCCTAAAGTGTTGCCAAATAAGCATGAGTTTTCTTGCTGTAAGAAGTTGCTTGCCTAATTCAGAAGTTGGTGGCAGACAGCCAAACTTCTTTCCTAGATGTTAAGACTATACCATAAAATATCCCTAATGTAGTTTTCAACAGTTCTGTTTATCTCCCTGGGGATAAAAGAACCTGCTGGTTTGAAGTGTCAGATTTTATACTGTGTTGCAGTGAGTTATTTTTATTTATCTTCCATTCTATGTTTTTCTGAGGCATATACAAAAGTAATCTTCAAAGAGCTATTTGTACTATTTCAAATTTTTTCATATTTAAGCCTTGGTTTGAAGAACCATCTGCAAAAAAAACCATATATAGCTTATGTCCTGGACATTATTCTCACACTGTATACATCCAATAGATTTTTCATCATTTTTCTTCACCTTTTGGAAGAGAAAAGAAGCCTGTCATTCTAAATCAGATTTCAAATGGTATTGTATTCTATTTCAGAACAGAACATGTTTGGATTACATTTAACTACAGCTTCCTTTCTATCTTGTGTAGACGAGAAATACCCAGGTTGTTTCCTGTTTAATTATCTGCAAAGATTTGTAGATACTGAGGTGGCCTAAGGCCAAGTGTCTCCCACGCTAAGGCTATCCACCACCAGCGGCAAAGGAAGAGCTGCCAGCAATCAGGAGAGGAATTGTGGTGTCCTGACTCTATGCCACAAAACCTGGTGATGCACACAGCATCCAAGTGTCTTCAGTAAAATATATGACTGGCATAATGCCCTTGTGGGATCCCCAGTCATTGTAAGTGACAGATATATTGCACACAGATAGGCAGTTCTAACGCCACGTCTATGAGGAGCTGCTTTTTGGCAAGCGAATCCTCTGGGGACCTCCAACCCAAACAATCCCTAGACATTTATTTCCCTTGTTGAGCATGGGAGATTGGAAAATCAGACTTTTAAGTTGAAAAAAAACCCAAAGCAAAACCCATATGCATGAAAAAGTCCTTCCTGTTCCACTTAAATGAACAAAAGAATATGATTCCTTAAAATTCACGTTTCCTTCAGTCTTGAAGCTGAATTTCCATGAGAAAGTCATTAAAGTAGGAATCGCCCAAATATAAATGCTCTTTTTCTGGTAAGTAGAACTTTTAGCAGCTTGCACAGCTGAGCCCTGCAAATCTCTTTAGCATATATTTAATTTGAAGAAGCAGAACTACTGAAAGCAAAAAGAATTCCTCTCAGAAGTGCTCAGAGATGTATCTAAGAATTCATAAAGGGGTTTGTAGCATGAAAACCTAGTCTTTGGCTAGATGTCAAGGTAGAAAATCAGTGCTTATCTGATTCACCAGTGACTTTATTTAAAATTAGCAGCATGGATATGACCCATGAATAAGTAGATTTCTTCACTCATTTATAGGCATGTATTTAAGTACACATAACAGAGCTGGAATAGAAACACTGATCTTGTATTTGCTTCTGTAACGTTGCTTTGGGGGAAAAGAATAAGGCAAAGCAGTCTTGGGAAATATTGTTAAAGTGATAAAAGTAACAAAAGGTGGAAAAATACAGATTTTTCTGTAACAATTGTTAGAACCTATGATGTAGTTATTATAAGCTAGGATATAACGTTGTATCTTCAGATTTAACCTTCTTATATAGATGTATTTTTACAATTTAACTTTACTGTATCTTAACTGTTCTCACACAGTAAAAAGCAGGGTTATTCTAAGTGTTTTCTTTTTCTATTTTAGAAACAGCATAATTAGAAAGAGACCTTAATAGAAGACTTTATTTCAAATATAGAATTACAAGCGTATCCTTCATCTTTGAACTTTTTGAAACACATTAGCACTCACTGCAGAGGAGACTATGTAGCCGAACTATGCTTTATAATAATAAATTATTAAACTGCCCCTTTGCAGCTCTTCCAGGTATTGGTGGCAATGATTATCAAGCTTTTCTGGGTTAATGTTATTTTCCTTCATGAAAATGGCTTATTTCTCCTTTGGCTTTCAAGCATTCTTATCTTTAAGCATTTTTCTAGTTCCATAATTTTTGAAAACTCTCCTCTCATTTGCTATTTTAATCTATGCTATTCCCCACTGTGCCATTGTACTTCTCTCTACTTCTGTGCTGTGCTGTCCTCAGGCTAACATGAATAGCATTATGTACATCTCTGAGGTTAGATGAAAATCTAGACTAACATCTTTTTGTGAACATGGCTGTAACATCTCTCTTATGTCTGTTTAAAATGTTCAGGTACTCTAAGCTGGGATAAACTTAATGCATTACCAGTTGCTACACTACAAGAAATTGTGCGTATTCTCATATCAAAAGGTAGAGGATAGATTTATAGGTGTGTATTTGTCTGACACTTGCATTCTATAGGCAGTAAAGCTTCCTCTATAAAGTAACTGAGGTCCAGATGCACAGACATTTATGGACCAAACCCAAACTGGTGTTGAGATGCTGTGATGGAGAATGCAGCAATGGTTGTTGTTATGGGAAAAGGATTGAGAACCAGTCATTTCACACACACTGAACCCATAAAGGGGGAAAGACAGTGTCTGGTCTTAATTAAGAAGTAACGTTGAACTATTTGCTTCTGTAGATTCTCTCAAATGTAATAGTTCACGGATTCACCTGGTTTAAATGATCCAAACACAATTCACAGCAAAACCTGCCATTGAATCACTGAAGGGAGGGGTATGGCAGGGAGTCCAAGGGCAGGTTGTGCCACGAAGCAAGAGGAGCTGGGACGGAGGGTGGCAGCAAGGCAGCTGGAGCAGTGGTCTCACCTGCAAAGTGTCAGGATGTGGAACCAGGAAAATCAGGGACAAAATCAGGTCTGGAAGCAGGCATCAGGGCCAGTTTCAGGCCAGCAATCATCCATCAGGTGATAAGTCAAAGTCATACCAGAAAGTCATGTCCATGTCTGTGTCAGGGAGGTAAAGGACCAGGTACAGGGGCTGTTGTCACAGCTCTGAGGTATCTCAGGGGAAGACTAATCCAGAAAGCCTCTGACTAAAAGCAGCTACTTGGGAATAGGAGATTAAGACCCTTGCTTCCAGCTAACTTCCCAACAGCTCTTGTCAGTGAAGGAGTTGACCTTGGCCTCAGCCAGCTGGAGTCCTTAGTTCACCTTAACTAAACTCACAGAACAGGAGATGCACTCAGGACTCTGTCAGGAAGAGTTTCAACCTCTGTTTAGTCAATGAATTGTTTAGTAAATCACAGGAGATCATATTAAGTCTAGAGAGTGTCATTTGTATATCTGAAGACGACCAATACTTGTTTTAATTAAGAAGTGCAGCCAGAGGAACTCCTGGATGAAAGTGAATAAAATGAACTTTGGGATAAGGTATTAAATCTGCCTGAACTCCCTAGAAGAACTGAAAGGAGAGCAGGTTAAATGAGCTAACAATCTTCTCCAAGATGAGTATCCGAGGGTAGTCCCTGAAGGTTAAGTCTGGAAATGTGTTCTGTGAAAGAAAGGACAGTCTTTCTCATGGATGGGTGCTTCTATCAGAGTCTCCAAATAGAAATGCAGCATCAGGCACAAAACTGAAATCGTGACTGCCATCTTGTAAGAGGCAATTACCTCTTGTTGAGATAATCTTGACATAATCAGCTTAAATGCGATTTTTCTATTCTTCTCTTTGTTCATCTGTGTCTTTATTAAAATTTGTTACTCTGTCATCTGTTCTAGCTGGTATGAATAAATGTTCTTATTTGCATTTTGTTTTAACCTGGATGTCATTTGTTGTTCTTCACCTTAGGGATGTGAGGACTAACTTGGGACACAGCAGCAAGTAAACAAGCACTCAAATGGCCACAGTATACCATGATGAAACGGGAAAAGGACTTCACTGAGAGGTTCAAATTCACAATTTATTTGGACTTCACTCACAGGTCCAATACATCACTATTGGAGGTTCTATGTGTACAATGGCGATTACACTATTGCAATTTAAAAGCAACTCGCGGAATACGCTATTGCGGCCTACAAATGATCCCGACAAGTAACACCACAAACCACAAGGGCGATGGATATTAATACCTTAAAAGAGTGCACCAATCACAATCTTAATAGCATGCCATATACCATACGTATGTTTCTTAATCACTTACCCTCTCTCTCAGGTAAGGTTGCTCAATCCCTGGAAAGTTACCCTGTACAGTGTCCTGGACAAGGCGGGGACGAATCTCCTACAGGCCAGCTGTATCCTTGGAAGATTCCCCCTCTTTCTCCCCAAACCTTGCGGTTTATATTTCCTGATTCTGTGGGGGTGCAGGATTATGCCTGCACTCAAAATCACCACGGGAATAGTGGTGGGATGGGACTCAGGGCATTTTGTTTGTTAAGGGAGATAAGGCTCCATTTGGTTTTGGTTCTTATTGTGATGCAATCTCAAGACAACCCCGGGCTGAGCCGTTTATCAGCTCCCCCAGGTGATCTCTGCATAGATAAGGCGAGGCGGAGATGAAGCTGTGTCGGATGACAACTCCCTGCATCTCACCTCTTGTGCTCTGAAACCGGTTTGGCTGGGTGCTCCCATACATATACCTTTCACTGTAGCAAAGGCTGAGAGTGACCACCAATGCTAATTGGTGTATCAGAAAATTGTATGCACCAGAAAATTGCCTTCATAGGGACAAAATGGGGTACAAATTTTTATCAGATTTTTTTAATCCCTAAGAAGGGCCTGGGGTTCAACCATGAGGAGTGTAAAGTACTTTTTGCTTTTTTTCTTTTTTAAAATAGGAATAAAATTATTTTATTTTCAGTAATGTCATTATGTTAGGGCACTTGTCTTCCTTGCACTGGGTTTTTCATTTTGTCTTTGCCACTCATTCACATTGTAAGAAGGGATGACAGGAAGATCTGGTCCATCTTCAAAAGCACACCCACTTCTGCACCTGTAATTACTTTATTTCAATATAAGTAATACAGACAGAGTACTTCAGTGGAATGCATGAGTGCATGAGGCAGGAAGGAACTGAGGTTCTTAAAAACCCATTTTGAATCCTTTAGAAGATATGAATTGTATAATCTCAGTCTAAAAAATGTTCTAGCTCCATTCAAAATAATTAGGAAAACACTACATGCAGAATGAGTGTGGATTTATATAATAAGAGGAAATAATATTTTAATTTCATGATAAGTCCTTAGTTTTTTTTTTCTTCCCAAGAATAATCCCATATGAAAAATACAAGCAAATCAAAGGGTTAATAATTTTTTTAATGTATGAATTCCTACTCAGAGCCTAACCTTCAGTAATTCAGTAATGGCATCACTGTTTTATTTCAAGATTTGTCCCTGTTTGTGACATATAGTCATCCAGTTATAAAACTGAAACAATATAATTGAGTTATATGCTCAATTACAAGTAACTACTGCAATTTCAGTAGAGCCAGTGAAATATTCACCACCAATTTGTGGTTTTTCAGACAATGCAAACAAAGAAATGGAGCCAAATATACATTCTAGCCTCTGAAAAGAATTTCTGTCTATCTCTGGACATGTTACAAGTATTGTATAAAACTAGGACTTCTTCACTTAAATTTGTATGAATATAAGCATAAAAGAATCCAAATGTACAAATTTATGGCTTAAACAGCCATAATGTCCAAATTGTAATGGACACTGAGGAAGAACAAGCTTGTTTGAGGGAAAAAATAATATACTGTGCTGTATTCTTCTATTCTACTGGCTAGTACACACAGAAATGTGGCTAATGTTATACTCCTTGGCATAAGTGCTTCTTTGAGGCCACAACAGAGGCACTAAGACACTGTGGTACAAAGCCATATACTTGGCTCTTAGTCTTGTATGTGATTATTTACACTTGCTAAAGCATACTATGGAGAACTATTTTCAAACAGTTGATGTTGTGAATCGGATCGCATTAATGTTTATACTGTACAACAAAGCCAGTTGCTGGGCATATATTAGTTATTTGAATAGTTAAGCCACTTTGACCATTATGTTTTCTCCCATTGGCTAAGTTCAAACTATTTGCCTTGACTAGACATCATTTACGTTGTGTGGCTAGACATTTAAATTATTGGGTTTGCTCATCCGTTTAAATGAAAAAAGTAGTTTTAAGCAAGAAAATAAAAATAATGAACCGTCAATGACTTTTTAGATGAATAAACAACAGTAGTAAAATTAATTAAAATTTCATTTGAGAATCACAATTCTGAACACATGCAAACAATACTAAGTCTCAAGCACATACTAAGAGGTTGTTTTTAATTTGGAAAATGACAGACAAACAGATAGCTCCTATTTAAACATTCAAAACTATCAACAAGACAACATAATGTTCTGTATCTCGTTTCCTATCTCAAAAACATAATATACTTCTAAATGAAAATAAACAGACAAACAATTGCCAAAAAAGATGAGAAAATATCTGGAACTGTGCTGCCCTTTATTACCACTGACATCACTGGAAAACAGTTGGTTAATAGATCTGTCAGAATATGCAAGATTTAGGAAGAATGTATTCAGAGGAGCAGACAGTTATAAGTACACAAGGTTATCCTCAGCTCAGTCTTTCTCGTAATTCTGTTCCAAGAGTGGGACATATTCTGATCTCAGGGGCATCGGTGTGTACCCAGAGTAACTCTGCTTCTCTCACTGCCTCTCTGCCCAGTTTACATGGGCATTACTGTAAGTCTTGGGGTGTGATTCTTTTCTTACATTGAGTGTCAAACATAAAATTTGTAAAACCAAAGCTATGAAGAAAGCCAAGTTGAGCTCAGAAATATGTGTTAAATGAACTCAGTAATCAAACTGTGAGACATATTTAACATATGTTAAATTCATCTTTTCTGAATTTACTTTCCCCATTCTGAGAGGCGATTTTTCCATCAGCTCTGGTGCAGTTGATTTACTATAAATTTATACAAATACATGCATAATGGTGAGGTTTTTCTTCTTTTCCATGCTATGTTTACAGTTTTGATAGAAACATATCATCATATATCTGCCAGAAATAAATATAAGAAAGAGTAATCTGTCTTATTATGGTGGGATGCATTCACTCATATAACCTGAGTCCTGTGAGGGTATTAATCTGAGCTCTTCAATCACAAATGACTCTAGGTCTAATCTTACCTCTATACTCAGTTGTAATGTGGTGATTCATGAATCTTTAATTTCTTGATTTGGAGTAATTATCTTTCAATATCCTCATAGGCCTCACAGAATTTGGGAATGTAACAATAACTCCTTCTCCTGATGCCTGGATCTCTGTACCTAATCCTAATCTACTCCAATAGTGACCCTATATGTAGCCTCCCAAAACTGAGCTATTCTTTGTGACTGGAATATCCAGACTAGTCTTGCAGGCTTTGTAGAACACAGCAGTAAATTGAAGTCTTTGTTCCCAAACTGTATGCAGGTTCCAACCTTTAACATACTCTGAAAAGTAACATTGTTGTAGCTGCACCCTAAAATGTTGCCCATAATAAAGCCTTTACGATGTCAAACAGCAGACCTTCATTCAGCCTTTCCTAACTTTGCACTAAACTTGCTCTATCTCTTTTACTTCCAAGACTAAATCATAGAATCATAGAATGATTTGTGGTGGAAGGGACCTTAAAGAGTTCCAACCGCCCTGCCATGGGCAGGGACACCTCCCACCAGACCAGGTTGCTCCAAGCCCCATCCAGCCTGGCCTTGAACCCCTCCAGGGGTGGGGCAACAACAGCTTCTCTGGGCAACCTGTTCCAGTGTCTCACCACCCTCACAGCAAAGAATTTATTCCTGGTATCTAATCTAAATCTCCCCTCTTTCAGTTTAAAACCATTACCCCTCATCCTATCACTACATTCTCTGATCAAGAGTCCCTCCCCATCTCTCCTGTAGCCCCTTTAGGGACTGGAAGGTTCTCTAAGGTCTCCCCAGAGCCTTCTCTTCTCCAGGTTGAACAACCCTAACTTTCCCAGCCTGTCTAAATGTCATTGTACCCACAATATTAGCTATAGTGACTTGTTCAAGAAAAAAAATGGTATCACTCCTAACCTTCCACTTCCTGTGAAAGCCAGTTCTGTGATCTGGCTACTGTATAATGATGAACTGAGATTTTCATGCATTCGTGAGAGTGTGTGTGTGTCTGTTCTTAAAACCAGTTCTGTTTTCATTCCTTATAGTCAACCACTGATAAACACCCAGTCAGGAAACAACATTAAACCATTCCCAGTTAGAGGAGGTCAGCACATCCCGTCCTGGCTTTAGAGGCTTAACAGGATGAAGACAACGTCTGCTGACCAGATCATCATTTTAAATGCAAACCTCATGCTGGATATTTACTCTCTGATTCATCTGGATCTAATATTAATATTAACACGTCGACTGAAAGACTCTCCATACAGACCTGTCAAAACTGCAGAAGAAACCAAATTATTCGGTCAAACAAATTATGAATACTGGGATTTTAATTTTCAAAGTTGAAGTTTTAAAAATATAAGGATTACTTTGTGTATTTTGTGGAAATCTGCTCTCACTTTCTTAGATTTTATAGATCCTGTTTCACAAAGAATGGAGAGACAGGCCATTAGCTGTGTCTGGCATACTGCGATTCTCATAATGAAAGCTATGTTAGGAAAAAATAAAAATCCATATAACTTTTTTACAATAGACCAGGAAATTTCTGTCTCACATAGTTTCCCCACTTTTAGTTTTCTTGCTACTAAAGTATTTTGGTAAGGTTCGTTCAGGTCTTTTTGCACATGTAATTAACAATAATCAAGCTCAGAGGGACTCTAAAGTTCATGGTTTGATAACCATTACCAAGTCCATAGCATTTTGCTCAATGGTTTATGAAAGGAAGCTGCCATTTTTGGGTGAAATGTAGTTTGTATGTTAGAAAGGCATCTGCATATTGACATAAAGGAAGCAGGGCTTGTTGGAGGATACAATAGTTTTGATTAAACCAGCAGATACACTTGAAAAAAACAATCAGGCCTGGGTTTACTGCCTCTTCATCAAAGCTTCAAATAAGAAAGAGATTTCAAGCAAAATTGTTGCAATGATGTTGCTCCCCTAATTTAAAGAAAATGTCTTGCTTCCTGTCTGGATTTGATTGGCTTCAGTTTTCAGCTATTGCTTTCGTTGGCTGAACAATATAGCCAGCTACTCTCAGAGATGCTCTTTGTCAATCCTTGTAGACTCAAATGAAGTCATCTCAGAACATCTTTTTGAAAAGTTGTGTAAATGAAGATATTGGATTTTATTTTTTACTCAAGTACTATTACAGTAAGTTTACAGATATTATATTTCATTTCCTGGGTTTACATTTAAAGTAAAATTTCAAGTTTTTTCCTATAATGAAAAAAATAAAATAATAGATTGCTTATATTCCTGAGCACAGTTCTCCTCCAGATTGTGTATTCTGAGGAAGACAATAGGGGAATTAAAAACCTTTCCTTTGAATAGAAGTGCATAGTTAACTGTGGTCAGTCTTGGGGAGCCTCTGTGACAGGATAACAACACTTGGTGAAACAGATATTTAGAAAAGACATTAGGAG
Source organism: Calidris pygmaea (assembly GCA_003697955.1). Lineage (NCBI taxonomy): Eukaryota > Metazoa > Chordata > Aves > Charadriiformes > Scolopacidae > Calidris > Calidris pygmaea. The sequence goes on along the minus strand of QJSC01015167.1, from coordinate 2,961,843 downwards.
TCATAAGCCACCCACAAAATGTTTTGGGGCTGACCTTATAGAAAGGGAGTTCAAGGCTGACTTCAATAGGGCTAATATTTAGTTTCAAGATAAGAATAAGTAAAATTGAAATGAAAATTCTGAGTGGCATTTTGAAAGATCTGTTTGACAACCTGTGTCTTGTTTATTTTCTCTGATGAGAAAGAACATTATTGTGTAACAGGGAACAATTTCTAAATGTCAATGATTTTTCTCTTCTTTGGGAACACAGTCAATGTCAAACTAGGTTTTAAAAAAAATCAAGTGAATCAAACAGTGTCAGAAATACATTGGGCATAGCTAAACTGAATTTACTATTGTACTTCAAGCAGGTAGAATACATAGAAATAAGCAGACCCACGGTTGGAAACAAGGAAAACACTTGCAATCAGAAGTGAAAAAGCTTAGGATTAGGAACAGCAAGACCAGGCAGCCAAAAGCAGAGCACAAGGGTAATACTATAGGTGAAATAAATCTGCTGTAGTAGTCACAGTAAATAATTCCAATATCCTTTGGTTCTTCCAGAACCAGAACTCTTGTTACATCTCTGCATTCCCCCATGGCTAGGCATTGGTTCTCCTTACATAAGAAAAAGGCCCAGAATACTACTGTAGTTACAGTTCTTTGTTATTTCTCTTTTCTGGAATATCTCAATAATATTTTTTTTTTAATTCTAATTTTGAAATGTATTAAACAAAAATAATAAAATAATAATAATAAAAGATGGATACTTTTTCTTCCAAGGAGGGCAGACCCTTAATGGAAACTCAGATAGAATGGTTACCAAGGTCAATGTTAAAATAGTTGTGATATTGAGAAACAACCAACCAAGTAACCAACTCCTATAGATTTCCTCTATAGGGAAGCTCTTACTCTGAAAACCAATGCTTAGCATTGCCAAAACTTGATGAGGAAGTAAAAAGAAGACTTGGGTGACTGGGGTTGGGCGGGTGGGTGGGAGAGAAGAAAAAGTCAAACCCCAAATTAAAGCCTCCTGTGCTATTATTTCTTAGATATATATCTAGTTAGTTCAGTTAAAATCATGGGGATTTTATCCCTTTTAGGACAAATAACTGACTTAAAATGAAAAAGTGGGAAGTGTTCAAGGTTAAAATCCAAACTGACAAACTTCAAAAGTGAAAGCTAAAAAGGCTTAACAAGGAGGGAAATCTGCTTTAAAAATGTTACTTACATCTGCAAACTCATTCAAACAATAATTGCTTTGAATTAAAAATTTCAGTGCATCAAGAATGTAAATTTTCTTCAAACTTCATTTCTACTGAAAATTGGCAATTTAGTAATAAAGATTGTGATAGTCTTGATTCATACATTTTTCATCATATTTTTAATTATTTTTGTTTGTATGGTTTAAATCAGTGTTCACAAAGTTGTTCACAAAGTAATAGCTGAAGTTACAGTCTCATTAACAATGGCGCGTTAGTAATTACAAGGTTGGTCATGGTTAATTACTACCCTTCATTAAACACAACACACCGGGAAACCGCGGAGGGCTTCTGAAGAACATCTATCCCATCACTGCTGCTCAGTGACCTAAATCAACCTTAATCCAAAGTCTGCTGTGACGGAGTTTCAGGTCTTCTGTATCTAAGCAATTAGCACGGAAAGAAAAGGCACATGTGCACAGAGACACGGCAAAAATGCTCTTGCAGCACTTCTGTGGTGTGAAGGACCCATGGTGAGCTGGCAAGAATTGTGCATAGCTGTGCGGAGCAGAAGAGCTCTTCAGGGAGAGAAGAAAAGGTAGGACTGGGTGAAAGAGTGAAACCTGTAGGCATGACATGTTAATGAGCTGTGTCAGAGCCATCTGAGGTTTTGAAGATAATTGCTACTTGAGAGTAAAATCACCATTTTTTTTTTCGGTTCAGGACAATATTCTTTGGAGCTGTCAGAGAACACTTAGAAAAGCAAAGCAGCCAACAAAGTGGTGAACCAACTTTTCAGCTCAGCTGAAGATGAGCTTTTTCAGTCCAACAACTTACTGATTGTAACCGTCTCTTTTATCCTTAAGCAAGCAAAATACCATATTGGCTTCCAAAATTTTAACCTGTAAAACCCCAATTATTATCACACTGTTTCACTCCTGGTCATTTATTTCTTGCAACATAAGGAACAAGACTACCCCTTTCACCATCTAACATTCCAAGAAGCAAAGTGGAAGAAACTTCCAAGATCCTCTCTGCATTAAAGGTCAAGGAGAGGCTGCCTTCTTTTGTTTGTTTCAATTTCCCAACAAAGTGACTTCTAAAGGTTCAAATTTCTGAATGGCTAATGTGTCTGTTGAATGGCATCCTTTGATGCTCATGACTGATTTTACATTTCTTCTTTTCATCTCTGTGCTCCTTCTCTTTCCTGCCTTTAAAGTCAGCATAAAGAAAAAATTTCATATGACTAGACTGTCAGCTGAACACAGGTACCATCATTCAAGAACATGAGCAATTAAAGAAGCATTGAATGACAAAGGAATGACCTGTAGTCCCCAAGACAGGTGAAAGTGTTAGCCCTTTTTTTACTGTACCACTACTGATAATTAGAATTTTTTACCTTCAGTGGTTTTCTGATCAGATTCCAGTTGTAGCAATTGCATGGGGTTATATTATTTTTTGACAATTATTTTTATTTCTCTCCGTCTGTCTCACTTTCTGTCTCTGTACACATACACACAGATATATATCACACTCATAGATTAATCCTGTTTCCTTCTATGAAGCATATAAAAACTGGTACAATCATAATGGGTTCGACAGACTACTTGGAAAATTCTCACAGGATTCAGCAGCACAGCGGGAACACAAAATAAAGCTCTTTTGCAAGCTGTCCTACTGCTGGACCTATGATTGAAGGTCAGGAATACAGGCCCAGCACCTGTAACCCTTACAGGACAGTACGACCAAAGTGAAGAATGAGATGGGGAGCAGCTTTGTTACCTATTTGTGAAGAAGAAAAAGCCCATAATTTTCCTTTCTTGCCTACCTATAGCTTCATTATGTACACAACTGCTGTCTCTGTCAAAAACCAAAAAAAGCCTCTATTGACAAGCTGATGATAATGGAAAGCTTTCACCACTGTTTCCTGCAAAGATCACAGATCCTCACAGATCTTTCACATGGTGAATAATGGCGAACACATCCAAAATCTATACATATAGAGAGAGATACATATGAAAAAAAAAGAAAACAGAAAAAAGTAAACAAACAAACAAAACCCAAAGAAGAGAGAGAGCTTTATTTCACTGATAAAAACACAGCTACAAAAAAAGTTTTTTTCTTCAAGGGGGGAAATAATCCATTCTTGTCATGAATGTTTTGCAAAAATTGCCATTTAAGAACATGCATAGATGTGAACAGTTCAGTACAGAATAAAATAGTTGGAGTTAGAAGGGACTTTCAAAGGTCATCTAGTCCAACCCCCTGCAATGGGTGTCATCTGCTACATCAGGTTGCTCAGAGACCCATCCAACGTGGCCTGGAAAGTTTCCAGGGATGGGGCATCTACCACCTGTGGGCAACCTGTTCCTGTGTTTCATCACCTTCAGCATAAAAAAATTCTCCCTTACACTCTAGTCTAAAACTTCCCTCCTTTAATTTAAAACCATTACACCTTGTCCTGTCACAGCAGGCCCTGCTAAAATGTTTTTTCCCATCTTCCTTGTAGGCCCTTTTAAGTACTGAAAGGCCCCAATAAGGTCTCCCTGGAGCCTTCTCTTCTCCAGATTGAACAACACCAACTCTCTCAGCCTGTTGTCCTTCACAGGAGAGGTGTTCCAGCCCTTTGATCATTTTTGTGGCCCTCCTCTAGACCCACTCCAACTGTCCTTCCTGTGGTGAGGACTCCAGAGCTGGACGCAGTACTCCAGGTGGTGTCTCACCAGAGCGGAGTAGAGGGTCAGAATCACTTCTCTGGACCTGCTGGCCACCCTTCTTTTGATGCAGCCCAGGATACAGTTGGCTTTCAGGGTGGCTGTGAGTGCACATTGTCAGGTCATGTCCAGCTTCTCATCCGCCAACACCCCCAAGTCCTTCTCAGCAGGGCTGCTCTCCATCCTTTCATTTCCCAGCCTGTGTTGATGCCAGGGGCTGCCCTGACCCAGGTGCAGGACCTTGCATATCTATATATACAGTGCATCAGGGAGGGAATGTAAGTTTAAAGAGTATTATACTTGAATATCATGAGGTCTGCATCTCTGTTTCTCAAAAGACTACAGAGTTGACAGCAAGGACTTTCTTGTTTCTGTGTGTATTGGTTAATACATTGAATAACCATATTTCTCCACAGTGTTAAACTATTCCAGCAGTGGCGGTAAAGACAAGGTGTTTGGGAGAGATCTTCTGTTTAATCCTGAAGGGTTTAGAAGCCCATTTTTTGCAATGATGAAGACTGATTTATTGAGGCTGCTATAATTCTGCAGGTAGATTTTACTGGACACAATTTTTTATGAACTAATGAACTTAAAATGTGAAATCTTGAAGTGTGAGGCAGAGAGTATTACATTTCTCTAGTCTTTGCTGCTGACTCTCAGCTACATAACATTCCTTTACTATGGCATTTCTGGGGAAAAATATAGAAAAAAAGGTGATCTGTGTTGTTTTTAGCAATAGCAAGAAGAACCCAAAAAGATACTGGGGGGAGATGTGTGTTGTTTGCTTGTTTGTTCGTTTGTTCATTTGACTTGCAAATCTTTTATACTTAAGAATGAAAGGTGAGTTTGATTCAACAAATGGACTTGGGTGTTGTAACAATGAACATCAATATGCCAGCCACTATCACATTTCTTCCAGGTTGACAATCCATAGTCTTGACCAGTTTTCCTAAATAACGGTAAAGGAAATCAGATAATTCAGAACAGAATCCAAAACAACAAGAAAGGTAACAGAATCGATAAATTAATGGAAAAGAAACACAGAGGGAAAAAATGGTGTTTCCACTGTTCAATGCCCATCTTTTATCTATGATAGGTAGCTCAGTTTCTTTATTGTTAGGTTTTTGTTTGTTTGTTTGTTTGTTGGGTTTTTTTTGTGGAGCACGTTTAACTTGCTTCTTTAAATACAGGAGAAAAGGAGTCTTAATTTGACCTCCCTCAGTTAATTGAAAAGTAGCCAGAGTAGCCAGTCATGAGGCAGTAAAAATGGTTATGTGATCATGCTCTAAAAAAAATGGTTACATGTGCCCTAATCTCTTAGGGTGAATCACTAAAGTTGATTAAGTTTCTTTTTGAGGGGGTGAGTGAGCCTTTATATATCTTATATTAATGTTATGTTACCTAGCAGAAGAATAATAACAACCTGCCTATATCATTTTATGATTTAGATGTTCACCCACAGAGAGAAAGGCATTACTCCTAAACCAGTTTCTGCATTTCACATCAAATGTTCTTTGGTATAGGGATCATAATACAGCTCTTTCCATCAGACGTGCCTTTTTTGCAGAACTGGAGAGTTATATTCTGGTATTCAATACATTAATTTAATATGTTCAATACAATGCAATTTTATATAAATCTCAGGATAGGCAAAGAGCACCCCAAAGCACCACAAGAAGGCTGCATGTAGTCTCTCCTTGTAAAAGAAGCATAGTAAATTGATTAAATCTAGTAAAAGATTTGATAAACCACCACCAACATAAAGGATCTGTAAGAAAGGACCTCAGGTTTAAATATCTTCTCTAACTGTTTTAACAACTTGACTGTTTTATTAAAAGCCAATTTTAATTATAAAAAAAAAAAAAATGAATGGCAGCAGCTATGATGTCAGTTTATAATGTGGAGGTCACATTAGTGGTAGAAACAAATCACACTGAGATTTTAGACCCAAGCAGGTTGATGGGTATTGGAGGTAAGGACCCTGCAGAGACAGGTACAGCACTGGTTAACACTCTAAACCAGATAACAGCTTTTGGCACCAACTGAAGAGGAAATATAGCTGCTGAAAAATTCAAACAGTTTTCCAAGATTGCCCTTCAGGACCGGGGAGAAATTCAGGTTCCAAATTCTCCATTTCAGAAGGTATATTTGTAATTCTGATTCCTCTGGTTCTCCTGTGTCAGTGTTTTAGATAGAAGAGGAATGAATTTTTAAAGCAAAAGAGTTGTCCTCGCTTACTGCAACTTTGTTTGCACTGCAGACCAGTCTCGGAGCACACAAGCTGAATTCCTGTCAGATGAAACCCAACTGAACTTCCAAGGAGAGAGAGCAGTGAGCCTGCAATTGCCAAGAGGTGTTCAGATAAGACCTGGCTAGAGGTAATATGAAATAAGCCCTTTGATATAAATTTGGTGTAGGTATCCTGTCCTCAGCTCCAATTGGTTTTGTCCCTGAAACTTGCTTTTACTGTAGCACATTAACTGCTGATGTGGACATAACCTTTCCAAACAGCAGATCAGATTCTTTGTATCATTCATGATACTTCCAGTGTTACCTTACTAAATGCCATATAGTAAAATCAACATACAGCTCATGGAGATCTTTGAAAGAAGTTATGTTGTCTCCCTTTCTCTCTCCCAAAAACAAGTGCTTCTCATCATTAGCTGACTTGGTTTAAAGGGATCCAAAATGTTTTGGGATTTGGATTTTGTTTTTTTGGGGGTTTGTTATTTTTCGTTTTGTTGGGTTTTTTTGGTTGTTTTTCTTTTTTTTTTTTTTTGCTTTAATACTAACTTTCCTTTAACGTCTGAAAGATTAGTCTATCTTTTCAATAAAAGTAAGCAACAACAATAAAGAGTTACTTTATTTTTTCTATAGATCTTGCTAATTATCATATGTTCCTAAATTACAGAATGATGGAATCACAGAATGATATGGGGTTGGAAGGGACCTCTGGAGATCAACCCCTGCTCCAGCTCCATCCAGAGCAGGTTTCACAGGAACGTGTCCAGGTGGTTTTGAATATCTCCAGAGATGAAGACTCCACCACCTCTCTGGGAAGCCTCTTCCAGGGCTCTGCCACCCTCAAAGCAAAGAAGTTCCTCCTCATGCTTAGATGGAACTTCCTGTGTTCCAGCTTGTGCCCATTCCCTCTTGTCTTGTCACTGGGCACCACTGAAAAAAGACAGGCCCCATCCTCCTGACACCCACCCTTGAAGTATTTATAGGCATTGGTCAGATCCCCCCCTCAGCCTTCTCTTCTCGGGGATAAATTTTATTCTCTTGTTTCTGATTGAAGGCTAAAAAGAAAAGAATATTGCTTTTTTGGCTTACACAACCATACATTCCTTTAGACTTCGTATTATTTACATATACTGAGGTATTTTCTCTGTGGGACTGAAATTAGTCATCTCTAGGATTGCATAGACATGATCTAGTTGGACCTGTTTTGAGCAGGGACTTACACTAGATGACCTCCAGAGTGTCTTTCTAACTTAAATCGTACTATGATGCTATGATTTTGTGGCATAGAAACACCTATCTCAGTTGTATATAAGATTTAGAGTAACAGCTATAGTTATTGCATAGTTTTCCAAGCACAGAAATATATATTAATATTTTTGCTTGTTTGTTTTCCTCTTAATGCAATTAAAATAATGGACATCGTATCATCAGATCTGAGCTAATCACTTGCATTATATGAGGCAAAGAGCAACTACTAAAGGAAGACTCTGCAAAGAAGCTGAAGTGTAATGATTTGAATTGCTGAAACAATTTTAGACAGACGTTTTTACATTTGTTAATATAGAAAGAACAGTATAAAGTAACACATAAATGTAGGTAGCTTTGTTCAGAAATGTGTCACCAGTGAAGTTGTAATAACTCTGTAGTGGAAAATTGCTCTTCAACAGAGATTTAAAATGCACTCTTATTTGTTTAATAAGTCAGAAATAAAATAAAGGTAGCCTTTCTAAGGCTTAGTCGTAGGATAGCACGTATCTGTTAAACTGATCCCTGCTGACTCTGGTAACATTTTTGAACAGTTTCAATCTCCGTCTAAGTGTACAGTCACACTATTATGACTTCAACAGTCAGCTGTGTATTTTTTGGAATAAATGTCTGATTTCATTCATACAGCAAAAATTAATAAAGCACATTTTCAATAAAAATGTTTAAGAGCTACATATGCAATTCTGTTAAGAGTGGCGGAGTTTTACAACAGCTTTCCTGCTCACCTTGCTGAAACATACATCTTCCAGGAAAACACTAAATGAGGATAAAAATACTGTTAGAAGAGATATAGTGGGAGGGCAAATATATGCTTGCGTTCTGAAAGGTTCCTGCTGCCATAGGTAGCGTCAGTGTTTAACTGCAGGAAAAAAGTTTTGTAAGTACCTAGTGACCATCTGATGTTAGTGACTACCTCAGAAGACCAGATATACAAGTAGTTTCTCTGCTTTCTTGTATGGTATTTCTATTTAAAAACAAACAAACAAACAAACAAACAAACAAAAAACTTGAAGTCCTGCAAACCCTTGCATAAGTACATACCAATGCCTGATTTCCATCCCTAAAAAAGTATAAACAATCAAAACACTGAAAAATTTGAGTGTGGCCAGCAGGTTGAGGGAGGGTATCTTCCCCCTCTACTCTGCCCTGGTGGCACCCCATCTGGAGTCCGGTGTCCAGTTTTGGGCTCCCCTGTTCAACAATGACAGGGAACTGCTGGAGAGGGTACAGCAGAGGGCTAAGAAGATGATGAGGGGCCTGGAGCATCTCTTTGATGAGGAAAGGCTAGGGGACTTGGGTCTTTTTAGTCTGGAGAAGAGAAGACTGAGAGGGGGGATCTGATTAATGCTTATAAATACTTCAAGGGTGGGTGTCAGGAGGATGGGGCCTGTCTTTTTTCAGTGGTGCCCAGTGACAGGACAAGAGGTAATGGGCACAAGCTGGAACACAGGAAGTTCCATCTGAGCATGAGGAGAAACTTTTTTGCTTTGAGGGTGGCAGAGCCCTGGAAGAGGCTTCCCAGAGAGGTGGTGGAGTCTTCATCTCTGGAGATATTCAAAACCACCTGGACACGTTCCTGTGCAACCTGCTCTGGGTGGACCTGCTCTAGTAGGAGAGTTGGACTAAATGATCTCCACAGGTCCCTTCCAACCCTATATCATTCTGCCATTCTGTGATTTGGTTAGTAATGTTTGTTTTTAGCTCAACCGTGTAATTTTTTATTTAAAAACCTCTTCTTGAAGATACCGTGTTCCCTTTAGCAACTCAGTATTGTTTCTCCAGTTCCAAAACTAGAACGTTCAACCATATTAAGTGTCTTGTTTATTCATTGGCAGGAGATTAGTTGGAAAAGGTCAGTCAATACAAAAGAGCAGTGAGGCTATTTTCTTTTTTGACTACACCTTTAAGAGCAAAGTGAGTCTGGCTGGAAGAGAAGTCCCAAGGAGTTAGGAGCTAGACTGAGACAGCCGGTGATATAAAAAGCTGTATTCTGGGTGCTCCTCCATATGTACTTTATATTTTACTTACTTTGTTTTTCCCTTTAATCTCCAAAAAAAAAGTTATCTAGCCTGAAAGATATTTGCTGTTCATCTGGGAGAAATCAGAACTGAACTCATTTAGGGAGTGATATGATCCTCTGAAGCTTGACAGCGTGACAGGGCAGGTGGGCACCCACTGTGTTTACACAACAAGAGTCTAAAATAGGAGGCTCTTCATTTTCTTTGAGTATGTTTCCCTTAGGGGGGATGCAGAAAAACAGGAATTTTTTTGGTTATTTTTTTTTTTCAAAGGTTGCTTAGACTGGAATCCGGTTGGAGGTTTTACCAAGGTAGCTGCCTTGAAAGGTGACTTCAGTGATCTGTAGATTTAGAATATATTCCATCTAAGCCTTAACTCTAACGTGAATAGTTTTCAGTTACTATACCAAAATAAAATGGCCATAAGTTTCAAGAAAAATAGCTAGCCTGTACATGTTTGTGCACTCAGTTTCAGCCCTAATAAACATAGTTAAGTGATGTACCAGGAACAGTTTAACAATGAAAAACTATTCCCAGTGGCTCCGTACATTCACTTTAAAGATTTCTAATTTACTAAATATTTGCCTTCACTTTTCTGTCCAATTTCATTATGTATAGCTGGGCTTTTAATTTGCATTCCTTTCTCATCATAGTTTGCTCACACAGAATGATACTTTTAATTATCTTCCTTTGTATAGTTCTCTGAAATATAGGACTTGGAATGGAAAAGATTCCAGTTATTCAAATAGTTATTGTAAAGGGTAGTAAAATCTGGAGAAAAGCCACATCTTTTTTACTGCAGCTGACACACTACATTGATCTAGCAGGAAATCTGTCTATTACTGAGACAGATGGGGGAGCTCTGGGACTCAGTTTAACAGGGTTGCAGCTACTGCGGATGCTGATACCATGCACTGACAATAGCTGCAGTCTGAAAAGCAGAGTTTACATGCCTGAAATAAATTGTTTTGATTAGAACCTTTAGGAAAGAAAGTCATAAGGTACAGTTTTATTGACTACTTGCCAAACAACACAGACCTGTGCTCTGTAAGCTTGTTTTGCTCTTGTAAGTCAAGCACCAACTGGGCTTTTATTTTCTAAGGTTGTGGACTTACAGCATAATACATTATCATTTACTCTGAATTATTACACAGACAGGAAAATGGGAAACAGAATGCACATTCAGATCTAAGTGTAGTTGATCTTAGGAAAAAATATTTTTTCAAGAGACTGTGCATTTGTCTATCTTCCATGGGTATGTAATAAATTTGCTATTGATAACATTTTTTCAAAACAAAAGGGCACATAAAACCAAAATATGTGGCAGTCCTGAAAGAAAACAGAATATTAACACTCCTAATTATTATCAAAAGTTTACTATTTTCTCATAGAATCTGGTTTTTAGGTGCCATTGCAGGTTTTTATTTTACTGAGGGTCAGAGACCACTGTACTCATGACATAATGCTATTGTGATCACCTCAATAGAACTGGAACAATTGTTATGCAAGGCAGAGCTAGGATTTTCTTCCCCTAAGGAAGATCTATATAATATATTATTACTAAAGGCATTATTTGTTGCGTTGTTCTTCTGGAAATTAGTATGTACAGGTACCAGTATGTCCATTTATCATTGTCTGTTCTGGTCTAATGCATTTAAATATTTAGTCTGATAGCTAAACCAGAGCACATCAAATTTTGCATTATGTTGTACCACTCTAATGACAGAGTTCTGGCTTGTTTATTGCCACTTTGCTTTTTTAAATCAGTATCTTCCTCTGAAGATGACTTTTATTTTAGATTTCTTATTTTTTAAGGCACAGTAATTTGAATAATAATAAAAAAGTGAGATCATTAACTGCATCCTCCATAAACAACAATGTAGCTTTATGAATTTCCAAGCCTGATACAACATCAAGCTGCTGCCTCATGCCCAGCTACTTTAGCATATTGATTCGTATTATTATTGACTGTAAAGGCTAGATGGCTTTTAAACCTTCCTACAATGAACATTACCAGAGTTGTTTTATATTTTATTTCCCACTTAGCTGAGACAACTGCTTATTTTCATGGCAGAACCTGGGAGTAACAAAGAATAGATTTCAGCATATTCATATCCCTTTTCTCGGCTATGAAATAAGGTGGTTGACAGCTACATGACAAAAGTAACAAATTGACACTGTGGTTCAGAGTGAGTTTAATCCAGCTGTGATGTGGGCTTGAGAGCCCTCTGCAGAACAAAACTCCTGCATCACATCATCCAAAATGCCTGTTCTTAAGTCAGCCATACCAGTGTGAAAGCTTCCCGTCCTTTATAACCAGTAAATCTGCATCTGGATGTAGATTATTTGGCTGGAGTTCCATTACTCACTCCTTCAATAAGATTCAATTTTAACAGGACTATGTTTTCTGAATTATCACTCCTTAAAAATAAGACTGCCTCAGGAAGCCCCATTGTTAAGCCAGTTTGTGTCTTAAGCAATCATATTCTAAGGAAAACAGGCAACATATTCAGCTGCAGGTCTGAATCATCTCTGAAATAACCATTTCTCCATTGACTGAGTGAAGGAATCTTCTTGAATTTTCTCTATTTAGTTTGTATGAATACTTAGTCCCAAACTCGCAACCATAGCAAAACATGTTCTAGTTTTTACCTAATTTGGTGAACTCTGAACAGACCTTCTCAGGAGTGAAATCTTGGTGTTACGATAGGTAATGCAGTGAAATTATTGTCTCAGTGCTCAACATCAGTCAAGAAAAGGAAACAAAATTTTACAGTTTATTAAGAGCAGAATAGAAAATAAAATGGAAAATATCACTGTATCTCTATGTAAACCTGACTATTGTACAAAGCTCAAAAAAAAAGCTAACAAAGAACTGAGAGTTCTTTGAAAAGACTGATAGAACAGCAATAAAAATCAAAGCATGGGACAACTTCCATATAAGTTAAAACAACTCCAACAAACAAAGTTCTTAATGCTTCAATAGTGATAACAGAGAGTAGAAGGGACAGATTTCTGTAATTTCCTGGTGGGAAAGAATAAGTAAAGGGGACTAGATGTTCACAGTCTCTTCTAAAACGAGATGATAACAAATAGTCACCTACAAAACAGAATGGTGGGCTAAAGGAATCCTTGGTCTGAGCCACTGCAGTCATTATCTTATGATTTTGATCCACTGACAATCTATATTCAAAAAGGGCCAGATTATTTTTTCCCTTATGTTCTATGTAGGATTGTGTTTTATGATGCGGTGCAATGGCCATTTTTCAGGGTAGACATAATAATATAAAAGAGACACAGAGGGTTTTCTCAGAAAAGCTATTTTAATTTTCTCATTTGTGCAGAGGTAAATCAAACTGAAATACAAAGATATGGATAGTTCATTGTATTTGCCAAACATAAAACTCTGTGTCTTGTGTGGATCCAACATTGCTGAAAATATAATGTGATTTATATGTGAATAATGTGGTTATTCTAGATTCCAAAGCAAAGGTACAGTTCCAAAGGATCCTATTGCTTTTGCAAAACTGGGCCTTAACATAACATATAGAATCCTTATGAGCATGCTTGAACTGAAGGCACTGAAAAACTAATTACATTTAACTATCTGTGTATAGTTTTTGCAGTTCTATGCAATAAACAGATGAAGAAAGCATAACATTGGATAACTACATTTTACAAACTTTGATCACATTGTAGTATTTCTTTGGAATATGTCATCTTGCCAAAAGGTAAAAGGACCATATGATCATCTAGAAGGCAGCATATGCAAATAAATATGGTAGCAAGTACAAACATATGTTAAATCTTCCCACTTCATCAATATAGAAAGCTCAAGAGTTTTTGTCCGCACAAGCCAACAAATCTTAAGGCTTAAAGTCTGTTTGTGCTACTCTCTTTCTCTTAGTTCCATAGTTTTATAGCTCACAAAAAGCTGTATAGCAGTATTTATTTTTCAATACCTTACAGAAAAACTCCTATTGAAGGTAAAACTAGATGTATCCAGACAAACTAAAAACTGACTAAAAGTGCCTAAAAATGTACTGAATTTGTTCACTTGGGTTTGCACATCATGCAGGACCCATTTATACTGAAATAAGATAAAATTCTTCAGAGTTTTGACAAACTATGGGAAAGAGGCATCAATCATCTCAGTAGACTCAGTGGAGCATTGGAAAGTTGTACTGGGACAGGGCTTTTTTTTTTTTTTATCTTTTTTTCTCCCAAACTGAAGAATTCTTAGAACTAAAGACTGTAATAAACTATTAATTCAGCCATTACAACCTTCTGTGTATCACAGGTGCTTAAGTTTTACTCAGTGACTCCATACTGCGTTCTTTAATTTCTATTTGGCTAATGCCTCCTGTTCAAGAAGTTGGTCAGTCTTTAAATAAAGATACAAAGAGGCAGAAAATCTTCCATGCCTCTAATAATTTGTTCCAGTGTTTAATTAGACATACTGTTAAATCTGTATGCTTTATTTCTTTTCTGAATATAGTTAAATTCTTGCTTCAAGACATTATTTTTAGTAGGCTTTCCCCCTCTAGATTAAACAGCTCTTTAGTGGTATGTATTTTCTTCATGTGAAGCTACTTACAGTGCAACAAAATCAATTCTCAGTTGTTGCCTTTTTAAGAGCAAGACACATTAAGTTGTTTTTTGTTTATTTTTTTTTATTTGCTCATGCTATAGTATTTTCCACAGATTTTGAGTTTTTATGGCCCTTTCCTTAAATAGATTGTAATTTTCAGTTTTTTAAAAAAAAAAGACTTCTAGTAAGGATATTCCAAAATTTGTGTTACCTATGCCATGTATAATGAATTTGGATCTTTGGTCCTATTGCACTGTTTGTCTTCTCAGAGATCATATTAGGCCTTTTTATTTATTCTTTTTGAGGAATATACATTCTGGAAACTCATGTTGGGTTGTTTTTCTTCCATTATTTCCTTTTGGAAACTACCGTTTCCATGAATGCCCCACATTCGTTTCCCTGAGGGAGAAAGGGTCAGTCTCTTGGTACATTTCTCTCTAGCATTTGTTTAGATATCACTTGCATTTCTCCCCTTCCACTTCTTCTTCATAAGACAAGAGCTTTTCAAAGCCTGTGTCTACATTAGCAAATGGTGTGTCACAAGAGGAACGGATTGTTAAAGAGTTGGTGCTGAGTGTACAGTATTTACACTGTTTGTGGGTGTTTGATTTACAGTAGTTTGGTCTGTTGTTCAAATGCCCTTGTACACTGCTGATGTGAACTAAAACTCAATGTTAACTGGAACGTCTAATTTTTCATTAATGCTAAAACCTTTTTGTCTTTAGTTTGAATTTCCTCTTTTTTAATAATTATTTTGATAATTTAATTTTGGAAAAAATCAAAAGGATACATTATTTCAAAATCAAAAGTTGGGAAAAATCACATGAAATGATTAATTTTCTTCAGCTCTTCATTATCATTTTTTTTCCTTATATCCACCTGTTAAATTTAAATGGAATAGGTCTTGTGAATATTTGTTTGACTGCAAGATCATGTTACTCAGTGAGAAAAAGAAAAATTTCACACAAAATACCATTTGAAAACTCTGCCTAATTAGAACTTTTTCTTCATTCACTGCCACTTCAATATAAATTTATAGCATAGACATAGGGGAGGGAAGAAAATCGGACTTATGCTAAAGTCACCTTGGTCAAGATGGAAAATAAACCCTAAACTTACCTTGCCTAGGATAAAGAATCACAGGAAAAACAATGGGATCAGGAAGAACAGAGTTAGAAGCCGTCAGTGAGCAGAAGGGAATAGTATTTTGCCTTAAAAATTTGTTAGCAGTTGCCCAATTTGATGATGAACTATTGCTATTTTTTCATAGATGTTGCAATGCAACAATTCATTTGAAAACTATTTTTACTGTATCCTGCGAGGGAAATAACGTTTTGGTTTAGATAAAACGTTGTTTTAATCAATGTTAATTAAAATATGATACTAGTAAAGTGTCTAATATTTCTCTTGTGATCCTATTCATCTGCTCTCTGAGGGCATAGTGAGATATCAGATTTTTAATTGCTGCTTAATATGTTTTTTCATGAAGAGTAGAATGCTCTTATACAAAATATATCTCTCTTTTTTTTTTTTTTTTTTAGCATAGCACAGTCTGACAAATAAACAGTTTGAGTCTATGAAGTCTCCTTCTATACAGGGTGTTTGTTATTGGGAGTAGTACCATACCATTGGAAGTAATTCTTTGGGCCAATCCTTTGGAAAGAAAGGATTTGTAGTAGTGGTCCACAGAATTACAGTCTCTACAACAAAAAGTTAATTAAATAAATTTAATTTAGTCTACACTTTTATCTGAAATATGGCAGACTAGAAAAATATGCAGAAAAAAAGAAAAAAAAAACACCTCACCCAAAAAACTGAGCTTTAGAACTAGATTCTGTTGTCTTCTTTATCTATAATTGGGAGTGTATATGAACCACAAATTCGCTAACATACTTTATGAACATACAGTTTTAGACAGTAGCAGTACATGCATATACTATAGAATGAATTTAATAGATGAAACTGACTGACAGCTGAATTAGTTCTCCATCAATGTTCTCCTTGCCAAGGAGTGACTGCCATCATTTGGGCTGGGCTGGCCAATAAGCAAACGACAGTTACTCTCTTTAACATCTCTCTCCCTTGCAAGAAGAGAAGAGAGAGACAATTAGAGAGATAGAGATTATGAGTTGAAAAGAAATGAAACTACTTTAATGAAATATTAATAATAAAGAAAAAAGTTAATAATATTAATAAGAAAATAAATAAATATATACAAATATGTACAAAGCCAGTATGAAGCTCCCAGGATGACAGTCACATCACTGGCAGGCACTGGGAAAGTCCCATAATGGACTCAGCAACGGACGGGAACTGGATTCCAGATATGGAGTCAGGAATGCATGGGTTGGGATCAAAGGCAAGCAGACAGAGCACTCCTCAGATCTTGGCCATTGAAGAAAGGACTGGTCCCTCAGCTTTTACACTGAGCATGGGGCAGATGGGTTGGAATACCCTGTTGGTCAGTTTTGGATCACCTGTCCTGTCTGCTCCTCCCCACAGGTGTGACCACTCTATGCCTTTCTGCTTAGACCCTCCAAGTTGGTACATTACATTACCTGACCTTGGTTGTTATAGCAACAAGAATAAGCAGGAGCCTCTCTGCAAACCATTCTGTGGTATTCACTATAAACATCAGACCTTATCTACTAGAACTGAGCACCAACTCAAAAAGATACTGTTGATTTCAGAAAGTGCAGTTAGTTAAAAGAGGCTTAACTGAAAAGTGAAATTACAGAAAAGAAAACTCATTCTGTTTTACCTCAAAGAAGGACAGTGACTCAGCGCTACTCCCGCTTCAGTATGCAGTAGAGATGGCTGAGGGGAACTTCTGAAAGGAGCTGACTAAAATTGTTGCTTTATCAGTTTAATGGTTGAACTGAAGTGTTACATCAAAAAGCAACAGATTTTTTTAAAAATTGGGAAATAAGAAAATGTATTTTAGAAGTATTTTAAAAATATTTTTGTAAACATTTGTTTCATTTGAATGGAAAGAAAGAAAAGGGGTCATAATGGATCCTGTTCTGACAGCAGATATGAGGAACCTCATTTACATAGGAATAGAAAGTTATCTGAGTGGCAATCATAAATTTAACTTAGTAGCATACAGTGTGAGCCACTGTTATGGCTCAGTTCATGTTTGTGAACACAATGCATGCTAATGTATTTCACTCCAGAACAGGAATTATATGCGTATTTCTTTTTTATAAAAGTATTTTAATTATTTTTTTTCAGAACAAAAGCACTTTTTTCTCAAACAATGTTTCTCAAAAACATTTATCAATGTTTTTACATTCCAGTAAAAAAATATTTCAGTATTAGAAGCAGACAAGTTTGGATAAGAATGGAAAGTAGATGCATTTGCTTTGTTGACTGGTTTGTTTAAAAACAAAACACACAAACCCCAAACTTGTTTCTCTGGTTCAGTTACCACCCATGAGGAAAAAAGATCTGAGGAGAATATAGAATCTCATGATATTGTTTAGGAATCAATGAATTTATACAACTTGTTTTGATCCTTACTCTGTATAAGTCTCCTGCCTTTTATTCTCAAAATTTCCACAGTCTGTTTTAGTTGAAAAAAAAGAAAAGAAAAAAGAAAAAGGAAAAAAGAAAAAAAGAAAACCCTCCAAACAAACCACCACTACCAAAAACCCCACCAAAAAAATTTCTGTGGAATATATCTTTCAACAGCATTTCTCAACTATAGTAAATTTCATTATGAATACTGTGTTCACCTTTAGTGTCATAATAAAGACTAACATCGTGCAAACATTGTAAGTAAAACATTAATATCAATATATAGATTAGGCTCGGACGGGACTTCGAGCAACCTGGTCTAGTGGGAGGTGTCCCTGCACGAGGCAGTAGGGTTGTAACATGATGATCTTTAAGGACCCTTCCAACTCTAACCATTCTATGACTGTATGATTCTTCAGTTTTCAAATATGTTCATTTCACAGATAATAGCAGATATCATTTCTTAAAACTAAGCAGTTGCTGGCTTGTTCTTTAGAAATTATCTGGATCTTCTTTATTTTCAAAAGTTACAGTGCTCTTACTGGAATGTTATTAGATCATAAACTTCAATTTGATGTAATGAAAATCACAAGCACTTAAAAATATTGTTAGATTTTATTCACCTGGTTGTATCACAGTGCATTATGTGAAGATCTGACCTGCAGTTTTCCTTCTGAAGAGCGATCTTTTGATGTTGCAAACTGTATGTCTATTCTTTCTGCAAAACAAATGAGATGGATTCTTACACGTTCCACCAAAAATAATTATTTTCCTGTAGAACACTGGAAAGACGAGGACAGTCAAAAAAGTACTCAGGTACAGGGAATATCCAAATTGGGGTCTTCATTTTGCCTTTGGACATTTGATCATAATCGCCATTATACCAGTTGAAATTGAATTTCCTAGTCCGAGGACAGCATTGGCCCTATGTGATTAATGAGTTCTGGCAAATTAAATTAGCTGTAGAATCATCCAATTTGTTTCCTTGTTTCTAGTGATCAGATTACTGAATGTGTCACTCATTATCAGAACTTTTCTCCCAGTCCTTTTCCATAAAACTGGATTTGGTAACTTCTTAACTTGAATATTTCCCCCACCACCACTTGAATGTATACCATATTATCGACATTATAAAAGAGGTCTACTTCTGTTTCATTTAATTCTGTAGTGTAGGGAAGAAAACAAAGCCATCAAATCATGCAAATTAGTATTAATAAGCCAAATGGATGTCAAGGTGTACTGTTCAGCGTTACTGCCTCCTACAATTATTGTGATAAAGACCAATAAAGAAGGTGTGTGTGTGTGGCCTTAGGGAGGCATTGTCTCTTCAGGAGGTGAGGAATATACTATCATTCATATACTCTCTTTAGATTAAATTTTAATCTATGAGGAGTTCCTGCCACCCTTAAAATATAGCAATAATTACTATGCAAGATATATGCCATAGCCTGGTCTAATTATTAAGGTCATTGCAAGCTTTATAACTGACTTCACAGCTTGCAGAATTAGTCTTATTTAAAATACTGCTGGACTGAAACTTATTACAAGCATGATGCAAGACACAGCTAGAACTGTCTGTCCTGGGTTTTAAACAATTCTGTGTTTGGGGAGAAACCAGGCATCTTCTCCAGGTAACAAAAAGATGGACTGAAGCCAGCAGGCATGAACCCATGTGAGGAACCTGGGCATATCCAGTATTCCAGGCATGCAGCAATGGCAATTTATAAGAATAATGCTAAAAGAACATAGGAAAATGAGCTAAGAGGGCCCCCTGGGTCACTAAATCCTTTTTCCTGCTACCATAGGCATCCATTCCACACCTCATAACTTGCAGTTACAAAGTGTTTGGTGATTTTCCACCTTGAAAGGCTGCTGCAGAAGAAACTGGAGCTGGAATGGTCAGGCCAACCTCTTCTCAAAAGTAGATGCTAAATTTGATTATGTTTCTTTAGCGCCTCTTTGATCTTAGTCACATTTAAATTCATCCTTGTGTAACATGAACTCCTAGAACCATTCACAGTATCCATATTATGATCTCTTTATAGCTTTGATCAGTCAGACTATTACTAAATGCTATTGTATTTCCCTTTTCTTTAATTATATCATAGCAGCAGGTCATAGCAATGCTATGAACAAGTGTTACAGCCAGATCCTTCTTTCATTGGGTCTTTTCCAAGTAACAAGTTCTTGCTTATCGATGTTTTGTTCTTTGTAGGCTGTCTCACATCCACCTGCAAATACATGACACTGTATTTTGTGCTATTGAATTTTATGTGACAAAGGTCTGAGAAGGCACAGGTCTACAGATCCTGATCCAAACTGATGGACTGAAATCAAGGAGTACAAAAAGTTAATTTTCTATTCATGGGGCAAAACTTACTAGGTACTCACAACTTTTAAAATGTCCGTCACCATCTTGTCTTACCTGTAGACGGTAGGAAAGAAACTGTGGTTTAGGTTACAGGTATGCAGCGGGAAGAGGATGAGAAAAATGCCGGAAGTTTACAGATCACCATTTTATAACATACCACTCTAAGAAAGATATTTTCCAAAAAGGAATATGCAGAAGTATGCTTTAAATGTATTGAACTATGTTAAAATGTGGCGTTAGCTTTCAACATGAATAGATATAAGCATTTTGCATGTATTTTATGATATATGTATTTTGGAAGTAGGAAAGTTATTTGCACTTTCAGCAGTAGGTGTCCTGTATAACAGCACAGGTTAGGATTTGTTAGCCAATTTACCCATTTTTAAATGAGTCAGTCATTACCTTTTTAAAAAAGAAATCATATAACAGAAAGCATCTATAAAACTCTCAGTTCATTTCCGCTGATCAGATAGCTTTTTCTGTGGAATTACAAAATGCTAAATGGCTCATGAGGGTGAACCATAGCAAATAGAATCCTGATGTTCACTTTCTTATTATGCAACATGACTGTGAAAACGTCCCAATAGGTGTAAGAGGGAAATGGAATGAGGTGATAAATAATTTATAACTAGAGAAAACTAATCAGAACTCCTCAATTCCCATTGTCCCCATACAGGTGCTCAATTACTTCCTCAAAGAGGCCAAGAGACCAATAACCTGACGCCTGGGATATAAATGAATTTTATTATTAAGGAAGATATTAAAACTTATATAAGTACACTAAAGTAGCTAATCTAAATTCTGTACAGATTTTCTAACAACCTTTGGTGTCCCCTTCCTGATGGGGCTTCTTGCAGAGTGGTGAGCCTTGCTAGAGCAATCTGCTGATCTTACATAAAAATCAATGATTTCACCTTTACCACCGTCAATTTTCATGCAGTCTCTGTGGTTTTTGTAATGTTTTTTTTTTTTTTTTTTCCAAAATATGTTTACTCTGGTCCTTTAAAGAACAAAATTTTCTATACATAAGGAATATGTACAGGTGAAAAAAAACAAACAAAAAAGTATCAGTGTTTCATACAAACCCATCTTCAGAGCTCACTATTTCAACTTCAACAGTCTATGTGAGAATAACCGTGCACAATTTTCAATGTGAAAAGTGTTCATCTGGATTTCAGATATAGAGTGAACTTATTTGTAAATGGACTAAATATGATTAAGGATGAGAAATAAAATGTTTGACTACAGCCAGCAAGGCTCATTAGAATATTTTCATTAAACTTTTGTCTATTTTTTTTTAAATCTTCATAAAAAAAATTAATAGTAACTGTCATCCTCATGTTTTGTCAAGTCATTCTTTAGCCTCCAACCTCCCTCTGGAAACAACAACAAGTATACAATATACTGAGGTTCCTCAAGGTCAATTTTCCCACCAAAAAGCAGTTTCCTCATTGAATTGTGGCTGGTCATTCTCAGTGCTCCACAACCTTCCTCGCCCGTCTGCAATTCACTTAAAATGCTTTGATATTGTGCCTTTGCAGTCAATCAAGTGGAAGAAATGCCAGATATTTATCTTATTGGGCTGTATGACAGACTGAAGACAGGGCTAAAATAGCATGTTCATTAGTTTTACAGATATTGTGTCCTGGGTAATAATGATCTAAGGGCAGAGATGAGAAGTGTTTATAAACATAAAACCAACGTATAGTTGACTTCTTACATATCCAAGCATCAACAAGAAGTTACTCCCCATTACATGGGTATAAAGCTCAAATTGCTTATGTAATTCCCAATATTTTGAAAGTAAAATAAATGTATAATGGTAAATCAAGCTTACCAATGAATACTGCTCTTTAGAAACTGCAACTGAAGTAGGTAATGTTTGCTGAACATGGTCTGTGTTCTGTGATCCTCTATACTGTTCTCCCTGATGTATTACTATTTACTAGTTTCATTTCAAACACTGTGATCTCTTCCCAAAATATGGCTCACATAAAATTGTGAGAGTTTACCCACGTGAGTCTCATGAAAAGGATAGAATCAAAAGTCAGAAGTACTCTCACTGAATTCACACACAGTGAAATGTAGTGGATTGCTAAAGCAGATTCTGCTCCTACCTCAATGTCTTCTACTGTTTCTTCCTAATCCTTGTTCAGGTTTACCCAAGATACCTTTGTAGCTTATAACAATTCAAAGACCAAATTTATTTCCTCCTTTCAGTTCTGTCTTACCTTTAAGCAGTCCTTGATTTGATTTGATTTCAGATATTCAATTTCACTCAATTAATTTATTATTTTATTGCTGATAACAATGACTCTGTACTCAGAAATTATACATGTAAAATAATAAAATATATCTTGGTTTCTTAAGATAGCACTTTCTATACTTTTAAATAGATGTTGAATGGCCTATCTGGCAGGCGATAGAAGTCTTTCCTGGAGGAGGCACTACATAACCCTTTTTTTATTACTTACTGATGACCAAATGCACACTGCTTTAAACAGTATTCATTTCCAGTAAAACATCATTTGGGTGTAGTATAATAATGTATGGATCTTTTATGCTACATTCTTAGACAAGGACAAAGTAATACAAAAACCTTAGCACTTTCAGAGATATGAATTTCCATTGCAAGTATTTGTATTGGAATAAGGCAGTTGTGACCCATCCCAAACAGGTGCATTCCCATCTGTTATTTCTTACCAAGTTTGTGGGCTCTACTTAACTCATCCAAATGCACTAAACCTGAGACATTTAGCCTGTCAAAAATCCTCATTTCAGCCATGATTGTTGAGCATGTACCATTTAAACAAAAGAAAAAAAACCACAGCAGAACAGTCCAGCGATTTAATGTAGAAGACATGTGTTTTACAAATTAATTCAAAGCTTCCATTTCTTTCTCTCTTCCAGATTTTAAATCAGCTTTTATTCCTTGCCCCTGAGAAAAGCAAATGTATAAGGGCATGCACTTCCAACAACGTTCCATGGCTTTGATGCTAACAATCAGCCTTGAACAAACTGTATAATCTTAAAACAGACCCAAAAGTTCACTGTTGGTTTTGCACTTGGGAGAACAATATGGGTGTATCTATGCCTCTGCATCTCTCTCTGTCTTTTTACCTTTTCATAGCTCTTTAAACCCAAACATTGTCAGACCTGAAAAGGCTCTGCTTTGTGTTCTGGAAAAAAGCTATGAAGAACAGCATAGCAAATCACTAATTGGTATCAGAATTCAAAGCCTAGTTTGAAGAAACTCAAGAGAACCATGTATTTGGGTGTGGGTTTAGTTTTCCCAGTAGCATAACTACTAAATGTTTCAGCTTTAGTCTGTATTTAATTGAATATGCTCTAAATCTTTCAGCTTTCAAATATTTTGAGACTTTGTTCACACAAAGAAACATTAGCTATGCTACAACATCTACCTTGTCACACTGCAGACAAGATGCACGTGAAACAAATCAAACCACTAATATTCAGGCATGTGATTTATTTTTTTTTTTATATTGCTTTTGTTTGTGCTTCTCTCACTCTTCACTGCACATTTTCTGTGTGCCTCACAACTCCCTGGGTGGGGGGGAATGAATGCAAAAGCACTGATAGTCACGTTCTTTGTTTGGGGTTTTGCTGGTTTGGGTTTTTTGGGGTTTCTTTTGTTTTTTTTTTGTTTTGTTTTGTTTTATTTGGTTTTTGTTGTTTGTTCGTTTTTTTTGTTGTTGTGTTTGTTTTTTTAACCCAGAAAACGTCTGTTGTTTTTCACTAGTCTATAAGCGTTCACACTTTTGAGATAATTTTGACATAATTTTCTAAAGGCTTGGATGTCTCAAACTATTATTAGCTTCAGTAAATCTTTCTGGAGTGGGAGGAAACTTTCTGGTAACAGTCTCAAATGAGTAAAACTTGTAGTCGTGCTACTTTGATGAGCTAATGAATTCCAGGTGAAATCAGAATGTTCTCTTGTAAATGGGATGCATAAACAGTTGCACATTCAGGGTGTGTGAGCCCCAGTGACTTTAACAAGCCCAGGAGCAGCAGGAGATTCCCTAGTATCTCTCCACAAGTTGGAATAATCACACAGTACTCATTTTTAGAAGATAAATTTTCTAAATAGAAACTGTTTTGGTCATTAGACCTTGAATTTAAAGTACAGTCACTGTAAGACCATCAAAAGCAGCTAAAACTACTCTGCATGACCTAGAAATACATGTAAGATGAATTATCTCACATATCAGTGAAGAATGACCATTGCATATCAGCCTTAAAAACACGTTATAAGGATAAATGTTCCACTTAAATTTTGATCAAAGAGTTAAACTCAATAAAATCATTATCCCTACATTTCCTTCAATTGGTGTTAGCTTACAACAGTCTCTTTCTCCTGCTCCCTGGGAAAATGAGACAAAAGACACCTCCTCCACCCCATAAGCATGTGTGAACTTCATCAGCTAAATAATAGGTGAGTTCTGCAGTCAAATCACAATTATATATGGCCAATATTTCCGCTTAATACTATCAACAATGATGAACAAACCTAAATACTCAGGTGATCATTTTTTCAGCCAACAAAACATCATGAGCTCATGTCCTGTTTTCTTCCTTGTTTCTTTGCTCTTCTTTTCCAGTCTCTTCCCAGCCCAGGAAACCTCCCCTCCCTGGGAGTCAACAGTCAATCTTATCATCATAGAATCATAGAGCGGTTTGGGTTGGAAGGGTCCTTAAAGATCGTTGAGTAACAGCCATCCTGCTATGAGTAGGAACACCTCTCACTAGACCAGGTTGCTCAAAGCTCCATCCAGCCTGGTCTTGGACTACTTCCACAAGAATAGCATGTTGATGTAAACCAGAAAGAAGGAAAAAAAAGAAAAAGCTGTAACCACCAAAAGTGACCGATTTGGGAAACAACAGTAAAACAATAGTAATTTTATATCAACAATAAGTAAAGCGCCTTCTCCAGCACTGACTTGGTGTTCCCATCTTTCTAACAAACATCTCATTGGCACTTCACGTCTCCCTCTTGTATGTTGTACTTACAGTTCAGTGTCCATCCTTTGATATACTTTGGAAACCAATCCTGCAAACCCACTCCTGAGTAAAGATTACCATTGTTTAAATGAGGTGTTTCTATATCCCACTGCTATTGGCCATCATTCAAACTTCACATCTTTGCTCTGAAACAGGTAAAGCGAACAAGAATCTCCCTTTTCCTCCATGAACTTTATTCCCTCTATGAACATCAATTGTGAACGTGGATACACAGTCATACGTATGCACATTGCATGACAGTACGCATATGTATGTGTATGTATATGCATGTATGTATACATGCACACAACCGGTACGCTCATTATGCAGAGCTCAGTTTCTCCTGACACCCATCACATTGGGGCAGCACTTTGCAATAACTCATTTTTTTAGTGTCTCCCTGAAGAACTTGAAACCAAGACATGGTGATGGACCTGGGATGACTCCCTAATTCAGCTGTGGCAAATTCTTTTGGTTAGTGGAGACTCTCTTGCACACATTAAGAGGAGGAGGAAACCCAAGCTCAAACGCATTTGGCCTTACCTGTTCCCCATTTCCTCAGTACTCTCCAGTTTCACTTCTCCGTTATGCAATTGGTTAGGTTATAATGGTTTGGTTTTTTTCCCACTCAGATCATGGTTTTTAAACATAAAAAGAGAGAATTTTTCCATGCCTCCTCCAACTTGATTTTAAAAGAATTTTAATTAAAACGAACAAAATGCTCCAGAGACAGCACGAGGGAGAGAAGATCTGAATACACATCAGGGAAAGCTCCTTGTGTTTCTTTCAATTCACCAGTAGATGGAAGCAGAGAAGCTCTTCCCCCATGATCTGCAGATAACGGAGATGTTCAGTTTTCCTTTTAAGCAAATCCTCATCTAACGGTCAAACAACTGAAAGAAATTGAGACACTGCATTTTCATTTTGATTCCTATCTGATAAAAAGTTATATGGCATTACAGAGAAGAAAAGGTACTTTTCGATTTGAATGGGAATATTTTCTTCTGGAGCATACTCAGTATTTTAAAATTATCATGATTTCTTTCTGTCCTATTGAACAGTTTTTAAAAATTCAATATTCATCACCCCATGTACTTAGAGTACTAAAAATAAATGCTTACGATACATCATAGTTATAAGTAAATCCCAAGTCAGATATGAAGTATTGTTGGATTACGTTAGTAGGATGGAGTTTCATTTCATGTGCTGGTATAGTGACCCTATTTGTTTTGGGTCACAAAATTCTCTTTTGTGAGGCTTTCACAAACACACACATTCAAAATTTTCATGTCCAAACTGCAAAAGCAATAAAATCAGTACCACCACGCAGCATATCAACAACTTTAATAAAATCAACCTCTTGCAGAATGAAGGCTTGACCTACTGTCTACTGAAATCCAGAAAAAGAAAACTTCTAATGAATCTAAAGTTATCAAGTTCTTGTTGAGAAATAAATTCCACAGATAAGTTTCCTTTGAATATCCAGGACATGATCTGCATTTATTGCAATCATGGTATTAAGAAATTTTTACATACAAATGAACAGGTTGAACATGCTGGTATAATGGAAAACAATGACAGAGCAATATTACCCTCTTCCTTTCAGAAGAACATTATCCATTCAGTTTTCTGAAAGATACCATCTAAGGTAAAGTTGTTCTCAGAATGTGAACTATATTATAGGTTAATAGCATCCTCTGTTTTTTCTTCCTCTATTTCAAAATATATGCTTGCAATGCTAGCTTTCAACTGCTTGATACTTGGCTTTGTTGCCAGTACAACATAAAGATGAATAAGTAAAGTCTTCACCCCCACAGGAGTTGTTATTCCTGCCCATCTGGGAACAAAGTTAACAATATATAAGTACACTGATTTATAGAATTAAAGTCCCTTTTGAAAGCAGAAGAGCTAGAGACTGCTTTGTTTAACAGAAGCTCACATTTTGCAGAACTCTGCAAAATACAGAGAAAGAACCTCAGGGATTTCACGTTGCCTTAATGTGCAGTGAATCAGCGCTGTAACTCATATTAAGTCTAATATACTGTGCATCACTGAGAGAAGAAAGTCCTGAATTCTGGGGAGATGTGAATACTTTGTGCTGGCCTTTCTCATATGTCAGGAAACAGCATTATCCATTGGGCCAGGTCATAACTGCCTAATTCTCTAAGGCTTTATGCCTTTATGTAGTATCTCAGCATCTTCTGCATAAAATCAATTGCATTAATAATTGCATGTATTTCCAGTGGGTAAAAATACTGCTTACTTTTTAAAAGACACTGTCTAGCAGTATGAACTTATGGAGGGAGGAAGTAAATGGCTAATTTAATATGAAAATTTTTAGAATGTAGTCTTTTACATGGGTTTTGGCAATTTTATTTGGATAATATGAAGCTAGTATAAATTTTTTATTTGGACGATATTAAAAAAAATCCAGTATGTCCTTCCTTGTCTAAAAATGAGAGATTCATTGAGTCATAATGACAACAGAACTGTAAGTTGTTTTTATGTCTTCATGCTTGTGTCCATGCCATCAACTACCCTTAGTTGCAGGTAGGTATACTGAAAGGAATAGGAAGTCAGACATGATTAACAAGTGGCTCAGAGGCTGGTGCCACCAACTAAATTTTGGCTTTTTTGATCTTGGGGAACTTTATATGGCACCTGATCTGCTAGCAACAGATGGAGTACATCTGCCTCAGAGGAGGAGAAAGATCCTTGCACACGATTTGGCAGGGCTTGTTGATAGGGCTTTAAACTTGGCTCGAAGGGGGAAGGGGAGGCGGAAGACGATGATAATATCAGAATGGCCTGTGGCAAGTGGCAGGATGATACATCAGGGTTGGAAGGAAGGGAAGATAGCAAGGACCTCCAACCTGCTGTACTGATGCATGCTGTGAACACTTCATCAAAGGCAAGGTCTTGCAGAGCTGGACCAAGAACTCCTGAGGTAATAGAAGACAGGAGGGCTGGGGAGAGCCTGTTTACAAAGGCCTGTAGTGACAGGACGAGGGGCAATGGCTTTAAGCTGGAGAAGAGCAGATTTAGATTGGATATTAGGAAAAAGTTCTTTACTATGAGGGTGGTGGAGCACTGGAACAGATTGCCCAGGGAGGTGGCTGAGGCCCCTTCCCTGGAGATATTCAAGGTGAGGCTCGACGAGGCCCTGGGCAACCTGGTCTAGTTGGGGGTGTCCCTGCTGACTGCGGGGAGGTCGGACTGGATGACCTTTGGAGGTCCATTCTGGCCTGGACAATTCTATGACTGACAAGAGGTTTAAGTACTTGCTCTAAGTTTGCTGTCTTTGTGCTATGTGAGGGCTTGGGGCTGTTACTTGAATTCAGACAACAGACGCAGCCTCCAACATCATGTATTTTCCATCCAAAGACTTCTGTTGGAACAACAGAAGAAGGGAAACATAAATTTTCCTTAATCATCCTGAGATAGAAGTTTGTAGCTTCTCCAAAACAGATGATTTCTGAAGTGAATGCAAAGTGAGGCTGCTTGCAGATTCTTAAGTACCTGGGCATAAAATCATAGATATTATTCACATATTTTCACTGAAATTGTGTTAAACAAAGTGAATAAAACCACACAGTCATTTCAAAAAGAGAATGTGAAATACAGAAACAAACTGGTAGAGGTTTTGTGATCAGCAATTTCTCCAAGCTTATTTTCAGAAATATCATTCTTGAATCACAATAAACGGCCCTGGTGCTTGTTAGAAATAAGTGGTTATTCTTCACAATTTTGTCCGTCACTCCCTGAGCATGAATTAATATTGAGAACTTTGATTTATGGATAGACATATTCTTCTATACTTTTCTAGTTAAAAAGAATGTAATTTAACACAATAATGTCTTTTTGATTACTTTAGAACTTTTTGAAAAGTATTTGTCCTCGAAATCTCTGGTAGCCACAGTTTTTCATATGGGAATTGAATGAAGTAGGACTTTCAGTTCAGTAGCAGGGAAGGGAAGGGAAAAGAAGGGAAGGGAATGTTCTCATCTTGGGCCATGAATTTTTGCTTCTACTCATTTGCACACACAGTTATCAACAACTTTATGAGAACTGAGTACTTAGGTTCGTTTCACAAGTTGTAAAATCTCAAACTGAAGTTCCCCTTTAATCATATTACCCATTTGATACTTTGTCAAATGAGCTCAAGGTTCTTTAAATATCAGAATGCCAAGATTATCAAGTACAGATATAAAGGAAACGCATATGGTGTGAAGAAGGAACTGGGCATATGGAAACCCTAATTAACCCAGGCAAGTGAAAAAGCAACAGCTGGAGAAACAGAAATAGGATCAGTACTGTTCCTTGGGAAACTGGGTTTCAAATCCAGTTGGATAAAGGAAGGACTGGACCTGGGCTTCCTATTTCTGTTCAGACACTCCTCAAAACTACATCAGTAACAGAAGTTGGTTGCCTCATCCTTATTGCTATGAGACAAATGCAAAATTTTATTTTATGATTTTCATCAAAACTATTTTGCAGATTCAATATGAATGTCTGGGTATTTAAGTGATGACTGAAACATCCATTTTTGGTCCTAGGAAAAAGCAACAGGGAAGAGTCATATTGAACCACAAAAAAGCAAAATGTAGTAGGGGCATAAGAAAGTGAAAGTTAACTTCACTGTATTGTTCCTAGTAACTATTCAAAATTTCAGAAACTTATCTAGTTATGTCATCTACACGTTTTCAGAAATCCTTTTAAAACATTTTTAATCCTGCAACAAATACCTTACTTTGGTAGTAAATTAAAAATATTTGGGACACTTTTTCCAGAACCTTTTGGCCTACAAAAGCTGTAGTATTTGTCATCAACCTGCTGAAGTACCTAAATGTCAAGATCAAGTACTTTATTGATGTTTTTAACATATCTGCTCATATAATATATTGTTCCTTCCAGTTGCTTCTCATATGTTTACAAACACATGTATTTAATTTCTCATATTTATGTTATTAGGATACTGTAAATATTCATAGAATCATAGAATTGTCTAGATTGGAAGGGACCTTTCAGATCACCTAGTCCAACCATCAACCTAACTGATAAAAAAACCCCATCACTAAATCTTTTCACTAAGCACTATGTCAACCCGTCTTCTAAAACCCTCCAGGGATGGTGCCTCAACCACTTCCCTGGGCAGCCCATTCCAAGGCTTAATAAACCTTTAAGTGTAGAAATTTTTCTTAATACCCAATCTGAACCTCCCCTGGCACAACTTGAGGCCATTTCCTCTTGTTTTATTGCCTGTGACTTGGGAGATGAGACCGACCCCTCCTCTCTACACCCTCCTTTCAGGGAGTTGTAGAGTCTGATAAGTTTGTACATGTACACATGATGAAACCTTTCTCATATATTTAAATGTACCCTAGACGCTTCAGGGAGTCAATTATCCTTTTGCTATTTTTGATTTTTAATATAATCTAATATTGATATCAAAGGACTATAAGGAAAGGTGTGTCATAAGGCATTTTAGTTACATAATCTAATAAAAACTCTCAACATCCCCTTTCTCCAGTATTCCTTAAGGCACGCTAGCAAACTGATATATACCTAAATATAAATGCCACCCTTTTGATTTCCAGATGTTTTATTTGATTATTAATTCCAGTTACCAATAAAATATTCAAAAGGAATAACAGCAAGTATTTTCAGGAGGTATTTCTCCATGGCTGAATATATTATCCTTCTTTGAAAAAAGTTGTCCTCTGAAACTACCTTACGGAAAAGTAAGCAGTCCTTTTTACTTATTTAATTTTCAAAGTGTTTTTTTTTTTCTTCCTTTGAAAGTTTGGATTCTTGTACCCTATTCTTACTTTTGAAAATACTCTCCTTCAGTATATGGATGGATCTGATTTGTCATTTCACTTTACTACAACACTGACTTTTAATAATGTGTCTATTCGTGTTAACAGCTTTCTGCAGTGACCAACTGAATTAGCTACCTTTGTTGTTTCAGGTGTTTTCTTGTTTTAATTTTTTTTTTTTTCAAGGAGGTGCTTCTTGTCAAGATAGGGAAAAAAAAAAAGTGGAAATAACTGCCAGAATTATTTCAGCATAATAAAAAATAATAAAATGAACCATATTATATATTCAATGCAAATAAGAAAACAATTTCCAAGTAGCTAAATAGGCAATTTTAATTTGCTTTTATGTTTTTTTAAAAATATTAAAAATAAATTAAAATCAAACCTGAAAATATTGAAAAACAGAATATTTTTTCATACCTTTCTTCTTGCAGAGGGATACCACTAGAAAAATTCTCTCATAAACAAGCCTGTAGAAAACATATTTACAGGATGCTCTGTATCCATTGCATCTTTTTGGACTCTTGCTCTTTTTATTGCAATGCGAGGAGCTTAATAAGGATCTTTTTTTCTGATTCCTGACATAGAAATATAATGTGGGCTCTGGAATGTAAATCAAGTAAAATTGATGTGCCGGGGAAGGCCTGAGGCCTGACCAAATTAACAGCACAGCTGGATCTTTTACAAGTTCTGAGAAAACTGGATGACACATTGCATATGCACCGTATCTTGATTCCCCCCTGGAAGGGCACGAGTAAATTCTGCAACTCTTCACTGGATGCCTTCCAAGCTGAGTAGTGCACCAGGGAGAGACCAGTGGCACTGACAGAGGGAAGCATTTATGGGTAGAAAAAGCAGTACAAGGTGAGGCTAAGAGGTTTTTCAGAGAATTCAAATGATTGCTAAAGTATAGTGTCACTGGGAAATGACAGCACTGCACACTTAACTCTCTCTGCTGGGAGTGCACCTACGTATCTTCTGCTTCTTTTTTTTTTTTTTCCTTCTTTTTGGAGTACAGTTAATGATTATTTAAAATATTCAGAATAAATCACTGGGAACCATTCGCAATCATTTTGATTTTTTCTGTGCTTTATATTTTATTAAAAATACAGGACTAAGTCTTTGCTTAAATAACATAGTAGAAGAGATTTTCAAATAGATATTTTCATTATCATTTTCTTACCCTAAGAGGGTCAACTGTGTATATACTTTTCTGTATATGAACTTCTTGAAGTATGTCAATGTGATATTGATTTCTAGATGCTGTATGAACAGCTTGGATAGATAACTGGGACAAAATAATGCAATTTCAAAATAAGAACTGATTGAAGGTAATATTCTCAATGATATACTCATTATTATTTCATATAAACTCAACACACTATTCTTCATGTTCAGAAACAATAAATATTTCCATATTAAGTATTCAAATACTTTCGACATCTTTCAATAAAAGTTGGAATGGGAAGAAATAAATGAGGGGTTTTTTTTCATGGTTTGTGTTTTTACTTTTCCTTTCTTTTCAGGAAACAGAAGAAATATTTTATACTGTTGCTCCTTTTGATGCTTGTATTGAATTTTGATGATACTTGCAGCCTTGCAATTTTCCTTGACAATAAGAA
The DNA here is from genome assembly GCA_003697955.1 of Calidris pygmaea. Classification (NCBI taxonomy): domain Eukaryota; kingdom Metazoa; phylum Chordata; class Aves; order Charadriiformes; family Scolopacidae; genus Calidris; species Calidris pygmaea. The sequence continues at coordinate 2,929,479 of QJSC01015167.1, read as the reverse complement.
AGAATCCAATGGTGTGGAAACTGGCTATATGATAAACATGATGCGCTTGGAATAAAGCTAATTTAACAAAAAAACAGATAATCCTTTCTCCATCAATAACAATTTAATATCAATAGACAGTACAGTGGTTCTGATGCAAGTATTGACTCCACCTAAAATCCAGATAAGAAATCAAACTTTTCTGCTATTCACTTGTGCTCCCTTAAAAGGGAGAACCTAAAAATAATCAGTGTTGAAAACTTATAAAACAGTGTACACTTAAAACAGAATAATAAATAATACTAAAAAGAGAGCAATGCAAGCAAAGCCTTCAGCTTTTCAGAATCTCTGATAGCTTCTAAGTACCTCTGGAAACTCAACAGGCTCTTTTATACACCCTCAGTCTCCCACTGATTTTCTCTCAAAGCCTCTTGTTTAATATCACTCTCTACCTTCTTCCCTTACAGCCATAGAGTTCATCACTGCCTACACTTCTGAATGCTTGAAACTAATCTAACACTGTGAAATAAAAACTGAGGACTAATTAGACTAAGTCCAGATGATCTGACTGTATTACAGAGGTTATTACTGAGACAAAATCTTGGTCTGAATCAGCCTTGGGGTGAAATATCCATTATATTATATGGAATAAAGAGTCTAGCATCACTTAATAGCTATCTGAGAAGGGTTTTTAAAAATGTCTTTATTTTTCACTGACACAGTGGTGGTATCACCTAACCCCAGAATACATTTAGTTATGTAGAATAATGTATAGGATTATTCTGTTGGAATAAAATCTGTTAAAGCCTAAGTTTATTATAACTTAAATTGTGAGCTACATTTACACTTCCAGGACAAAAAATAAAATAAAAAAACCTACATTAGCTAGGATTCATATGTCAAAATGTATTGATTTCCTTTAAGTTACTTCAAGTATGAATAAAACTAACCAGTTACATTCCAGTGAAAACAGCAAATTCAGAAAGTATTTTCAGATATGTGAGACAATCGGAAGACAAATATTTGTATAACTATTAAATTAACATTTGCATTCACCTACTGTACACATGCACATATGTGCAGAAATACAAATATAGAAGCAGAACTTTCATGCTTTTACTTGCATAAACACATGTAGTAGAATCTGCAAATGGTAGCTAAGAGAAAGAAATGGAACCTCAGTAAGCCAAAATACAACTCAGTCCTGCAAGTTGTTAGGGAGGACAATGAATGTTATAATTCATTGGTTATAAAATATAAGTAAGCCTGTTAAAATGTGGATTGGTACTATATAAATGCATCGTAAACTGTGTATTGGTGATTTTGACACACACTAACAGAATTAAAATCAGATGAAATGAAGAGACATGTAAGTTTCTCCAAGGTCTACCAAATTTCTAATTTAAGTTAGAAAATATGCCTGTCTTCTGTATTTGTTTAATTTAATGCTCATTTACAGCAGCAGTTTTATTCCATTTAGTAGTTGGGTTGATTCCAATAGACTTAATCAAAGCATATAATTTACGCTCATATTTAAATTCCTAATGACCTAACATTCCTAAAGATACTTATTCACTTGCTCAAAAATAAGGATGTGTCAAGCGCCATTTGAAACACTTCACAATATGTAATACAGCGCCATGAGGCTACCAGATACTACACAGGACTTGTAGGGGACCCATATTCCTCTGGCTCAGCAGTTGGAGGACATGCCCTCGTTGTTAACATCCATCTCAAGAGACATTAGTGACCCATGCTAAAGCAATTGAATCAAGTCTTCTACAGTATCTGAATGTCTTTTATAATTAAAGAAGAGAGAAAAGTGCCTTTGAAAGTCTAAAGAGGAAATTTCTCCTCTTAATTTAGTTGCCAAATCTTAGCTAACAAATTTTCCTTTTGGAATTATTTGAAGACACATATTTATATCGACTGACTACACCAGAACTTGGAAAGTCTGTAGACATAAATTAAATGCCTAGGTAATGCAGAGTGGATCTCAGCCTGTGCATTTCCAAAGGAAGACTGTAAAGCTTTATCACTTTTCCTTTTCAGTTGTGCCATTATCATCTCCAATTGCAAAATAACTGGATGCACATTTTTCTCTCTCGATAACTGTTTTCCTCAAATAAAGAAATATTTAATTAAGTTTTATTTTGGCTTTGAGCAGAAATTTTCTGCAGTCTCTTTGATATTGTATCTGTGGGACAATCAGTAAAGAAAATGTCAACAACTATAAAATAACAATAAATTTTTCCCCCAAAGTGCTAACTTGTCCGAGTTGAAAGGGCAAGGTAATTTCTTTTGACAGATTTCAGAGCAGAATGTGACATGTAAGCTTTAGCATTTTTGGATTAGCCCCTGGAAAGAGTCTCAGAAACATCTGCTTGAATAATTAATTAAGCTGTTCCAGAAAAGTATCATTTTGGTATTGTAGTAGATTATGAATTGTTATTATTTGCTTCTGCAATTCAAAACTGAATTACTGAGGACACTGAATTATCTTATTTCCCTTTTACATATACACATATATATATGATGCACCAACGCACTTTTTTTTCATTTATTGCTTTCTACTGTTTTGCAATGTGCACTTTTAATTCTGAGTGCAACTGTCCACCCTTACTAAACTTGAAAATTCGCATAAAATATTTCTTTGATTTCAGTACAACTACATGTGGATTAAAGTTCTCCTTGGTATGGATTAAAGAATGAGAGAATAACTTGACATTCTTTGTTAAGAAGTACAATATGACTATCAAATCTGTATGCTTGCTTTTTCTAATACCTGTGGGAAAAAAACTTCTAGTTTTGAAGATGGCAAAATGCTACATAAAGGGTATAGTACTATGTGCTTCAAGCTAGAGAATTATGTATTATGCGCTACAATTTGATGCAATAATATAATCTGCAACTCAAGAAAAACAAGTGTTCAAAGTAGTTCCTTTTGGCTTAAGAATACTTGCGGTGTGTGTCTGTTCAGATCAAATTCCAAAGTGCAAAGAAAACAAATATCCATCTGGGTTGATTAACCCATCCAAAAGGTAATTTTTTTCTTATTTTTATGATTCTTTTTTATCTAATTTGTGCTAAGAAATAGAGTAGTTTAATTGATGTGAATTTATTTCACCAAAATGAACTAGTTTTTGACATGTGAGATAAAATAAAGGTACTCATAAAAAATTGATATCATCTTACAGTCCAATGTTCCTGTATCCACATATAGCTGAATTTTCAAAGTGATTTAGGAGTCTAAACATGCAGCAAAATGGTGAAGTCCCATTCAAGTACTTAAGTCTCAGTAGTATCTAGGAGGAACTAAGTATGTTCATTTGAGTTAAGAGTTTAAAAGCTCTTGCGCTTCTGGGTCCAAGTAATTGCAACGGTGAGGTTGTTATTCATTTATGCACTTTTAAAATCTCACTAGTGGCCTATCTGCACCTGAATAAAGACCTTTGAAAACTACGCTCTTAGGACGCTAAGTTAATGCCTATATCTCTTGAAATAAGAGTTATGCTCTGAATAAAGGTGAGACGCAATTCACCTGATTTAGTTCTCAAAGTTAGATGTCTAATCCAAGCATGGCATTCATGCCAACTTTTCCTTCAAAGGGAAGAAACAGAAAGAGATGACTCCTGAGGGTGATTCATCCCATCTTAAGACCAACATTTAAGGAAGGTAGGATAAATTGTCCTCAAGAGAAGTCTATTTCCTTCCTTTCTAACACATGAAGGAATATAGTCAAGAGCCTTAGCCTACATGCTTCACTCCTGGGCAGTGAAAGATTAGGTGAATCCTTCCCTTTATTCTCTAGGACATATCTTCAGAAGTGTTTATTCCTTTCCTTGGTGCTCCTTTCCCAAACAGACTGCACTGGTACATCCAGCATTCTGTAAACACTAATGCTCTAAGGTCCTGGAATTTGTTACTGTGATCTTAAAAATATTTTACATTATGTTTATCTGATTACATAATAAACCATGTAAGATAAATTTCCCCCTTTTTTTTACCTATCTCCCATTGCTCTCTATTGACTGACATCAACATTGACTGAATGAACAATATAGAAAAATGTCACAATGCGTCAAAATTCCTTGCTCAAGACTTAAGTCTTAAAATTTTGGCAGTGAATCTGTATCAGAGAAGGTGCCAGCCTTTCGGGTACACAATTAGAGATAACAGTTTGCACATGCAGGCTAAAGGCAAGCAGGCATCCCAACAGAGGAACAAGAGGGTTCCATGAGGTGTAAAATATTTCTCAGTGATAATACTGCATCTGCAAAGACTCTGCAAAAGACAAATCACATTGCTGAGTAGAAAATGCCTATTCCTTTCATAGGTAATTTCATTCCTGTTTTGTATGTAGGTGCTACCTACATACATATATATTTTCTCCCATTGAAACAGACAAACTAATAATTTACCCTTGTGTGCTTTACCTTTGGAAAATTATTTAGCTAACCATCTTTTACTTAGTTATTATGAAAATGCTATTTCTTGGGGGAACTGCGTGGGGAGGCCAAAAACAGAGAACCACACCACTCCATGGAATGTGTAGAACCACATTATTCCATGGATGGAGAATTTATTTATCAAGCAGGATGGCTCAGGTAGATGGCAATTCCTAGTCTAGCAATTCCTAGTGTTTCTATCCTACACACCGTACTCACACCGGTCACAGCCCCTGCTCCTCTGCTCCAGGTGAGATGGGCAGCACAGGACACTCATGCTGACTGCTGGTTGTCTCCTAGTCCTGGCTGGTGGCCTGGCCCACATGTGAAAGAATTCCACCTTGGGCTCAGCCTTTGACATGATGTCTGAGGTCCTCACATGGTATGCAACCCTCACCTCCCACTGGGTAATTGTCTTCTTTATTTATTGCATTATAAACTGGATATTCATCACAAGCTGCTAATGGCCTTATTAATCATGTAGCCTGGGGCCAACCTCTTTGTCTTTCTCTATATCTAAGGCTGATTAGCAGCTATCACTGTTATCTCCAGGGTTTCTGTCATCCACAGCTCCCAGTCCCAAATGTGTTACACAAGCATGAAATCAGCAATAGGCTCATAAAAAAAAGTACTTTATTCTTGGCTGCAGTATAAGGAAGACCTATACAGATTGTTCAGTGTAAGAATGTTTTCATGTAAGAAAGTTGTCAAAGAGCTACCAAATCTTTCTGAACATAGAGTGGAGAAGGGAACTATTCAGTCTTTCCCACCTTTCATGCATCTACATTTCTCTGCATAATCCAGTGCATTTATTCCCACAACGACTTGCTCCAGAGCACAATATTCTTTTTCTGGTTTAGCTTCTCCTAAAATCAAGTGGTATTTTTTCTGACTAATCAGGTGATTTGTAGGGAAAAAAAAAAGTTCCAGCTAATTAAAATCACCATTGCATCAAGTAAATATTTGATATTAAAATATACCCATTTGCATTCTTCAAGGGTATTAAACTGGCAAAACTTGGACTCTGAGATTTGTAAGAATAAAGATGCAAAGTGGTTTGGATAGGATTTTTGAGTCCCCGCTCTTCAGGTCTTGTGCTCACATCCTGCAGACAGGAGGCCACTGCCAAGTTTTAAGAAAGTGGAAAACCCCTACATTACACAATTTCTACCCGGTTAAAAAGACTGGAAAGCTCTGCCATTTCTGAGGTGGCTCTCGATATGGGCAGAGTACTCAGCTTCTCCACTGCCTGGAAAACTTAACTTGCTGCTGCTGAGGAAAGATCATAGTGTATGGGCTGATAGACACTACTGAGTGGCTGGGCATTGTTTTTCTTTTCTCCTAGTCCTGGAAGGAACAAAAAATCTGGTTCTTCACATCTCTCCTGCCCGTAACAAGTGTGATCCAGGTCTTTTTGAGGAGTTCCATAACATCTTACAGAAGCATCACTGTTTTATATGTTTCTTTAAATGTAGTGCAGAATTTACTTTCAAAAGCAGTGAGGAAATGAAACCTGATGACCAAGCAGCAAGGAAGTTATGCGAATTAGGAAATAGTATAAAAAAAACTTACATTTTTATTCCCCCATCCAATTTCTTTAATGGACATGCTAATGCTTGTAGTTGCACAAAAGTAAAGCAAATGGTCAGAAACAGGTATTTGTGGGACCATTTATTTCAGCACTACTGCTAACTAGAAGTGATAACGAAATCGTGGAACAACAGTCTCCGACCACAACAGTAATCACAACATTGCTATTAAATTCCTTCATCCCTGCTGTCTCTTTTGCACCCTTTCCTTGCTCATTCCTGAAGTGGTCAGTGCATTTGGACATTTGGACAATTTGGACATTTGGACAGATGTGCACTGTTGTCCCGTGTCTCATGTTCACCTTTGTAGCTGAACCAAATGCATCAGAAGCAGAGAAGGTAAAGTTGTCAGGGCAGACTAATGCAACTGAGCAACTACTGTGATCAGATGTACTGGACAGAGATAAATACAGAGGATGAGATATTTAGGAGGATTTCAAATGCCTCCTTGATGCTTATAGGACAGGACAAGCAATGCACTTGCAGTGCAAGGAAGGGAAGACGCAACATTCCTCTTTCTCTCCTTTACAGTTCTTCTGCCCATATTTCAACTCTTGTAATAAAATGTGGCACCCTTTTAGCTGGGAAAGAGTTGCATTGCCTGGCTTCATCTATACCCTCTAAAACTGGTTCCTTTTCTCCCACTGCAGTCAGAGTTCCCAGTCAGAACAATTAGTATAATTATCTCAGTTCACACCTCAGTTCACAGTGCAGACACTCTAGTTTAATGGGCTGAGACACAGATGAACTCAGACACAGTTCAAATAATTGTTCTCATAGTCTCTTTTCTAAAGTCACTGTTCCATGAAAAAATATTAAAATAAAATTTCTAACTCATATTTACCCACTCCGTTCTCATATTAGAACAGATTTTTTCCTTTTTTTTATGCTATTTTTTTTCTTTTTTTCTTTTTATTTTTTTTTCCTGCCTACTCTCTGATTGTCTCACTGTGTTGCTGCCTTTTCTTCCTCAACCAAACTCTCAGATGATCATCATCATCATCTTAGAGACTGAAAAGCAGTACCTCTGGGCTAAATTCTGCTCTGCTATGCAGATATGCCTGTGTTAGTTTAAAGTCCCTTAATTGATTTTCTGGTTAGAGAGGCATTGGAAATGGCTACACAGGAGGCCAAGTCTCTTTCAGCCTTTGGCTCCAGATGCTGTTATTACTGATAAACCATTTCATAAGCTGCTTTCCTTTTCAGATATTTTGCTTGTAAACATGAATCTTGCCTTTAGAAAACTGTAATCAAATAAGTGGTCTTGCTGTCTAATATAAAACAGTGATAGCTGCACAGCACAGTTAGTGTAATCTATTTCACAGTATGTCCTCTTTTAATCTTTTATTTGGTTCATGGAAACTGCCAGGTCAGAACACACAACCACTTTCTTTGAAGGAAGAGAAAACTTGCTAAAAGTTTCCAAAGATAACTTGAGAAAAATCCATTAATTACACTATACACGCATTGTTTTTTTCTTCCCACCTTCTTTCAGTGGAGAGGAACTGTGAGTTTAAGAAACAAATTTGAGACCATGAGACCCACTGTGTTTCTGAATTTCCTTGTCTAGTGGCTGGTGGGAAAGATAAGTTTTATATGGAAAAAGATGCGCCTTTCCTTGTGTGCTTGCTCATTTGAAAGTGACAGGACTTATGGCATTGCTCCTTCTTATAATGGAAGATTTAGAAATATATTTTTGAAGACGCCAAAGTTGTTTCAATCTATTGTGAATTCTGGAGTACGAAAAAAGCTTGAAGCTATTTTCCCCTTAACCTCTCAGTTGTAAACAGCTAGAAGCAGAACCCTGCTAAGCTGCATGTTGTGCAAGTCCATAAAAGTGGGGACATTCTCACTGCGCTGTCGTCCCCCTAAGCCCCAGTACCCTACATTTCCCTAGGCATCTAGGAACTGGGTTGTTGTGAAGTGAAACATTTATTCCTAAGCATGACAATAACTGTAGCAGTCACAGGTGGCTAGAAGTCTGATTTCCAGAGAGCTGCAGGGCATATTTTGACATATTTGCATGGATAAAATTCCCATAAGAAGCCATGATATTTTGTTAATATTTACCTATTCATATATTTTCTCCCTATTACTTGTAAACACAGTTAAATTACATGACAAATGACAGAAGCTGTATCATAGCTGTCTGGAATCCACTAAATGCTCAAATATTTCAGTTTTCTTAAATAACTATTATTTAAAAACTAAACCCACAAAAAGTCATATTCTTACCTGGCTTTAAAAATTAAAAATAATTCTGCTGTCTTCAGCAAATGTAGAACAAAGTCCTCTTCCATCCAAATGAATGAACTTTAAATTAAGTAAGGGCTAAAGTTGTTTTTCTTAGAGTTGAAGTAGTTAAGAGCAACGATATCTGCCTCAAAATAATTTGTGCTAAAATGCCATTATTTGTTGAGCTTCAATCAATGGAACTGATGTCTTCTCTTTTTTTTTTTTTTTTATTACTATAGCAATATAAATATAACCAATATAGACATTGATATAACCGATGTCAGTATAACTGAAAACTGAGAGCTTGGCTGATTTGCAATAACTGAGATCCTCAGGTCTTCAAGCTGAGAAAGTTTCACATTCCTGCGTAGATCAGAATTGAGAAAATCTTTTTACCGTCCTCCCCTTGTCAAGCCAAACCGACCATTGAAATGGGTTACTTTCCCCCACTTCCAGAAAGTAAGCACAAAGGAACGGGGAGTTTGTTTTTGTTTTAGTTTTGTTTGTTCTAACTTTATGGTTGATCTTAATTTCTCCTTCATTGGAACTCCAGGAGTTCAAAAACTCAAAAGTAACTTTTAAAAACTGGAAGAACAGCTTAACATGAGTAACATTTTCATTATTCTTTTTCATCTCAAAGTAAAGTCCTTATCTCTTCACATGCTGTTGTATATACATTAGCAACTTTTAGAAAGTTATTAAAATGCTATTCAGACTGCAAAGCGTAAGAGGTTCAAGTGATGAATATTCACTCCTAAAGGTAGTGATGGCTCTAATGCTTCTTAGCTGGTGGAGATCTCCCCCACTAATGGTTACTGTGTTATTTCAGCATCCATCCAGTTCTGATGTGCACCTCCATGTCCAATTTCTACTTTTTGTTCCAGTGTGTCAGGATGTTGGGTTTGGGGTTACAAGTGCACCGTGGGTGTGCTAAGTCCAGGGTGAATGAGACTTAGAAAAATTGCACCAGAGGTCAAAAGTATCTGGTGGGGACTGACCTTGTTGTCCCTCTTGAAGGGCTCTCCTGCATATAAGTATTCAAAGGGAGAGCTGTCAGAAATCCTCTGTAACAAAAAAGAAGCTGCACGATTTTCAGTTTGAAGTTACCCTAGGAAAACCATGAAATTTAACAATAACTTTAAAGTAACCAACAAGCTCCCTGCAGAAGATAGAAGAAAAAGTCTTTCTCTCATGTTACTGTACATATCTTGAGTTTGGTATGGATGATAGCATGACCTAAATAATCTTTATTTCTTGATATAGATTTCTGACAAGAATTATAGTAGCCATAAACAGTTATGAAAATTGCTACAATACTTAAAATAATTTGACATTCACTGCAGTCAGAGAGGGAAAAAATTGCTTTGACTTTAAAGCCAGCTTTTATTTTTGCTTCCTATGACTATAAAATAGAATTCATGAATCTTTAAAAATAAGAAGGTTGGGAATTTGAAGATTAAGGAGCATATATATGTATGGGGGAAAGAGAACTGCACAAAGCTGTTCACACCAGAGATTCAGGATCTCTTTAAAAAATGACAGATTTGCATAGGAAAACTCAGAAACATGGATGAGATCAGGAGGAGAACTACAGATCTGATATGAGATGAATTGCAGGACCTGACAGGAAGAGGCAGAGGGCTTCCCATTGCTTGTAAATTTTTCTTGTATATTATTCTAATTCTACCTTCACAAACATTGTTTTTGACTTAATACAGAACTGCTATAGAAAAATGAAATACTGAACTGCAATTCTACCACATAATTGTTATTCTTTTTGTTCTAACAATTCATAGAGGCAAGTAAGGAAGTTGAGTCTGAATGATATTTTGCTTAAGTCAAATGCAAATAAAAATACAACATTTAAGGGATAAAACCAGGCTATTAACAACTGGGGGTGATTACATAAACATGATTCCATAATGAGTGCTGGTGACTTATGGATTTAAAAATAGTAATGCTTTATATTATATTAAATCATCTATCTGATATTCACTGTTCTTGAATTCTGAAGTGTTATAACGGCTGCATACAGAGGGTGAATTAAAAAAATATAATTACAGAGCTTTTTAAAGCATGCCATGCTAAACAAAAGGAGCAATCAAATCCTTTAATACTTTAATCTCCACCACCACCTAAAATAACCCCTAGTCCCATTGCAGAAGATGAAGGTTTTCTACATGGAATTTGACTTTTGTATTTGGTAGCGACACGAAAGTGGAAGTAGAAGTAAAATCAGTAATGAGTCTTTATCTCATTTTTAAACCGGTCAGCATAAGTGAATAGAGGAAGAAAGCCATGAGCAAAGGTTATAACGGATGTGACCATTGCCCAGAGCTGACCAGAAGCAAAAAATGTGGACGAGAATTTTTTCTGGCTGTTAACCTAGGATTTATTAGTTCTATCCTGGAAAGGGATTTCTGAGCATAATGATTAGGAGCATCAGGTAGAAAAATGTTTGAGATCGAAGTGTGATGAAATCATAGCTGTGGATATGATATACATTCTTTTTTTCTTTTAATGCAAGACTTACATTCTTTTTATCTGATTTTTTTTTTTTTTGTCATGGGATATTTTATTAATACAAAAAAAATCAAAAAATATCCTTGAAAGGTCTAAATGTTGACCATAAAAAAGTCAATATAGGGCTAAGCCTTAAACATTATGGGCTATCTGAAGTTATTATTCTAATATTCAACTGCAAACGAACCTGAGATTTAAGATTACAGAAACAACAGGGCATGTTTAATATCACTGAGACGCAGAGATTACAGCTAACCATAACAAAGTGGCTCTCAAACAGAAGTTCAGAAATAGTGAATCACAAAGTGCAAGCAATTCACAGCAAATCATATGCTATTATATTGTTGACAAGATCATAATACAGTTAAAAAAGTTTTGAAGAGAAAGAGTACTGATCCATTAGAATAAAAATATTCTTTACTCTAGGACAACTGTCTTAAGAAGTAGGTTGTAAGCTTATGGCAAATTATTAAAGTTTATTCACAGTTTGAGCTGTCAGACCAAGAAAGGAATCCAGATAGTTGACAAACAGGCAAGCCTCCCATTTTGATGAGGATCTCATCTGTTTTTTCCAGTGCTTTCAGCTGAAATGTTTTAGCAGTTGATAGGCCCATATCAGGCAGGCAAACGCAATTCCCAATAACCCTTTGAAACCCCTTGTAAAATTTATATTATTTAATTGTTTTCATTCATCTTCTTTCTGCACTTCTATATATGTAATACTATGCATTCCCATAGAGAATAAATCCTGTATTTTGTTTACTTCAAGAAGTCTTGCATAAAAATTCCATCATTTTCCCTCAGTCTTTAAAGGAAGTATGATTTTCTTCGTTAAGGCAATTGGAAATTAAATTATATTAGCCTTATTATCATGTTTATTTTTACGTTGTATCTAAATGGGTGTCATTCTAGGGAGGAAAAGCTGGTAAAACGGCTCAGTGATAACACAGTACTGTACCTATCTACAACCTCCTCTGTAGATGTATTTGAACCCCAGCAAAAAGATAGCTCAGGAACGCATTTCTGATTTTTCTCATGATTGAAGTCAAAGACTTCCTTTTGCTGTGCATGTGACTGATTTAAAATCTATGCTTAAATATTTTGTGAGCTATAATGATGTAATTATTGCCCTTACAAAGCTCAGTCAAGAATAGAATTTCATTGTGCCTGTAGGAAAGATCCATCAATATTCCTATTTCATTTTCTAATATTCCATCTTTTTTGGACCAAAGAAGCAAGAAGAGCTGGAGGGTCAGATAACATAGTTTCAACATTCTCTATCTACAAGCTGTCAAACACTTATCATTTTGAGGCTGAGATTTTTTTTTTTTGCAGCTGAGAATTCATTAATCCTAGCTTGCACTTAGTATGTGGGCACTGTAATGGGAATTGCTGAGACTAAGACTGTGTAAAAAGCACTGAACAGTAACAAATCGTGTGTCTACATTGTAGTCGTCACCATGATTTGTGTAATGCAAATCTATCTGCGCTCATTTTCAGCTAGATAACTTGAGTTCTCAAAACATCAAAGTCCAGTCGAAGGCGACTGACTCAAGCATTGTATTTGACAGGTTTTCTTAGTTGCTAACTCAAATGTGTCCAGGTCTCACCATAATTAGAGCAGCTGTATTGCAGACGCTGGTAGCCAAGGTTCATACATATCCTTCCTGCTGTCCAGCAAGATTTTGAGACTTGTCTGTGGGTATCCAGGGTGTCTAGAAAAGCAGGTGCTCACTGTGTGCAGTGCACAGCATGGATGCAGAGAAATCCCAGTTGATAATGTAGTAAATCTGATGAAGGAATAAGCCACAACTCTGCAGAGGAAGGTTGAAGCGATAATTTACTTACATCAAATGAAGTAGGAGGTTTTGTGCTTAAAATAGGGAGTGAAAACACGTCCATTTGTATTCTAAAGCCCGTTGTTCTTTTCAAAATCATCAAGAATTAAATGATTTTATAAAAGATTTCATAGCTGAATATAAAATATAATTTTATTTGTAGTTTGGCTAAAGGCATTATGTTCCATGTATCTTTGGTTTTTACTGCCTATGGTGCAACACAAGTGAAATGCACTACAGAAGCTTAGGCCATTGTTGCGCCAAAAAAGGGCAAAATAGTTCTGGCAGAAAATAAACCCCCTTGCGTCCTAACACTCCTCACCAAGGTGGGAGGCTAGGTGTGGCTAGGTTTAAATTCTGAGTGATGCCCAATTCACCGCTATCAGTTCAGTCACGTTCAACATATTAAACTCTCACGATTCTGGATACACTAACAGTGGACTGCACCCTCAGTCTAGTCAGGCTCATGAATTAGCACGGCCACACTCTAATATTTGGTCGCCTTCAATGAGAAATTGAAACGGCTAGCTACTTAAGCAGTGCAGTTTATTTTAGCAACAGATATGAAGGTTCTTATGGTTTGCTGGTGATATAAACACTGTCTGCAAAGCACGTGCGAGTAAAAATATTGTTAATAGTACAAAGCGCGGGATAAAGTTACAAATAATACAGCCTGGCTATAAATGTAACAGGTAATCCTCTAGAGAGATTTCTAAGTTTCCCGAGGAGGCAGTCGGTATAGTCTAAGTCTTACCTGCAGGCATCCCTATCGGGGGGAAGAAAGGCTCAGCCCCTTGACTTGTCATGGGAGTTCGTGATGGGATCCTCCCTGACTTGTTTATAATGGTGTCTTCCCTAGCATCCCCCCTTTCTTGGGCAATTTTTATACTATTTTTTACCTTCAAGGTGGAGTTTGAATCATTCTAGTTGTAAATACCTTCGCTTTGATTGGTGTAAAGTTTTCTTGCCTCGCATTTAAAGGTATAGTTTACAAAAAATTCAGGGCACAGACTCAAGGAGGAGTGGTCGCACCTTGGAGGCGGGTAGCCTTCAGGCTGGAGGTGTGTTTTGTTATTATAATGACATTATAATGAGCAAAGTTCGCACAAAGGACAGCATTTCATCAAAATTTAACAGACTTTTGGCTCAGAGTAGCAAGCATGTGCTTATCTGTTCCATAGGGTCACCTTGTTCCCAGATCTGCTGTGTAATCACAGAGTTTGGCCATGGAATCTTCACTCCACTCCATCCTCCGTGTTGTTTTTGCAAGCAATATTGTTCAGGGAGTCAGTGATGTAGCGGATTCCTTGCATACCAGCTACGGCTGTGTTTTACTCTGGAAATGCTTCGATTTCACATCTTTTCCTTAATGTGTGAACAATCCCATATATTTTTAATAAAAATAATATTTTAAGTATTATTCCACAGCCATACAGGGGCAAGGAGGCTATTCAGAACTAATGATTTAGCTATGAAAATGAAAAGAAAAAAAAAAAGTTATTCCAGGAAGGTGTGAATGAACAGACTAGAATTGAGCCTGTAATACAGTAAATGCTGCATTTTATTAAATACTCACAACATCGATAATGTTTGCAGTTATTCATTGGTCTAAAACTAAGTTAACTATTTTACATTTTTTCATCTTCATACTCTGACTGCATTTTCTGCTGCTGTTATGCTTCAAAGTCTATAGAGGAACTGAATTCCATGAAAAAATACAATTATAAAATAAATGCTGTGCTAGAATTTATTCATCTTTGACATTTCTATTTCAGATCTTGCTCAATAAATTTATTGACTCATTTTTTGGCACTGCCAGTAAATAAAGTTTTATTACATGTTGAAACTCATTCAAAGAGTTAAGAGAAAAATTAACTACATAATGAGAAAAGTGAGTTTGCTGGGTAGCCCGCTTTGTCAGGTGCGGCTTCAATATGATTTGCTCATCTACCCTTCCAGAGAAAAAATAAACAAACCTATAATCTTATAAATGGATGAAATGTAAACTTGACTATTTATTATAGATTTCTCTGGCACATGAAGCAAAAGTTAAGGTTGAACTGAGACATCAGTTGCTTGCTTACACATTCTCACAATGTCCAGAGAAACAAACACTTTATTTTTTTCAGAAAAAGCAAGATTTTACTATCCCCTCCCTCAAAAAAAAAACCAACCAAACAAACAAACAAAATGGACCCAAACAAAAATCATCCAAGCTTCCACCTCTTTGAGTGATATGTAATTTTTATGTCAAACATTTTTTCACTCACATGGCTCAAATATTAGTTCTTGTTCAAGCTCTTGAAAGGAAAAATCATATTCAATCATTAATTAATTATTATGAATTAATTAGTTGTTCTCAGTCACTTATTCAAAGACTGTACTGGTAGAAAACAAAAAAATCAAACACCTGGTCCACTCCTTTTATGCCAAATTAACAATGCTAACTAGTCTTAAAAAATAAAATATAAAATATTCTTTAAAATAATATCAGTCTGTAATGCATAGCAAATGTATTTTAAATATACAGTGTGCCACCTTCCACAGGTGGGAGGGAGTTCCAGCTTACAAATTCCTAGTTCCTGGTTCACAGATTTCTACTGCCTATTTCTGCAGCCTTGTTATTACACAGCTCAAAGCATCATGTGTTAGACTCTGACCTGAGAAGTTCCTCAGCAGGTTTTCTGATAATAAACTGATATAACCATAGCAGAATTGAGTGGAATTCTGTCTCTTCTCTTTCACATATAACTTCTCTAAGACCCTATATGCACTTTGTAGGATTAGCTTCTGGGAAGAATGACATGGATTCCACAATGTGCTTTTTCCAACACCCAAGGGTCCTAAAAGGAGCAGAACAGGACAGACCTTTTCCATGGTACTTATTATAACTGTATGTTTTTTGCTGATATTTCACTTTGAAGAAATAAAATCATTCATACTATTGACTGTGAAACTACAGAACTACTGTGAAATCAGTAGAGGAGGTTTAATACACGAAGTTGTTATTTATAATCTTCTGCATACTGCATGAAAAACAAGGCTTGAAGTTTCACAACAGTTTTAATTCACCACATGTGGATTACCTAGGAGTTCTCTCTGAAATTCATTCTTGACTTTATATTCTGCTAAAAGAAAAAAGAAAAGATCTTCTATTTGCAGTTTGCATACTAGAATACCTAAATAAAAGTATTTCGAGAATACGTGTTTCCTGACTCAAGAATGTATAGAAATACTCTAGTCTTAAAAAAATATATATATTGTAGTAATAGCAAGCGGGGATGTGTGGGTATGTGGACATGCATATAAATATATATGTCTGTACATATATATAAGTATTTATGCACACCCACATATAGATAGACAGATTTGCACATCATCTATTTTATATATTTTTTTTATAATATATAGAGGTATCTTTGCTGTCCATGAGCAAAAAAACCCACTGCTTTAGCCATAAAAGAGCAAAAGGGCATAAAAAGATTGATTCCAATGGATTTTCCAGAGTGATTCATTGACTAAAGGCTGCCAGGGATCGCTGTGGTAGCTGAATAAACAAGCTCTTTGTAGAAACTGTAAAATTATTCTAAAACTATATACTTAGAAAGTTACCTCATCTTGCCATAAATTTATATTTTTTCCCTTACCATCCTTTGCAAGCTACTCCCATATTAATGATCATGATTATATTTTGTGTTGTTTAAGGTCGAAGTTGCTAAATCATGCCCAAGGGACTTTGTTCCAGTAAGCGTGCCACAATATTGCTCCAAGAGCTCATGGGAAGCAGCCTCAAAAGGTGACCTCCAATTCTTGTACAAGTTACTGCTTTCTAAGATAACAGTTCTTATGTGGTGGGATAACCTGTGGTTCTCTGTTGCAAAGTGCATTACTCTATACCTTCATTTTGTTGGATTCTGACAATTCGACCAAGTGATTTAGATTAAATCCTAACAGTAAACTGCCCTCCTTTTTATTTATTGTCCCATCAATCTTTGTGTCATATGCAAATTTAATCAGCTAAGATTTTATTTCATCATCTAGATTGTTTATAAGAATGTACTGAATACTGTTGGACCAGGAATCTCTCTCAGGGGAACTTGCTTGGAACAGCCCTGCTCATTGATATCTGCCAAATAAGCCCGTTTTTTAATTCATCTAATGTGTGCCCTCTTGATTAAAAATCTTGTGTTATAGGAAATTAAAAATGCCATGTGACACAACTGTAAAAGCCTTAGAGAAGTCCAAAGATGTTATATCAACACAGTTGCCGGTTTTGTTTGAGATAATTTTCCATGAGACTTGAGCGGTATTCATGGTATTTTTTGGTTTATGTTCTTCAGTTAAAAAGCCCTGAATAGGGGTATTATTTTGTAAGATTAAGGTGAAATATCTTTTGTTTCCTCAGTTACTTGTTTTAGAGTCTTGAAAATATTTCTCACTGCCTCTTGTTTGTCTCTGAATACTCGCATGAGCTCAGAGAACCCGATTACAATCACTGGTAAGAAGGTTTCCTTTTAAAGTCCAAAATATTGTACATAAAATACACACACATATGTGTCTAAATACATGTGTTGTATGAGTAATAGCCTGTATCTGCAATTGTCATTTTCTTTAGACTCAGCCAAAAGCAGCTTGAGCTCTTCTGCTTGTTTGAAGAAGAAAGATATTAATGTCCTATGTGTCAAAATCTGATTTCCTCTACTTGGAATATACCCATTCATTACAAGGGAACAACGGGTGCAAATACAGACATTATTTTAGATCTCTATGATTACTGTTCTGCCATATTGTGACAACACTTATGACAAACTACAGGGTTTTATTTTCTAAGTTGTCTTTTCTGCGTTGGCCTGCAATATTTGTGCATGTATTCTTCTATATCAAGGAAAGGACATGAACTGGAATGTGTAATCCATTTTGTCCCTTTTTGGTCTTAGGAGAAAACTGGCCTTTGACCATACAGATTCATTATGTTTAGGATTTAATTTACTGGTAGGTTTTGCAGTTTTATAAGCAGTGAAGTCTCTGGTCCAAAGTGTCCCTACCATTTGATCTTTACTCAAGTTTTATTTCTCTTTCAAATGAAGACGCAGTTATAGCTGTTCACCTTCAGCAATCCTTTAAATGCTGCTTTGGATCATAAAATAATGACAGGTTCCTATTTAAAGTTCATAAAAGACTTAAAAATCTTTGCAACTTTTAATAAGATGCATATTTTAATTAGGTTAAAGTGAAACCTATTAAATATATTTACTACTTGAACTGTTGACTCTTTAAATAAAATTCAGAGAAGTAGGAAATTGCCAATTTCTACAAAACTTAAAAGATTTTTTTATTTTTATGTTTAAAATCTATAGACTTTTTTGTAAATGCTTGTAGGACAAACTGTGCAGATATAATTCTCATCAAGATGTAAACTGCACATCCAATTAAATCTTAAAGCAAGATATGTTAATAGAAAAAAGCTCAGAACAATACCAAAGCTAAGCAATATTTAAAGGGAAGGACAGATACATGATAACAAATAAAAACAGAGACTAAAAAGCCAGCTTTCACAGAATTAATGAAAAGCTTAATTTAATTAAGATGGTCACTTCTGATTGTCAAGCAAAGTTGATCTCCTACCTGCAGCAATGATGTGGTAATTTTATATTTGTTTCTTTTAATTTTAATAAGCTGGTATGACTTTGAAAAACAAATATAATATAAAAGCCTGAGCAAGTTATCTTGAAACCTGTACCTGCTTTATTAAGGGGGGATGAGGGAAAGTAAGGTATGGAGCTACAGAAAGAAAGCATAAGTCTGTCTCTTTTTTTTTCCTTTTCTCTTGCTCGTATACTAGCACACGTTTAAATTAACCTCTCCAAGGATAAATTAAGAACAGGAGCTCAAACAAAAGAGTGGTATAAAGAAGGAAACCTGTTCACTCACTGGTCCCTCTCTGTACATAGCAAACATAGTGTATGTCCTGTGAAGCAGGGAGCTTCAACTGTGAAGCAGGGAGCTTCAACGGCGAGCTTCAACTTTTTAGTCTTAAGGAGTTATAACACAAGAAAAGTTAAATTCAGTTTTTGTGTAAAAGGAGGAATAGCTTTGCATCTCGATTTGGAATGACCAGTTGCTTTTGGGCTAGCTACTCTGGTAGGTGTTATGTACCTCAGTGTATGGTGCAAGACCTTAAGGTGGGCAGATCGTCCTGACTCCTATAAGCACGGTATTTTCCAGAACATATCAAGCCTAGGTTAATACGTCTGGTTTACGCACACCAATGCTTGTGCTTGGTGGTGGATCCAGAAGGGTAGAGTCGGCTTCTGTACGTTGGCTTCTTCATAGAGTAAAGGTTCTGATTTCCATTGCGGTCTGCAATGCGCTCAGGACGACTGACACTTCTACCATGTTCTAAATGGGCATCTCTTAGTGCATCACTGGAAATGGCTTGTCAGTCAATATCTTGCTCATCTCACTTTTTTTCAAAGAGTTATTAGCTTGTTTTAAATGAAGTCCAGCTACTGGTCAGCTATTGGAGTAGGAAAGCTGTTCAAAGAGATTCTTTTGAATACTTTTGTGGTAGTACAGAAATTAATTAAAGATTCTTGACATAGCAAGTATATAAAAAACGTACAAAATAGAAGGCAAGTGTGCTGAATGCTGCAAATACAGCCTTATCACTATTCACAGGTGAGAAATTCGGGAATAATTATCAGAGACTCCAGACTTCATGGGCTCTTCAAAGACTTTACTCCAACTGCCTGATGGAACCATTATGCTTTGGAAAGTACTTATAGTGATTACAGAATCAAGCTGTTAGTCCTATCTAGGCAGTTACAGGTTTAGTAACCTCTCCATTTTGTATTTTGTATTTGTTGGGGTTGATATTAATGAAGATGTGCAAAATTATTACTGCAGCTAATTATTGCAAAATATGAACATAAGATAAAACTCGGCTTTAGGAGAAGTATCACTCCAGAAAGCTGTGGTACTATAAGATTTTCCTTCAGCGTGCTTTTCATCTTTCTGTCATGCACACTTGAAGCTGCTAATGAAGGTGTTAATAGTTAAAAGTAGTCGCTGACCTCTGCTATGAGAGCAAGTCCATGAAAACCACTATAGGAAACACTATCAAGATCCAAGACACCAAGATCCTGAGAAGATCTGAGATCTGGCCATTACAAGCTTGGAAGAACTGATACAATATTTGTTCCCAGTGATTCAGCAATCAGTAGGGTACCTGAGCGCCATCCAAGAATGCCGTAGCCCCAGAAGTCGTATGCAGAAGCAGTAAAGGCAGAGCACCTTGGAAATAACTTTAGACTAAACCTTTGAAAGACAGACACCAAACAGTTCTGGAGGCTCCTATGCCTGCTTTGAGACCCCGAAGTACTTCACACAGCCCAGACTTTTTTTCATATTCTGCTCCCGACAAAACTGTTTCATGATGTACAATAATAAATGCTGTAACCAAGCCACCCAAGTGGAAATATTAATGAAGCATTTGATTTTCTATGACAAAAAGACTGTATCACATTAGTGTTAGATATCATTAGACATTTTAACGAAAATTAATTTCACAATAGGTAAATCACTACCATCATCAATTTGAAAGAAACTTTCTAGGAGCACAGGGTGCTATGTAATCATCTGGGGGAGGCTGCTTGCTTGGGTTTTCATTTTAGTGAATGTCATCTGGTGTAGCACAGAGGTTTTGCAATCTTAGAACACAACAGGCAGCAGCCAGAACTGTAAACAGAGAGTTTTATTCATGCTGGAAATTTATGCAAGAAATCTACTCAGATCTGCCAAGAAGTGAACAGAAATAAGATGTGTGTTTTAAACTAGGAATATAGAGATTTTTTGTTTGGATAATAACTTAGTATGGGCAACAACAGAAACCTGAGTGCATTGATATTCTGATATGCCTTCTAGAACTTCCACCATTTTCCTCAGAGAAGAAAGCAACTGAAAAAAAAAAAAGTGTTTTTGGTTCATTATAACAAGAACACATCTGTACCACTTCTCTTTCCATACCTACATAGGCAGATACATACACTTCATCGACTTTGAATCACTTACCACATTTGTCCCCAGTGGTATGAAGTATATGCAGTGTGGGAATATCAGGATTCTTTTTCTTGTATAATGAAAGGAGAAGTTTTAGAGTGGTTTCATTTTTTGATTAATTTAGTTATTTAGTAGTATTTTCTGTGCAGAAAAGAGAGTTTTTTAATTTGCAATATTGCAAATTGTCCATCATTATCAGAGTCTCTGACAGAATCTGTGTCAAATACTTTGGCATTCACTAAAAGACATTGAAATACTTGTGGGATTCAGGCCAGTTGGATCTCTATTCATTGAGAGTTTTACAGTTTCTTTTTTCTTCTTGGTTTTCAGGTCACCTGATCTGGTTTTTCTGTTAGTAATTTTTAGGGCACATGGCAGGAAAATTTTTTGTTTAGTCTATAGAGAAAAATATTATATTAAAACATTTGTAAATATATGCAAATAAATTCCATTTAAAACTGTTTTTGAAACAATTTTTGTTTTAAAACAATGCTGAAGTGACATAGCTATAATGACCAGGTAATTGCAGGAAAGAGCACTGATAGAGTCTGTCTCTGAGTATAAAAAGGTACTTTAGCATTTGTGACTTTTATAAACCAGAGACACACAGAGTCTGACACATGAAAGCAACATACTGTTTAGTAGTGGCAATTGGTTAAATTGTTCACATAAAAGATTCACTCTTCAGACTTGCATTGTCTTTGAACTCTCTGAACACCAGCATCAGTGATACATATTCTTGCATTGTAAAAGCAGGGGCAAATTGGCACTGACATATTTTTGCTGCTTCTCAGGGCACAAGGTCAGACTTGCAGTGGTGGTGACAGTTGTGGTGGTGACATCAGGGCATCTTTGTTTCCAGACTTCGCACTGACAACATTCTGCCTTGCCTTATAACAGAGCGTCATCTCTAACCCTCTTACTTTTTGCTCAGTAAAGCAGCAAGGACAACTTACACTTGCTCCTCACATCTCCTCCTCCCATGGTCTTTTTCATTATTACAGTCTTTAGAGATTCAGTTCTGCAGAATTGCTCTAAGCACAGAATCTACATCAACTCCAGTTTCCAGAAGAAACCCTAATGAAATTCCAGGAGTTTTTTTAAGAGTTTTGCAGAAAATAATTTCTCTGATATGTAACTTGAAAAGCTAAGCACAGGGGTGGTAAAGAAAGAAAAAGTGTGGTCAAAGGCCCTTTACACAGTATTCCACTCTGCAAGCAAGTACCTGCAGTTGTATCTTTAGGCTTTCCCGCTGACTTCAGTACGTGATATTATCCATTGCCCAGCTGAGGCTTTTAAGCTGACTTTCAATGGACTTGATCCTTAGGTCCTCTGAAAACTCTATCTTTGGAAGCCTGCCTCTCAATTTAGGTGTTGAAGTTTAAGTTTTATCTTCAAGAACTCCACTCCGTCTCCATCTAGCTCTGGGGGGCATTTACTTTAGCTACATTTCAGTAGTTCATTCCCAGTCTTTTCCAAAAAATCACATTTGCAGGTTGTTGTGGTTTAACCCTGGTAGGCAGCTCACAGCTCCCCACTCAACTCTTCTCCACTATGATGTAGGAGAGAATCAGAAGGGTAAAAGTGAGAAAACCTGTGGGTTGAGAAAAAGTTTATTAGGTAAAGGAAAATCCACGCATGCAAGGAAAGCAGAATTCATTCACTCCTTCCCATCAGCAGGAGGTGTTCAGCCACCTCCAGGAAAGCCTGTGTATCGGTTAGTTGGACGGACAAATGCCATCACTCTGAATGACTCCCTTTTCTTCCTTCTTCTCCTGGCTTTTATTGCTAAGCACAATGTCATATGGTATGGATCATCCCTTTGGTCCACTGGGGTCACTGTCCCAGCCTTGTCCCCTTCCATTTTCCTGTGCATCCTCAGCCTGCTCACTGGTGGGATAGTGTGAGGAGCAGAAAAGGCCTTCATGCTGTGTGACCACTGCTTAGCAATAACTAAAACATCCCTGTGTTACCAACACTGTTTTCATTGGAAATCCAAACCATAGCCCCATAAAAGATGCTATGAAGAAATTTAACTCTATCCCAGCCAAAACCAATAGATGATTATGCTAATGTGTGCCACCTTAAGGCCCACAATAGTTGATGCCATAAAAGTTCATGAGCTGGCAGCTCTGAACTTCTGCTGGCAAATCAAATCTCAATATTTAAGTGAGATTGTTAAACTTCTTTCTTACAGGGTTCGCCAATCTTTTCAGCTTAAATTCTCTCATGCGTTGAAGTGCTCATCTGGAGAGTATACTCATGATCTGAACAAGTGATGTATCTCCTCCACTATTTGCACTATCTGCCTTCTGCTCTGGGCTTGGCCTCAGGCTCCTTCATTCTAATGTATCTGGTGAGAGACATTTTCTCCAGTCCCCTGAAACATGTGACTCACTACTCAACTTGATTCATCTTGATTCAAAATGTATTCTTCCCTCTACGAGGGACTGTGGGGAGTTAGATTTTTGAGAAGGCAGCCTGTTTTACCTTGGAACATTTTTAGGGTACAGAATTGATATTTTTGGAGCTGAAGGAATTTCTGCTTTAAATTTCTGTGCATTGATATCATTCTAATTTGAAAGCATAGAAAAAGAGATTCCTACATTCAAAATGGAAACTGCATCCTGATGCAAGCACTCTTAAAGAGTTTCCAGCCACCAACCAGAAATCATCATCTGTTTTGAGACAGATTTCCCAAATTGTCACAAAGGAACAAGCAATAAAAACATTTTGTAAGTATGAGACAAAACATCTGCAGTATATGATTTTTAACAACTGGTGAAACAATTTATTTGCATTTCACTAATAACCAAATATCCATACATGGAATTACCAGAGACTGAAATATACACACTTATGAAAAAAAGATCAATGATTAAAATAAGGCATCCTTTCATTTCTCAAAGGCTGCTCTCTTGCAATAATGAACTAAGTGAAGTCCCAACATTAACGGGGCAATCATTAGTTCTGTTCCAGCTGCTCTGAGACATTCCAGCTGCAAAAGCAAAAGCAAAGCTTAATATTGTTCACTTTTTAAACCTTGCATATAGGCTCTTTTGGGAAAAGTGGAGAATGACCTTAGGCTCCGGTGCTTCTCGGCTGCCAGAATAGCTCCTTGGGCAGTCGGGCTGCTGTAAATTGCAGGATGGATTAGATTGCCCCTGGCTGATTCTAAAGTCAGGGGAATAAAAATATGGCTTTGTTTCCATTTTCTCAGCTGTGCCAGCTGAGGATCCAGCCTTAAAAGTTCACTGCTTGCTAAAGGCATGCAAGGGTGCTGCAGACAGAGCCAATAGTCCTGTCTGCCCGAAGGGCTGAAGGCTATCAGCTAGCCTGTGAACCAGCACTTACACTTGTGTCCTTCCATGTATTTGCTCAGTGCTTTGTACAATGGATATCTAGAGCTTTATGCTGCCTTCTAGTGCCCTTGTACTGCAAATAAATGATGTTATGCTACATGTATGTCAGCAAGACAGAAAATGCTTCAGTATTCACCCAATGATCTGCCTTATTTTACAAATATTGAATATTGTGAGAATTAGAAAACATTGACACGAAGACAATGCCCATGCAACTAAAGACTGAAAAGTTAACAATATACTTAAGAATCTAGAAAATTGTAATGTTTAAAAATATTCTAAAAAATTATTGTTTTATAAGAAGAAAACTTTAAAATGGTTAGATGATATTGTTTTAAATTGCTTTTGAAGAACTGCAAACTGATTCCTCTTTCAGTGACTTAATTTCAATAAAAAGAAGACTTCTCTAAGGTCTGGGATGTTCTCTTCGATGGATTTCAGCTCAAACACGAACCAGCCCACAAATTCAGCTATCTCCACCCCATTTCTGTAAGCATCCAAAGCCAGTAGTAGAATCCCTTGTGCGATTCAACACATGTGAACTCTGCTACACGATGAACCTTACCTTGGGTGTCTCAGGTCAAATGTGAAATCTACAGATAAACACGTACCCTGGATCTGTCTCAGTAGCCTTTCACCTTTGATTTTTTACATATGTACACTCATACAGGAAGGAGTATTAAAAAGCTTTCTATTTAGAACTTACACTGTATAGACTCTTTGAAAGTATATAAAAGCAACATACTGTGAAGTCTACAAAACGATATCAATACCCCCATGATACATCTATTATAGAAGAAGTAAAATATTATAAGAGGCAAATATCAATGTGTGTCTTCCTATACCCTTAGGAATTCAGTCCCACAAAGAAACAGCTCAAAACTTTTTCAAGTTTTCTTTAAAGGCTTCTTTAAATATTTAGAGTTGGGAAAGCCACTTCTTTTATACCTCAGGCCGATGAAAGAAGAACTTTCCTTTAGTCTTTTTAAAACATGAAAAGGGCAAGATCGCTAACATCAGAAGCCTCCTCCCTTTTCTCTAAGTATGGTTCTTTCAAATCTTCAAACAAGAAAATACTCTCCTCTGTAGATTCCTGATTTTCCACAAGATGTTGAGCCCCATAGAGTATTTTAATCCCACTAGGCTCTATGTGCATGTGTGTGCGTGCTGGTGTGCTCAAGTCCATGTGTATTTTAGAGGAAAAGGTAGTCTTTGCACTTTCAAACACTACTGAGATTGTAAGGAAGGTTAAGTTTGTTATGTGCTATTACTTTAGCGAGACTAACTGCTTATATGGTCAAGAATCAAGGACAATAAAATGTTATAAAACATTATTTTAAATTAAACAAGGAAAAGCCAAGTATACCATTTTTCAACGAGTGTACCTGGACTCCTGTCATTTTGCAAAATCTCACCTGAATATTTTTAAATACCTTGGGAAAAAGATGTTTGATAATTATTATTTAGTGTATTATGGCTACTATACATTAAAGGAGTCGGTACAACTGAAAAAAAAATGGAGCACCCAGCCCTCATTGTTTCCACAATCCCAAACCTGACATATCCTTCCTTCACAGTAGTCTACAGAATGGGAAGCATGTGAAAATGCAGTGTGATTGCGCATAAATACAGTGATTGTAGGAGAGAAAAAAATATAATCTTAAATCTGTGCCCCCTCCGAGGTTGTATACCCTCAAAATTCAAGCTGAAGGGAATCACACTGAGTGTCTCTTTACAATCTGACAGTAACAGTATAGAAAAAGATGAGGTTGGACTCTCAAACACTCAGACCCTGGTAGTTCAAGCCATAAAATCTTAGATCAGATTTTAAATCAGACTTGAGTGGTAATTAGGTCCTCAGGCCTTACAATGGCCCTGCAAACTTTCTCCTTCTATGTCCAGAGAAGTGTCTTGCTTACATAATTAAAATGAATTACTTTCACACACTTTTTAAGCATGTTGAAAAATGCCTTACTTTCACTCTTGAAGGAAATAGTCCTGTGGTGACACAGGGCTAGCTGATTTACTTCAGTTACATGCACTTACTGAACTTTTCAAAGTGCTCAACACTAAAAGCTACTTATACATAATTTATATCATACTTGCTGGCTGAACTCTGTTCTCATACTTCATGCCTGCCGTTCTCATGAGCATAATAGCAATAATCCATCAGGTATATGTATAGCGTTCTGACGCTGTTTGCAGGTTGATAAAGATAAAGATACAATGAGAAGATAAATAGATGGTGGTTGCACCAAAGCCCTGGGGTTATTAGAATTTAGGAGGGGAAACTTTATTATTTCATATTTACACTAATGCTTGGGTACCATGTTTTATACTGCAGTGCAAGAGTATAGCAGTAAATGTTAACAATCCATGTTTCCTTATAGGACATGGTTAATTGATACAAATTCCGACTGTCTTTTGTTCTTATTAGGGCAATTCTGCAACTGTCATATATACATTTAGCTCTCTTGGAGCCACCGGGGTCTTGCAATAGCTCGTAATAGCTATAGAGCTGGACTTTATATGTATACTTTATTACCAGTAGCATCAGCATAAATACATAAAGATTAGTATTTAAATATTACCATCTCACAGGGATTTATTGACAGTTAGCTGATCATGTGGGGTAAATTCCATGCTTGTTGCAAGTAGAGCTGTCATTATTTTTTTTCTCAACATAATGATGGAGGCTGAGAGGTGTGATGCTTCCCAGTGAGTCTTCCGGAAAGCTGGACCTGTACAATGTGCCTTCTAAAGGATGCATGTGAGTGGCCTGAACTCTACCTTCTTTAATGTGTGCCAATCTGATTCTTTCCACAAACAAAAAGAGAAAACCTGAGGATTAAAAAAATCAAACAAGGAAAGAAACTGGCCTGAACAGATAAGTTAAAGCCGATATGACTAGACATTTTTTAATTTCAGTGAATGCATGGTCTGCAATTGCTTCTATCTATCTCATACCTTTCCTTAATTTTTTTGAAAAGTGTAAAAGATTAACAGAGACTTACAGGCCTCTAATACTTATGTCTTGTTGGTTCACTATGGACACACTGAAAAACAAAAGCTTCCATTTCATTTTTCACTAGACAGGAGATTATATTAACAAAGTCTGCACGGAAGCTCGACAGAAATTTTCTATAAAGTATTTGCATTCTCCTCTGGGTAGCTACTGTCCCCTTACACCAATTGCATAAGGACAAAGTAAAATGTAATTATTTAAACAGATTTTTCTGCTGGCAGAAAATATTAAATACAAAAGTTTCTAGAACTTTGTAGCTTTGTGGTTCATGAGCACTGATCATAATGTTTGTATTGACCAGTAATAAAAAAAAGATATTCTAAAAATAATGTGCAGTAAAACATGACTGTAATTAATAATGGAAGGTATTTATTATATGTATTGTTTTTTAAGGTTATAAGTGATTAGGATACGTTGAGAATATGTTACTCAATGGCACTGCTTTCACAGATCAGCTCTGAATAAAGTTGGTTAGCTCTGAAGAAACTGTGTTGAATAAATAAAAAGAATTTTGTGGGATAGAGTAGCTTCACGCAGAGACATTGACAAACTATGAATCAGAGTTTCCCACTGAGAGGCAGGCCTAATGAGCCAGGTGGAGTGCTGCACTAACATGACTATGCTGCTGTATTGGGTTTGCAGGGCAAGATTTTGGTAGCGTGGGGTGCTACAGGAGTGGCTTCTGTCAGAAGACGCCAGAAGCTTCCCCTATGTCTGGCAGAGCCAGTGCCAGCTGGCTTCAAGACAGATCCACCACTGGCCAAGACCAAGTCTGTCAGTGATGGTGGTAGCACTTTTGTCAGAACATAACTAAGAAAGGGAAAAAAACTGTTGTGGAACAGCAGCCAGAAGAAAGGAGTGAATAAAATGTGAAAGAAACAACTCTGCAGACACCAAGGTCAGTGAAGAATGAGGGCAAGGAAGCATTCCAGGCGCCAGAGCAGAGATTCCTCTGAAGCCCTTGGTGAAGACAATGGTGAGGCAGGCTGTCCCCCTGCAGCCCATGGAGGTTAACAGAGGGGCAGATATCCACTTGCAGCCTGGAGGACCCCACACTGGAGCAGGTGGATGCACCCAAAGGAGGCTGTGACCTGTGGGAAGCCTGTGCTGTGGCAGACTTCTGGAAGGACCTGTGACCCCATGGAGAAAGGAGTCCACAATAGAGCAGGATTGCCGGCAGGACTTGTGACCCTGTGGGAGACCCACACTGGAGTTCTCTGTTCCTGAAGGACTGCACCCTGTGGAAACAACCCACGCTGGAGCAGTTCATGGAGAACTGCAACCCATGGGAAGAACCCATGTTGGAGAATGTTCATGGAGAACTGTCTTCCACGGGAGGGACCCCCCACACTGCAGTAGGTGAAGAATATGAGGAGTCCTCTGCCTGAGGAAAAAGGAGTAGCAGAGACAACATGTGATGAACTGAGCACAACCCCCTTTCTCTGTCGCCCTGTGCCACTTGGGCAAAGAGGCAGAGAAAATCAAGAGTAAAGTTGAGCCCAGGAAGAAGGAAGGGGTGGGGGAAAGGTGTTTTAAGATTTGTTTTTTATTTCTCATTATCCTCCTCTGATTTGATTGGCAGCAAACTAAATTAATTTCTCCAAGTCAAGTCTGTTTTGCCTGTGACAGTAATTGATGCGTGATCTCTCCCTGTCCTTATCTTGACCCAGGAGGCTTTTGTTATATTTTCTCACCCCTGTCCAGCTGAGGAGAGGCGTGATAGAGCAGCTTTGGTAGGCACCTGACATCCAGCCAGGGTCAACCCACCACAGCTGCCCTTCTTTCTGGTGATGGTTTGGGGACTCTGTGCATGGCACTGCTCTGCCTGGAGGGCTCTATTAAAACCTCTGCACTTCAGGATGAAATCCCTTCTCCATTCAAGTCATTGGTGAGATTCCTATTGCCTTTAACAGTCTCAGTCTTCTTACCTGTTTTAGAATCCATTCCATGGGTAGGTACTATGGTACTCTAGCAACAAAGATGAACATGTGCATGAAGAAACTTAGAAAGGTTGAGGAACAAAAAGATATCACAAGAAACTTACATAAATGGAAATATGAAAAAGTTCCACAAATTCATTAAAATAAAGAAAAGAAGAAAGAAAATGTCTATTACTTAACAGAAAGGAAGACCACAGAAGAGACAATATAACGAAATGCAATATCTTCATTGTATTTTTTCTTCATTCTTCACCAAAAACGTTAATTGTGACCAGAAGCTTAACATAATTAATATTAGCAATTTAGTGCTAGAACTATAAGCCAGAATTGGTTAACAGACAGCAAAGTTCTTAGATGAACCAGATCTTTTCAAATCACCATGACTTAACAATATTTTTCCCTTAAGTATTTATGAACTAAATTCCTCTCTGAACCATTAAGAGTCACCTTTGAGAACTTTTCAGAACAGATAAAGGCTGAGGGAACATCTAATTGAAAAACATAGCTAGTAAACTAAAAAGAGTATTATGTATCATCTGCCTAGTTTATACGTAGAATGATACTGCAATAAATAATTAATCAGTCTTCAAAGCCAGGCTGGATGGGGCTTTGAGCAATCTGGTCTGGTGGGAGGTGTCCCTGCCCATGGCAGGGGGGTTGGAACTCCATGATCTTTAAGGTCCCTTCCAGCCCAAACCATTCTATGATTTTCTCTCTGAGTATGTAGAAAATCTGAAGTGGATTAAAAAAACCGTAATGGAGTTACTGAAATCACAACAGAGTTACAAATCACAACAGGCCAATCTGATATCCTTCATGACAGTACAAATAACTGGGTAAGAGAAGAGTATTTACATAGTTTTTCTTTGCTGACGTGACGATTCCAGATGACGCTGTCAGAAGTATGGAAATATGTTCTCACTGGAAATTACTGTAAAATCAGTTGAATCACTTCGCAGAGACAGCATCTGTTTCCTGTCAGACTGAAAGAAATACTTGAGTGCAGCATTATGCAATATTTGCATTTACGATTGAAGGACTATTATGGTGGATAACATTAACCAGGAAGGTTATAGACATTCTGGAAGCTAGCATTTATTCAGCATGATTTCTATAAACTGGAGAAATGGTACAAAGCAGTAAAATAGAATATAAGAAAGACAGATGCAAACTGCCTAGGAAGGAAAAGAAAATGCGAAATGCAGAATGGCTCACTAGGCAGATACACTGCAGAAAGGGGTCTCAGGATTACAATGGGTTGCAAATGGAACATTAGTCGATGTTGCAAAACCAGCAGAAAAAGGACGATTTAAAATATGTAAGTCCTGAGACGTATGGAGTAACTATTTCACTCTAGTCAGCATTTGTGAAGCCTTGACAGGATTACTGAATGCAGTTTTAAGTACTAAGGAAAGAAAGGGATGAGATAAAAGCACCAAAAGGTTAATAGATATGGAAAATCTGACCACTGAGCAAAGGCTGAATAAGAAAAATGAAAAGCCTTTCTTATTTAGTCTTGAGAAGGAGAACCTTGGTGTGAGTATACAAATTGTTATAAGGATTTGAACAATCATTTGTTGTCAATATTGCCACCAAAAGCAAAACAAAAATAATTGGTTGCAGTATGTGAGATTTATGCTATAAACCAGGACCACCTTTTTATTACAGTTAAGAACAAGTTACCTAAATCTCTTATAGAGTGCCTGTCATTAAAGATTTTAAAGACTAGTTTTGATAGATTGCTGTTAAGATTGGTCTAAATATACTTGTTCCAGCCTCAATGCAAGATGATGTGATATTCTGAGTTCCATTGCAGGTTCACATTTCTAGGATTCCACATTTCTTTGAAAACCTTTTAACTTAAGCTTTTAAATTGCAGTTACTCTCAAAATGTCTTTTGCACATTTAACAAAATGCTAAGGATGTCTTTGTTAAATAATAAAATCCAGCCTTGTAATTGGAAGATTTAGGAGTTTTTCTACTGTCCTGTTTGAGGTAAGGCAGAACCTGTTTATTGAGTGCAACATGATGTATAAGTGAGGGAATAATATTTTCCATATACTATAAATAAAAAAAAAATGTGTTTCAGTAAAAGAGTTTAGTAAACCTTTTTCTGTCTCACTCTGCTGAATGGAAGGAGCAATCCTACATGTTAGCAATCGTGGAAGTAACAGTTACTTCAGCAAACCTTCTGTAGTGTATGTATTTGTATTTCACCATACATTTTTTTTTTCCCGGAGTGACTTGGATCATGAAGTTTGTTGAAAAAATTCCACATTGTCTGTATTTATGACTTCTCTAAGGTCTTCTAACAAAATAAAGGTCACTGAAATAGGAATTGACTTTTACTAACTTGTGTGCAAATGGGAAACAAATCTTTGATCAAGACCTTTAGTCACTAAATAAATAAGGATTATCATAATGGATAAAATCTTGGCAAAACTTCTCTGAAGGTCAGTACAACCCTGATTTAGTTGAATGGATTCATCAATTCTTTTAAAGGTGCATCTGTTTCGCTAAGGGAATGAAATTTAGTTTAAATGTGAGAATGTAAAATGAAATGGATTTTGTGTTGGTGACTTAATCATGAAAAGAAGAAGTCTGATGCGTAGGGTTGTCCAGAATGAAAAAAAAAAACAAAACAAAAATACTGTTCACTTGATCTGTTATCTTTTTAAAAAATTATATATTTCCTGCTTTGTATAGAAAATATCATAATGGCTCATATCAGGTGATTCTTCTTAATGATGCTGGAATATTCTTTACATTAAGTTGCAACTGGCGTCCTTATCATTCCATCCCTGGCATTCATGGGATGTTTAGTCTCAGACATAATTTCATTATTATTCTGACTTCTCACAAGTATTCATTGTTAAACTATGCAGGCATCTCACATTGACCCGTAGTGTGACACCTCCACCAGGACGATGCAATGAGCAGAGAACACCATACACTTTTTAGTGTACTCAGAGCTTGTTTCTGAGTTAAAGCAAAATGAAAAGTAAATGCATTAAACTGCCTCACTCTTTGGGTAGTCCCTTGAAAATACCTGTCATCTTAATAGTTTCAATCATTAATCAGACACTTAAAAGTGGCTGAGTAGTAGCAATGCAGCTTATTTTAGGATTTGCTTTTTATGACTAATAGTTGAACTCAATCTGGACAGCACATACCCAATGGGTATAAAATACCTTCATTTACAACACCTGACTTCTTACCAACGATTTTTAAAGATATCACTGAAAGAAATGAAACATGTCATAACAGAACTCCCCTCTTTTTCTGTAATAATAACACTAAAGATTAAACACAAAAGAAGCAAAAGTAAGCATAATTTAGAAATTATGTTTGAAGTACTTTTTTTCCAAGGATGTTTTTAGTGTTTGAATATTTTTAGTGAATATTCTGTGAATATAGTGAATATTTTTCTTAGAATGCTTTGGCCACAGTATATGTAAAAATGTATGAAACATATTAAAGATGTCTGCCTGCAAAGTCTGTTTTCAAGCTTTCGTTTTTACTAAGAACATTTTTAAAAATAATTTAAAATATTTTCTAATTTATCTTAAAGTTGTTTAACTGGGACAAAATCAGGATAAAAAATAAGAAGAAAGTATAGGCTTCTTTGGCCATTTATTATTCTGAAAAATACCAAAAAATGTATTAATAATGATTAGTCCATAAGGCTATTTCTTGTCTCTGATTGCATTAGTGTGCCATCTATGAGTTTTGAATTTTGGCTGATATTGGAAGAAGAAATAGTAATCCAACAGATTTGAAAAAAACAATCACAAAAATCTCCTAAATCACCCTAACTGTTTCTTTCTTTTATATTATGTAACTTAATATTCACAAAATGAATCATATATTTATTGGAGGTGAAATGTTACTTTACAGCACCACTGAGCGACAGGACTTTCAAAACCTTCTAATTGTCCTCTAACTGAAGCAATAAATGAGTCAGATAAGAAATCTGACTGCACAGTTCACTCCAAAGACAATATATCCAAATAAAATTAATTACTTTGTAGAAACATTACAAGAGCAATTAAATATAAGTGCTGATCCTGTCCAGTGCACCTTGCTGTAGCCTGCTCGAAGCCTCTGAGTTGTAAGATTAAAAGATTGAACAGATTTAAAGTTACATCCTTCTGTTTATCTACAGTGTATAAATATTATTTTTTAAAAGTCTTAGTTAAAAGAGACTAGAATACAATATACTTTTGTACCAATCATTATTAATCAATATATCTTGAATTTTTACTAATAAATATTGTCAAAAAAATGTGTTATTGAATTCTATATTGTACACTCAATCTATTGAAATAATAATAACTTTAAAAATTCTTGAAAATGTCATTAAATAAGTTGGGTAATGAGTAAATTCTGTGAAATCTATTTATAGTTATTCAATAGAAAAAAAATGAAGAAGAAGTCATTGCCTGACCATCTTCCTTGTACTATAAAAGGTCATTTCAAAGGACTTGGATAGCAATTTGCCTAATTACAGATGATGAAAAATAATAAATTAAAAAACTTTTGAAAGATTGTATGGAGCTTTCCATTCATGATCCCAAATTGAATTTAGCCAAAAACTCTGTGGCACAACACAATAGAATCATAAAATTTGGAATTATTTGCAGCTGTCTCTTGAGAACCATGGATAATGCATTTTGGTTAGTATCATGTTTCCTTTGAAGAATCTTTTAGAACAGTACTTCAAGGGTGGGTGTCAGGATGATGGGGCCAGTCTTTTTTCAGTTGTGCCCAGTGACAGGACAAGAGGAAATGGGGACAAACTTGAACAGAGGAAGTTCCATCTAAACGTGAGGAGGAACTTCTTCACTTTGAGGGTGGCAGAGCCCTGGAAGAGGCTGCCCAGAGAGGTGGTGGAGTCTCCATCTCTGGAGACATTCAAAACCCACCTGGACATGTTCCTGTGCAACCTGCTCTGGGTGACCCTGTTCTGGCAAGGGGTTGGATTGGATGATCTCCAGAGGTCCCTTCCAACCCCATATCATTCTGTGATTCTGTGAAATGACACATCAGACTTCCCAGTATGGATATGTATCATATTTTCAGTGATATTTGATAGCATTACAATTATGGAGAGATTTGAAAAGGAATATGGCACAAAGTGATACAGAAATACACATTACAGTGCAAAACATAAAGTAAGGCAAAAAAAAAAAGGTTGGAGTATTGAAGTATATTAAAGGATTAAGTTTAGTTTACAAAAACAAATGTTTGCATTTATAAGACATGATTAATTTTTAAGTAATGAATGACAGCTTTCTTCTACATACACAGGATGTATATGCATATACACAGGAGTGTATACATTATAGAAAAATAAGCAAAAGCATAAAACCACTGACAAACCAGCAATTGCATCAGCCTCTGGGAGGGATGTCCTGACTGATTTGAAAAAGAGATGCAATGAAACCGATATGTAACATGGTGCAACATAAGAGTGTTGTTCCAATTCCAGCAGTTACACAGATGGTCTGTGCAGCGGCTCTGGCTCCTCAGGAAGACACAGGAGAAGTGGCTCTAAGGGTGGGCAGTTCCACGGGGATCTAACAGATGTCTCCAGCAACTGTTCTAGGGCCAGCAGGTGCGTCTATACCCTGACATAGAGAAAGGCACAGAGATGCTCAAGATAATGGCAAGTCATTCAGGAAAAGCTGCCTGGCACAGAGTAGTGCTGTGTAGGAATACTAATTCAGACACTAAAATCAGTGCAGATTAATTAGCAACATTAATTGCCATAAATGGTGCATCAATAGGCCACTTGTACTGCTTTTGGTACTGGTGCTACTCTCTCTGCCAGGCTTTGGTGGTCACTTGTGCCATGTGGTACCCTGAGAACAGGGTATTTGTTCAGGTGGAACTCCTTTAGAATCTACAAAACTGCAAGTGTTTTCATATCTTTCTTCAATTTTTAAACTCAGTTTATAAGGACAAAGAATACTAGAAATATCAAAATAAAGCTACCATCAGGGCATGTATGACCAGACATTTAATCAAAATTGTAAAAATAAATTTTAAAAAATTGGGGAAATAGGAAGAAAGTATTTTATGCATATTACCTGGATAAGAAATAGTATTTTCCCTATCATTTATGGTCTTAGATTTATTTATTCTTTTTGAACTTCAAGATACATTTTCATCAGAAAAAATACTTTGAGATGTTACCTTGATAAAGTGTAATTATAAAAAAATCATGCAGGATCTTCAAAAACAATCATGCTCACCAGTCAGTAAAGTCAAAATTGCTATTGACTTTGTTTATGGTGAATCACGAAACCCTCCACAAAATGTCATGAAACCAAATTTCTGAAAATTTTGAACAATAAGACTTTCAAATTTATTTTAAGTTGCACTTCTGCTGGAGTTTGATTCTCTGATTGTTTTTACTAATCATTATTTATTGGTATCTATATACTGGTTATCTGTTATTCATGCTGTCTTTGAGATCTCTTTTCACTTTTAAGCAATCTATAGTATTTTGCTTAGAGTCCCATGCTGAAAATATGCAGTGAGAACAGCATGTGTTACCATGATATAGTACAATTCAAGCAATGGGTGTTTTTCACTTTTAATCACCAAAATTTACATTTTATGAAATAACAAAAATTTGTCTTAATAGCTTTCCTGATTATTATAATTGGAGTGCAACTGTAAGACTTGTGTCCATGCAGTAGAAAACACATAAAAGCTTATTTTATAAATGTTGTGATGATTTTTTAAAGCACTCTTAACGCTGAAAGATTACTGCATGTTACAGTCTGCACTTCTCGTATTAGAGCTGGTTTTGTCAGATCAACAGAGCCTTGAATGTGTTTAGCACCAAGGGAGGCTGATGCAGGGTTCTGCTTCAGGGATTTGTGAGGCTCATTATCATACCGTGTGAGTTATAATTACACTTTTTGAGAGTAGGAGGATGCTTTGGCAAAAATCTCCAGGATATAATGTATAAGATAACATTTCAAGACCTATTTGTAGCCCTGGAACAACAGACAAAGAGATACATTGAAAATATAGTATGGCTCTGTTTGCTGTGCACCACACTGGTACAGTTGTTTTTGTCATAGTTTCTATAGTTCCTATTGGGTTCCTACTGTCTTTGCTTTGTTTAGAAAAGTTTTCATCATGATTCATGTACCTTAATGCTTTGCAGCCGGAGTAAAATTTGTGTTAAATATACTTAAAATTTAGATTCCCCCTGATGTTATTTTAAGGCCCTTCTCCAGCATCTGGTAACAGCCAGAGGTCAGAAAAAGGATACAGTGAAGGAATTATTTTTTCATGCTCCTGATTTAGGCGTAATGCAGTCAGTGAGCGCTCACCATTGCATTACCTCTAAATGCAAGCCTTTGCACACATGTGACAGAATAAGACATGAAAGGCTACAGTTTGATAAACACTTATTTCAGTGCCTGTGTTGGCTCAGGCAGTCCCTACATATCTGGCGCTCCTTATCTTCGTTTCCCTCGGTTAAAAATAACTAGGGAAAATGGCTCATTTTTACTCTGGATCAATTTTTCAGTCCCACAGTACAGACCTGCAAACAGTTGTACTAGCTTAACTCAGGGGATGGCATAAAGGCTACAATGATTGATGGGAACTCCTTAACACAACACTGATGCTGAAAGAAATGTTCTTCAAAATACACTACAAAGACATATATTAAATGAAATTATTTCTACTGTTGTGGGTAAATACGAAGAGGAGAAAGGGAAGGGCTGTTTAGAACCAACTATGCATTGATTTTTCTATTGTGCAATACTAATTTTTTTGACAATCCTGATACTTTTTTTCATCAATAAATTAATCAGATTTTATTTTTTTTAAAGTGTAAAACCCAAGCAAATATGAAATCCTATTTTAACCCCAACTATTCTTCATATCCAAGAAATCTAGGCTTTATTAAATTGCCTCTTCTATGTCTGTTTATTAAACTGGCTTCATTAATTTTTATTTTTTTTTATCTTCTGAGCTCTTAGTTCTCTTGTCACTTCTTGAATTCCTATAGCACGATTTAACATGATTCTTAATATGCTTAATAAATCCTGTATAGATTTTCTTAAGTATAAAAGTACTTCACTGATAACTTATCATTAACAGAACATATCCAGGAAAATGCTGGATAATCGATACACCAGGAGACTCTGTTCTCACAGAAAAATGTGAGCTGAAGAATTCTTTTTAGTAATGGGTGTGTCTGTCAGCTTCCAGAAGTTAAATCTCTGTGACACTAAGTTGAGTGTGGCAGTTCACATGCCTGAGGGACAGGATGCCGTCCAGAGGGACCTGGACAGGCTTGAGAAGTGGGCCCATGTGAACCAGTCCTGCACCTGGTATCAACACAGTCTGAGGGATGAAGGGATTGAGAACAGCCCTTCAGAGAAGGACTTGGGGGTGTTGGTGGATGAAAATCTGGACATGTTAACAATGTGCACTTGCAACCCAGAAAGCCAACCATATCCTGGGCTGCATCAAAAGCAGCATGGCCAGCAGGTTGAGGGAGGTGATTCTGCATCCAGCTCTGGAGCCCTTGGTACAGGAAAGACATGGACCTGTTGGAGCATGTCCAGAGGAAGATCACAAAAATTATCAGAGGAATGGGGTGCCACTCCTATGAGGACAGGCTGAGAGAGATGGGGTTGTTCAGCCTGGAGAATGGAAGGCTCCAGGAGGAGCTTACTGGGGCCTTTCAGTACTTAAAAGGGGCTACAGAAAAGATGGAAAAAAACTTTTTAGCGGGGCTTGTTGTGATAAGACAAGGGGTAATGGTTTTAAACTAAAAGAGCGAAGATATAGACTAGATTGAATGGAGAAATTTTTTGTGGTGATGGTGGTGAAA
The DNA here is from genome assembly GCA_003697955.1 of Calidris pygmaea. Lineage (NCBI taxonomy): Eukaryota > Metazoa > Chordata > Aves > Charadriiformes > Scolopacidae > Calidris > Calidris pygmaea. The sequence goes on along the minus strand of QJSC01015167.1, from coordinate 2,891,613 downwards.
CACTGGCCCAGGTTGCCCAGAGAGGTCGTAGGTGCCACAACCCTGGAAACATTCAAGGTCAGGTTGGATGGGGCTCTGAGCAACCTGATCTACTTGAAGCTGTCCCTGCTTATTGCATAGAGGCTGAACTAGATGACCTCTAAAGGTCCCTTTCAATCCAAAGTATTCTATAATCCTATGATTCTGTGATTCTACATTTTGGTTTATACTGCATTATTTTACTTCTAATGAGTTACGTCAGACTAATGCCCATTGTATATGGACAAAATGGATGGATACAGTTCTTTGTATAAATTAAAATCTAATCTAAGTTCTTCTAAGATCTTAATTTTAAGGTCTTATCCTTTCCAAGGAAAAACAGATAACAATGTCATTGATTCTCTTAATTAAAGTTTCTGCCCCTGAATAAGTCTTTACAAGCAAAACACAATAACAATTATAGATGTGCACAAAGGAGTCTGCAGACTGTGAAGGGACTATCTCAGATGTCTTCTTTTTTTAATCTCAGTAACAGAAGCAATACATTTATTTTTGTTTAAGAAGTTCTTCAGCATTTCTAATCAATGTCAGATACATCTCTTTTCAGTTATTTTTCCCCCAGTAGGTTCCCTTTTCTTCATTTGCGTGTCATCTTGATTTTTGCCAATATGATCTGACCAAACCTAAGTCTAGTTTTCCGAATAGTGGTGTGCCAAGAGGTTAACTTATTGAATGTTTGCCATTCCTTCACAGGGATTTTTTTTTTAATATAAAATTCATTTTATATTAAAATATCAGAAAACAAACACATTCTATTTTGACCCTCAGTCTCTAAACCACTTAAGAAATTTATTCATAGGGTCCCATTGAAATAACAATTAACATCAGTAGGACCAGGGCCACAGAAATGAATTCTTAAATAACACACAGTTTTTGGTTGTTAAAGGAATTTACCTTTGTTTTTCTCTTCTGATTTGAAGAAATTTTCTGACAACCATTTTTAGCTCCAAGAAATATAAATTTTCATTGTTACATGAGTAGAATTAAGTCAAATTTCCTTATAAAGGGACATTTATTTTTGCTGTATTATTTTCATTACCACTTCAAGGGACTACGTACATTCATCTCAACTACTCAAAAAAAAAGGCTTCAGAATAAATTTGGAATAAAACTGCTCATATTGTTATTCCAATGCCAGGGTTACAAGTCATTATTCCACTGCTCAACTTGTTACCTCTTTTCGTTCCAGGAATATCTTTGATTATAAATATTATTTTGAATTGACAAAACTGTATGTAGCCTACTCCTTTTACTACCTTGTCAAGATAGATTTGGCCCCTCAGCTCTAATGTTAGTAATTTTAATTTTAATCTTGTCTAACTTAATTTTTCTGTGTATGACAAACATTTGTTCCTGTCTTAGCTACTGTATAAGTATGTGTTTTTAAATACCAAATTAAGAATTACTTAGCTAGTATTCCGTGTTGATGATTCAATGTACTATTAATTCATAGCTCATAATTTGAAAAAGAGAGTCATTTTCAAGAAACAAGGAAGTGTTTGGATGTGAAGAATAATGAGTCTGTGTTTGGACTTTAAGTTTTCTATGATGGATTACAGTTTAGGGGATTGGTTCACAAGTATGATGGCTTATTTGAGTTGCTGCAGAAAGTCTTGACCCCACTGTGTGACCTGCCTTGCACTACCTCCTTTATGCATAAACAGGTGAACAGTACAAAAAGCTGAAATATCTTTACTTCAGACCTTGGTATTTTAAGGAAAAATAGCCCCAGTGAAAATTTCCTTCTTTCTATGAGCCTGTAGTTTGCTCTCAGTGTAAAGGAGCGCAAACATCCAAATTAGGAGTGGAGTGTACCGCTGTGGAGAATGTTTTCTCTAGCTATTTATGAATCTGTTCATTCACATATACAAGGGCTAGTATAATTCATAGATCAAATATTTTTCAAGGTCACTTACAACATTCTTTACTGGAAGGACTTTAAATTCACTGTGGCATTTTGCTGGACTTTACCTCTTTCAAGAGCAGTCTTTTAAATTTTGTAGAAATTGGACTTAAAAAAAGTTTATTAGTGAGCTAATTATATTTTTCTCAAAAATAATGACCTCTCCATATTGCTTGGTTTTGTTTTCTAGTTAGTCAAATATTTTACTAGCTGTAGGCTATAATATCTGTCATTTATTGTAAGAAATGGGGTGGAGTAGAGTTCTTCCCGTCACAGCTGATGCCACCTAATTATATACCAAAAAACAGAACTCCCTGGGGAAGAAAAGAATTCAGATATACGCAGGTGCAATTGTTTAAGGCTTTTTTGAATGGTGTGGGTATTTATGAGCTCTATTAATAATAAATGAACTAATGGTGTAGCTCTACAATTTGCAGACAACCTCACCTGACCGTTGAGAACATGTTGGCTTTCTGGCAATAATGAAAGTACATAAATATTAATATCCTAAGAAAAAAAAAATCCTTCTTATCACTATATAATGGTTGAAATTACTAAAACGTAATGAAAAGTATGAAAACTATTGGGCATTGCAATTCGGGGTAGCAAACTATGTTTCTTCATTTATGGTTTAAAAACCACATTACAGATTCTCTCAGTAACAAAAGCCATTTTTTTTTTACCCTTCAGTCAGTTACTTAACCAATAGTATTAATTACTTGTTGAATTACAATGCTGGAGAAATATATAGATGCACAGAAACTTTATAAGACTTTGTTCATAACTTTTCATCGTACTTTTTCTACCTCTCTAAAAGCTAAATGAATGCTATGTAATTCCAGGTAAGTGAAAAAAAAAAAAAAAAAAGGAAATGAGCCCCATGTAAAAGAGCACTTATCATATGTGCAATTTTATGTTGACAGGCACACAGAAGCTCACACAAATGCCATTAAATGCCTTCTAAGCACTTGTTCCTAACTTGAAAGTGTTGACAGTTACAAAGCTTGTTAGTATTGTGTTTGGGGCTATTCTTTCTTTGTTACATAAGTAATTCCACAAAAAATTGTACCATACATAACAAGATAATAATCCATTCATGCTTTCTATTTTTTATTATCATCATTTTCTTGCAGCACACCCCAGACAGAAAATAAAAAGCACCCTCTGAACTGAGAGTCAGGATAGGAGCGCTGGAGCACCTCTGCTATGAGAACAGGCTGAGAGAGCTGGGGGTGTTCAACCTGGAGAGGAGAAGACTCCGGGAAGACCTTATAGTGACCTTCCTGTACCTAAAGGGGGCTACAGGAGAAGTGGAGAGGGACTCTTTATCAGAGAGTGGAGTGATAGGATGAGGGGTAGTGGTTTTAAACTGGATGGGGGGAGATTTTGGTTCGGTACCAGAAAGAAATTCTTTCCTGTGAGGGTGGTGAGACACTGGAACAGGTTGCCCCGAGAAGCTGTGGCTGCCCCATCCCTGGAGGTGTTCAAGGCCAGGCTGGATGGGGCTTTGAGCAACCTGGTCTGGTGGGAGGTGTTGGGGATTGGAAGTCAATGATCTTTGAAGTCCTTTCCAATTCTATGATTCCTTCCACTTAGTTTTACAGCAGAAAAAGTTTCTACTTGCTGAGGGATTTCTATACCAGTATGTGATGTAGGTGCATTCTGGGAGTCCTACACATCCTTGTAACTTGGTCAGGAGTGGAGACAAGACGTGGAGAAAGAGACAGAAAACTTTTACAGCTCTGCAAATTACATATGCTTATTTTCCTGGTGGGTCCAGCAATACTTGGCAAGCTTTTTTCCTTTGATTTTCCGACAGTTATGCTGCCAGTTATACCAAACAGGGACACCCTATTTTCATCTCTGAATTCAATCAGCATAACTAGGTACTGTAAAAGATTAAAAAAAATTAAAAAGACAAAATAACAGTGCAAGTTAATTGCTTTTATCTCCTCTCAGTGAATTTAGTAATTCTTTTCAGTAGCATAGACACGTATCTTTATCATTACATAATTTCATGTGACTTTTCATTTATTTATATATCAGATCTCAGCGTAAAATAATGGAAGGATCCCCTGGCAGGACAGGATGGACATAAAAGCACGAGGATATGAACAATTGTAACCCTGAGTTGAAATGCAAAGCAGTACTAAGGGTATGACTATAGTTCAAAGTCTACATCAGCAGCTACAGAACAGATCTGACTTCTTCCACAGCTTGATACAACTCTACATATCAAGCTACTTTATGAGCTACACTTTAATCAAAAGATATAGCTCAGAGAAAGATAGTCTGATAAAATTCCCTTCTTTTCCTTCTCTCAGAAAATATCCATTGTCTATTTATTTAGGTAATTAATCTGTTTTGCATACCTCCCTTCCAATGCAGAGCCTTCTTTTTCAGAAAGATTAGGAGAACTAAACACAAGAAATGTACAGTAACTAAGAATCTTTTTTTTCCTGGTTTTCTTGCTGTTGTTGAGGCCTATTATGCAGGTGCTTTTACAACTGTCTGGGTTCCAAAATGCACAGAGAATATAAGAAGACTTGCCTGTGTCATAGGCCTGAGTTGGGGCTTTGCTGGTTATCCCCAAGCTCACAGAGCTGGGTGTTTGGTAAGTCAGGCACAGAGTAAAAAGAGTCACCCAGGAGCAAGTTACAAGATCTTTCAGCAAGGAGGCTGTTATTTATTTTTCAGTATGTAACAAATAATAGTCTCTCTTAGTATTGCCTTGATAAAGAATAACTTGTCTTGGTCTTCTTTTGTGTGGTGGTGCTCTTTAAACCTCTGTTGTATCATCTGCATGGACATACATGTGCATCCACGTACCCACACATACAAAGACTACTTCAAAAATTTTCTGTTTAGAACCCCACCAGCTAAAACACCCTAGCCTTAAGTGGTTCTAATTATTCTATAACTCTTCCTGCCTACATACTCTTATATAGCTGCTACAACAGAATTATGTGAGCCCCAAAATTCTAGATGTCCATCTCATTTCTAACAAGGCATTAATAGGGTCAAAGATTCACCCTCATTCACTGAGCAACATTAAACATGAATAATTGGAGGTACTCTTGTTCTTTTTAAACAGCTAAGGGAATCTCTATACCAATAATTTATTTAAACCATTAGCAGCGAGATGGCAATATTGAATCCATTAATAATTTCCATTTTATGAATTTCTGTTTTAATTTTCTGAATCAGAACTGTAAACCTATTCTATTTATAGCAATTTTCAGAAACCTGAGGGACTTCTCTATTTTATTTTAATTATGATAAAGCATGGGGTTCATTGCAGCTGACCAGTACATGCTGGAGAGGGCAAGGCATACCTTTCTTTGAGATATTTCTAATAGGCAGAAAAAGAAAATCACAAAGTCTGTAGGTCAGTGTTGGTATAATCAAGATCTACTAAACACAACACTCTTCATTGAAAAAAGATGCTTAGGGAATCTTCAGAGCTAAATGCAGATGTCCTTGTCCATGAAGAATTGAGTCTTATACCACTGAAACTGATGATCCAGGTCTTCTCATAACACCTCCACATCTCCCTGAGGTCAAATGAGTTTTGCTCACTTACACAAGATGGTTTTCTCTTGGGGTAGGGCGCTATTTCACACACAAAGAAATCAGAATCTGTGCAAGTGGTCTATCACATTTATTAATACATAATGAAATGTTCTGCGGGTTTTAAAGAGTTATAGAAACTACAGTGCTTTTTTCCCTCTCATATCTTATTGCCCAAATAGTCCCATTTTGTTTCAAACCACTAGCTATTATAGTAAATAATGTACTAAAGAATGAATATAGATAGCATAACTGTCATCTAGATAGATAATATCTACGTGCAGTATGAAACCAAGGGCTTAGATTTCTGCTTTTATACATATGATGCCCTTCTGAGTCTTTAGAAATCTTCCTGCTTTCTAGCTGTAGTTTATATCTGTAAAATGTTTTTGTTGTTGATTAATCATTTACTGTCTAAAAATATGACAAAAAAAGGCATAATTTGAAGTCAGGTTCTGACTCAATATAAGTGAAATTTTTTTTGCTGTTAGGAGAGTCAAGCATTTGGAGCACGGTTTCCCAGACAGTTTATGAAAGCTCCAGCCTTGGAGTTTTCCAGACTCAGCTGGATACAGACCTGGGCAGCCTCGTCTGTTCTATCAGTTTATCTGGTTTGAGAAGGAGGTTGGACTAGAAACTTCATTAGGTTCCTTCCAAACTGAATTATCCTATTAACATGTGCTGCTAATGCAAGTAATTATTGAATACTAAGTGTATTAAACTTTTCACTTTCTAATTGACTCTTACTTAAGCCTAATCTCTTCCGACAGTTTCTCTCAGCCATACATAGAAACTGTATGATTAAAGTCTACCTGTGACAGGGACTGTGGAGCTTAGCACTTGTCTACTCTCTTGGAGGACAGAAAGCACTTTTCTCCGTTTCCAGTCCCTAAATGCATCTTAGGTACCCTAAATAAGAGTCTGTGTTTTCTATCATGCCCCATCTCTCCCTCTCACATCCAGGTCCTTATAGAAAGCTGCTGATTTTATCTCATTTTGGTCGGTTTGTACTTTAAAAAGAGACTTCACCACTTTTGCTTCATGACCTAGGTATAAAATGGGGACAGACAATTTAGCATAGCTTTATTGCAGAACACCGGACATTACTTTTGCTCACTGAGTTTTACACGAGATTGAAAGCTACCTGTGAAAAAGTAACGTCTCTGGTTCCTCACAGTTTTCCCAACTTTATTCTCAGTCTCCATGGCCAATTAGTTGTTGAAACTCAAAGTTCAGATTTAGTTTTCTTCTCAATTTACTTGTTTCAATGTTAAATCCACATTTCTATTTCCATTCTATTCTCACTTTTGCCTTCTCTGGTCTGGACTGGATTTCACTTGAAGTGAACGGTTTCTTTTTGCCACAGCCCAGTATTAGGATTTCTAGAAGCACCCCATCAACAATCTACAATTGGTGTTTAACAATGTCCTGGAGACACAAATTAAAAACAAAGTCCTCCTTTATGCTAGAATAGAGAATGTTCTGCATAAGCAAAGGTGCATGAGGCAATAGTTGCTAATCATCTTTATGGAATACATTAACTTCAGTTTTTGAAAAGCTTCTAACAGAGTAGATTTTCATACAGAAAACTAAAAGAATATCTTTCAAAGGCCACTCCCAACCAATTTCTAAATAACTGCTCCAAAGTCTGATGCTATTATATGTTAAAAAAAAAAGACTGGCAATTATTTAACATTGGCAAACAATATATTCTTTTCTGTTTTCATTCTCAGAAATAAATGAACTGCTTCATATGACATTACATTTAAAAAAAGAGAAAAAAGGAAAGAAAAGAAAAGAAAAGAAAAGAAAAGAAAAGAAAAGAAAAGAAAAGAAAAGAAAAGAAAAGAAAAGAAAGGAAAACCAGAAGGAAAATCAATCTGAAGCAATCATTTGCAATGGAAAACGTATACACAAATAGATGAAGTTTATTGATACTCTGAGCAAATGAAAGCAGAATCTTGTAATGAAAATAATCAGACTGCCTTAAAAATAAGTGGTATTACCACCATCTAATAAAATATCTGTGCAGATATGCTTGGAGAATTAATTTTCACCATTATTAAAGACCAATGTCGTTGCAGAAACAAAGCCAAATCATTTTGGCTTTTAAATACGGTTGTGTTGGAATTATACAGTTTATGTGTCTCCTGGTATTGAAATCCCGGCAACATCCTATGGTAACCATTTCTGGAGTATTCTGCACACACACACTACAGTCATTTTGCTTTCAGTCGCCTTCAGTCACTGTCAGCCATGGATCATTAAATGTGGAGCACAGTGTGCCATTAGGACAGATTCACTGTCTAGGTCTGGTTCTTGATGAGAATAGTTCATATGCATTCATGAAACATTGTGGGACTTGAGATGAGGACAGGCAAAGTACTTTCAGCTTCACTGTATGCCAGGAAAACTCAAGTACAGATGTAAAAAGCTGGCCTCTTTTTCAGATCTCAATCTGTAATCTCTGAGGGACACTCTTCTCGTTCAGGACCCAATGTGTTCAGTGTGATCAAGATGTATGTCACCCAAAGCATTATGGAAATCCACAAGGTCATTCAACATATGGTCTACCCATAGCTGAAAACCATCTACATTTTTACACAACCATTGCAAAACTGAACTGAAGCTATTTTCATGACTTATTGGGGACATAAATGTGACTCACACTCCCATTCAGTACACACCTGCCTTATGCATTTAACTATTTGAAAAGACTATCAGGTTGCAAACCAGGAGGAATATTTGCCCATGCACAAATGTCAAACTCTCTGGTCATGGGCATGAATCTTGTACGCTCAGGAAATTTGTAGTGCCTTCTACAGTTTATTCATATGCTTATGGGGATCTTATACAAATTTGATGACTGAACATGGCTTGGGCTGGCATAACCCTGTCCTTGAAAATTTAGGCTATAATTTCTATTCCTCTTGCTTTCCTTCTTCTTCTACAGTGCACTGTTTGACATCTTTCTGAACTGGCAGCAGAAAGTTTGAGTGCTGGAGGTTATCCTACTGATTCTTAACCTGTGAATGCTTTCTAAATAGATGTTGTCCTACATTTTCCATTTTGTATGATCTCCTTCCCATAGGTCAGCCTCCTGTATAGGGAATGCTGGCTTCTTCTTTCCTTCGCTATTGTTCTCCCTCTGAACAACTACAACAGAGAGAAATCCTGTGCCTGAGCAAAGCAGCTAGAAGGGAACTCTGTCTTTTCACAGTACAACCTAACACCAGTTTGTACAGATGCCTGTGTCAAGATGGTTGGGCATCTACAGCTGAGTGGTTATCATCAGCTGATGAGTCGTTGTCCACTGCATTCAAAACTTTGCAGTATAAATCCGAATCAACCTCATTTGGCCAGATTTACCTCCTAGAGGTATTTAAAAGATGGGTAAACATAGTGCTTCGAGACATGGTAGAGACACGGTTTAGTGATGTTTTTTATCAGAGTTAGGTTGATGATTAGACTAGACGATCTTAAAGGTCCCTTCCAACCTAGACAATTCCATGAATCTATGATTGTTTTCTGAGACCTTGTAGATATCTGAGTACCTGGTACCTGAGACAGGTAGATTTTCAACATAATCCTCACTCTGGTTTCCAGTCTGCAGATGTCAGTTTATCGATCTTTCAGACGAGGTGGTGTATGTATCCGACTGAAATGGCTCCATAAATATACAGGAGAAAAAGATTTTTCTGACGATAAACTGCGTACTATTTCTCTATTGTCCTACAAAAACAAAATACATTTTGCAAGAGATTTTAGAAATGGTAGACATTTTCATCCTCAAATACTACCTATAAAATGCAGACTCATAGAAAGCCAAAATACTTTCAAATTACTACTATTTCAGCTCAGTACAGTAGAATAAGACCAAAGTAAATTCTACCATTCTCCTAATAACTTTTTCAGCCGCAACTTAAAATGGCCTGATTAGATAGTGGCTCAGTCTATCTAGCTACAAAGAAATAACTTTTCCTTCTATCTCTTTTCTGAGCCTTCAGCTTCTGTTGCATACACATGAACTCCTAATAGTGTTCTCCAGTAAACAGTCCCTTTAGAATGCAAATATCTCCCAAAATAACTCTTCCACACTGAATCTGGCTCCACTGAGTCCTGCCCTGTAAGAGGGTTTATTTGTCACTTATTTGAAAGACATATGAAGAATGTATTGCAAAAAAAAAGTTCTGTTTTTGAATGCTATTAACTCATTAGCTCCCACAACCAACTATATAAAGACTGTCTGCAAGGAACTTGTTGCATTGTTTGTCGATTCTTTGCTCAGTCATCCTTTGTGTTCAGTACTAACCTGAGCTGGAGTAATCATAGAGTAATCACAGTCAGTAATGTTGCTGCAAGGGTCCTCTGGAAATCACCTGGTCAAATCCCAAAATGTAACTCAGGTTATTTAAGACTTTGACCAGTCAAAATATTTCCAACAACTGGTATTTCAAAACCTCTCTGGCAAATCTGGTCTGGTATTAAATAACCTTAATTGGGAGGGTTTTTTTTTTCCTGCTGAAAATATCTCTTGCTGCAGGTTGTGCCTGTCATCTCATTGTGATGGAATGGGAAAAAGGACTTCACTGAGAGGTTCAAATTCACAATTTATTTGGACTTCACTCACAGGTCCAATATGTCCCTATTGCAAGTTCTATGTGTACAAGGCTATTACACTATTGCAATTTAAAAGCAATTCTCGGAATACACTATTGCGGCCTACAAATGATCCCGACAAGTAACACCACAAACCACAAGCGCGCTGGATATTAATACCTTAAAAGAGTGCACCAATCACAATCTTAATAGCATGCCATATACCATACGTATGTTTCTTAATCACTTACCCTCTCTCTCAGGTAAGGTTGCTCAATCCCTGGGAAGTTACCCTGTACAGTGTCCTGGACAAGGCGGGGACGAATCTCCTACAGGCCACCTGTATCCTTGGAAGATTCTCCCTTTTTCTCCCCAGACCTTGCAGTTTATATTTCCTGGTTTTGTGGGGGTGCAGGGTTATGCCTGAGTGGATTGCACTATCTGGGATATTTTACCTCTGGTGGTGCGATAGCTATGTCTCTGTTGCCAATTTTGTGATGTCTAACACTCGAAGTCAGGAGAATAGTGGTGGGATGGGACTCAGGGCATTTTGTTTGTTAAGGGAGCTGAGGCTCCGGTCGGTNAACCGGTTTGGCTGGGTGTTCCCATACACTCATGCATGTCACTGTGAAAAGTCTGGGTCCATCCTCTTTGTAATCTTTCTTCTTGCAGTTGAAATTTTCAGCTAAATCTCCTCTTATCTTTCTGTTCTCTGGGCTAAACAACCCAGCTCTCTCAGCCTCTTCTTGTGCAATGTGTGCTCTAGCCTTCAACGTTTTTAATGATTCTCCACTGGACTCGCTCTTGTTTCTTCAGCTCTAGCACTGATGACCTGAAAGCCATATCATAGAATCATAGAATCATAGAATGGTTTGGATTGGGAGGGACCTTAAAGATCATCGAGTTCCAACCCCACTGCCATGGACAGGGACACCTCCCACCAGACCAGGTTGCTCCAAGCCCCATCCAGCCTGGCCTTGAACCCCTCCAGGGATGGGGTAGCCACAGCTTCTCTGGGCAACCTCTTCCAGTGTCTCACCACGCTCAAGAAATTCCAGAAAAAAATAAAATTAGTGCAGTGTATCAGGCCCGTTTCAAAAACAGCAGGGGTAAATCAAGACCACCTCCTCTCTCCAGTACAGCACAGAAAAAAGTGTCTTCCTCATCACCAGTCAGCATATCTAGTGTCTTCTGAAGACTTCTCTTATATATTCCAAACATGGAAAGAAAACATGGCCATTGTGTTGGGAAACCTTCTGACAGATGCCCCAAGAGTTATTGTCAGGGAGAAAATTACCAGTGTCTAACAGAGATTTGAAGTTAGGAGAGGCAGTGGTGAAATCGAGTAGTGTGAGTGAACCCTCAGATGTATTTGAATCTTCCTGGTAGGTTAGGGAAAGATAACTACTGGAGGTTACTCATCTTCTTTGATTGGTTGTTATGGTCTGTATGACTTTCAGCTTCTGGTTAAATGTGACTGTCAACTATTTTTGAATGGTTAGATAGGTGATGCAGCCAGCATATTTTTCATCTGAATTTAACTAGAATATTAGAATCTTATCTTTCAAATTGTCAAGGACATGTGTCAAACTGTTCAAGGAAGTATTTCTATCCTCAAGCCTTTAAATCAAGGTACACTTCTTTCTGCTGACTTGCAGTATTTAAACTCACTCATTCCTCTGTAGAGAAAATTCACAGTAATAATGTGTTAAAACTGTCACACAGAAAGCATCTCCCTCTTTCAAACAATCAAAAAAACGCAGAAGGGCAGAGCTGGAAAGGGACCTACATCATTCACTTCATCTTCCCTGCACAAAGACTCTCTGCTAGAGCAGATTGATTAGGGCCATGTCCTGTCAGGTTTTGAAACTCCACAAACTCTCTAAGCAACCGGTTCCAATAGGCAGTCAGCTGCACAGTAATTTTTAAATATCTTTTGTATGTTTGAACAGAATTTGTGTATTTCAGTTCATGCCCTTTGCCTCTTGTGCCTTTGCTGAACGCAACTGAGAAGAGTCTGGCTCTGTCTTTGTTGCCTCCTCTCATCAGGTATTTATACACACTGATAAGATCCTTCCTCGAGCCTTGCCTTCTCCAGGCTGAACCGTCCAGGTTGTCTCAGCCTTTCCTCATATGACACGTGCTCCAGGCCCTTAATAATTTTTCTGGCCCTACACAGGACTCACTCTAGTAAGTCCAAGTCTCCCTTGCTCTGGTGAGCCAGAACTGGACACAGGACTCCAGATGGGGGCTCACTGATGATGAATGGAGGGGAAGAATCACCTCTCTCAATCTGCTGTCAAAACTCTGCCTAATACAGCCCAGGATGCTGGTGGCCTTCTTGGCCATGAGGGTGTATAACTGGCTCATGTCCAACTGGGTGTCCACCAGGGCTTGTGGGGACTTCCTAGCAAAGCTACTTTTGAGATGGTCAGCACTCAATATGCACTGGCACCAGGGATTATTCCTGTACAGGTAAAGGACTTTACACTTTCCTTTGTTTAATGTCATTAGATTTCTCTCAGCTCAATTCTTCATCAAGGTCTGCACGGTCAGTTGGTGTATCAGCCTTTCCTCCCAGTTTTGTATCACCTGCAAACCGGCTGTGGGTGTCTTCTATCCCATTGGCTAGGTCATTAATGAAGAGGCTGAACAGTATCGGACCAAGCGTTCACCCCTGGGGTGCACCACTAGTAACTAGCTGCCAGCTGGACTTTGTGCCACTGATCACAGTATTTTGAGTCTGGCAGTTGAGCCGGTTTTCAGTCCCCTTTACTGTTCACTCTATATTTCACCGGTTAGTCTAGGAGGATGCTACAGGGCATGGTGTTGAAAACCTTGCTGAAGTCAAGGTAAACAGGATCAGGTACGTAGATGTCTCACAGATATTCACCCTATAAACCAGTTCCTCTCTTTCAGATTCAGTGCTGTCTACCGAATATGTTAAAATTAGGTATTTTACACATATTCTCTTCAATGGGTTAATGCTACCGAATAGGTAAAGGAATGAAATCGGATGAAAGCCCTTGTGATTCTGAAAACTAAAATAGCCTCTTAATGTCCAGTACTCTATAACAGTATAGTTAACTTTGACAAAAGAACGGAGGTAGGTTTTTACTTAAAAAATGAAACAAAAATTGCGGTCTTTTTAATCCATAAAGTCTACTTCGTCTGAAGCTGCCTTTTTTTCCTCACAACTTTTCTAAATTGACAAGAAGAAAATTCCCTGTTTTGCTTGCAGTGCAACGCTATTCTCACACCGCTAAACTGCAGCCAACATACTATCAAAGCTTCAAGAGAAAGTCAGTGTGCCAGGTCTTTCTTCTCAGTTTAATATCCCTGACAGTAGAGCGAATATCGATGACAGCACTAAATGTCTTCTGGCAGGGCTTTGCTAAATCTGCAAAAAAAAAAAATAAAAAAAAAATAAAAAATCTAACCACTCAGTAAAAGTATGCATGAATCTTTAAAGTCAGTACAAGCCAAAAAAAATCTCCTTATGTGCAAATTGAAACATGAAATAATTGAAAAGATCTGTACTTTTTTTTTTTTAACTCTTTCTGGAATGGTTAGCAATGAAGCAAAAGCTAACTGTGAATAAAATACACAATGGCAGAATGGGTAAAGCGAGTGATATGCTAATTTTAGGGCAATTTTGAATTTTTAGTAGATACTTTTTATAGTATTTAAGGGATACTGAATAGAATGATAGTAAGGAAGTGGCAGGTATTGCTCTAATAACTCCCTTAACAGCTTTCTGAGGAGCACATTGAAAAACACATTAAATTTTGAACAAGACAGTTAAAACTCCTTCTGCTGAAAAATGGATGGTTATTTTATATACTGGGTTTAATAAACACAGCAGAATACCAAACATGAAAAAGTCATATACCCTGGTTACCGTATCTAGTACGAAGTTAATGATTTTTCCAGGATGGGCGATCTGGACCGAAAGAAAAGATACTCAATATCACTGCTGGTGCCCTAGAAGGTCATAATACAATGTGTAGAAAATAAGTGCTCTATCTAGGACCATCCATTTGTTTTCTATCTCTTCTTTTTATTCCTCAAATTTTCTGATTAACTCCAGGAATAAACTGTGGCCCATACCTGAGAAATATATATATTTTGCTTTTGCATAAAAACTCAGTAGTTGGGTGCTTTTGTATTTTTGGAAGTCACCTAAATAATAATAAAAGAGCAGTATGAGGAGATGCCCCTGCATGCATTCCTTTTTGAATCAGAAAATATTGGGAGTCTTGAGTATAAATGCTGTCAAGTACTTAAAACTACCCTTCTCGAGTATTTATAGAGTCATAGAATTGCCAGGGTTGAAAGGGACCTTTCAGATCATTGAGTCCAGCCATCAACCTAACACTGACAAAAACCGTCACTAAACCATATGTCTAAGCACTATGTCTACCCGTCTTTTAAATACCTCCAGGGATGGGGATTCCACCACTTCCCTGGGAAGCCTGTTCCAATGCTTAATAACCCTTTTGGTCTAAAATCTTTTCCCAATATCCAATCAAAACCTTCCCCGGTGCAACTTGGGCCTGACTTATACAGACTTCATTTGCAAAGAGCAGGTGAGGATATAGTTACTAGACACGAGGCAAAGCCAGAATACCAACAACCTTTTTACAGGTAAAGAGGAAGATTTTTTTAGTCTCAGAGTTGCTGTTGTTGATAAGGCTGTTGCCGGTGATACAGATTTATAGTCAAGACACAGGTTATTTACAGTGTTATTGTAAAATAACACTGCAGAGTTACCATGATTTACCATGTAGTTTATGCAAAATACCAGGTGGTTTTTTACAGTAGCTGGGAAAATAATGCCACTGTTCACTGTAGACTTCTGACAGTGACAATGATTTGTGATATCACCCAAAGATGAGAAGCTATGGAGGAAAAAGAAGGCCTTTGGTCATGGATCTTCCCCTGCTGTCCCACTACCACTTACGTGCTTGACATCCTTGACTTACAGTACAGAATAAAATGGCTTTGCATACCACTGACACTATTTTTGCTATAAAATCAGTTATATTTTACCTCTGGGGAAAATTTTAACAGAAACAGGTAATTATATCATTAACATTATCCTTCATGACTTCCTAAAGGATTAATGACTATTGGCATGACCATTTTTAGGTGCCTAACTTAGCACCATGTTCAGAAACTAGGCGCACTTCAGGCCTTATTCTTTAGCAGCCCAGTAGAAATATACGTCTTTCCTATTAATGCAAGTTTTTGGAGACTTGCTTAAAGTATGGTACATTAGAAACAGAAGGGAAGTCAATAAGAAGCTAGGGACAAAGAACATTAAAAGGAACTCTGCCAACAGAATCAAGCAACAAATAATGAAGTAGCAGCAGGTAAAGGTGAAATTCTTCTGTATTTTTAGGTATCTAAACAGATGGTGTTCAGAAGGACTGAATACCTAAACTCTCAGGAACATCAGTAATAGTCCACAAAAATAAATATTCCTAACATTAAGATAACAATCTAATATACTTTTTTCAACTAGGAAGGTAATCCTTTGCTAAAAAGATGTGAGTGAAGTTAACACTGTTTAAGCCATATGTTTCTCATCCGACTACCTGCAGTAGGATCACAAACCCTAACAGACCTGTTCAATAATTTCAATAGAAACTTGAGGTGAAAACAATGTCTTTACGCATTAAAAAATTATTTTCTTGTATATGTACTTATGGATCACTTACAATAAGTGAATCACCTGCAATAAGTGAATCACCTGCAGCTTCCATTGACTTCAGAAGATAAGCAAAGGTTCAGTACTTCTGAAAATGAAGTAATTAGCCAAGCAACTTTGACCTAGCCTGCTTTTTTCTTTCTCCTAAGACTTCTTCTTGAGTATCTTCCCCAGCAATGAAAATATTGTGGGTTTGTCTACTGTGTGTGCACCCAAAGTCATGAGGGCATTCGTGCTCTCATCAGATTTTCTTCTTTCTGCCTCTTGCCCTCTTCCAGCTCCCTCATAAACAAAAGAACAAATAAATGTTGTTCTTCAGGTAAAAAGTTCTTATTGTGTCACTTCCAAAAAAAGGACAAGAGAAAGGATGAAAAAACGAAATGGGAAGTTTCACAAACAAATAAACAATCTTGAAGCAGAGAGACAAAAGACAAGTTTGAGAGTGTGATCAGCCTCCTCTGTGTATTTCCCTCTTCACTGAAACCTTGATGGTCACTGGTTTGAGTATGTGTGTAAGACTCATTTGTCTTTCGCTCCTTTGGGACTTATTGCTTGTTTTGGTCTAAGTGCAGAATCACACTGTATGACAAATAACTATGTTACTAAAAGTTAACTCGTAGGTCTAATATTCTATGGTTTTGAGATAAGGAGAGTTCTGATTAGTGAGGTCCCTTTGAATATGCAATATAGAATTTTAAGGTGTCCTGTCCTATGTGAAAAGAGACTGGTCAAGAATTGAGGGGGACTCTTGATCGGGGAGTGGAGCCATAAGACAAGGGGTAATGGTTTTAAACTGAAAGAGGAGAGATTTAGATGAAATATGAGGAGGAAATTCTTTCCTGTGAGGGTGGTGAGGCACTGGAACAGGTTGCCCAGAGAAGCTGTGGCTGCCCCATCCCTGGAGGGGTTCAAGGCCAGGCTGGATGGGGCTTTAAGCAACCTGGTCTGGTGGGAGGTGTCCCTGCCCAGGGCAGGGGGGTTGGAACTGGATGATCTTTAAGGTCCCTTCCAACACGAACCATTCTATGATTCTATGAACCTGATTTTGAACACTTCCAGGGATGGAGAATCTACAGTTTCTCTGATCAACCTATTCCAGTGTCTCACCACCTTAATTTTAAAAAATTTCTTCTTCAAGTCAAATCTAAATTTTAAAATGTTACAGTGCCAAAAATAGCCATGTCATCCTTCCATCTTGTCTTAGTAGTGTGATTAAAATATCAAGTCTGGATTACTGACTAAGTTGATAGAAGGAAAAAAAAAAAATCAAAAAGATATTATACCGCCTGTGTTATCTCTGGACCACCAAAAGTTTTGATTAGTGGACTGCTCACGATTAGTGGTTTAGGTGCTCAGAGACATTGTCAATTAAAGATTTGTTCTTTTGCCCCATAATTCAAAGCACTGATATGAAAATAAGTGAAAAAATCAATTTACTCAGTTATAACTGGCATTGATGCTATTATTAATACAATTTCAAACAAAAGAAGAAAAGCTGCAACTACGTCTCAGCAGTCTATAAATCCACATGCAGAATTTCTTTTTTCACTTTCTTTACAACTGTTAGGAAGCGGCAGTTTTCATTACTACTCCAAGAGTAGTTCAGGCATTAAAATATATGAGGTTTGGCAGTGCTGATTCATCAAGTAAGAAATCTGTTTCCTGCATTAAAATAGAGACGCGGGAACAAAGGATTGCAATATATGGAGAAAAGTGCAAATGAAAAAATGAAAGAAAATTCAGTTTCTCTGATATAACATGCATGAATGTGTTTCTATGCTGTCATCTATTGATAGCGCTGTCTATTATGAGGTGAAAAAGCATTGAATAGACTTAAAGTATATGACACATAAAAAAACCAAAAAGAGAAAAAAAAAAAAAGATGAAAGACAATATCTTCTGATTAAACAGGTCTTTTGCCAAAACTAAAATGGTTAGACCATTCTGACTTTAAGCATATGCTTCAGCTGGAATCAATAATGATTAACTACATTTGTATTGACAAGAACACACTAATAATTAAGTTATTATCCAAGTTTCACTGCATGAAATAAAAAGACAATGTCCTTATTCATTTTTCTCATTATGAAAAGTAATTATTCTATTTTACCAATTTCTGTGCTTAGCCATGCACATATTAGACCAAACACCATCAATAATCACCTGCCATACTCTATTAATTTCTTTAATGTAATCTTTTCTTTGTTCTGTAATTAAAGATTAATGTACTTGTATAGTTAGTAGTGGAATTTGTAATGTCAGTATTTTATTCTTGGAATACGTTATTTGTCTGTACTCTGGAGGAGCAATTATAGACAAATATTTATATAACTGAGAACATTACTCTGAATTTTGGGACATTTCAGTAAAATTCATCAGCAGATTTTTAGTTAACAATTCAACAATATTCATCCTGATCTAATTGCGAGGCACATCTCTGCATTTTACTACTAGCAACAAGACTTGCATTGGTTTTATTTCTATTTGAACTGTAGAAGCAATGAAGTTGTAAGAAAATGAAGGTAGATTCTCCTCTGTCTTAATCAATGAAGTGATTTAACTAAAATGTCTTAAGTCAAAATCCTCTTCTCAGCCTATTCAGAGATGAACAGCTTCACACCTATTACTCACAGGTCAGTTATACTGGTGATGATAATTCAGCTTGTTACAATGGAAGTTGTTTCTCAGATTTAAAGAGATAAGAAATATTTTGAATTATGAGAAACATTAATTTAGATCACAAATTAATCACATTTGTTCACTTTTGCTAATGTATGAAACCTATACAATTTGGATTGAGATCAAGTTTTAGACGTGAGAGCTGAATTGTGGAATAATGGCTTTATTCCAAAAAATATTGAGGCAATAAAAAGAAATTATCAACACACTGTTAAACCTACTTTGTAGAGTATATCCTGATTTTAAAAAGGAAGTAAAACACATTCTAGGAATTCAAATGCCTGGTCTGTAATAGAGGATTCCCATATTCCTACAGTCCTAGTAGTAATCCACCAATTCAAAGATCTCAGATCTCTGATCCACTATGAGCCATTAGCATAAAGATATCAGATTAATTTTACTTTTCTTCAGGAGGATTATTCAGTGGGAAATGACATTTCTGTAGCTCCTCTATATCTTCTCTACACTTGACAGCCTTTCTTCAGATTGTACCATTAATCATATCCATAAAATCGTGATGTCTATTATCAGCTAAGTTATCTGAACAACTGAAAAAAAGCAGACTGAGCTTAATATATATTCTTAAAGAAAAAAAAAACCCTACTATTTCTGGAATGAAGTTTATCTTATCTGTACTGTTATCTGTATGTTATCTGAGTGCACTGTGAAGAAATATACTTAAATTGTTACTATTGTTAAAAGCAATACTGGAAAGAAGAAACTTTTTTATTTTTCTATTTTTTGTATCAAATGTAATTTTAATTTCTTTTATGCACTTTCTATTGCACGACTATTAGGATTTCAATATTTGATTTTTTTTTTCCCTGTAATTCAGCCATAGAACCTGTGTATTTGTTAATGAAACTACTTGGAATTCTTTGGGAATGCAGGGGAGCTGACTTATGCTGAGTAATGCATTGGTTGGCACAGTTCAGGTGAATGCTGCCTTAGGCCTTGCTCCATATGACAAAACACCACCCTGGTGACAGAGATGGTTAAGCAGAATATGTATTCGCTCTTGGGCCATCACAGTTTGCAGACTGAATATTACAGTATTATAGTGACCACCAAGGTTCAGTCATGGCTAAAAACACAGCTACAAATAGAATACTTTAAACATGGAGCTAGAATAATCTAACAGTTAGCCAACTGCTAAATCAGGGCAGGTTTTTCAGGGCCTTGGCCAGATGAGTTCTGAACATCTCCAAGGATGGATATTCCCTAACATATCTTTTTGTGGCCAAGAAGGCCAATGGCATCCTGGGGTGCATCAAGAAGAGCGTGGCCATCAGGTCAAGGAAGGGAGGTCATCCTGCCCATCTACTCTGCCCTGGTGATGCCCCATCTGGAGTATTGTGTCCAGTTCTGGGCCCCCCCAGTTCCAGAAGGACAGGGAACTGCTGGAGAGGGTACAGCAAAGGGCCACAAAAATGATTAAGGGCCTGGAGCATCTCTCCTACGAGGAGAGGCTGAGGGACTTAGGTCTTTTCACTCTTGAGAAGAGAAGGCTTAGGGGAGATCTAATTAATGTGTACAAATACTTAAAGGGAGGGTGTCAGGAGGACGGGGCTGTTTTTTTCTCAGTGGTGCCCGGTGACAGGACAAGAGAAAATGGGCACAAAATTGAATATAAGAAGTTCCACCTAAACATGAGGAGGAACTTCTTTACTGTGAGAGTGGTGGAGCATTGGAAGAGGCTGCCCAGAGCGGTGGTGGAGTCTCCATCTCTGGAGACATTCAAAACCCACCTGGACACATTCCTGTGCAACCTGCTCTGGGTGGACATGCTCTGGCAGGGGGGTTGGAATAGATGATCTCCAGAGGTCCCTTCCAACCCTATATGATTCTATGATTCTATGATCTGGAAGCCTGGTTGAATGTTTTATCACCTTCGTTGTGGTTTTTTTTCCCCGTAATATCTAACCAGAATTTCCTTTGCTGCAACTGTTGTCTATTGCCCCATATCCTTTTTCTGTGCATTTCTGAGAAGGAGCTGACTGTCTTCTCTGTAACCTCCCACTAGGCAGCCAAAGAGAATCACCTCTTAGCCTTCTTTCCCTAACCCCAGCTCCCCTAGCATCTTCTTACCCTATACGTAGTCCAGCTCCTTTTACCATCTTGCTGACCTTCTGAAGAACACACTACAGGACGTCAATATCTTTTTTTCACTATGAAGCTAAAAACCAAACACCGTACTCCAGGTGTGGCCTCCCAAGCATCACAGTAGAGGGCAATGCCCCCTTCCCTTGGTGGGCTGGCTGCACTCTTGCCAATTGAGCCCCATCTGGGGTCAGGCTCCGTTGCCACGAGGTTGCACTTGTGGCTAACTTCAAGGTTACTCACTTGAAACCTCTTGAAAGCAAGCACTGCATTTCAACACTAACTGGGAGTAGGTGAGAGCCTCAGTGTCTTAAGTGACTTATGCTGTCCAAGCAGAGGAGGGGTACTTGAGACGTCTGGGGATCTTTAAGTATCAAAATGTGTACTTGTACTAGGTTTCTTGACGCTGAATGTGTGTCAGGATCATGACGGGAGGTAAAATGAATAATGAAGAGACTTTAATCTAGGGTAAGTCAGTCTCAGCTTCTGAGTAATTATTAACTATTATGTAACTAATCCTTTCTCACTTAATCACATATGAAGAAATCCTGTAACATTGTCTTCTTTCAGATCTCACTGTAAACACATCTTTGAGGTAACCATGCGGCTGTGAACAAAGCGTTTACTTGGGGCTCATTGCCACCACACAGACAAAGGTTATTGCTTTTTGTTTGAAGGGAAGAGTGACAAATTTGCTGCATTCCTAATTATGCCATATCTCAGGTGTCACCCCGACAGAAGATGTAGTTGTAGTGCATAATGTTACATTTTCTAGCTCACAGATGGCTTATCTAATTGAAATAGCTTGCTGGAAATTCCATGAAGACAAAAGCCCAACAACCACCAACTCAAATATTTTAATCCCTGGTGTGTCTTTGCTTAATTAGATCAATATAATTATACTAGAAAGCAAGTGTGGTCTTTGGTTTCTCCCATAAAATAATGAACCTAAATGAGGAAGGAGAATTTAGGTGAACAGAATTTTTGACAATATCTAATAATTTTTTTCTAGGTCATTTGAAGCACCTCTTTCTTGAAATTTCACATATAAACTTTAATTTTCTTTTCAATGTCATGTAAAAAAATTACATGTAATCTCCTTATTGTCCCTACTTGGTGTTCTCAACAAAACCAAACATAAAATTCAGATAAATAAACATTGGTGACAACAGAGAAAGTTCTTCCTCATGGGGACAGTCAGGCAATGGAACAGGCTGCCCAGAGAGGTTGTGCAGTCTCCACCCTTGCAGGTTTTCAGGAGTGACTGCACAAAGGCCTGAACAACCTGCTCTGACCCTTTTTAGAGCCTAAGATTTAACTGGATGATCTTCCAATCTACACTACCCTATGAGACTACAAGCAAACTGAGAATGGTAAAATATAAAATGAATTAAAGATGGGGATTAATTGAGTTTATTCCTTGACTCTTGAATTCAGTCAGACCATATAACAATCCAGCACCCATTTTTTAATATTCCAAATAAAAATAGGTTGGAAAATTGAAAAGTTTCAACTAGTCTAGTTATGGGCATATTTGTTTGGAGATTTTGATTCAGTTCATAGCTGTGTAGGTCCATGGACATTTTTGGAATTATTTTGTAGGGTTGTTCTTTCAGCCCATCAAATTAAAAAAAAAAAAAAAGGGGTTTCTTCTAAAACAGAAACAAAGAGAAACACTTGAAAACTACTTAGAAATATATGAGTCAATGTTTATTAAGTTGGAAGTATAGAAGTCTGAACATCTTAAACATATGGGACTTTTTAATTCAGTCTAACCTAACAATAGATGAACTGAAAGATGATTCCTTCCTCTTGTACATGGCCAAGGACAGCAACTAATTAAAACTCATTTGTTATAAAAGATTTATAGTTATGGAAATTAAACTGACTATATCAAGATTTTTGAAGAGATTGAATTTTCCTTTTAATAAAGGGATTAATAATATAAGAAATTGAATTCAATATAAAATGCAGTGCTTTTGAATACATGCAACAGTATTGAAATAAAAGGGAAGCGTTTTGATGAGATAAATTAAATTTGACTGTAATAGCAGGAACAAATGTGTGTACCTTTTTCCTAATTATACTGTTTTTGAGTACTTAATATGGTTCACTATGCAATACACACCAATAGAGTTCATTCTTTTGATAATGTTAAAAAAACACTTGCCAGGAAATATCCTATAAACCTTACAATTACATATCACAAACATATTTATGTTCTCAGTTCTGTCATTGATTCAGATACTGTACAATTGTTAAAACGGGTGTGCTTTCCTTGACGACGGTGAGAAATGTAACTGTCCAGCTGAAGGCTTGGTTTACCTGAATATGACTATTTTTTAAATTTATTTGTAACATTAGAAATATTGGCTGAGACACTAACGGAAAGCACCTTAAGGAAAGGTGTGTTCCCCAAAATATTCAGCAACTGGGACAGACATATTATGGCAGGAATAAAAAGAGCTAAGTAAAATGATTTTTTACTTCCCCCAAGAGCTACACAGTAGCTTAGTACCACGCATTAAAATCCTTTTCCCAGTGATTTTTCTGTTAACTTATTTCGTTTAAACACATGTCTCATTCGCTTGGTTGGAAATCAGCAGCAAATGCTAATAACACCGATGCCAAAACAACTCTGTAAAGAATGATTAAAAACATGTTTAATACATTCTGTTGCTAACAATGTTGATTCAGAAACATATATACCTTGTAGTATAGTTTTTTCTTTAATGTGTGCTTTGTGGTTATACTGATATTGTTTCTTTCATCAGTGTTGGGCTGCCCACAGTGGCGCTCCATACAATGCAGTGAGAATCACTGTTTTCCTACAGCCTTAGGTACCCGAAGAAAATACTCCTAAAGCAACACTCACTTTGTCAAAAATACTACTGAATATGTGAATAGTAACATAGAAATAAAAACAGAAAGGCTGCTGGCTGGCTCTCTTCAAGAGGTTTATCTTTTTTTCTGCTATTAGGAGTTATCACAAATCTTGATAAGAAGCAAGAATATAATTTGAAGTACAAAACAAATCCTTATAAATATAAAACATGCTTACAGCATAATCATATACTAGAATCCTTCCCTCAGAACCAAATCCTAGGAGTATAGATCATTTCTAATTAAAAACCACTGCAGTTAAAAATACTGTCAGTATGTTTTCACATGTTTTAAGCAGGTCCAGTTCTTTTTAAGCATCAGTAATGTACAATAGAAAGACAGTAAAAACTAAGTAGAATCACTTCTTAACTACCTGTTTTAACTGAGAGATGAATGTCACCCTATGATAATTTTTTTATCTTAAAATAATTATGCTGAATTATTGCCATCTCCAGTTATTATTAATTCTACTGAAAACAAAGGCTTCTGGTTACCGTAGGACAGAATGGCACAATGTGTTTAGCTACAACCACACTGTGCGAGAAGGAAAGAATGCAGCTCCACTGTAGTTAAAAAATGAGATTTCCTCTGAGTTCATATACCCTTCAAGCTAAAATGTGGTTTGATGTCTCATGGTCAACTCATGTACTGGGGATTAAGTTAATTAAGAGTTGCCCTAGTCTATTAAGGCTCCCTGTAGACTAATTATTAAAGTGCCTTGGACCATTACAAACCTACAGCAATAGAAAGTTACAAAAAGGATTTTTTTATATTATGAACACTCCAGTACCCAGTAGATTATCTTTTCCACTAAAGAACTTCCACAATAGAAGGAGATTGCCTTCTCCTCTACTTTGCTGCCATCTAAGGAATAGAAAAATGTACCAATAGGAAATCTTCATATTCATTAGTGTTTCTTTTTTTATATGTTCATATCCATATGCTCTTATCACTTGTCAAATTCCTGATAGGTGGAAAAGGTCCTGTGTCTAATTTCCTATTTTTGTTTTCTTTTTCTAGATTGAGTTAGCATATATACAAGGTTTAGGGATTTTAAAGCTTTAATTATGAAATAAAAAATACATAAAACTGTTAAAGAGAATTTCTTACAGACATGCTGAAGCTGTCTACAGGGTCGCTGCTTAGACATAGCAGGACTTTTTCCAGTATAGCAGAACTTCTTCCTTTATTTTTTTCTATCCTGTCTTTTAAGAAACCAGAAAAACATGAGGACTCTGGGCAAGTGATTCTGTTATCTCACCCCAGTTTTATACCAACCCAGCTCTGCTTATTTCAACAAAAATTATCCTAGTTTAAAACCATTTCACGGAGAGAGCACTAGGACCGATGAAGCGATAGAAGTGATCACATGGACAATATTCCTAAAATCCCAATTTGTTTACCATATCTACATATTTCCTCTTAATTCTTAACTGAATGGAATATCTCCTAAGTGTAGGTGCATTATGTTTCTCAGAACTGATTTTCCCCAATAGGGCTGACCGTACTTGCCTGCTGACCACAAGTTGATCAAATATTTCAGCAGAAGCACCCAGGGCAACTCTGTGTGTTTTTCCATATCCACCTTTGGATTTCCCCTAAAATTTCTAGCTGAAGGTACAGCTGATGAGGCCACTCAGCATGAAAACAGATCGAGAGAGTAATTATGTGGTCTTTCTTAAAGGGAACAATCATCTTCAAGTGCCTTGCCAGAACAGAGAAATAACCTTGTACGTAGCACAGTACACTAGAAGTAATGAGCTTTGAAAACACTGTTCGGTATAATTATTCTCGTGCTTTGCTATTGTACTATGTAATTTAACAGTTCTGTTTACTTGATAAATATGAGCCCTTTAGGTTTGTACCATATGGATGAGAATGTACTCTCTCTCAGACACACACAGTGAACAAGATGAAAATAATTTCATTTCATGGCCTGACTATTTAACTGGAGACACACAGAAAGAAACTTCTGCATTTAAAATACAAATTACGCTTCTGATCTTTCTATAATACCATCTTATCATTTAATTATTAATAGTCTTTGTTAATCATAAATTATGTATTATAAATTATGTTTTTACAGTTTAAAATAGATACAATATCTGATTGATTTGACAAAAATAACCCTCTTACCTTTAATTGTGGATTTGCATAAGTTTTCAGTGGAGAAATATTTTACAGTAGTTCATTAATCAATAGTGGAGACAAAAGGTGTAATAGTATAGCTGAATGATGTAAGACTAAATTTAGTAAATTATGGCCATCTCTATATGCGAAGGTCCTACTAAGGTCCTATTTTATTCTATTAAAACTGTTTCCTTCAGATTTAGAATTGTTGAAAATCTCATCTAGGACAATTCATATTATAGATCTGTGGAGTCTTATACATGCAGACCAAAAGCTGACAAATCCAGCTGAAAGTAGAAATTTAGACTCAGATTTCAAATGGAAAGAGGGACTTATAAACAATGCAGATGTTCTAAGCCCAAGAAAGCAATTCTGAAGCCCTCTGTTAAGCTACTATATGACAGTAATTTAGGTCATTATATCCCAGTCATAGAACGGTTGAGGTAAGAAGGCAGCTCTTGGTATCATGTAGTCCAAGCCCCTTGCTCAAGCAGGGTCATCTAGAGCAGATTGTAAAGGACCTCATGAAGCTGAGTTTTTAATATCTCCACCACAGCATCTTTGTGCAACCTCTTTGGCTGCTGCTAACATGTTTCTACAAGTGGACAGAATGATATAAACATCTGCCTAATAGTGTGGCTCAGAAACCATGAGGTATGTCCTGTACAAATCTAAAAGTAGATATTTCTTGTGTAAAGAAAGATAACGAAAATCCCGTCTGTCCAGTTGCAGTATTAGTGAGAGTTACAGAATATCAAGACCATTGCCTACTGCTGTCATGAAGGTGAAAATGTATTGTTTTGTTTACTTTTCTGGTCCTATGGTAGAGCAGTCTGCTCCTGAAGGACTACACTGTGGAAACGACCCCTGCTGGAGCAGTTCTTGAAGAACTGCAGCCTGTGGAAAGGACCCAGTTTGGAGAAGGTTGTGAAGGATTTTCTCTCATGTTTGGGACCCCATGCTGGAGCAGGGGAAAAGCTTGAGGAAGAAGGAACATCAAAGGCAACATGTTATGAACTGATCACAACCCCTATCACCTATCCCCCTGCACTGCTCTAAGAGAGGAAGTAGAGAAGTTGGAGTGAAGTTGAGCCTGAGAAGAAGGGAAGCGGGGGGAAGGTGGTTTTATATTTGTTCTAAGGATCGAAAAACTTAAGTTTGTTCCTTTTTTAGACACAACAAAGGAATCAACTATCCCTATTGAAGACCTCCCAGGTCTTGAGAGAGTTGAGAGATTTATGTATTCAAATAATTCTTAAAAAAAAATTAAAAAATCAGGCAATAACTCCATTTTGAAGGTATTCTTTAAAGTCATCTCATCATAACATTATGCATCCGGCAGATACCCTGCCAAATCATGTGTGGACTTTAAAGTCTCACACATGGCTGCTTGGTCAAGCCACAAGAACTCTAAAGGGAACAAAAAAAAACCCAAAACAAAAGGAGAAGCAGAGGAAAGCAACAAAGAGGCAAGTGCTTGTCCAGTGTTTCTAATAAAGTCTCTATATTTTTAGATCATCTAACTTTTATTTCAGCAACACAATACTCATAGTTGGATAATTATGTGTAATCTGTTGTACTCACTGTCAGTTGCACTTTTTCACATGTAACACTTTTACAAATTTTGGGGAAAAAAGCAAATATAAAGAATGGAAAAACACAAATGTGCATTCCTATTCCAAAAAAGTATTTCACTCTTTAGGGAGCTCTGAGCCTTAGTATTAATGCACTTATCACCCTGCTAAGGCACCCAAACAGTCTTTACTGCCCAACCTAGAAGATTCTGTGATTCTCTGACTGGCACCAATTGAGAGGAAAAGGATCCTTTTGCAGCCCTCTAGAAAAAATCCTCAATGTTGCTCATCTGGCATCATCCACTATCTCAGTTGACACAGATGACTTGACCCAAGGATTCCTCAGCAACCTGGCTACACTTCCTTGCTTGAGCATTTTATACCCTTCTATGCTGGTATTGTCCTTTCTGAATCCTTCTGCACCAAAGAATTCCATTTTAACATAGCAGTGTGAATCAAGGATGAGAAGCTGTGTCTTATCAGAGTTTGTTCTTGAACTCTAAAACTACTAAAATAGGGAGGAATGGAAAGCTTAGAACAGGCAGTTGCCACATTCTTTCCTAAATTATTTATGAAGTAGGTGATGAAAAGTACAAGCGAGGAAACAAAGGGGAAGTAAGAGTTGCCTTGGTGTGGAGATATGAAGAAAAGTACAGTGTTCACTGTTCTCTTCAGAAATGTTTGGTCCCTTAGTCCATCACCGTAATAGAATCTTTAACAAAAGAATATTGTTCTCAAAAGCAAGATGGGACAGAATGTTAAGAGAAAGTCAGGAGGCTGAAAATCCCTAAGGATAAAAGAGAGAGGAAAGCCAGCCTTTATTTTTGTAGTTATTTGAATGTTATATGTAAATTTTAGAAATCTAAAATATTAAAGAAATAAACAAATAAGCTGAACTTACAAAACAAAGTGCTAATGATTTATGTCAATAAATCCTGTGACAGTCTAACATCACAGTTTTGTGTGACTGCTTATCTATTATTCTGTTTATTCTTATTAAAAACTGCTGCTCTATGCATGTTTGTGATCTATGTCTGAATTCAGATGGAAACTAGGGAGAAGAATTTAGAAGGATGGGAAATATTGAAATATTCTTTTTTAACTGATTTATTAAAATATTCCATGTGAGCAATAAAATTATGTGTCAGGAGGTGTGAGCTATGATTAGTGAGTCAAGACTTGGATTTCCTGATTTCTAGCTCAGGACACTGAGTATTCTGTTGCCCACATTGCCATATGTTTCTGTGCTTCTTTCTTATGCTGTGTCTTACAAAGTCTCCAGAAATGGCATTTCCCATCCATGGTCAAATCTTCCTAAGCAACACCTTACCTGATGAAAAAATCTTAATATTGCTGCTTTTACTTGGACATATTACACAACTTATTTTCAATTTCTAATTTTTTATATTATGTTGGGAGACCTTCAGGCAACGTAACCATTCTAAAGAGACAGTAGGGTTTCACAGAGTAATTCCTGAATGATAATTTTGACTCTTACATTGACAAGAGAACTCCTGAGGTCTAACATTGCCCATTTTATTGTTAGATAGGTCTTTAATCTCTTCCGTGTTATTTATTCCATATATAAAAATCTGACTAACCTCCACCTGTGGAGAAATTTTTAAATCTTGAGGTTTGGTTGATCTGCATCAGAATTGTTCACCTGCTTTGAGACCCACAATCTGAGTTAGTGTAGGCAGTCATCATACGGAGTACAAGCTTGTTACTGTTCTTCTAGAGACATGTAAGCATACAAGAAAAAGTAAGGATACTTCTCAGGGTATTCATAATGGTGATAAAGAGCACCTGAACAATCACTAGGGTGTAATAGTTCTGCAGTCATACTCTTAATTTTTCATGGATCAAAGCAGCAGCTTTGAAAGCAGCTGTTGCTCCTGCTATAAACTCCTACCTACTGCTGATACCTCTCCAATCAGCTAACACAGTAAAAATCTCAATGAAAAATATGTCTTTTATGAGATTTTTCTTACAAAGTGACTCATCATGCACCTTTTGATAGAAGACAGAACCACTGGGGACTGTATAATATCAGCATGGTGAGAATCACTAGCAATAACTTTGCAAGTCTTTTCATTGCTCTTCTCTTACATTCTGATAGCTCTCAGCAGTAGCATCTAGTAACTTTTGGAAATATGTAGGCAAAAAATTTCAAGCAGAGGCACAAAAGCATTTTAGCTAATGCCAAATTAGTTAAATTAATTTCCTTTAAAAAGGGATTGAGCACTTAAACCCAGTAATGAGATCATGAGACGGTATCTATGAGAAGGGTTGAACTTGTCCTGTGTCATTGACATTTTTCTTTTATTTACATCAGGAAATCTGCTAGTTTGGTCCTTTCATAAATTCTTTCTAGGAAACTACTTTGATACTGACTGCCAATTGGTTGCAACTAAATAAATTGCAAAGTAACTGTGTCCTTGTTTAATGAAACCTGCATTTTTATTCTAATTTGAGTTCTCTGTCAATCACCTCAGTCTCTCCCTTTCTTTTCTTTATCCCAAGTCTAACGTGAGTTCTCCAGGACAGGAAATGACTAATTCTTAGGTAAAAGATGTGGATGTTTTTTCATTATTTATATATAGCTGAACATGACCCTGATTCATGGCTGAATCTGTTTTTGCAGTACAAGTGAATGCAAAAAACCCACCACCTTTTAATTTCTTACTTCTGTATCTGATATAGCCACTCATCCGTCTTATTGCCATTGAGTTTGAAACTTCTTGGACGAAACATCTCCTGAGGATTGTCTTTTGCCCAGAACTGAGCCTAATTTCTATTCAGCTATTCAGCAATTCTTCAATGTCAAAAATAATGAAGAACAAAACCAAAATCAACCTTACTAAGGAAAATTCCTTTCTTCTCTTTCCTGAAACAATAGTGTAGGGAAGAAGACTAGATTTATCCCTTTTATAGATGGTTTCAAAAAGTGTTTGAAGCTCACCTACAGAGAGAGGAACTTCAATGGGACTTTTGAAGGGGGTGGAAAAACTTTTGTTAGAAAAAAAGGTTTACATCTTTCTCTAAAAGTATAGATATCATTACCTGGAAATGTCTATATTGCTTATACATATTTATATGCAGAACAGTCAGCTGCAGCCAAATTCTGACGGTGTCCTTTACAGGAATGGCCAGTGAGAACTTTCTCTCATATAACTTTGTGTCTAGTCTCAACTGCGCATCTGGGATCGCCTTCTAGACAGTGAAGACAGAGTGGCACTTTCTGGAAGGTGAGTCGTTTAGCCTACCTTAAATATCTGTCTTCAGAGAGAACTAAATGCTCGGTACTTATCTGTCTCCACTGTGGAGGGAATCTATTAATAATTAGCCTGCACTAGTTACCTAACTCCTGGATGGCCACCTTTAAGTAAGATGAATCCTATTATCAGTATCAGTGTAGGAATTGTTCATTCAGTGCCTATATCTGAGGTAGATATATTTTGTCTCCCAGAAATACCTATCTCTCTCCATTAATGTTGAAAGAGCCTACATTGTTAGGTTAGACTTAACTTTTAGGCATCTAAAGTTCAAGTAGATTATTATTACCCTTAGTGGCAAACCACAAAAAAAACCAACCCAAAATATGATTTTGCAGCTGACATCAGCCCTTTCACTAATTTTACTATAGTGTTGAGAGTTAAAAGGAAATAATTATTTCATTACAGAAATAAGCCCTAGTGTTTGGTAGTTCATGTTGATCCAGACATGCTTGCATCTCAATACCATCTCCTGATAAATGTTTTATCAGGTTTTCTCTGCCTACTGTTTTTGCCAATGTTACCTGGGGTGGTTTTTTTTTTTGTTGTTTGTTTTTTTTGTTTGTTTGGTTTTTTTTGTTTTTTTCTTTTTCATTATAATTAAGGTGGAATCAAATCATCCTAGGCTTTTGAAAGGCCAAGGTAGCTTTGAATGTACAAGGTTGTACAGCATCTCTTTTCATATCCAGGCATTACCTGTTTTCTACAAGCGGGTCAGAGATGCTGGTAATCACTTTCACAATAGCTGTGCTCTTATTAGTTGAAAGCTGAGAAATATCTTTTTTTCCATGGTGGATTTACTCAAATCAATTGAGCAGGATTACAAATACAGTCTTTATTTATGTCAAAAGACACTATGCTTTGATTTAAATGGAGCCTAATTCTCCATAAAAGACTTTGATCTTGACATGATAAAAATTATTTTGTTTGCTGCAAAATAAATTATTTTCTAAAACATTATGAAATCTAAAATAAACAAAAAAAATCCAAATAGTTTTTTCCCTATTACTATGGTTAGCCAATAATAGCTAGGGGTATGTTTCCCCTCTATGAAAAAACCTTCATTCTGATCACCACATTTTGTCCATCACATCATGCTGTAGCTTAAACAAAGACTAGCCCTCACTCATGAAATTTTGTAAAAGCTCTGGCTCTTCAGGAATGAGGCATAAGGAAATATTCTGTGCTCACTGATTCTTGAATCAAGACCATGTAATATGTTTAAGTTTAGTTCTCCTCTAAAACAATTATCAAACTTGTCTTAAATAAATACTTCATATTTTTATAAATAATTATCATAACAGTAAAAATCCCTGTTTACCTAGAGCTTCTGGATTAGACATTACATCATATCTTCTTTGCTAAATACAGCCTTCATCACTTCTTAATCTGTTTTTAGATAAACTAATTACATCTGGTTTAGTAATATCCTAAAGGGTAAGATGTACAGTTACTAAACATTTTGAACACTTCAAAACTTTTCAGTAAAATTTGCAGTGTGGAAATAGGTCAGTAAATTGGCAGTATAAAGGATACTTTTTGAGGATTCTAGAGCGGAGAACACAGTTTCTGGAATATTAGGCACTGCCATAGTGTGAGCAAGGAATTATGGTAACAATATTAATTAAATACTGTAATAGCGACCACTGGTAATATTGCCTGCTATTGAAAGGCCAAACTTTTGGCATTCTGCTCAATGAAATGTGTTACTTAACAGCTGGAAAGACTCCAGAAGGGATTAAAATATTCATAAATAAGTAAATTAGTTAGTTTACACTTTCCTAACTTATTTATGCAAGCCCTTGTATAGAAAGTATATATAAACTCAAGTGTATAGAAGAAAAAATACTATACTCACTTAAAGAAGTGAAGTTTGGAAATGCTGACAAGAATGTTCGCCTCTGTACATTTCCTGAAATGAAATAATATCTAATTAACTGTTATAGAAAAAAGGGATGTTAAATGTCTTAGCTGTTCTCTTAAATCTTAAAAACTAATTTGTTAATAGAATAATTTAAATATTGGTTAGAAATAATTTCAATCTTAAATGTTAGAATTCACATATGATATTTTGCTCCATTCCCCAACTAGTGCGCAATCAGACTGCTAAAACCTGGTGGCTTCATATCTTACACTGAAACTTGAGTATACTTTTTAAAAGAAATCCAGCATTTAAATGTTTAATCATTAATTATCAGGGCATTTATAATAAAATACAAACCTCTTCCTTTTTTTTTTGGAATCACAGAAAATTTAATAACTCTTCAGTATATGATAACTTTGCCCAAAAATTTAAACTCTATCTAATTCTTGCAATCTTTTGCTTTTTATAGATCACCTACTCCCAGAAAAGATTTCTGATATGCTTATGTAATCTAGAAAAATCTTCTTTTCTCTTTTATTTTTTTCAGCAGTCCTCAGAAATATCAAAGGAAAAAAAAATCTCCTGCAGGCAATGTCATAAGCTCAAATTTAATATTCTGAAAATCACATGATACATTTCTAAACTTACATAGAATCATAGAATCATCTGGTTTGGAAGGGACATTTAAGATCACTGAGTCCAACCATTAACCTAACACTACCGAAACCATCACTAAACTGTGTCCCTCAGCACCACGTCTGCCTGTCTTTTAAATACCTCCAGGGATGGCGACTCAACAGCTTCCCTGGGCAGCTTATTCCAAGGCTTGACAACCCTTTCTGTGAAGAAATTTTTCCTATATGTCCAACTTAAACCTCCCCTGGCACAACTTGAGGCCTCTTGTCCCAGTAACTGCCCAAGTAACATCGCCTGTTACTTGGGAGAAGAGACCAATCACCACCTCTCTACAATCTCCTTTCAGGTAGTTGCAGAGAGCGATAAGGTCTTCCCTGACTGAATTTCAGCGGTACTGACTATACAAAGGGTTGCAACAACATAAATAAGAATTTCTTGGCAAGAAATTGCTAAATTCCTCTAGTTGTTTAATGTTCGTGCTGATTTTAAGTTAACAAGGATGTCATAAAAAAAGTGTGATGATGGCACTGGTGAAAATAAAAAAGACCCGCAATTAATGGATAAAGTTTAGGTAAAATTAAATTTAATCTGTTTCCATCCATCACCTGCTGACTTCTCCCATCTCATTTATGATGCCATTTATTGGCAATTGGCTTTTATGTTCCTGATCTCAGTGTCATCTTTGAATCAGATTTGCTCTTTAGGAACCACACCACCCTTGTAGTTAAGATTTTATTGCTCCATTTCAGAAATTTAGAAAAAATTATGATCTTGGCTCTTCTGGTGAAATGCTGAACCTTTGTTGATTTATGTCACATTTTAAACCTAAGATTGCATTTCTGTGGTGTCTCCTGTGCCGAGTTCTTCATGAAGGACATTCAGTGGACAATGAGATCCTGGAACCAGGCTTTCCCTTACTTTCAAGGATTTGAAAAAATGTAATCTTTGTTATTTCAAAATGGATTTTACAGCATATTTTTTCAGTTCCTTACCGTTAAAGAGCAACTCTGTTGAATTTCACATTACTGATGTGCAAACTCTTGACATATTAGTAAATTTTTTGTGATTTCTTTGGTAAACAAAGGAAAAAAAAATATTTAAAACAATTTTTCTCCCAGTTTCTCAGCAAGTCAGAACTTTCTTTTATATTATTAAATTAGAGCATTGGACTACATATCTGAAATGATGGAATTCAACATATTCTGAGATGAGAAAGAATGGATGAAGACTGACATACAGCATAAATCCACCACATAAACTTCATGCTGGACATATCAGTAATAAAGGACAGAATACTTGCAATGTTGTCAAAGTAATCCACTGATTTACAGCTTCATATGGGATCTACTACCAGTAGTTCATAAAATCTATGTCATGACTCCTTCTTGAACTATTTCCAGTTATGGTATTTTTCTGGGTAGTTACTAAATCTGACAGGAGAAATAGCAATGGTTTTGGTTTTGTTAGAAAATGCTAATTTGAGAAAACCAAAAATATCATTCAAAATTAGTAACTTATCTTCAAATGAAAATATAAACCCCTAATTTTTTCTCTTTATCAACTTGAACTGGAATTATTATCTGAAGAAAAGGAATTCATTGGTAGGGTCTATAGGTGAGAGTAGCATACATAGGAATGCTCACTCCACAGATTTGTTTTGGTTCTTTACTTTTCTTCAATTCTTTTATACCTATTAATCACTTTCCCTCTCATTTCTTCAGCACAAAGAAGTAAATGAACAAACATGTGAATTAGTTGATCTCTACAGATAATTAAAAGAAAAACATGCCAAATGTATTTTATAATAAAAAATACACACATTTAGGTTCCAACTTGTAAAAATAACAATAGCTGTTCTTACTGTTCTTTGTTTATTTAATACAAAAGAAGTTTAAAACTATTTGAACTAAATTTTCCAAGTTAGGAAGATTGCAGAATACTTGCAATTTTTTACTGTAATGTTTTTCCTACTTCTTTTTTTTTCCTGAATTAACTTATTGCAATACAAATTGACTGATTGATTGCTATCTAGTTTGAAGATTATTTTATAGAGCACATGTGTACTTAACTGCAAGTGTTATGACTTCCCCAGAGAAAACATAAATCTCAAAATGGAGCAGTACAGAGCAAAACGGATTCTGAAGAAATATAAACCAATCTCTACTCTGTCCTTAATGTCCCCTCTGAGAGCCATTCTTTATATGGGGTTTAGCTTGCTCTCACTGCAGCTGTATTATATTTCCGTTTAGTTAGTGCACAATATTTTCTTTGCCTAATACAGAAACTAATGAATGGCGATGGATGATAAACTCAGACATGTACCAAAAAGAGGCTTATGAGAAATAAAAGAAGCAACGCATCAGTGAAAAACTCAGTTAAATATCATAATCCTATCCCACTCTACATACCTGTGCCCAGAGGAGCAAGTCCAAATGAGAATGCGTTCACGTGCTGATTTGAACACTGTTTATGTTTTACAGTCAGATGTAAGGAATCATTCAACCCTAAATGTTCCTCTAGTTGGCTTATAGAAATATCATTAAGGCATTATTTCCAGAAGTCTTTCTTCAAAGACAGAAAAGTTAGTTGTTTCTTTTTTGAAGTAGCTTCTGTACATTCCCACTAATGGGACCCATCACTGAAAATGCATATCTGTACTGATGATTACTATGTCTAGAGGCACAACTTACCTAAGGACATACAAATGTTAATTAATCATTGAAACTGTAGACAAATCTTGAGTTTCCTCAGTGGCAAATGTAGATTTTAATTAGCATTTTATTGCATTTCTTGGACAGGAACAGAGAGAATGTAAATACTAAATAATGCAAATTTAATATACCATAGAGCATATATGGTGTTGCTACAATTCAGTGAAGACTATTAAAAGTTCATGAATTTTTAAATATTATTTCTGTGTTTGTTAAGCTGTCAGTTAAAAAGTATGATGGACTTGCTCCACAACTTCAACTGATCTTGGCAGGAATTCAAACTCCCTTCCTGTGCTTTGACACCTACATAAGACAATAACCAGTCGGAAGAATTCATATCATATTACCTTTCTGTGCAGCATCTCAAAGGTACTCCTGAATATGTGCTACTTCTCTCACAGTTGATAGCTCCAAAGGAGGGATGTAACAATCCCCAAACAATAATATCTCTAAATACATTTATATCTTAGTCTTCCCCAAAAGAAAGAGAAGTTTTTGTAACAAATGCTACTAATAAACTCTGCAATGCTTACATCAGTTACAAGTTGTGGTAAGCCTAGATCTCTTTAATGGAATTTTAAATCACGATCAGGCAGAAAGTTATGACAGCTTCTAAAAAGCAATTCCACAACTTCCACAAGGGCATAGACAGAAAATATTTAATGTCATCCTAATTTGGATATCCCTGAAAAACAAAAAGATGCAATAGTGTTGGAGTGGTAATAAGTAATTATAAATCAGCCTTATATTAAAAAATAAATTATTTGAAACAAACTTTTATATGTTACAACTAAAGTGTTATGGTTAAACAGATGGCTATGACAAAGATTTAAGCTGTTGCCTTTTAGATGAGCTACAGACCAGAAATGCCAAGATGTGAAATGTGTGATAATCTACCCCTGAAATAACAAATCTGTTTACCAGTCTTTCCAAATTCTTCACATTGAGCAAGGATCTCAACCTGGTAATATTTCTTAGGTCATAAGAAATATTTCATTAACAGATTAAAAAGTGTGTCCATAAGCAAAGCAGAGCACAGTGTTTGCAGATCTTTTATTCAGTCAGCAAATATTTGAAGGAAGAAAACCCAAAACTCTAATCTAAGTTAGGATGATTCTTATGTAATTGTTAATTTTTCAATCAGTCTCATAAATAGTGACTGGAGTCTAACTAAGTGCCTTTGCACAAATAATAGACAAATAGACAAGACAATTTATCAATTTAACAATAAAAGTTATTGGTACAGTAGTATTAAAAAAAAATCAGTGGCAGTACTTTAGCAGGAAAGAATTGTTTCTTTTTCTCATTTCTATTCTGTTAATGTACTTAAACTTTGTGGAAAGATTATTTTCTATTTTAATATACTTAAAATTTTGAACTGCAGAAAAGGAATCCAAAATGGCTACAATTTCAATATATTTTAAATTAATTACTGTTTTGATACTTACATATATTATGAAATGAGTTTGTTATTTCAGGACCAAGTCCACTTTCATTGGAGTTACATTAGGATGCTCAGCTATGACAGTACTTTGATGCTGAAGCTATACACTGATACTTTGAAATGTAACATAGAAAAATATCAGGAAAATATCTCAAGCTGGTAGTAATGGAGTCTTTAAGAAAGATTGTATCTTATTTCCTTCCCTTGTACTGATATACCTACTCTCTGGGGGCTTTTTCTACTTCTAATACGGTTAACTTCTCTATTGCTGAAAACAAAGGAGTGCCATCATTTCCAGGTAAGAATCCTTTCATTAGAATTCATTCAAATCTTTTGAGAATTGTACATGACACAGGGATTATAAGATCTGTGTTGATGAGACAGTAAAAGACCACACAGATTTAAGTATATAAAAATATTCTTATGATGCCAGTATTGAGTTGCATACAGAACTAGATTGTGTTTCTTTTCTGTGGGTCGTAGATCCAAATTAATATACTGAAGCTAAGAGAAATGAAATATTTCAAGTACCAATATCCTACATGGAGCTAATAGTATCTGCCATACAGGCACACCAAGAATTAAATTAATACCTGGAATTTGTCTGGTTTCATTTGTTTGAAAACTCATTTGCAGTATGTGGCACCTGGCAAGCTGCCTGATTCCTTCGAACCTGTAGTCATTCATTACATGTGGTTTGTTTCCTAATGGTGCCTGTTCAATCAGAATCAGTATTTCTGAAATGCTTTACATTCCTCAAGACAAATGAGATGCAGTGCCTGTAATATATATTTATTTACTTACTCTTAGTCAAAAC
Organism: Calidris pygmaea; assembly: GCA_003697955.1. NCBI lineage: Eukaryota > Metazoa > Chordata > Aves > Charadriiformes > Scolopacidae > Calidris > Calidris pygmaea. The sequence continues at coordinate 2,853,676 of QJSC01015167.1, read as the reverse complement.
TGTCTGCTTCTAGTTGGATACAATTTTGTGAAGAGTTCTTTCCTCCCTCTTCTTCCATCGTATAGACCCTGCCCTTAAGCAGTGAGAGTCCATCAAACCTAATTCTTTTCTAGATCATACCTGTGCTTCCTATTACTGCATATGTTCTTAATGATTTTCTTCTTACAGTCCAGCACTTTCAAGATCTCCCTGCTGCTTGTTAAGTGAGAAATCTGTTTGTGTAGTAACTGGTAAAATCCAATTACGGAGGTAGAAAGCAGAATTACATTTCTGTTCTGTTTGATATCAGAACTAATTACTCAGTGTAGTTTGCCTCTGTGTCCATTTTGGTTATTCTGGGTTATACAGGGCAGTAGAGTTATCAACCACCTTTCTAAGGTATATCTAAATGTCTGAAAATATTATTCTCATTAATGGAGGATCTTAGCAGTTTTATTTTTAGCCATTATTATCCTTTTTAATCCATTTATTTCTCAATGGAAGTAAAAGGACTTGTTCCTTAACTCAAAAAAAAAAAAAAAGCGTGTACTTTAAATTCTTTGGGATCCAACTGTGATTGATGTCTAATGCCAAATTAACCAAGAGCAATGTTTAAAGGAAAGTATATGTATGTACATTTTTCATGTATTGTTCCATGATTGTGTCTCAGTGAAAATTGTTGAGCAGATAGTAAGGAAGATGATTGACCTACCACTTTTGATGTTCATCACAAAATTGTATTAAAGTTGGAAGGGTTTTCTGGAGATCTTCTAGTCCAACCTTCTGCTTGAAACAGCGTTAATTTAAAAGTTAGATCAGGTTACTCAGGACCATATTCAGTTGACTTTGGAAAATCTATAGACATGAAGATTCCCCAGCCTCTTTATGCAACCTGCTCCAACGCTTCATCACCATCACTGTGTTTTGTCCTCTAACCAGACTTTCCCTTACTGCAGTTTGCCACCAGTGTCTGGTTCCAACTTTTTAATATGATTGTCTGCCTCCTTTATGGACTGTTGTAATTAGTTTGTGCTCCATTAGTTATCCCTGAAGGACAAATAAACTCAGTTCCTTCAGCTTCTTCCCACATTAGATGTGATCTGGGCTTCTGACAAGCTTAGTGGCATTACACCGGACTAGAGTTTGTTTATGTGTCTCCTACTGGAAGCCCCAAATCTGGACAGTGTTTCAGATTTGGCCTCATGAATGCTGAGTAGAAGGAAATAAGCATTTCCATTCAGCTGCTGTTTATGCTCTTGTTAACACAGCCCAGTAGGCAATTATCTTAAACATGTGTTGCTGACTTCTTCAGTTTCTTTTCCGCCAGGACTCATAGGTACTTTTCTGAAGAGCTGCTTTCTAACCAGTCTGCCGCCTGCTTTAATGCATAGAGTTGTTCTGTCCCAGATTCAAGACTTTCACATGTCTGTTGAATTTCATGAGGACCCTGTTGGGTCATTGCTGAGGTCCTTCTAGATCGCAACCCTGCCTTCCCATGTATTAATGGCTCCCCTCAATTAGGTGTCACATGAAAACAGGCTAAGTGTGCATTCTGCCCCATGAACCAAGTGCCGAGTTAGACAGAAATGATCATATACTAAGGTTATACTAAGGACCTTCATCTCTTATAGCTTATAGATCAACTTTACGTACATTTCTAACATAGCAAGAGGGTACTCCCTGCAATCACTGCTGTAGTCCTGGACAGGCATATACCTAATGATCACTTTGGTTCCACAGGACTTCCTAAATCCTAAGAGAGGATCCTGCTAGCAAGAGCACTATATTTTCTTTATCTAAGTAGAGTGATCTCCTGTCAGAGATAACGCCTAATGAAGGAACATCTCTCACACCGAGCAAGTAACATATAGAAGTTGTTACCAGTCAACCTCCCTCTCTATTAGTTTTTGGTACAACAACTTAATCCTCTTGGCAAGAAATAAAAAGTAACCAGGGAACATTCCTTAATGTTTTGGATCAGCTTCTGTCTTTCTTATTCATTTAGAAGCTACCATCCTCTCAATATACTCTTGCCAGAAGTAGTTGGTCTTAAGAGTGTGATGACACTATCCATTCTTACTTGGCAATATATCTTCTCAAAATCTTGTGGAGAAGGGTCTTATCTCATGATACATCAGTATCTCTCCTGATTTTGTAAAAATTATTTTCAGTAGAGTTAACAAAAGATATAATAAATATATATTAAAAAAAAGATATTTCAGAAGCACAGTGCTAACCTTGACATTCCAAAATGAAACAATAGCTTTGTTTATTAAAGAATGAGCTGTGTCATAATTTATACAAAATTAAAGCCTAACTAACTTCTAAAAACATGCAGCTTTTGCAACTGTCATTCAGTCTCTGAAATTAAAAAGAATATTTTTATTAGTGATGACAATGACAGATCTATGGGTCCATATTTAATAAGAAAATAAAATCATGTTTTGAATATAATGAAATGTGCTATTAATATTTTTTTCCAAATTTCCTAGAATATACCTTAAAGGGTTTTATAAATTAAATTCTAGTTTGCTGGAAGTTATAAATAAATTGGGGATTAATCCCCTTTTATCCAAACAATGATCAAACTCTTCAATAATTGAAATTGGTAAGACTTTTCTGGTTAACTAAGAATCAAGTTGGTAGTCTAAATCTAAGAACAATATATTAAAATCTTCCTATTTTACACTTTATTTTTCTTACTGAGTTTAATAAGTTCGGTACAATAGATCAGGTCAAAGGGGGAAGTGATTTTTAAACTAAAACGTTAAGAAACTACTGCAGCTGTCACTGCACATATTATGGAAATATCTAAGCACTTTGAGGCAAAAACGCTGTATCTGATGGAAAAAGGAAGGAGTCAAAAAGTCAAACCAAGCAGACACAAACAGCTAAGCTTAATTTTACACCATATGTGAACTGAGAAATACTGACTAGAATGTCATGAAAAGAAAATGCCTGAGGAAGTCTCTTTGAATAGAAGTCACTTTACTTTCCAGTAGTAACTCATCCATAAGAGTTTCATGAGGCTTTTACTTCATTATCTTCACACTGAAAGATTTACAAAAAGTTTGTTGGTCTTAATATACTACATACTAAATGTAATAAAATTTCTATTTTATGGAAATTCTAGATTCTGGATTCTTCAGTCCATGACTCACCTCCCACCTAAAAACAGTCTGGTGAAATCTTCATCCTGCTTTTGTGTAGGTAAGGTGAAATCCAAGTATATTTTTTCAAGACAACTGAATTGTCATACTCTATGGGAAATATTCTATACTTTTCATATTCTTTGCAATTCCCACATGAAAAAGAGCATAAATGGTCAGCAAGACACCTTGCAGGCAGATTACTGCTACTAGGGTCATACATAGTATAGCTAGTTCTTATACCTTTCTTCCTAATAATTGATTTGAGGAAGACATATCAGAGGTATGTGGTTAAGATACTTTCTGATTTGTATGTTTATTGTAATTTTTCAAGTGTCCAAGTTCCTGACATTTCAACATAGCCTTTTACTCTATTCTCTGTTGCGAAGAGGGGAAAGTAGAAAATTAAAGCATACAAATGACTATTATCAGTATCTCCTCTTTCTGTCTTCTCTCCTTAGCAAAGTATGATGCCTCCCTAAAATGACTAGGAAGCAGCTTGCTTCCAGAAAAGATTCTGTTCACCTTCAGCTTGAGAAGCCTGTTAGCTGCAGAATCTTCTGATGGATGTTCTGCTTTGAATATACCAGTTGTTTGGTCATCCTCATCATGGAAAAGCACTGGATCTCTGGTGCAGTTCAGGCCACGTATTCTCCAGAGTAAGAAACAGCTTTTCTTGAGGACTGTTTTTAAAAAATATCTCAGATGAAAAGCTAGGTCCCATCTTACACGGTTAAAAAGATGTTCAAGGATTCTGAGGACACATTATCATGCAACTCTTCTTGTATCTGCCTGTAGCCTGGTATTTACAATCTAGTCGCTAGATCACTGTTGTTTGTTTTATAGAAGTCAGATAACTATGTGATTAAAAGCATATCCTGTTCCAGTGTGAACTACTACAAAGGCAGAGTCTTTATCAGATGTGTTGCGGGGGGAGAGAGAGGGGAGTATTTTCCTTAGAAAAAAGAGATTGTTAAAAAATAAAAAATCAAAGGATCCTTAAATTAAACCTCGTGAATATAATATAACTCTTTCTGTAGTGTTGCTTTAAAATAAAAAAGGCGGAGTACTTTAGGGGATTAACCATTTGCATGCAAGATTTCAATAAAAGAGTTTTATTTTTTTCAAATTGGAAGGAGAGGAAAGTTACCTGATACACATGTTGCCTCATTGTTCTGTTTCTGACACATAGGAAATCTACCTAGCTAACATGCAACCCTCAGGAAAATCTTTATGAATTAATTCACCAGAAAAAATGATAATAGAATTTAAGTACACATATTTTCACAGGCTGTTGTGAAAATACTTTGTTGTCTGTGAAGTTAATGATATCCATATTTAATCACTGACATCTGTCAATGTCCTAGATTTAGAAGCACCATTGGGAACAAAACTTGTAGTTCCCGCCACCACCATCACAGAATTGCAGAATAATATGGTGTTGGAAGGGACCTCTAGAGACCATCTAGCCCAACCCCCCTGCCAAAGCAAATTCCACCTAGCGCAGGTTACGCAGGAAAGACAAAGGACCCCTAGGTCCTTTTCCTCCAGGCAGCTCCAGCCACTCTTCCCCAAGCTTGGAGAGCACATGGGGTTGTTGTGACCCAAGTGCAGGACCGCACATTTTACCTTGTTGAACCTCATACCATATCTTCACAGAGATAACCAAACTTTTTTTTTCTTTTCCAGTCCTATACATACTTAACACAAAATCTGCATAAGATTCTACACAAAAGAAAAAACACCCACACTTACAATTTTAATATACTAAAGTTACATATATTAATTTCTGTTACCATTTGTAAGGGATGGTAGACGGACAGTAGAGCAGTAAATCTTGGAGGGAAAAAGCACATGTATGTTGTTTCAGCTTTTAGTGTTATAGAGCTACCGCTAATCACATACCAACAAAAATATCCTGCAGTCACTACTAGAGGAAATAAATATGAGCAATGGATATTGATATTTTTCTGCTGACATTCTACCATATTTGTAGAAAAGGAATTTCTGTTACCTACCTTCTTGCCCCAATTTGCAAACTTCAAAAAATTAGAATGTGAATTTTAAAGCACAAACATGTGGTCTGATTTAGCTTGTACACCATTCAGAACATATATACAGAGAAAATAAACATAACAGAGATTTTTTAAAGACCAATGTAGGTAAGGTGGTTTGGGGACTATTTTTTTTTGTTGGCTCAATTTTTTTGTAAAAATTGAGATGCATTATGAAGAATCAAAATAAAAATTTGAAATTTGTATTTAATATAAAAGAAGGGTTTTGTTGGGTTTTTCATCACATTAAATTACAGTATGTGCACTGGTTCCCCAGTAATAGTGCAGAACAAATACTTGCTATTGAAGTGACAATGACAGAACTATTATTCTCGGATTAATGCAAATTGACATATTAGTTTTCTTTCTTAACTGATTTTCAGGCATAGAAATGTAGTAGATATAATTTTTTTTCATCCAATACCTGAAATGATACTGCACAAGAGAATATAATTAAAGTAATAGAGACTGGCCAAATATCTTTAATGTGGAAACTAAAAGACTGATAAAAAAGAAGCAGAAAGAAGTAGTGTGGAAAGAAGAACTTTCAGGCTTAGATGAGATTACTGATGAAGTTCCCTGAGATTAGTCTTGGGACTGACTTTAGTTAATAAATTTATTAGTTATATTGGGATAAAAAAGTGTGAGTACAACAGTGAAAGCTTATAATGACAAAGTTAAGTGATATTATTAATAAAAGACATCGAGAAATAGCTGACATTGAGAACTAAAATAATAAAAATGGCCCAAAATTCAATTATAAATAAATGAAATACAAATTCAACAAAATGAAACCTCCTTCGGGATTAATAGCAAGAATTTTTACTATGAATGTGCGACTCACCTGCTGGAAACTGCAGACGAAGGGAAGATAAAGGAGTACTATCTGATTACGGTTTCGCTTTGCAGATCCTGTGTGATGCACCTGTATGGCAGGAAAATACAATTAATGTAGGAGCTACGTGTGTGTACTAAATCATGTATTTATACCTCTTCTATAAATGATGTATACATAAACATACATACACAGAGTAAATATACACACACACAAGCAATAATATATCTACATGTACATCAAATACAGTTGCAATTATAGGTACTTTTAACATGTTTTGTTCTTTTAAACAGTCTGATAGAAAGCTTTTCAAAGTAGCAAGGGATCTTGGTTCATTTTGAGCTTGTCTCACTGGGGAAAAAGCATCCATGTGCTTGTCCAAATCATACTCAAATCCTGCTAGTAAGGAACAATTTTTTTTTTTATTAACATCTCATACCAGCCTTCTACTAAAAGAAGAGGCCCACAAGGGTAAAAACAATGTTTTAGCACTGACTTCAATGGAAACAGAACCTGCATATTTTATTCAGAGGCAATCTAGGTGTTTTACCAGCTGCTACGTAAATCATTCATAAAGAAGTGTATTCAAGAAGCCATTCACATGGTCAAATATTTTAATGTTGCAATTTCACCACCAAATAGAAACAAGAACATTCTTTTCTTTTGCAGAGAGCAGGAGGAATACATTCTTGTAGGAAAACATATCAAGACCTAATTTTCGCAATGCTCCCTGGTGTTCTTGTAGTTGATGGGCTGTCAGTATTTTCATGTATCATATTAGTTTTATTTTTAGATATTTATCAATCAGGTCAAAAGATTTACTGCATGGTGAAATTTAGAAAACAAAGTTCCAGACAAAAAAACCCAAACAAACAAAAACCCAAAAAACAATTTATATATTGCATTCTGTTAGAATTTAGACAATTTTGCATGAGCACAACACAACATACAGGCTTATACATCTGATACATAAAGCAAAAGGAAAATACAATTCCCTAAATGTTCTCACTCCTTTTTTTTAAGCACATTAATTCGTACATAAGCTTTAGTGGAACCCTTTTAGATGATAACGTAAATACCACTACCCTCAATAAAAAAGAAAATCCTTACAAATTATTTGGTTGATGAGAACCTCAACATGACCCAGCAATGTGCACCCACAGCCCAGAACACCAACTACATCCTGGGATGCATCAAAAGAAGTATGTCCAGCAGGCCAAGGGAGGTGATTCTGCCCCTCTAGTCTGCTCTCATAAGACCCCACCTGAAGTACTGCGTCCGGTTCTGGGGCACCCAACAGAAGAAGGACATGGACCTGTTGAGCAGGTACAAAGGAGGCCACAAAGATAATCAGAGAGCTGGAGCACCTCTCCTGTGAGGACAGGCAGAGAGAGTTGGGGTTGTTCAGCCTCAAGAAGAGAAGGCTCCGGGGAGACCTTATTGTGGCCTTTTAATACCTAAAAGGGCCTACAAGAGAGATGAGGCCAAACATTTCAGTGGAGCCTGTTGTGATACAGCAAAGGGTAACGGTTTTAAACTAAAGGAGGGAAGATTTAGACTAGATTGAAGGGAGAAATTTTATACTATAAGGATGGAGAAACACTGGCACAGGTTGCCCAGAGAGGTGGTAGATGCGCCATTCCTGGAAACGTTCAAGGTCAGGTTGGATTAGGAACCTGATATAGTGTGAGATATCTCTGCCCATTGCAGGGGGATTGGACTACAATGACCTTTAAAGGTCCCTTTCTACCCAAACTATTCCATGATTCTATGAGAATTACGTGTTACATGTATTGTAGATAATTATATTTTCTTTTATAATAGTTTTATTATGTCCTATGCATTTTTTTTTTTAATTTTAGATGCATTAACTACACATTTATGATAGGCAAATTATTTGAAAGAGAATACTCTCACAAGTATACACTATTTCAATTTACTAGTAAGCTATGTTAGAAATTGTTAAAAGACTTGAACAGAATGTGTAGGTATTTTCTTAAAAAAAAAATACAAAATTATTCAAGGAGGATATTGTGAAGAAAACACTGGCCTGACTTTAAAGTGTATAAAGTTGCCCATTGTAAATTAACATAAAAGAACACAACATTAGGTAAGCTCCATTTAGTGTTTTATTAGGCTGTGGAGGGCAGGCTATTGGCAGAGGCAGGAGGTACACTGTTATAGGTGAGAGAGCAAGCTCTCTGATAGTGCAGCTTTGTCACTGTTACCCATCACACTCTATCCACAGCTTATGTTAAACGCGTAACTAAAATGTTCCCTTGGGAACACTCTGAGATTGCAAGATTCCTTGGCAACCAAAAGTGCCTACAGACAGCCCTGCCTATCACATTTTATAGTCTTTCTCTTTTCAAATCATCTTGTCACTCTGAAGCCCCAGTGCAGTGTTTTTCCTGCAGGGGCATTTTGCAGTTCACAGGTAATACAAGGTATTTTGCAATCCACCGCTGTCTTTTACCTCCCATTTCTGTCTTCTCAACTCTTTCTATTCACAGACTTTATATATTAAATCTTCCCATTAATGTGAAAAATATTACTAGAAATGGAAATTTCTTTGGCCCATCTTTGTGGCCCTCCCCTGGATCCGCTCCAACAGGCCCACGTCTTTATGCGCTAAGGGCTCCAGAGCTGAATGCAGTACTCCAAGAGGGGTCTCGTGAGACCAGAGTAGAGGGGCAGAATCAACTCCCTTTACCTGCTGGCCATGCTTCTTCTGATGCAGCCCAGGATACGGTTGGCCTTCTGGTTGCAAGTGCACATTGTTGGCTCATGTCTAGCTTTTCATCCACCAGTACTTCCACACAGATTAGTGTCATTTGTAAACTTGCTGACGGTGCACTCAACTGCACTGTCTATGTCATTGATGAAGATATTGAACAGTACTGGTCCCAATACACACCCCAGAGGGACACCGCTTGTCACTGAGCCCCACCTGCATGTTGAGTCTTTGAGCGCTACACTCTGCATGCCACCATCCAACCAATTCCTCATGCACTGAACAGACCACCCATCAAATTCACATCTCTCCAATCTAGACAGGAGGTTGTTGTGGGGATGTTGTGTCAAAGCCCTTACAGAAGTCCAGATAGATGACATCTGTAGCTCTTCCCTTGTCCACTGATGTAGTCACTCCATCACAGAGGGGCTCTAGGTTGCTTAGGCAGGATTTGCCCTTGGTGAAGACATCCTGACTGTCTTAAATCACCTTCCTGTCCTCCGAGTGCCTTAGTATACCTTCTAGGAGGATCTGTTCCATGATCTTCCCAGGCAACGAGGTGAGGCTGACAGGTCGGTAGTTCCCAAGATCCTCCTTTCTTCCCTTTTTAAAAATGGGTGCAATGTTTCCCTTTTTCCAGTCACCAGGGACTTCACCTGATCACCCTGACTTTTAAAATATCATGGAGAGTGACTTTGCAACTACATCAGCCAGTTCCCTCAGGACACTGGGGTGAATCTCATCAGGACCCATAGACTTCTGTATGTTCAGGTTCCTCAGGTGGTCACAAACCTGATCTCTTACAGTGGGAGGAATATTACTCCTCCAGTCCCTGCGTTGTGGTCAATCCACTCAAGAAGTGTGGGAGAAAGTTTGCCAGTGAAGACTGAGGCAAAAGAGTTGTTGAATACGTCAGCCTTTTCCTCATCCATTGTTGCCAATTCGCCAGTCATACTCAACAGGGTAGATATTGTGTAACAGAATATGAAATAATTTTATTGAGATTAATTTAAAACATAATTCAAAATTAAGATAGGGAATAATTGATGTAAATAAACTTTTGTTTTTCAAAATGATGAGTGGTTAACCTGAATTGCAGGTTAAAAATTGTATTTATTTTCACTTCTGTTACCTTTAAGTCAACCAATACCTTTTGACATTTACACAATTTTGAAAAACATGTAGAAGTACAAAAGGAACTTAGAACTACCCATTACAAAGCATAAAACAATATTTGGGGGAATATAATGCAATATTTTCATATCGGAAGATATTTCTGCAGGTGGATATGGTTATAAATCCCATTAATAAAAACTAAATCTCTCACAACAGGGATCCTTTTCTATTAGTTAGTCTCCTGGGTGTTATAAAATAACAAATAATAAATTTAAGTTTATTATAGAATTAGAAGAACAGGCCCCTAGGGAAGACTTCAAAAGACCATGTGGTCAATCCCTCTTCACCAAAGTATGATTACTTTTATTCTGAGTCAACCTTGAGACCACCCAATGAATTTTCCCTTAAAGCCCTTCTATTTAAGGATATTTCTCTGCAGGGTCGGTCATGTAGCCTATCCCACTGTGCATTACAATTAGACCATTTTTTCTTACTATCAAACTGAAATATTTGTTATCATATAGTAAGCTTTCTTTTTCTGCTGAGACATCTCCTTTGTAAGGACAACTTACAATTTGGAAGGTTATTACTATGCCCTCACTTTTCTTTCATTCTGCACATCACCCTTTTTTAAAATGTTAACATCCAATTCCTTCAACCTTTCTTCATTGATTACATTTTTAAAAAAAAGGGAAACCAAGGCATGTTTGATTTTTCTCATTAGTACTATACTCAGTTTGTCTGGGATTTCCATATCATGCAGGATCTTAATCACAGTACTATGTCCACTGGCGCTCTTTGATGTCAGACAGTCCCAGGCATAAGGGTGCATGTCTTATTTGCTTATTTAGAACACACATGGTATGACCAACATAAATAATAATTCATATTTAGACAGAAACAGTGACCAAATGCAAACAGAAGTGTTATCCTTCACATGTGATACAAAATCTTGGCATGTAACTGCCTTTTTGCCACAACAACACATAAAATCTTGTTTAATTTGTGGCCTTGCCATAGTTGTATGTTCTTTTTGGCAGCATTAATGCCTAATGCCTAGACAGATAATTTCATCTCATATTTGTAGACATCTTATTTATGCCTCTTAATTGTGACATTTCATACTTTGTTTTTATTGATGATTTCAGATCAGTTTTCCATTTTCTCAAGATCACACTGAATTCTGATCTTCCAAAGCACTTATAACCCTCCCTATCTTGACGCCATCTGTACACATTATTGTGTATCAACATCTAATTCATGAATGAAAATATTAAACAGAATCAGTCATAGACCAAACCCTGGAAGGACCTCACTTGAAATCTTTCCAACAGACAATGAATCAATAATAAATACAGTGTAGGTTTTCATCCAAGCGTACACCAATTTTATACTGATAAAATATGAACCATACGTCCTGAAGTTACTCATGAGAGTATATAATACAGGAGAGACTCCAAAACCTTACTCAATATTGCAGTCTTTTCGTCCGCCTTGTTCATTTTCATAACAGAAAGGAAGCTGGGCTGTTATGATGTAATATGTTCTTGATCAATAGTAGGAACTTTTTACCGTTTATGTATCGTCTGGTTATTTAAGAACACTGCTCCATAGACTTTGTGAGGAAAATACTTGGGTTACTATTCTATGGGGTTTTTTTTGGGTCTTGTCTCATTTTTATTTCCCTTTCTACGATATTGTGACTTAGTGTGTGCAACACCTTCCTTCCAGCCGGAAGGAGTTTCCCAACAGAAGAGAGCTGTGATTTTTTTTTTTAAATTATTTTTTATAAAAATAGACTTTGTGAGGAAAATACTTGGGTTACTATTCTATGGGGGTTTTTTTGGGTCTTGTCTCATTTTTATTTCCCTTTCCCTCCAATTTTTAGTGCTCTTTTTTCTTTCAGAAGTTCTCGGTCATGACTGCATTATTATTTCAACATTGTTAATGTAGTATTGGTTTCTTTAGCTTCTCAGTTCATCAAGCACTGTAGACTTGAGCTAAAATATTCCGTGATGTCTTCTTTCTATGTTCTGGCCTACAGTCCTATTTCTGTTCTAAGATTAGAGTTGTTATGTGTTTGGATACAATTAATTTTATAAAGACTGAAGCAATTCCTACTTAAGCCTCCTTTGTTTAAATCATAATTTGTTCTCTGTCCCATAAGTAATTAACCTATATGTTTTACTTTGTTCTGTAATACATTCATAAAATTTCTTTTTATCTTTTCCTTCCATTACAAAGAACTCATTTTGTCTCTTAGTGTTCCTAATTTTATCCCTTTTTTTGTAGAGGTACATTACATAATGAAGGCTATCCACTAAGGAAGAATGAGTTATGAAGAGCCACATATTGTAAATGTAATGAAAGTCAAACTATTTAACTGGACTTTCCATTCGAGTAGGATGATGGAAGATGTGTCTGTGAGAGCAAAGCATAGATTCAAAGAGAATGGAAAGAAAAACATAAAATTACAAAAGAACCCTCATTCAAGAAAATCTCCATCATCTGCAATAGCAAACAGGTTTCTGAAATCTTATTACTCCTCTGCTGTGAGTATGTATGTGCAAAATTTGTGAGCAAATATCAACAAGTTGCCTCTTCTTCTTCTTCTTCTTCTTCTTCTTCTTCTTCATGTGACTGATGAATGTGCACTACTGCTACATCATTTTAAGGAACAGATGTCTCTGGATGGATGGAAAGCTTCCACCCTGAGTAATAACATGTAGCAGTGGCACCTTTGTTAAATTTCACAGGCTGACATGGTCTTGTTCAACCTGTGCTCCAAATACAAGTGAAATCTTGTCAACACAGCACTTACCACTAACTTCCATGTTATCAAACAGTGCTGTGGTTGAATATATTTTCTTCTCCTCAGTGCTTTGTTAACTCTGCTCATTGTTCTTGCAGGTTAAACACACATGGAGCTCACACTTGTGTAAAGATATTGACACACTTAAAAAGTTAAGAAGTCAATTTTTTCTTGTGAATTTTCATAGACATTTTTAATTACTAATAGCTTCATGCATACTTGAAGTTTTAATAAAGAATCTTAAGCTTGAAAACAAAACCTCAGATGCTACTGAAATCATAGAATCATAGAATCATAGAATAGTTCGGGTTGGAAGGGACCTTGAAGATTATTGAGTTCCAACTCCCCTCCCATGGGCAGGGAGACCTCCCACTAGACCAGGTCGCTGAAATCATAGAATCACAGAACACCAGGTTGGAAGGGACTTCAGGGATCATCTGGTCCAAACTTTCTTGGCAAAAGTCCAGCCTAGACAGGATGGTCCAGCACACTGTCCAGCTGAATCTTAAAAGTGTCCTATGTTGGGAATCCATGACTTCCCTGAGATTATTCCAATGGCTGATTGTTCTAATTGTGAAAGATTTTCCTCCTGTGTTCAATTGGAGTCTCCCCAAGAGTCATATGTATCCATTATCCCTCATCTTTTCCATGTGACTCCTTGTAAAAAGACAGTCTCAATTTTCTCTGTAGCCGCCCTTTAGGTACTGGAACAAGGTGATAAGATCTACTGTAAGCCTTTTCTCAAGGCTGAATAAACCCATTTCTCTCAGCCTTTCCTCATATGCCAGTCCTCCCAGTCCTTTAATCATTTCTCTGGCCTTTCTCTGAACCCTTTCCAGTGGGTCAGTGTTCACGACAGTGTTAATGTTTTCTGTAGAGGACATGCTTTCATTCAAGATCAGACAAACAGGCATCATAACCTGTACTATATTTTGATTTGGGTTTGCACCTAATTGCACTTATCAATTTAATGTATGCTTACACGTGGGAATTCTTGAAACGCAGTAAAAATATGTTTGTTCTCACTAATAAAAAAAATCTGGCCTGAAAATTAATCATTCTCATTAGGTAGCCTGCAATTTTTCTTGCAAATAAGTAACTGCCAGAGCAGTTCATCTTAGAACTTAACAAAACTGAACTAATTATATTATGATTTGCCTGTATCTGCTTAGACCTATTTTATGGTTTTATTGAGAGACAAATATGGGAGAAATACTCTTTATGCATACTGCAATGGATAATGAAATATCCATATGCCATTTTCTGTCCCCTGTGAATCTCAATCTATTCAACTTCAGAACATTGTCCTTCTCAAAGAAGAGTCAATGCATTTTAGTAACTGAACAATCCTCCCATTTGGGATATTTCAGGGCTTCAGAGAGCCACATTATTCTGTCTAATAGTTTCTACATTACGTGACTTTATGGCTATAGTTCTTCAATAATGCCCTGGAAAAGAAAAAAAAAAAAATACCATTTTGAAGCTTTGAGAGTTTATAGCTAAGTGTATTTTTCAATAAGAAAGCTAAAAATTATGATTCCTTTCAGGGTTAGTCAGAGTATGGAAGCAGACTTCAAATACAAGGTAGACAGAAATAAGTTTTTGATTTCACACAACAACATTAGTCATACAGTGTAAAATACACTTTATATCTTTTCCCTTAATCAGCTTTGCTAGAACGTAAATACTTGGACTGGTTTGACTACATTGTGTTCTCTGAGAAAACCTCTTCAATTATCAACCACTCGCCTCTCTTTCCCTCATAGCGCTGTTTACAACCATCGATACTGTCTGCTACCATTATGAGCACAGTCATTTAATGATGGTGTGCAATACAAAATGTATTTTCCTTCTGCAACACTAAACAAACACACAGGAGTTAGGTGACTCTGGATGTTCAAAGTTTCTACAGCTTTGCACAGGTTTCACATTCAGCAGAAGGTGAATTCATTGTGGAAAGGAATGAATAGGGAGGAAAGAACAAACAGATCCTTCACAGCAGAGTTTTGCTCAGCATAGTTTGGGAAAAAAAATGTGGGGAAGATTAACTTCTTTTATCCCAATGCATAACTTTTTTTCATGTTAGTTAAAAAGAACAACAAACCCACAGCAAAACTTTAAAAATAAAAACCTAAGCTTATACAGTGTGGGTTGTTTGCAGNTATGCCTTTAATCTTCCCTCCAAGTTAACTTATACTGGTTTTGTAATCATATAGTATAAAGCTGTAACATCTACAAATGCTCAGCCAATGTATGGCCAATTTAACTTGCTGATGATATTCTCCTATTGTTTTAAGAACAGAAAAGCTATTAAATTGCTATTTATTTTTAAATAATTCAAAAATTTGGAAATAGGAAAAGAGAGGCTTCATGAATTATGAGGTTGGTCTCAACAAACATTAACATTGCATTTATACTGTACTTTTTAAAATGAAGTTGCTCTGTTTCATGAAACCAGAGGGTCTGGAAAATGCTGCATCTAGATAGAAAAAAAAGAAGCTATGAAACGAAATTGTGTGTTTGCTATTGTAATGCTGTATCCGATTATTCACTGAAGCTTTTAAATAATTTACCGTGAGTGAGTTTTCAGCCTATAGTTTTTCCAATTCCTAATGAATATGTTTGTCAAATTATTTGCTAGCAGGAGAACAAGTCCGGAAAAACAATCAGAGGACACTTTGAACTTCAAAATAACTCTGAAAACCAGACACCAGAAATTTTTTTGCTACTCCAATCGCACAGTTCAGTCAAAAGATCTATAATTTTATATTTCACTTCCAGACTGGGAATATTATTTATTAAAGATTACATGTCATTAATAGTTTAAAATATACTGAAACAAAGCTTTCATCAATTTTTTTCAATATACATAAATACACATAGAAAAAATACAGAAAAGATCTCTATCTCTAATGTTTATTTTGATGACTGGAAAGAGAGAGTAAAGCAGAAGGTATTGTAAAATATGTGTTGCCTTTTTTGTGATTTTATGAATCTGCAGAAGTGCGACTGCTCAATGACTAGATGATTTAGATGATGTATTACATGCATTGTCTGAGGCACAAAACTTTCCTTTTGTGAGTCTTGTGTTTTATAATTTCATATTCAAATACTTGTTACAGGAAGCCAAAATCAGCCACAGTCAGTCAGTTTTACAGTTATGAAAATTGTTTGCAGGTTGCAGAATATATAGCTTTAAATCAGTATGTTCCTCTCTGTCATCTAAGAATCTTTTTTTTTTTCTGAATTTGAACTTTGGATGGAAATTTAAGGACTGGAAAAATGCACTGCAACTAAATGTTATGGTACAATTTTCAAAGGCAAAAGGGGCAGTTAGATGTTTAGATTCCACAGGAATTTCAGTCCTATGAATGTGCAGGTCCCCTGTTTCAATATAAATGAAATCATATGAAAATACATGGTTGTACGATTATCTATACTAAACCCTTTTTGTAACAAGCATACTTCTTAGGGCATCAAACAGTTTCCTTAAAGGAAATATGACTAGTGGTACTATAATAGTGTATTAGATAATCCTTGTAGGTTATAGTAGATTAACTAAGACTCCTTATCTTTCCCTTCTCTTTTTAGCTAGACTTTAAAACAAGCAGCAACCATAGAATACAATTCAAAATTTTATTGACATTCAAATGTTTGAACAAGAAATGAATTCTCACACAAAATGGTTTCTCTGATATCTACACCCCCTTATTAATAGCTTGAGATTCATTTTTTATGTTTAATAGAAAATCCTTATAGATGCATTAAGCTATCCGTATTCCAGGCATCAATATATTCTTGAGTGAATGATTACAAAAATAGCCAAAATCAGACATAATACAGTTTAAAAATATTCAGAGAGAGCTTTCTTTAATCATCATGAAATCCTGAAATAGAAAGCAGACAAAATTAATGAAAAAAAAATCTTTGAAATACGAATAAAAACCATAGAGCATACACAGAATTTCCTAATCCAGTGCAGATTTCTATGGGGAAAGAAAGGGAAAAATAAATGCTTTTAAGATAAACTCTTTCAGCTCTTTTCACCTTATAAAAGGAAATGGGAATATTTTTAACCATTACTTTCAGTGAACCATGAATTTTCTAAGTGCCTTGACTTGATGCATCTTTCTTGGGATGACCTGTTTACACCCCATTAAAAAAGAGCATTGTGTTTCCTTGCATAATGAAGCATGCTGACATAACAATGAACAATAGATCATTCTGATGACCCTTCAGGATGGAGAATTTTGAGAAGCTGTGATTCACTGAAAACCAGGATTTAAACAAACTTTATTTTATTAACCTTCGTAGTGCCATGGTTTTGTGATATTTAGTATAGATTAAACATGCTATATTAATTTCCAATTTTTTCTCAGAAAGTAATTCTTCAGAATATAATTAATGAAACTGTATATTATATAATTCATAATTCCTTTAACATTTGTGCCAGCTTTGAATGTCCAAATGTTTGAATGTCCAAACAGCCAGGTAGAACCACATGGATTGAAATTAATCCATGATATTGTGCTAAACAACTCTTGTATTTGAAATGTCAATTTGCAGATTTCATCTTTTTGTGCTTTGAACTTCTTTAATTTTTTTTATGAAGATGCACAAGGGACTGGAGCATCTGTCACATGAGGAAAGGCTGTTAGAACTCCTCAGCTTGGCAAATAGAAGGCTCAGGAGAATCCAATCAACATGTCCCTTCCGGCCCCTACAACTCTGTGATTCTCTGATATGAGGAGAGGGAGTAAGGACAACAGAGCCAGGCCCTTCTCAGTGGTGCCCAGTGAAAGAAATATGGGCATACTGAAATACAGGAAATTCCTAAACATAAGGGGAAATGCCTAAGTGGTTTTTTTACTGTGAAGGTGCTCAAACACTGGAACGTGCTACCCAGAGATTTTGTGGAGTCTCTGTCCTCTCAGGTATTAAAAATATGACTAGTCATAACCCTGAACAACCTGCTGTAGTTGACCCTGTTTTGAGCAAGCTGTGGAACTAGACAATTCCCAGAGGTCCCTTCCTACCTCAACCATCTTCTCATTCTGTGACCATTCAATCACAGGAAATGCAATATTTTTGTTAAACTCTAGAAAAGTCTCAGCCATTTGTAAAAATGCAAAGTATTTTATCCCATTTTTGCTGACTTTCTGGTGTTCACAGATACAGGCTGTAAATTACAGACATTTAGAAAATAATAGCTTTGTTTCTGAATATGATACTAGAAATTGTCAAAGGGTTTTTCAAGGAAACCTTTTTCATGGATTTTCATGAAGAACAAATGAGATCTCAAAGGTTGAAACCTTATATGAAACATTGGTGACATTTCAACAATTTCTCTGTGCCATTTACAGGCTAGATTCCAGATCCACTTCATGCCACACACACCAAAATTAGAGAGGATGTAGTTTTTTCCACATACGGAAAAGTCTTTCTCCTCCTTTCCTTCTTTTTTGTTCTCCTTTGCCACTGTATACAAAATTTTAAGCATTGCATTTGGAGAATTTTCTACAATCTTTAACAAGATTGATTGTCTTATTGAACTAAGCAGGAAGGTAAACTATCTGCATGTTTGGCAAACAGTGCAGATTTGTGTAAGAAGTACTTCTGTTTTAGGAGACTGGAATATCTCTCTGATGAGGAAAGGCTGAAGGACTTGGGTCTTTCTAGTCTGGAGAAGAAAAGACTGAGGGGGCGATCTGATCAACGCCTATAAATACCTAAAGAGTGGATGTCAGGAGGATGGGGCCAGTCTTTTTTCAGTAGTGCCCAGTGACAGGACAAGAGGAAATGGGCACAAACCTGAACATAGAATGTTCCTTCTAAACGTGAGGAGGAACTTCTTCACTTTGAGGATGGCAGAGCCCTGGAACAGGCTGCCCAGAGAGGTGGTGGAGTCTCTGTCTCTGGAGACATTCAAAACCCACCTGGACACGTTCCTGTGCAACCTGCTCTGAGTGGACCTGCTCTGGCAGGAGGGTTGGACTAGATGATCTCCAGAGGTCCCTTCCAACCCCTTATCATTCTGCAATTCTGTGATTCTGCTTATGCATGCTATGTTCTTCACTATTTCAGCAGTTTGTGAGCTTTGTAAGTGCTGGCACAGACACTCCTCAAGATTTTTAGCCCTCTGCATGGGGAAGTACACAAGGACATGACATGAAAACCTCAGTGTCTCATGCAGCGCAAGACCAGCCTCCTCAATGTCTGTACTATTCCTTTCAGCTAATTCCCTTCAGCTAATGCCTAACTTTCTCAATCTTAACTCTGTCTCAGCCAGACTCAAGTTGTTATCTCCAGATTTTTTTCTTCAAATTAACTATTTTCTTACTGAAGTGTGCCAGACAATACTGAGAACTTGTCTTGGAAAATTCATTACTTTATTTCTTCATACTTTGGTTAATTATATTAGGTTTGTAATAATCAATAATATTATTTGAAGGGAAACAAAACAAAAACAGAAACCCTTTAGTAGTCAGCACAATTAAGTCTGAAGTGTTTGTAAATATTTTTAGTGACTTGGAAAGATCTACATTTTGAAATTTACAAGAAACATTAGAAGAATAGTAATAACAAAGAAGACTTTTCACTATTATTGAATGAAACAAAGTTCTAATTAGAATTGTGTGTTCCAATATGGTCAAATGTGAAGTCATATGTCTAGTGTTCACTTAATTTTGCTGCTGTCCAATAAAGATGCAAATCCAATTAAAAATCTATCAGGAGAAAAGAGTGTTGAAGATCTTCGCGTTATGTTCCTTAATGCCTTGCTATCATTTCTTTTTATCCAAAATTACAGCTTCTAATTTTCTCATTTCTAGCCTGGAATTTGCTAGTAATATTTTTGACTGGGAAACAATGAACACTTGCTAATGCTGACTGTCAGCCAGTCCTAATGTTTTAGAATGTAATAATCTGATCCTGAGTGAAGCTTTTCTGTTTGTTTTGTTTGGGGTTTTTTTTTTGTGTGTTGGGTTTGGTTTGTTTGTTGGTTTGGTCTTGGTTGTTTTTTTTAAGGCTGCTGAATTGTGTTACATCTTGCTTTGCACAGCTAAACAACTGTGCTGCTAACAAATCTTAATCATATAGGCTTTAGGTGCACTTAATAATATTTCAGGTTAACTTATTTCAGGCTTTGTTTACTAGAAAAAAACCACACTGTAATACCTTCATAATTTTTCTCTTGTATGAAATCTGTCTTTTTGGCTACATTCTGAGATTTAAAGATTAAGGATATGGAATAAACATGTTATACAAATGGTAGCAACAAAATACCTGGTACATATAGAAGTATTCTAAGAATTAAACTACATTGTATTCTTTTCAGCCTTGTAAAAAGGTTTTACAGCACAGTAATAGTATACTGAATCAGTGCCTTTAGAATCTCCAACTCAAGTTCTCAATGATCTTTGCTTTCTGTCACAAATTATGACTGGAGTTTTTCTGGGTTTTATTGTTGTGTTTCTTTTCCCCAAATATACTTCCCAGGACAATCTTAAGAAAAAACAAAAAAACCCTCAAAGAATACATTTTGAAAAGATACTCTGTTTTCATACATATAGAGAGATAAACTGTCATAGGAAGAAAATTTGAAAAATCATACATCTTTTACAATAGGAGGTTTATATGTTCATTCGAAGGTTTGTATAGCCTGGTAGTAAAAATATCCAACATACTTTAAAATGCTTTTTTAAAAATCATCTGCTAATAAATATGAAGAGAAGTGCTAGGAAAGAAGGATATGGGCATATAGAACAGAGAGCTTTAAGGAAAAACTAAGCAGTCTTGTAAGTATCAAAAGTAATTGTAACATTTTGGTAGCTGGAACTGTCTAAGGATATATCATATAAAAGACATAAACTTCAATAATTGGTAATACTTTTTCACAGGCCTTTTTTTAAAGTAAAAACTTTGTAGAAGGACATGAAAGTAGCCCAGGAATCAGTAGTAGCACAATAAAAACAAAAGTATATGCCATTAGGAGTAAAAGTGTGTAATTTAAATGCTTTTACAAGACTTCTCTCTGCTCTGGATTTCAGAACATTTTAAAAAGACAGCTGCTTTCTTACATATAGAGAAGAGCAAAGTGTTACCATGAAGTGGCTTCCCATAGGGACATAATAAATAATACTCAAAAATAGGTTTCTTTGTCCTGGACTAAATTTTGTTGTAGGATTATCTGCAATAGGAACTAAGGTAGAGCTTTCTCAGGGATGCTACCAGGAGACTTGTTGCCTCAGGAAGACAGAGCATACTTACCCACCTATATTTTTCCAGGAATGTAAAAATGACAGAGAAGAATGAGGCTTTATTGTTTTATTTAGCGCAATAATGGTATCACAGCAGTCAGTGAACCGATCATTTGAAATCAAGGAGTATAACAAGGTATGACAAGAAGTCTCATTTGGCCCTGAGATTGGTTTTTTAGATGGGGTTTTGATCACAAAGAATAGATGCAGTATGATTCTAAGTCAGTGTTGAATATGTGCAGCAAGACCACAACTGTCTCTCTGCTCTACTCTGACGAGACCCCACCTGGAGTACTGCGTCCAGCTCTGGAGGAAGGACAAGGTCCAGAGGAGGCCACAAAGATGATCAGAGGGCTGGAGCACCTCTCCTGTGAAGACTGAGAGAGTTGGGGGTGTTCAACCTGGAGAAGAGAAGGCTCCAGGGAGACCTTAGAGCCCTTTCCAGTCCCTAAAGGGGCTACAGGAGAGATGGGGAGGGACTCTTCATCAGGGAGTGGATCAATAAGACAAGAGGTACTGGTTTTAAACTGAAAGAGGAGAAATTTAGATTAGATATCAGGAAGAAATTCTCTCCTGTGAGGGTGGTGAGACACTGGAACAGGTTGCCCAGAGAAGCTGTAGATGCCCCATCCCTGGAGGGGTTCAAGGCCAGGCTGGATGGGGCTTTGAGCAACTTGGTCTAGTGGGTGGAGTCCCTGCCCATGGATGGTTGGAACTCGATGATCTTTAAGGTCCCTTCCAACCTAAAATATTCTATGATTCTATGACACTATCTACTCACTTGCAGCCTCTTTTAGTGAAGAATTAAATTTGAATACTTTTTCCATTTTAAGGGGTACCTTTCTTTCACAGTCACAGCATTGCAATGTTATACAGTACTAGCATGGAACAAGATGTGGCTGGTAAAAGTAAGTTGTATAGCATGTCTTACTTTTAAATAGACACCTTTCAGCATAGAAAGGTACATAAGACCTAAATGATATATCTCTGCATTTGAATGAGTCAAACCTCACAGTCAGCTGAAAGGCTTATTTACTCATTTAATGTGTCTCTGACAGTGGACAGAAAAGAATGTTTGGAGAAAATGTGTAAGAAATTGGTCAGGTGCAGACGATTATTTCCAATCTCACAGCTTTCTCAAATGACAGAGGTCTACAGAAAGAAGACATCAATAATCTTGTGAAAAAAATGATGCAGGAGATTCAGAGATAAGTAAAGTTAAAGCCATATTAGGTTCATATTTGGTAAAGACATATATTGATCAAGGACTGGTTAAAATGGATATCAGAGAGACTGTCTTGAAAAAACTGGAAATTCTGCAATTTATATTTTAGTAAATAGTTATGTGAAAGTATCTTAGAAAGGAACTTAGAGATATTTTGAATTAGTGCTGAAATTCAGTCTCTTTCTACAAAATTTACATAATAAATGTAAAAATAAAATCTTGCATCAGCCTAAAAAATCTCTTTAATCAGAAATGTTTGCATTGAGGAATATTAGAGATTCAGTTAAATACTTTATTTATGAACTGAAATTAGCAATACCAGTTAACCTATAGACTTTAATGTATTTATTTTAGGGCTAAAAAATATGAAATTGAAGCTTTAATCATCAACTCAAATTCAAGTGCTTTTTTTAAAAAAATTAGTTACTAGTATTAATAACATGCATTTAGGAAGGTTTCTGGAAAAAAAAATTTACAACCTAAAAGTGTTCCAATAACCTGATAGTAAATGATAGAATAATTTATTGCATTACAACTTTATTCTCATTAAGTTGTTTGGTTTTGGTGTTAAAAAAAGCAGAATTTGATGCCAAGTGAATAAGCAAACTTAAATCATTTTATACTGATGTTTTGATCACCGTGGCCAGTAAATTCTTTATTTAATTAGTGTCCCTGAGAGTGCTGGAGCCAGCAGTAGGAGCAATTTGTCACCCACAAAGGAAAGGACTAAAAAAACCAGATCACAAATGTTAAAAGTAACGACAAAAGTTAATGAGCCTGGATTTAGAATTTGTGGAGATCAGCTGATTTGGAAATTTTGTGTCAAATATCTATTTTTGCTAGAGGAATGCGTAAAGTTTTCATGACAGATTAAATACACTTCTATACAGTTATTTAAATAAAATTTGGGTAGTGCTGAATATTCAGAAGTTGCAAATGAACTAGCAATATCCTAAAATACCTGAAAATTCTGTGTGGATTAATGAAGATATTGGTATTGGCTGACACTAATCTCAGAAATAGAGCTCCCTGATTTTGAAGTTTATTAAGTAATAAAGGAGAACATCACCGTGAGCTGAAACAGATGCATCTTCAGAATGAGTGTTATTCAATTTTCCAGCACTCACTTTTACAAAACGGGCTAAACATTGATTTGATTTTATTAAAATTATGCTTAATTTCAGTCCTCAGTCTAAACGGCCTTGCTCTTCTCTTTTTTATCTTTATAACTGAAGAGGCTTTTGCTATTTGTTTTGACATGCCTTGCAAGGACTGTATCAGCTTGCCATTTGGTGGTACTTGTTTTCTCTATATTTATTGACCTGTCAGACATAGCTTTCTTCACATACCAGTTTCTTTATGCACTGGATCTTTAGTTCTTTTTACAATTTTTTCCACCATATTTGGAATAGTTCTTACTATTCTGACAAATAAATTGTAAATTTCTCCTAAGTTACTATTTAGTTCCCTCAGTTCCTCAAAATTCGCCTTTTTGAAATTCATATCCATTTGTTTTCTTTATCACAGGATCACCCTAATTTCTAAACCTCTTTTCTTGCCAAATAGTCATCCAAAGTGATAGTCATCCAAATATCTGACCCATATTATTGCTAATAGTATTTACTTTCTACTCCAAAATAACATAATTACCAATAATATTTATTTGTTATTTTTCATGTAAACCCATCCCGGAAAACCTGCGAATGGCTATCTGAAATACCCCCAAAAAACCTGTTTTGAATTGGATCTGGCTGGGATGGAGTTAATTTTCCCATAGATTCCTCCTGGAATCTCTGCTAAGGCACATGGAAAATTAGGAGGTAATTGGAGACAGCCAACATGGCTTCACCAAGGGCAAATCATGCCTGATAAATTTGGTGGTCTTTAACAATACTGCCACACACTTGGTGGACAAGGGCAGAGCAACAGACGTCATCTACCTGGAGTTATGTGAGGTGTTTGACACTGTCCCACACGACATCATGGTCTCAAGATTGTAAAGTCATGGGTTTGGTGGATGGACCACTCGGTGGATAAGCCCATCTAGAGGAGGTGTCCCTGCCCATGGCAGGGAGGTTGGAACTCGATGATCTATAAGGTCCCTTCCAACTCTAACCATTCTATGATTCTATGATTCTATAGCAGGCCTCATAGTGCTGTGATTTGTATTTGTAGGTAGAAAGGTGTAGCAGGGCTACAGTTGAGCAGTGCTCAAACACCATCAAGGCTGTCTTAATTTATTACCAAGCAAATCAGAGGAGGATAATGAGAAATAAAAACTAAATCTTAAAACATCTTCCCCCTCACCTCTCCCTTCTTTCTCAGCTCAACTTCACTCTCAATTTTCTCTACATCCTCCCCGCAGTGGCACAGGGGGACAGGGAATGGGGCTTGTGGTAAGTTCATCACATATTGTCCCTGCCGCTCCTTCCTTCTCATGGGGAAGACTCCTCACACTCTTCCTCTATTCCAGTGTGGGGTCCCACCCACAAAAGACAGTTCTCCATGAACTTCTCCAAAGTGAGTCCTAATAAACACAGGACTCACTGCTCCAGCGTGGGGCCTTCCAGTGGGGTACAGTCCTTCAGGAACAGACTGCTCTGGCATGGATCCCCCCATGGGGTCACAAGTCCTGCCAGTAAACCTGCTCCAGCATAGGCTCCTTTCTCCACAGGTCCACAGGTCCTTCCAGGAGCCTGCTGCAGTGTGAGCTTCCCATGGGGTCACAGACTCCTTCAGGCATACACCTGCTCTGGTGTGGGGTCCTCCACAGGCTGCAGGTGGATATCTGCTCCACCATTAACCTACACAGGCTGCAGGGGGACAACCTGCCTCACCATGGTCTTCATCACAGGCTGCAGGGGAATCTCTGCTCTGGTGCCTGGAGTACCTCCTTCCCCTCCTTCTTCATTGACCTTGATTTCTACATAGTTGTTTCTCTCACTCCTCTGTCCTGGTTGCTGCTGTGCAATTTTTCTTCCCCTTCTTAACTATGTCAGCCCAGAGGCAATTCCACTGTTGCTGATGGGCTTGGTCTTGGCCAGGATTGGGTCCATCTTGGAGCCGGCAGGATTGGGTCCATCTTGGAGCCGGCAGGCACTGGTTCTATTGGACACAAGGGAAGCTTCTGACAGCTTCTCACAGAAGCCACCCCTGTAAGCTCCTCCGCTACCAAAATCTTGCTCTGCAAACCCAATACAAACATATATTTTAATATTGTTTTTCAGGCATGATATTTTGTTAACTGTGATGTTCGTGTTTCCATTTGGCCTACAATGACTACTTCAACTTCCTTCAGTCTGTTGTACCACATACTTGCAATTTAATATATGCTTTTATGACTTGTTATTCTCTCAGCAATCTGTCTCTTAGCTTGATTTGGTGTAGTTTTTTGGCTGTCACTGTCTTACTCCAACTGCCATTAATATTGGCACTTTCTCCATTTTTTCCTTATTAATTTTATTTTCTGTAAGTAAAAGCAAATCCATCCTGCTGAAGCTGTTTCTCTTTTTATTTGACATAGTTAAATATTCATCAGTTTGGGGAGTCCCAGGGTCATTTCTGGCTTTGTTCAGTGACTATTAATATAAAATGCATGAACAGCCTTGGCAGCAAGACTGACTCCAGATTATTTCAGAACTGAAGATAAGGAGACACTAAAGATCTCAGGATATTTAAAAGTTGGAATAAGAAACTGAAATTCAGAAATGGTTACTGTTTTACAGAAAACAGTGGAATTAAAGAGCATACACCCTGTGCAAAATATCATGAAGCATCAAAATCCATTTAAAATGTATAGCTCTTTAATCTAAGCAAAACTGTTATTATCCTGCTCTTCTACAAGTTTTTTTGCTTTACGATACCCAAGGTTATTGACTTACTAGGTAATAAATGATAAATGACTTAACAATTTTTTCTACATTTATCATTTATTAAAATTATATACTAGCTACATAGTAAATATATGCAATTTGATAAATAAATAATCATTATATACTAGAATAAGTAATAGCTTGAACCTTACATATTCACAATTGGTCCACAGATATACTATTTGGCCGATTAGGATCATAACTCATAGAAAAATAACTATAAAAATAAATTATCATGATACTGCTGAAATGAAAGAATGGAAAATTTATAAGATAACGAAGAGGTGGCAGTGCAAAAATTAATACTATAAAGAGAAAATGATTACAGTACTTAACCTGTGGTGGAACCATCTTTGAACAATGACAATTTATAAAGCTTATTCATTCAGATTTCTGTCCTGTTCTAGAGATCAACTTGCAATCTCCAAATTAGCTACTCAATTTTTCAGCTAGGTGTTACTTCTTTGTGCCATCTGAACTCTGCAATTATGCTATAACTAAAGAAAACTGCAAGGTAAAAGGATACTTATTTGTCAAAACCTTTAAAAAAGAATGCTTTATGCTAAAATCCATTTATGGAGAACTAGAATTATAGAATCTTTGAGGCTGGAAAAGACCTTTAAGATCAAGTCCACCATTAACTTGACAAGTCCACTGTCAAATCTGCCACTAAACCTTGCCACTCAGCACCACATCCACACATATTCTAAATACCTCCAGGGATAGCAACTCAATCACTCCTTGGGGCAGCCTGTTCCAATACTTGATAACCCTTTCGGTGAATAATTTTTTCCTAATATCCAATCTAAACCTCCCCTGGCACAACTTGAGGCCATTTCCTCTTGTCCTATTGCCTGCTCCTTGGGAAAAGAGACCAACACCCCCCTACACTACCACCTCCTTTCAGGGAGTTGTGGGGAGCAAGAAAGTCTCCCCTCAGCCTCCTTTTCTCCAGGCTAAACAACCCCAGCTCCCTCAGCTGTTATTCGTAACATTTGTTCTCTAGACCCCTCACCATCTCCATTGCCCTTCTCTGGACACCTTCCAGCACCTCAATGTCTTTCTTGTAGTGAGGGACCCAAAACTGGACACAGCAGTTGAGGTGGGGTCCCACCAGTGCCAAGTACAGGAGGAAAATACTGCTGGCCACACTGTTTCTGATACTGGCCAGGATGTTGTTGACCATCATGGCCACCTGGGCACACTGCTGACTCATATTCAGCTGGCTGTTGATCGACACCCACAGGTCCTTTTCTGTTGGGCACCTTTCCAACCACTCTTCATCAAGCCTGTAGCGCTGCATGGGGTCATTGTGACCCAAGTACAGGACCCGGCACTTGGCCTTGTTGAACATCTTACATTTGGCCTTCGCCCATTGATTCAGCCTGTCCAGATCCCTCTGTGGAGGCCTCCTACCCTCAAGCAGATCGACACTCCCACCCAACTTGGTGACCCACCCAACGCTGCAGACTTCCTGAGGGTGCACTCAATGCCCTCATCCAGATCATTGATAAAGACATTAAACAGAACTGGACCCAATACTGAGCCCTGGAGAACATCTGGGGAAATAAAGGGGAAGGGAAAGGAAGACCTGTGTTGAAATAAGGTTAAACACTGAAAACTGTCACTTAGCAGCTTTTCTCCTGAGAAGTTCTGTGTGTAGATAAATATTTCCCTGACTGTGACACGTGTGGTCTACTATAGTACTGCCAGGAGGACGCTGCTTCAAGTTTTTTCAACTTCAGTTAAAATCGATATGCAGCTGATCTGCATTAATGGATCACTTTTAAATATGGGGTTTTTTGCATAAAGCAAAATGAATTTCAGTAAAATATTTTTCACACCTTAGCACAATTTAAAAATATACATATATTGCATTGGTCTTAACAGTTTAAAAGGGTCCTGCTTAATGACCCACTGAAGTTTATCACTGAAGTAACTTCTTTCGGACTGAAACAGAATTTCTTTGCTTGGAGAATGTTATACAGCAAGTGGCATATGTTGGTCTCACAGAAAACAGGAAAATATAAACGTGAATTCAGGGCATGTGGAAACTTCTGCATTGGATGTGGCTTTGTATCGAAGTGGAGTCTTGGCGGAAGCCACTACATATCTTGAGAGAGCACACATCATTCCTGAATGCTCCTGAACCTAAAATACAAACCTACAGAAAAATACATAGGACTTGACAAATACAGAGCAACAAACAAAAGAACTCAGTAATTGCAGATTTGCAGTAATATTTTAAAGTAAGGCAGATGGCCCTCCAGTCTAACTAATGACAGTCACTATAAACAAACAAAAAATTAAGCAGGATTTGTTTTAGGATTTGCCATGGAGTTTTCTTTTCTTTTAATAGATATTTAACTTTTCCCGTGTTTTGTTATGCATAATATATTTAACATAATTATTATAATTTATTTTTCTAGTGATATCAGAAAAAGGAAATATATGCCATTTCTATGACAGATACTAAAATTAGTCTTACCTGTAAAGATCTTGTTACCCTTTCATTGGATTAGTAGGCATCCTATGAGTCTTCTCATTGCCTATTTTTTTAACTGTTTTGCTCTTACACATACGTTTTACCACTGTTAAATGAACACAGCTATGAAATACTTAGACTGAAATGGGTATTACACAAATATATAAGACTAAATGTGATTATTTTTGGTTATTCACCTTTGAAAGATTATATTTAGAAATCAAATTTTACATATCTTCTGCACAATTTAAAAGTACTTATATTTGACATTTGGTGTTCAAATTCACTGTCGTAAGGAACTTCAGAGGCATATCATAAAATTTGCAAGTATAACCTTTGATATCACCCAAGACCATAACAATTCTTTGGGATGGAAAGAAATACTGTATCAACTATCTCTTACCTTATTACTTTGCATACTATATCACACTGTTGCAATCTGGGGTGACATACTGTATCACACATGTCAGCTAAAAATTAAAACTTGTAAATTTTAGGCTGAAATATTTAAAAATTCTACTGATTAAAAACCCAAACCAGAATATTTGAACTGCTTGTGTACATTTCCAGAAAATATTAGACAGGGGAATGTCAAGGGTAATGCATTCCAGCAGTGCAGCCCTTTAAGGACACTGAAAACCTCCTGTCACATGTACTACTCATGCTTTTCAACAAGCAACTGAAAATATCAATATTTAACATAAAAATCTTCATTTATTTATGAAGTGTCATAAGTGGGAACCACACTTCGTAGGTAAACAGAAAAAGAAGGTTCTAGCCTTATTCTAGCCTTCTAACACTTACTTCTTAAATATTAGAGATACGAATACTTAATTCCATAACAGCATCATTTGAGTGGGAGACCTCTCACGCAGTCTTTCTCTCTCTCTCTCTTTTTTTTTTCACTAGAAGGAAATGAACAGAACATTCCATTTTCTGTGGAAAAGTTAGGCAGCAAAAACTAAATCCCAAAGAGTGCTTTGTACTAGAAGCTATAATCTCATGGGCCCTATTTGGAGCTACAGGTAGACACTTACCTTTGGGAAAAAAAAAAACAACTTTCTTTGTCCCTTCTTTTTTGATTAGCTCGAAAAGAACTCCTGCCTACTTAACCAGTCACAAAGGACTTTGAAAATACTTTGTCTGCGGCACCAAAATACTTTCATCTATCATACGACATCTCAGTGTTTTATTTTGGACATGAGGTATACATTAAAGTGAATTCCTTTTGGGGAAGTGGGGAACTTGGAGTGGGATATGCTGAGCATCTCCCTGTTTTGGTTTTGTCCCAAGCTACAAAGGGGAATATAACGGCAGTCTGGCTTTCACTTCTGAGAAATGAAAGTGTAGCTGTACCTCTTTTTAACTGGAAATTTCAGAGTATAAAACCACTTTTGTCTCTATGGCTAAAATCTCATACTACTTTACAAATAATTTATATCTTGAAATATGGCTATTTTTCCCAAGGATTAACTTTTAAGTTTGAAACTAGAGTAAGTCTTTTAAATATTATTTTGCAGTTGAAATGCCTCTATACTTCATGCAGCACTCTATAAGGTATGTTAGACACACTTCTAAGATATTTCTCAGTTAAAAGTTTACCTAAGATTTCCTAAAGAAATGTTGCACACTCCTGAGCCTCTCAGTGTCAGGGTGTAAAGGACTGAAGTTCAACATGGGAAAGGGGAGAGGAAAGAGGTTGTTTTAATGTTTGTCTTTGAGATCTATGCTTATGTTAATGAAATTTAGTATTTTGCATGGTATGGACTATTCGGAGACTCTTATTTCATAATCTGCATTGTTTGTTTCCTGTAAAACAACATAAGTCAAGGTAGGGGTATAGATATGAGGTGATATTCATTGAAATCTTAAATAATTTGTTCTTTTATTTTTTACTTTGTAGCTTGCATCAAAACCTCACTATATCTCCTTGAACTGAGAATGCAATTCATGCATGACATTAAAACCATCCTCAGTACACTTGTGATGAAGACATTAAAAGTTGAATGTTGCTTTATCTACCTCGGTCCAAACAAATGTCTCTTTTACTGAACTGAATAATAATGCTCATTTTGTGGGGAGAAAGTCTTCAGACATGAAGCAGTCAGAATGTCTTGGATTTCTAATTAGCACACCTACGCAATTTTGTCCTTGGAATGCAGTGATTGCAGCTAGTATATTTATCAGCACTAGTATACTTCTGAGATTTAAAAAAAATAAATATGCAAATACTGGAGAAGGATACTCGTGGCAGAGGTTTTGTGGAAACAGAGAAGAGATCTGAGAATGGACATTATGCTTTGTTTGCGTGTCCCCTGACAGACGATATTAAAAGTACTCAGGTAGAGGAAACTTCATGATGACAACCAAACTCTGCTGTGTGGGGGAATTTACATTCCTATTCATCTTCCCCAGCTGCTCCTGTGTCAGAAGATCCAAAGTCTTGCCAAACCACCATAAAGTGCACCCTCCAATAATGTTTTCTATGTTGAGTTTTTAAACATCAGGTTTGCAATGTGGCTTGAATCTCTGCTTCTGACCTCATTTATGTGCAGTTCCTTCCTGTGAACTCACAGGTACATGTATTCAGTGCCCAGAGACTGAGCGTCACCAACATTTATGCTTTTATACCTGTACATGTGTTAAAGCTGTGCTCCGTCTCTTTCCACACGAAGGGAGCCATCCCTGTTGCAAACTCAAGAGAGGGAAAATGAGGAAGGTGTGGAGACGTGGAGACCAAACTGAAGACTAAAATGAGACCACACTGAGATGAGGCTAAATGCAGTGTGTCTAATCTACCTTTAAAAGCCGAACTCTGAGATAAATGAGAAAATGTAAGAAATTCCATCAGTATGCACCTCTAAGAAGAAAACCTAAACATATGGCCTCCCTAGCTTCTGGATATGTAAATTTATTGCAATATGCCAACATACACAGTATTCAGTTCCGGATAATTATGAAACAGATCATTAACTATTCTAAACTGTCATATCTCTTGGGATCCAGGGTGATACGTGAAATCATGATAACATAGCTATGGTTGTAGGAAAAAAACCAACAACCCACAGTAGTAAATAATGCTACGGTATGAGGAAAATGCAACAGCGGGAAAATATTATGTGGTCCAAATTCAAAATAGCATATTGTGCATACTTCTCCTTATAGATCACTTGACAATGTTAACACAAACATTCAGGTACTGAAAATATTTGTACAGATTGAATATCTCTACATTTGCACAAAGGTTACACCTATTTTTTTCTGTTCTTATCCTGTAGTTAATGAGGTTCAATAATTACAATGCAATCATCATAGGACTTCTGTTCTTCTTTCTCTAAGCACGCTGGAATATAACTGGAACATGTCAATATATTGTGAGAAAACATCTAGGAAAGATGATGAACTGTCTCACTAACCTATTATGGAATGCTAAAAAAGCTTTGTTTAGGACAACTGATCAACCACTATGGAGTAAGTTGAAGATGAATTCACACCACATGGACAGTTAAAGGCAAAATTTGGAAGATGTGCTCTGGTTAGGAAAGATGAGAATTGTTTGTCCAGACCAGTATCAACATGGCAGAAAAGTGAGTCAGTGCCACAGCATGATTTTCCATTAGGTGTTCATACCTGAGGTCCCTTTTCAGGGAGCATCCACTAAATAAAATAGATGTAGATAGACAATTTTGGCACCATTGCTGAATTTCAACCCTAAGCAGACAAACAAATATAAATTAATGATAAACCAATATTACTTTCCCTTTTTTGAGGGGGTGGGATTTTTTTTTGGTTGGTTGGTTGTTTTGGGTTTTTTGTTTGTTTTGTTGTTTTGTTTTTTTTTCCCGAAGCAGCATATGATCCCTGGATTTAAGAGCTACATGTGTCACACACAGCTTTTTGCCATTCTAGAGCAGAAAGAAACCTGGAAGCGTATTTAACACGTGCATCCTGTAACACAAGTGAAGCTAGTACTCCTGGGAGATCAATAAAGCTGTTCATTTGTGTTCTACACATTTGGGCTAAAACTAACCATTGAAGAAACTATATTAGGGCATTATCTCCTGTGTCTTTCCTATCTTATTAACAGGAAATTTTGCATGGCTAAAAACTCTTGCTGGAGAAATAAACAACTCTACTGGGAGTTCAGGAGTAAAGCTGGTCAGAAATTGGGAATTCAAGAATAAAGTTGGTCAAAAATTTTATGGGAATTTTTTAGAAGTTATTATTATTTGAATCATAAATATGTTTCAAAAAATACTAGAATTAATTAATTTGAATAGACCCAAAGCAGAGTTCTAGATGAAACCATTGCAAACTTGGGAAAATAAGTTCTTAGGAAGCAGCAAAGCTCTTACTGTCAAGCAGATACTTTTTCACAGAACAAATTATTCTGTGCTTTGCTTCCATTTCTGACATTCATAAGCAAAAGTCAGACTCGAACTGAAGCTTACTAACTGTCAGAGTATTATAAATTTCATCTAATAGTGTAGACAGTAGGGAAAAATCCCTTGTACCTTCTGTGAAAACCTCATAGCACTAATAGTTTCTGATTGGAAACCTATTAAAACAAGTTCTTTATTTTGACAGGAGTATCAAAACGAAAGAAAGTCATAACTGGTAAACAGTATGTTTTAATGGTTAGCTTTGTGCCTCTACTCTTATGAAATCCCTGGGCCAAATTTGTTAAAAGTTGTCTTTTCCTATGAGGTAGTAAAGTTAAAGCTTATGCTTGGGGGAAAGTTAAAATAGAGAAAAGAGCTAGATACTGTACCAAGTGAGAAGGGACATCAGAACAAAAATGCAATCCTTGGGTATTTTTTTTCTGCTTATCACCAGGTGTAACTCTCAAAATAGATGGTGGCTGATGTTCTGAAGGGATGAATCAATAAACTATAATATTACTCTTTAATTTAGACTTGTAATATTAGTATTTCTTCATTAATCATTTGGAACCTGAAAAGTTATTTGCTCAGGTATAAAGGGCATACAGCAGATGGAACTAGCAGTGAAATGGAAGCTGAAAGAAATCGTGTTAAAACAATTCAGTGTCTCTTAAAAAGAAAAAGAATTAATTGTTATACATAAAAGGAATACAGAAAATAATGCTTCCTCAGTGAATACTTCCAGGAATAATCAAGGAAAAAAATGAAATGTACATCAGTGTTTAACTTTGAACAAATTCTGTTTCCAAGATTTTATTACCTTAAAGGTGTGAGTATAACAACTGTTATGGTTGTGCACAGGCAAAATATTGTTAATAATGTGACAAAAGTATTACATATATTACACTCTCTATGCAACATAGGCATAGTTTATTTGCTTAGCTCATTTTGTCAGTATCTTTTGATAATTACAGAAATAAAGAAATAAATATTTATTTTAATTCAGATTTTTTTTTTCAATCAGTGTTATAGACATCAGAAATATATGTATCTCTTTGGTTGTATTCTGTCATTTTTTGAATAAACGGGATTCTGACAATGACTTAAATGAACTAAAATAGCATACATTTTCTCTGTTACATAGTTTAAAACAAAAATGAGTTTAAAACAAAGGAAGTTAAAAGACAGAATCAGGTGTAAGGAACATACGGTTCAAAAAAAAAAACACTTCAGCAGAGAAATATTTTATATACTTCTTTGTCTTGAATGTTTTGTTTTGTGACCTAGGTTTGCTGTTTGTAATGAATTAGTTTTCATGTGAAAAAGAACTTTGTCAGGATAAATGTATTGTTGAGTAACAGTTTGTACATATAGTGTATTGTTCTGACATGATAAATGATATTTGAGACAATTGCTGCTATTGGTGTGGGTAAATCATATTGGTTTTCTTATGAGCCAGTTACTCAGTTACATTTAATTTGTAAAACTCTTATCAGTTAAAGGCAATAAACATGCAATTTACAACTTGAAAATATTTTTGTTTAAATAAATAATACATTTTTATTATAAATAATTACATGGGAAAAGATATTTTTTTTTTTTATTTAAAGTATGTCTCCTTGGTTTAATTTTCTTGTCATGTGTGGATTTTCTTGGGTATTAACTTTTCATAGTTTAAAAGTGGGAGTGATAAAATAATTATCAGGTTTTCTGTCATCAACCATGTATCAGCATTACATGATGCTGTGTGACTGGAACACTGATTTGTGTATGAAAGATACAGAATTGACAAGGTAAGTATATTCAGTGGATTTTGGGTAATCTGTAAATGACTGTGATTTTCTTGCTCCTGAGTAGTTAGTAACACACAAGCCTATTCTATCATACATAACTGTGGCACAGTAATATAATTTCTGGTTTTTTGCTTTCTTATAATTAATTTTTTCCTTATAACTTTCTTGTCTAAAGTTCTTGGAAGCATATAAGAAACTAATGCAAAATCATTACAATCTGTGTTTGGAAACAAAATGCATAATAATGAACTCGCTGTGAGGTAAAAGCAAGTCATGGGAGAAATTCAGCTCCTGATGCGAACCTGCCCTGCTTACTACACTGACATTATCTTGCTTGTTTGTTTGTTTGTTTTTCATTAAGAGGTTAATGTTTTGTGGGGTATGTAATGAAGAAGGGACTTGAAAAACTGAATAGAAAAAACCAAGTAAATGTAAGCCATATAGCTAGCTATTTATATGCAATTTCACTAGAAGATGTCAAACTGGAAGTTTTTTGTCCTAGTACAGATGATGCTAAAAGCATGACCTCATTATTTAATATTTAACATGTACTGAGAACGCTAAAATGCTTAAATAGTGTTTATTACACAACAATCCTAATGATTTTACATATGCAAAAACCTGTTTTCTTGGTGCACAAGGTAAATGTCACCAGATAAATAAAAAAATTTCCTCCTAATCCTGCCAACCATCACTGTTTTTAATGTTACAAAACCAGAAAAACTTAGCTCAGTATTCAAGTAAAGTAATCTGAACAGAAAAACTCATTTGCCTGCCTGGCTGAACCCCATTTCCTATAAATTTAGCTACGCAATGGGATTCAAGTGCCTCCTAAACCATTACAGACAAAATTAAGTCGTTCCTCCAGTATCTTCTAAAAGCTGCTGTCTAGTTTATCCACTTTTTCCTAAGTCATATGCAAACGTGAGAGCAATTTTGATACATGTTAAATTTTATCTATTATTACAGGTTGAAGGTTTGAAACTTAATATTAATGGTTAAGGTGTTAGAATTACTGGAGGTTTGCAAATAATTCTCTATCCTCAGAGTCTGCCCTGATTAGAAACATTGCGGCATTATGTCTTTAATCTTTGGTACATATCTGTAGTAGAACAAAAAGATGCCGACAGTCTCATTGTATACTCTGTATGATGTCTCAAGTAACGTTCCTGTTACTCAAGTTATTTTCCTACTTTCATGTTACCCCTTGCTTTACACTCATTTTCAGACAATCCAAACCGTGGCATCCTAAACAACATCAATATCTGTCATTCCAGATGATGATAATCCTACTGTGAATTTCTTTAAGTGCGTGAGGAGGTTTGCTGTTCCCCAGACTTGTTTAGCTCTCTAACAATCCAATGGATTAGTACAGGATCACTCATCACCCTGAAAGCACCCATAAGATTTCACAAAGGCATTTTTTTTCTTGATATCTTTTCCTTCAATTCAGTCTGATAGAATCAGGAGATCAGATCAAACTACTAACATTTTTGCTACTACTGTTTCCTCTGTGGTGTCAGTTATGCTAATAACTCTCTTGAACTGTTACAGAATAGTTGACATACCCTCTGCTGATATAAACCAATATTCTCTCAATCATTTAAACAGTTATGATAATTTAAAACTGGAAATGTTGAGATATTTCCTTCTTGTTTTAGCAGGCCAAAGAGTTAGTTGTTACAATAGTCTTGTCCTTTCCTTAAGGCTCCTAAAAAATCTGCTGATGCATATGATGAGCCTTCTGTGCTCTTTCTTTGCTAATCACTTAAGAAAGCTTTTCAACCTTCATCCTATAATCATTACTATCATATTTTACTATTATTTATGGTCCATGTAGCACACAGAATGAAGTTCTCAGCAAGTATAGCTTCTGCTACTGGGCACACTGATAGGCAAAATCCACGTGTCCCCATTGCCCCTGTTTTTGAGTGGTCTGTGTACTAATGTGTACTAATCTCACAGTTTGTTCCTACCTTGTTCTCTATTTGGTTTCCTAACACCTTAAACTAGGTTCTAAATCTCCTAATGACACTTTTTTTTTTTTTTTTTTAATTTTGGCACATATATAAATCACCTTTTTAATCTTATATCATCATCATTCATATTCTTAATGCAAGAATATATTATTTTAGACCTTAGTCTCTTGCTGTGAGAGTAACAGAACAACCTGAGATCAAATTCTAATATCAGAATTACCTAACAAAAAACCACTGTATAACCTGTTACACTGAAGTAATAATTTCATGTTCACACTTGTATCCAGGTTTACTCAGTCTTGGTAGTCAACTGCCTTGTTACGGTGGAAAGCTGAAGCAAAGAGCACACACAAGCACATACAGCTCTTTAAAATTCTAGTTTGCTTAACTCAGTTATATTTAAAGTAATTTTAAAGTTGAATGCTGAGTTACAGCTGCAAAATGTAGTAAATTTTTCTCTCTCTTTTCATTGAAGGAGAAAGAGGAGAAAGGGTAGCTTTGATCAAGTTCAGCATCTCTGCCCAAGTGACAGGCTGTTGGTATAATTCTTTTTTTTCTCTTCTTCCTTTGCTCATGATGGTGCTGTAACTGTATCTTATCCTTTTAGGTTTCATCCATATATAGGATGATTTCTTTCTGCTCTTTTCTATGGAATAAAATCGGTTCTATAGAGCTCTCAAGGCTGCATTCTTTCAGTGACCATTTCTGATTTGTGTTTATGTTCCTGGGGCATCTGTTATCATCCTATCACTGTATTTTCCCAGCCTCTGCTATCATTCTATGCTTGTACTCTCTGGAAGCCTTCCTAGACACTAGTGCTAATTAGTATGAAACCTAACTATGTATGCAAAAGGAATTTTTGAAGACTTTCTAATGTGTAAATTTGAAAAAAAGTGAATTATACAAATGAATTTTCAGCATAGTTAACTTTGTAAATTTTGTTCCTAAATTTATGTGAATAAATTTGTAAGGAGGAAGATATTTTGAATAATTTGAAAATGCTCTAGGCTAGAATATACAACACCAGTGAAAACGTGGGATTTTTTTTGTTATTTTACTATATAAAAATCTCTTTTTATACAGTGGTGTGCAGCAAACTGAAAAAAAATATTCACCGATTACTTACTCAAGTCATCAATTTGTGCTCAAGTAATCGTTTGGAATATTTTTTGAGTTATTTCTGCCTGGCTGAAGTTATTAATATTGGAAGTTCCTTAGCCTGTAACATCACTAGGATTACATTAATATATACATTTATAAAGTACATAGGTACAATTTATAGATTTATTCTGTATTTCAAATAGATTTCAAGTAGGTCTCTCAACATTATCATTTATAGTGCAACACACTACAAATAATATATAAATATATATATACTGTGTGTATACATATACATATAGATATTGGCTAGAGGCCTTCAGCTCCACCTCCATGCCCAGGACAAGTAAAACTTAAATATGCTTCTCTTTCTTTATTGCGTACAACATTTCTAAATTGTGTTGCCGTTAACTCATACTCTCAGCAACTTTCTATTGTTACATAGTTTATTCTACTGAGCCTTCGGGAGAGACAATTGTAGCATGTTTTATGAACAAACAACACTGTTTGGCATGAGAGAGTTTTGGACACTAATGATCAAATGACAAGTTTTCCATGCCCAAACTTTGGAATCAATCAGGCTGGAGCAGATTTCCCTCCAGGCTGCAAAGATCCATCTCTTCTGTCTCTCAATTCCCATGACCTAATTATTGGGAATATTACAAACCTGCTGCAAGGCAACTCTGAACACTGTTTTTCTGTCTTAAACAATAACAAATACATGAACGTTAGTAGAGCTGTAATAAGAGTGGGATAAGAAGGGAACAAAATGGAAAAAAAAAGAGTAAAGAAAAAATATATTTTGTACTGCTACTAGGCACAGGGCTTTTCAAGGCCATAGAGAATAGGTGGCAAAGATTTCTTGAAGGATCTGAGAATGAGGGATGAGCACCAGTTATCTTGTCTCAAGAGCTGAGGAAAAAGGGACAAAGTTTTATTGTTTTCCATTATCAGGACTAAGATCTTAGTGAATATCCTATATAATTGTTTTTTAAATTCTTGCATGAAATTAAATGAAGGAGCACAAAGAAGAGAAAAACCACACCAGGAAACTATCAAGTGGAAGAAACAATTCCAGAAATATATTGCGTTTTTACTTTAAAACAGAGAAGTTCTAATGTCGGTGTGTAAAAGTACCCAGGTTTAAACCATATCAAGGAATCACGGAATTGTCAGAGTTGGATTGCAGAGATAAACAGAAATACGACTGACACAGTAGTACCACTGTAAAAAGGACCTGACAGACACAGAATTTAAATGTGAGTGTAGCACAACTAGATTCCCATTTCTTGAAATCATACATGCATGCCATTTTTTTGGATAAGTAAATTGCCAGGCATGTGATGCAAATTGTCAGAAAATACTTTTATAATTCATGGACTTCAAATTCTTGGGTGCTTTTGCTACATGATGTCTAAAAGTCAAATTACTTTAATATTATTTGATTAAATACATTTTGAGTAGAGAATTAATATAATTCAAATTACTAGGCAAAAGATTTTCAGGTTGCTATATAAAAGAGTGACATATTGTAGCTACAGTAATGTAGTGCATTGCCATTAAGGAAGTTAATTGCAAACTACATGTTTAAGCTAATAATATTACACTGTGATGGGTGGACACTGCCAGGGGTCCAGTCTTGAAAATTATTTGATGCTTTTGGCTGTTATGTGGTTGTTTTCATTCCTCCTATTATCTTGAATGTTCAACAAAAAGTATAACATTATCACTTAGCTTTTGAAACTTGTTCTTTTTTGCTAAGAAAGAAAAAGGAAGAAAAGAAAAAACAAATGAACAACCTCTGGAGCTTACCATCATTTGCTAGTAAAATTATATATGAATGATATCACAGATGCATATACACAATCAAGCAGTGCAAGGAATTGATTGACCATTGCTACCTATCCATTTATAAAATGAATTCCAGCCATCACTTCCTTAATGTGATACACAATGAGGCACAACAGAGAAGTTATGCATCTCAAGAGCCACCACATTGTAATGAAATCTCTATGAATGTTATGATATTAAAATTTTCCTTAATTTCCTCACTTTATCATTTCCTCACAAAAAAAAATAAAAATCCAGTTTCTGTAATTTGCAACAGTTGTACTAAAATAGCACTTCTGAAGTTCTTAAACTTGATTTGTGCTGTATCTTTCAATATTTAATGTAACACCTGGATCATACATGATTCTTTTCATTGAATTTTAGTAATCAATTTGGATTAAGTGATCATTTTCAGCAGTGCAGCTCTACAGGACCACCCCCTCAATACCTCATCCTGTCCATCACGATGATTCCTGTTTGCCTTGTTAATTCTCCCCTCCACTCTTGTTCCCAATGACCTGGCTTTTTTTTTTTTTTCATTTCTTAACTCTTTTGCCGAAATTGCATCAATATCTTCCCATTTTGCAGTCAAAGCCTTTTTCTTTCCTCTTTTATATACCCATGCTACTCTAGTACTAATTCTTCATACTGTTTGCTATTCTGATGTCTTAGGTCCATGTTACCCAACGATCTTAAATGTACCTTAAATGTCTTCATGATTATCCTAACTTTTTAAACTTTTTTTTTCTTCTTGTTGCTGGTTGGGTTTTTTTGTGGTATTGCTTGCTTGGGGTTTTGGTTTTTGTTTGTTTGGTTTGGTTTGGTTTTTTTCCTTTTTGACCTCCCCCCGCTGTTCTCAGTTCTCTCTTATGATAGCATCTCTATCTCATCTTAACTGCTTTGATATTGTGTTCCTTCCCAGAAAAAAAAATAAAATTTGGAGGGACGAGGGGAGCAGCTGCCTGTGAAATTCTTGGGATTGATTTTGTTTCTTGAGGACACATTGCATCATCTGTAGATTCTCATGAATCTCCTATCCGGAATCTTCCATCTGAAGGCAATTTCAGATAGCTCCCAACGACAGGATAAGATGAGAAAGGCCTATAAGTTTTTCACTTTCAGACAAAATCTTGCTTCAAAGGTTCTATTCAGGAGCTCTAATAACAGGACCAGGTTTCCTGGGACAGAACATTTTTAATTTTATATTTTATTTCAGATTCACCCTCCAATCACCCCACACAAAGAGTTTTATCCATAAATAATAAAAAAAGAATGTTAAATTATTAATGTTATCAGAAAGAAAGTACCTTCAAAACATATCTAAACATGTCACATTTCTTTGTTATTTGTACTGGTGTATTACACTGGTGTATTTTATCGCTTCAAGGAAAATCAGCAAACAGTGGTCAACTAAAATTACATATAGATGATAGAAGTTCATAGATCATACACAACTGGCAACACTGCAGCTGAGAAACACTCCTGTTCTAGAAAAGAAAACCCCAATAGGTATACTTGGGAACCATTATGAACAGAAAAATATATAAATAAATGTATACTTTGGGCTATACTAAAAATGACGACTGTTCAGAGGATGGTTTTATTTAAGATTCCAAGCAGACATTTGAAAAACAAAACTAATTTAGAAGAGCTGGAAATGATCAGAGGATCAGTTCTTCCTATGCAGAGGAGAAATTCAAATGAACTGATTTTATGTGGACTTGGAGATATAACACTATATTAATCAGTGTTAGTTTTTTTAAACTTAGAAGAAACAGTCTTGCACTAGAATTTGAAATATGCTTGAATAGATTAAGAATATGAATTTAAACACACAAGACATCACTTGCAAAACACAGGAATAGTTTGCACAAAATAGCACAAAATTTTGTATAGACAAAAGTAAAATGAAAATTCAGTTTGGAAATGCATAACAGGGAACAAGGTACAACAACTATATAAATCAGTTGTAAGAAGGAAGGTACAAGAACTATATACCAGTGGGATTTTTTTTTTAGTTTACTGCAAAATTCCAACTGTTATTTTTCTGTTTTCCCGTGATATCAGGAGTGATTCTAACTTAGAAAATGATAGAAAATAAATGTTATTTGATCTTAATTTAAAACGTGTTCATGTTGGTTTCAAAACCCAAGTAGTTTGATGCTACCCAAGTAGCTTGATAAGGAACCTGAAAGTGTTTATGATGTTTGTAAGAACTTTTATGTAAGAACATTCCAGTGTTGTCTGGCTTTGGGCAAATAATTAGACATGATTATAAATTGGGCATATCAACCTTTGTGGCAAGTAATGCAGAAAATCAGGATGGCTGCACTAGGTTAGTTTAAAGGTACATTTAATTCTACCTTGTCTCTGATAACAGCCAAAAGCAGGCACAGAGAAGAAAGCACAAGACTGAAGAAATACCTAGTAATACTTCCCCTGTATATTATCTTAGTCTCTCTGAACTTGTTTAGAAGAGGTCAGACAGACCTCTTGTCCATCCCCTTCTAAGGATAGAATCAAAGAACTGTCTTGTCCATCCCCTTCTAAGGATAAAATCAAAGAATCATAGAATTTCCAAGGATGGAAGGGACCTTTAAGATCATATAGCCCAACCATCAACATAACACTGACAAAAAATATAGAATCATAGAATTGTCTAGGTTGGAAGGGACCTTTGAGATCATCTATTCCAACCATCAACATAACTCTGACAAAAACAAAAAACCACATCACTAAACTGTGTCACTAAGCAATATGTCAACCCGTCCTTTGAATACCTCCAGGGATGGTGCCTCAACCTCTTCCTGGGCAGCCCATTCCAAGGCTTAATAACCCTTTCAGTGTAAAAATTTTTCCTAATATCCAACCTGAACCTCCCCTGGCACAACTTGAGGCCATTTCCTCTTGTCCTATTGCCTGTGACTCGGGAGAAGAGAACGACTCCCCCCTCGCTACCACCACCTTTCAGGTAGTTGCAGAGGGCGAGAAGGTCTCCCCTCAGCCTCCTTTTCTCCAGACTGCCCAACCCCAGCTCCCTCAGCGACTCCTCACAAGATTTGTTCTCCAGATCCCTCAGCAGCTTCGTTGCGCTTCTCTGGACCTGCTCCAGCACCTCAATGTCTTTCCTGTAACCTCACAAGTGCTGAGTACAGAGGGATGATCATTTCCCTAGTCCTATTGGCCACACTGTTCCTGACACAGGCCAGGATGATGCTGGCCTTCTTGACCACCTGGGCTCACTGCTGGTTCGTATTCAGCTGCCTGCCAACCAAGACAGAAACTTTTAAATCCACGCATGATACAAGGTTCTATTATTCAACATGTTCTATGAAGAACTATTGCCTTTTACTTGTTTTTTCATACCTATGCAAATTACAAAGAGAAATATACTGATCTCAAATACCACATGGAATAAATCATAGAATCATAGAATCATAGAATTGCCCAGGCCGGAAGAGACCTCCAGAGGTCATCTAGTCCGACCTCCCCGCAGTCAGCAGGGACACCCCCAACTAGACCAGGTTGCCCAGGGCCTCGTCGAGCCTCACCTTGAATATCTCCAGGGAAGGGGCCTCAACCACCTCCCTGGGCAACCTGTTCCAGTGCTCCACCACCCTCACAGTGAAGAACCCTCTCCTAATCTCCAATCTAAATCTGTTCCCCTCNTCATCTAGTCCGACCTCCCCGCAGTCAGCAGGGACACCCCCAACTAGACCAGGTTGCCCAGGGCCTCGTCGAGCCTCACCTTGAATATCTCCAGGGAAGGGGCCTCAACCACCTCCCTGGGCAACCTGTTCCAGTGCTCCACCACCCTCACAGTGAAGAACCCTCTCCTAATCTCCAATCTAAATCTGTTCCCCTCCAGGGAATCTTGCAGTTGCCTAAAGAAACCAGTACCCTCTTGTTTTTAGGGAGGTTTGGATCCAGTCACTGGTTTTAAAAGATTTGCCATTGTTTTTCAGCACAGTGAAACGATAGGTCCCAAACAGAATCACAATTGTAGACAAAGGCTTTATGGATCCACGGGGTCTTCATGGGCCCATGCGATACTTATTAAAAGACAGAAAAATAAAAAAGATCAGACAAATACTTTTCATGGATGGTATCAATGATAAACAATATTAATCATTCATAAAAGTTCTAGTTATACCACAAATATACTTCAAGAAAAGTGGAATTTCCCTATTTCCAATATATGATAGACATATTATTGCATAATTAACCTTTATTTAACAAAATTAATAAATAATTTATTTTTTTTCCATACCGGTCCTGTTTTCATCAAACTTATAAGAACAAACACTTCAAAAAAGGAGCATAGTCAACATGCATTTTTTAC
Source organism: Calidris pygmaea (assembly GCA_003697955.1). Lineage (NCBI taxonomy): Eukaryota > Metazoa > Chordata > Aves > Charadriiformes > Scolopacidae > Calidris > Calidris pygmaea. The sequence continues at coordinate 2,809,733 of QJSC01015167.1, read as the reverse complement.
TGTTTAAGTTGTTACATTCATGTTTATAGGCTCTGAGTTTAGGTGATGTCACTGTACTAAAAAATATCCTAGAAAATCAGCAATGTGAAAACCATTACCATGATACCACCTACTTTCCAGAAGGTAAATGACAGATTAAATGATTTTGTCTAAACTTGGAAATTATGATCAAGACAGTTAATTTTTTTAATAAATCTTTTCAGTTAAAAAATAGCTTTCAGTTAAAAAATCCTGTAAACACACTATTGCCCTTGGTAATAAGAGCCACAAACTTTTTACTTTACAACGCCACAGGCTGGGCTGTGAAACTTGCCTTTTCTGGACCCTATCTTTTGGGAACTTTGGAACTTTGCTTTAATCTGTTAAACTGAAAGAGCAATTATCTAATGACCATGTGGCTATTACTTAATTTGGTTTTGTTTTTTTTGGTTTTGCATGACTCAGCGTTATAACATTGCTAACAATTTCTGCATAGATAGGAACAACAATTAGTTATGCTGTGAATGAGTGATCTGTGGCCCTGTAACAGTCATGAAGGATCTGGAGTACAGGACTATGGTGACAGTAGAGGCCTTGAGGGTGTGGACATTGAATATCTCACTGGACTTACCAAGGACATCAACAGCTCCTCAGTTGACATTACCGATAATCACGCAAACTTAGAAGCTGGGCAAAACTGATTTTAGGGGTCACAGAAAGAACAAGGAAGCTGTATCCAACATATGCACAGCACAACATTTATGGTAAAATCAAACCTAACACAGAAGTACAGAAAAGTAAAGAAAGAGCAAAGCATGAAGCCTGTTAGGAAACATACAAAAATGATCCCGAGTAGACCCTAGAGTGAGGAGGAAAACTGTCACTTTCAAGATGGTGTTATTCCTGGTAACGAGGAGGAAGAAGACCCTCCCTATTACATCCCACTCCTGGGGCACTGAGACAATGCCAAAAACTCCTCATGACACCTCCAGGACCCCTGCTGTAAGCGTTGGCTTGGAATCTCTGAGGATAATAGCAATGGCCCAGAGCACATCCCCTCCTCTGGTAGATTCGGCTGCTGGCCAGGGGCTCAGGGCCAACTTGGAAATGGTGCAATAGTGTCTTTGAAAAAAAATTTTAGCAGAGACCTCCCATTTATCCACCCATTCTTGGGGTGTTTTCCTGGCCTGACATCAGCCCTGCCTTGGTACCACCAACCCGGTGCAATCACTGGGCTGTGCCTGACCCTGGTCATTGTCTCTCAACCTCTCATGTGAGAAAAAGGTTTTGTAAGGGTGGGTTTTTTTTTGTATATACCAGCTTCTAATTGTAGCTGTACTAATGAGGTTTGTTTTGTACTAATTAGAAAATTTGGACCGTGAGTGTATGTACTACTGTAAATGATTTAACAGTAATAGATATTTGTATTTTGATCACACTGTTAGAATTTAAATTGGCTATTTTTTTTAATTTTTATTCTTTCTTCACTTGTAGGGCATTTTCTCTCACTGCCTTTAGCTAGATTTTGAGCAAAACATAGCTTGTCCTAGGACTACCAGACTCCCAGTTCATTCAAGCACCAGTTCTTCAGAGGTTTTCAAGGGTAATTCTCTGGTGGGCATGAGAATTCTTCTCAACAATTGTCTTTAATAGTGACTAAAACTGTTTATGCTGACAATTCTTGGTTGTCTCAGGCTTTTAAGTAAACCTAGTTCCACCTGACTCAGCTAAAACACATTCTTTCTTCTTCTGTCTTATTCCTGATTTTTCATGTCTAAAACAAAGAACTTAAGTAAAAAAAACCAACAACAACCATATCCTAAATTATTGTTTGTTTTGTTGTTTGCTTTAACTGCAAACACCATGATTTAGAGACTGCATATTAGCTTTGCCAATGCTTACACTTTTCAGTCGTATGAGTGTTGCCTTTTACAATGCTTCTAGAGAAACTCTCATACAACTACCATGGTTTCTAAATCTTAAAACAATATTTTCTAGATTTTACCTATTACCACATACACTGCTTGATTGAACTGCTGTTACCTTGATTACGTACTTATCAAAGCTTTAGCAAAACAAAATCTAACCATTCATAATATAATTAAAATAATCATCATATTTGTGATTGCATGTCGCACTTCACCCCCATGGTCTTGCTGTTAGCAGTCATACTGAAGCATATACACAGACACAGCTAACCTCTTACCTTTAAATTTTCAGGTGATTTTAAGAAAATCTTGTCTTAAGAAAAAAAATCAGGTGAAATCATGATTTTCATCTACGGCAGTTTGTGTTGTAAGTACATACATTGAGTTTACCAGTTGCATACTGGTTGTTTTTCCTTAGTTGAGATAAGGGACTCATAGTCAACCTACTTTATCACCCACGCTTCTTAGTCAGGTGGATCCCATTTCTTCTAATCAGTCCTTAATTCCCAAGACCATGCACTATAATCATAGAATCCATTACGTTTATTCTTCCTTTCAGAACAGCTTTAAAATTGAAGTACTTGTATCTAGAAATAAGTTGTTAAATCTTTAAGATTTAAAGCATGTAATTGTTTATCATCATTTCACTGCTTTTTTTTTAATGGAAATGCAAATAGAATTTTTTTGTTTGTTTCTACTTAGAGGACATTGATCTGGAAATGTAATTTTCCTAACTAAAAATATGTGGGGAAAGCACAAATAAGATATTAATTATGAGCACATCTCCCTCTGCTGCAAATCAAACTATAAAATCAGTTCATCTGTAGATGCAAGTTAAACTTAATAAACTGCATAAATTAATAAGGAAATTTAGCAGTGAACTTAACAAGCATCATACATTTAGAAGACATTATTATATTGTTTCTATTTCAAACTAAATATGTGTTTTCCTGCTCTTTGCTTTATTACAAATAAATATATTTAGACATAAGGTTTTTCTAACAAAGGAGTTTTCAGTCCACTTACTAAAAATATTATTGCATAGGTTTGTACTAAGTACTGTCTTATTCCATTTCACTGCCAGATGTGAGTGGGGAAAACAGGGAGAAGAAAGCATTAAAGAAAACAGGGGTGGCAATTAAAAACTTCCTCTAATTCCTGTTTCACTTTTCCAGACTGGGTAACAGATTTCCATATGAGGGATACCAAGGAGTGATTGTACAGGTTAAGAGATACTCAGCAAAAACCCAGCATTGCAGTTACAATGCTTTGGCTTTCATTTATTAGTTTACATGAAAAATGACATTTTTTTTCCGTATCACCACAATGTATGAAAAAGCACAGACAAGTTGTGAGGTAATGCCTATTTAATGACATTACTGCCACTTGAGTTTAACTGTATATGATTGATGTCACCAGATTTTTTCATACTGTCACCTATGATGTTCTCTCACTCTGGGCCATTTTCCTAGTTCCACTTCCAGCTTTGAGTTATCTACCCAACTTTAAACTTTTACTAAAAGATCATTTTGTATTGCATTCAACGTCTATGAGCTCTAAGAATGGTCATAGCAGCAGTTCCAACAGCAGTATCTAAAGATGCTATTTAAAATCCATTTGGCAAGATGGTATAAAGCAAAGAGAGAAAGTGCTAGCGTTTCCAAGAGCTTAAATGGATGGACATCTAAATAGATGGGCATCTAAAGGGATGTCACTAGCTCACTCTGAAATAATTGCTGGATTATTACTCTATTGCTGGAAACCGGTACAAATGTGCAGACCTCTCACAGTTAGGTATAACAACCTGGTACAATCTAAACTGATGCTAACCTAGGAAAAGTTATCTGTTGCAAATTCTTCTGTGCTTGTGTTATCTGCATAAAATATCCCTTGGCTGTGTTGGTTCCAAGAGGTAAAAAAAGAAAACCCAAAAGAAAACATAAAAGGTTCTATTTAAAAGTATAACTTTCCTCTCTTGGTCAGATTTAACACCAATATTGCACGGGGACATTCTTCCTCTGAAAGCACTTTCTGGTAAGGTGTTTTCCAAGTGACATTTATACTACAGCAATGCCAGTAAAAGCACTAGAAACATTATGTCTTGTCTAACAAATAAATGTAAGCTATAGAAGCTGAAAATCCCTCATAGTTCTGGGTCTACTTCCATATATATTACACATATACATAGAAGTATACAATGTATATCTATGTATTTATATATTAAAAAGTTGTTCGCTAAACATGCCCTTGTGGTTAACATGAGGAATTTGGGTGGGACCACTTCACTACACTGAGTGGAAAAATGTAAAGAGCTTGATAGTTTAAGGGCTGTGTGTTAAAAAAGGGGTATAAACTTATACAGGGCTTTACTCCCAGTTGTGAATTTTCTGTAAGACGATGTTTGTATGTAGCATGAAGCATTGGCTGAACTGTATAGACTGCAGCACAGCTCTTCAGGATAAAAAAGAAAACAAAAACAAAAACAGAAACCGTAAAAAAAAAGGGCACACGAAAGAAAGATGGTCTTGTCTTCTACTTAACATTGTGTAATCTGGGAAAAATAAAGAACAGTTAAGGTCAAGCCCCCTTGGGGTTGCAAAAAGAATCAAAAAGACTTCACCTGAAGTTTCCTAAAGTGTATAAAGACAGTTTCCATATCTCCAATTCAGCTGTCCAGGAGATCCAAAGAGACTTCTGGGATCTTGAGATATCACTGCCCGCACTGAAAATTACACTCCCTCATGATTTATTTCCATTGTAGAGCATTTAAAAAGCTTGTGTAGAGATGAATTGCACTTTAATTGTTACTATCCAAGTAACTATCCAAGAGAAAAAAGGAGCCTGAATTAAAAAAAAAAAAAAAAGAAGTGATTCTGACAAATGAAAAATTGATGACATACATAATATGACTGAGGAGCTTAGTCAAAGAGAGGATGAAGAAGGAGCCCAAGGTCTTGAAGAATATGCATAACTGGACTGGAAGGATAATCCAATGTTTTCTTAGTATCAATTACTGCTAATTCACAAAATCTTTTTAAGATAATTAATAAGAAAAGTGGTTTAGATATTTGAGATTTGTGGTTATGGGTTTATGGAACTGAAATGTGAAGAACTTCTATGATATGACATAGACGATGTAATACTGCTTTATAGCAGCATGTATTGTTTTCTGTATTTGTGTGTCTTTACACTCTTTTTGTATAATACAATTAGAAGACAGAAACCTTAGTATTAACCTCAAAATTTACAGCTTCCAGCAAGGTGCACCTATTTGTGTTTCATTATTACTATCTATCTATCTATTTATTTATTTATTTATTTTCATCTGGAAATACTTTCAAGAAAATTTATGAAGTTGTGTGTAGACAGAGAGCTAAAATTTCTTATGAAATCTAGAATAAATAGATTTTTTTTTCAGGGTTTACTAGTCTGGAATGCTGTTCTTGGATTGTTTTACTGTCAAATTTTAAAAAGTACTTTAATTTGCCTTTCATTGCAAATTCATTAATTGATTATAGATGAAAAATGTTGTATTGGTTTTGCTAATGTATGTTTACAAATTGATCAGAAAGTATGTGTATTTTATACATGGGAAAGCACAAATAACATTAATATTTAATCACATAATACTGTTGTCATTTTTTTCTATGATTACATCATTAGTTATACCATGGACTCAGATTCAGAATGAAGCAAATATAGCCTGAAAATCTCAGCAACGTGTTTTGGATTATTTCTTCTAGAAAGAGTACATTTTGTTACAATGTCACACACTTAGTCATATGTAGGAAACGTGTGGTTGGATAAACTTACTGATTATGTTGAATTTACGGGAAGTATTTTTATCTCCAACTCTGCTCTAATGCATAAAGAAACTGGACTTTCTGCTACACTCCAGAGTCTGGCCAGTGTGACTAAACTAAGAAAAAAAATTGCTGTACTTAAGCAACTGCCTTTCAATTTTGCAAGCTAAGAGTCATTATTTACTGTTGTATTAGATCGTTGACCTTTTGGAATGTTCAGAATTAGCGGGGCAACTATTCTCCAACATAACGTATTTCTATATTTTTTTTCCCCTGAAAGAATTATCCTCTATGAAAAGTCTCAATGAAATCTCAAAGCAAGACAATAGAATAAAAGTAAATGTACTTCCTGAAGTTTAAAGAGGTAATATCCACGAAAAAAAAGCCCAATAAATGAGGCTATATTCCCCATTCCCCCTCCAAAATAGTGTCAAAATGCCCAATACTTGCCCTTTCAGAGAAAATGGCTCAATTCCATTAACAAGGAAACATCCTAATTCACAAATATACGCAGTGGGTAATGTGTTAATAGCACCATTATCAGCTGATAACATGGTGCAGTTAATGTATCTCAGCATGAGTTGACTTTACCACAAGCCATTGTTTCCTTTTAAAACAGCACGAGGTCTTGAGAAAAATCTCTCAATATCTCACTACGGGGACTTAATAAACATTAGTCACCATGGTGCGGAAACAGGGAGAAAAAAGGTACTTTAAATATCTTCTGTTCCATGCTGTTCTATTCAACCTTGTTTAATTAATTAGTTCCTTTAAGCACTGTATCTGTTCCTGGGCTCACTGACTCTGACATTACTATGATGGACACTTTTTAAAAAAAAAAACCTGGAAACTCACCTCAGCAAATATCAGAACTCATTGAGTGATATAAGGTTGTACTTCACAAATATCTTATAAAACCAGAAAATACAACCATCTGCTTTTCATTTTAGTACTAAGAGATCAGTAAGAACTGACGAGCAGACAAAACCCTTATGGTAGACCTCCACAGTGTCTTTATTCTGGGTTTCTATGTCCAAGTCATCCCTGGGTTGTCATTCTATGTTTCCTTGAATCGTATTTAAGTTAATACTTAGGGGTATGCTTGCAATTTAGGAGTATTTTAAGAAAAAAAAAGAATTATTCTTTCTTAATAAAGAAATCCAAACAAGCTATTAGGTACAATGAGTTTCCATTATTTGACAGAATTGGAAAGCAAATGGAACTTCCACTTACATATTAAAGATGATTAAGTGTTCCAAAATACAATTAAGGTTTGTTGCATAATCCATTAGGAAGTTGATTTCACTGGCAAATAAGACTATGCTTGTGAACATACTAGTAGCTGCCCAGCTTCATGTTTTCGCTGCACTTGGCCTTGTTGAACCTCAGAAATTTTGCACAGGCCCACTTCTTTAGCTTGTCCAGGTTTCTCTGGACGGCATCCCACCCCTGAGGCATGTTGACTGCACCACTCAGCTTGGTGCTTGGTGTCATCTGCAAACTTGCAGAGGGTGCACTTGATTGCACTCTATACGTCATTGATGAAGATATTGAACGGTAGTGGTTCCAATATTGACCCTCAAGGGGCACCACTTGTCACTGATATCAATCTGGACATTGCACCATTGACTGCTACCTTCTGGATGTGACCATCAAACCAATTTCTCATCCATCAAACATCCTCAAATCCGTATCTCTCCAATCTAGAGAGGAAGATGTTGTGGAGGATTATGTCAAAGGTCTTACAGAAGTCCAGACAGATGACATCTGTAACTCTTCCCTTGCCTACTGATGTAGTCACTCCATCACAGAAGGCCACTAGGTTGGTCAGGCAGGACTGGCCCTTGGTGAAGCCATGCTGGCTGACTTGAATCACCTTCCTGTCCTCCATGTGCCTTAGCATAGTTTCTAGGAGGATCTGTTCCATGATCTTCCCAGGAAACAAGGTGAAGCTGACAGGTCAGTAGTTCCCAACATTTTTTAACTTAATAATTGACATACAGATATGAAATGAGGCATTTTTCCATAGGTTGTAATTGGGATTTATTTTATCAGAAATTTGCTGGTGTATATTAGGATTTAATTCTACGTACCGTATTTCTTAATACATGCAAAGATTCTGAAATCAATCTACTGATTTACATCTATGCTAGCTGAATCTTCAGTCTAGTTTCAGAAAGAAAAAAAGTGAGAACCTTTTTTTGAGAACTACATCATAAAAGAGTGGTGAAAACTTTTCAGATTTTGAGCTTCTATAAGATCAATTAATTGTCCTAACATGAATCTTCTCACGGCTGAAAGGAGGCAAAGTTCAAGAAGTTTCTGTTGCTTTATAGGGTTACTTGCTTTAAGCGAGAACTGAAAGCACTAAGTACATTCCTCTGTCTCAAAGGAATTTTCTAATGTGTTAAAATTACATGATAGCTGGAGAATATTTATTAGCTTTAGAAGAAAAGTTATATTTGTAAGAAAATGCCGTTTAGAAATTGTGATCATATTGAAGCTCATAGTAGTTCAGAGGATAAGACTGTTCATTTGTAAAGCTGCGGTATAAGATGAGAGAAATGGAAAATAAATGGACCCTAAAAAGCAGACTGTGATTCCTACAGTAAAATTTAGGTAGATTTTTTGATTGGGACTTGAGAGAAGCCAACAGTTCACATAATCTCTGCCCAACTACTTGGACTTCTAAAAGACTAAATATCTAAGTTACCCCAAATTAAAATGCCTGCTCTCAAAAGCAACATTGTTTTCACAGGACTAAATTGAACATTTCAGCAACAACCTCATGCATTCAACATTTCATTTGAGTTCACAAGCTGTGTCCCCTGTTTTATGGCAACTTCATAGGTAAGGCTCCAATTACTACTCAATCTGAGCATGTTCTGGCTAAATTAAGAATATCAACAGCACCTTCATTCCAAAAAGAATCTGACTGGTATTGGCTTGTTTAATAAAGCTATTTTTTACAACTAGAAGTTTTTGTAAGCCACAGCGATTGGCACTATAACTGCCTCCATACGGAGTAGGTCTACATGTCCAACTGGTGTCAGCTGTACCTACCTGCCATCTCAGTAAGGCAGACGTTATCCAGCTTGGGCAGAAACCCTCTGGCTGGGTTGACATAACCCAGAGACTATATTTGTATATCCTGATGAATTAGAAGATACGTTAATGTCTGTTTGAGACCATGGTACATGTCTACAAACGTGATCTGTCCTGGCTAAGACACAGAAGAGGAATCTGAGCTGTATGACACTGTCCTGCTGTTTCAGAGTAGTAGCTTACCTGGTCACTGGCAATAAATTCTCACTAAATCTTCATGTTCTGGACAAAAGAATAATCATACAATACTATCAAACTTGCCAACATTTTTACTGAACCTGGGAATGTGAGGAGCTTGATCCCTGCATCTTTTTCAAAAGTAGCAAATCCACATTTGATCATTCAACTTTTTATGTGGCTGTTTTTTTGGTTTGTTTTTTTTTTTTGTGGTTGCAAACTCCAAATTATTTTCCAGATTTTGTTTTGCATTCAAAGAATAAAAGGCATTTAAACAAAGGAATTTTTTTAAATGAATCTTTTGTTCATTCTACCATAACTTAAAAATTGAAAATAAAGCAGAAAAGAAAACCAAGCTGGTAAAAGCAATAAAAAGTATGACTTCATGTATTTTGTCACCTAGACAGTTCTTCAGTCAGTTCCTCTTCCTTCTCTTCCCCGAGTCTCCCCAGCTTTCTGCAATATCCATACTAGGCAAGAAACAGCAACATCAGTGCCAGCCTGCAGCCAAACACAAGCTCATCAGATGATGAGAAAATGTGAGTTTTTGGAGGGACAGCTGATACCAAAAGAAGCTGATACCCTTTCCCTTTCAGAGGATGCCTAACTTGGGTCTCTGCTCTATATGTAAGTGGAAATTTTCTTGCACCTTCTCTTGTAATTTTATTTAGAATTAGTTGAAACTAACCAATGGGTCCAGAAAGTTGTTAGAAACAGACAGCCAGACAGATTGAATAAAATACTTTTCTTTAGTAAACAGGCTAAGAAAATGCCTTCAGCTTTGCACAGGGTGTCACATCCCTGTGAAGCTGGGAATGATTTTTACAGGTGATATGCATAAGAATAACAATTTTTTGAGCATATAGAAAAACTATGAAAGATGTTTAAGCATATTGGCAGCAGCAGGTGACATTATAATAAAGATTAAAGCCATATCTGGTTTTACAAAAAAAGTGAATTATGGAATACTTTTCACTGCTGTCATTATTGTTGTTTTGAAATGCAAATACATCATGCTTCATTACAGCAGTCTTTAGAATTAGGATTTTATTCAGCTGGAAAGAATAAGATGTTTGAATTAGTATAGTAGGTTTAATCATTTACCATTGTGATATGGCTGTATTAGGTTAATATTTAATACAAGCTTCCAGAAAAATAGAAGCTCTAAACAGAATAAATTTCATTTGCCACCAGTGAAAGGAGTAACTTACCAGAAAATACAACTTTTGGAGGATTTACAAGTTAAAAATTGCTCTACTTCTCAACCACATTATAAACTACTTTTTTAATTTCAGTCACTGTTCCAAAAATTTTCTTTATCCTAATCTTACCTTCCCATTCTATTTTACCATGGCTTCATGTCTTATGTTACCATTATTCCTTAAAACAATCATGATATTGCATTAAACGTCTTTTTCCTCATTTGACTGTATTTGACAGCAAACTTAGGGATTGCCCAAAGTCTCTGAAAGCAGTGCTAAAGACTTCGATTGGATTTTGGTTTAGCTCTGTTGTATCAATAAAAATCAAGTAAAAAAATGAAAATGCTTGGCTACTGTGTATATTTACAAGCTACCATGTAAATTTACATTCAAAATATTATAAAAGAAGTCTATTGTTAAAGTCAGTACTGCTGTTATCATTATTGACATAGCATTTCACAACACACCTACACATATATGTAGCGTATCTAATGAGTCTGTTATACAACTTTTATCTATGCCTTCTCACAAAAAGTTGCAGTTTTTCATGTCATACATTCTGATTACATTGTTTACTAATCTCTCTTCTATATATGCTTGATGTACTTTCTGATACATCTCAAGTTAACTTTACACACTGCACTGCTTTGGGTAGTAAACCGGCACTATATTTTATTTGAAGTGTCATATATAAAGTAGTTCAAAATGAATATGACCAACCCTATGAAAAAAAATCTATGCTAAAGGTGATGAAAGCAGTGGGACGTCCTTAGTTTTGAACTTTCTGTCCAGTCTCAGCCCTTCCAAAAAATCCCTCCAATTGTCTTTTATGTGATCTCTCTTACAACAAACTCAGCCTCAAGCCTTAGAATCTGTTTTTAAAATTGCTGTGCCTGAAAAATATAATCATCAGGTGATGCTGACAAACCACACATAAACTAACAGCTGATTAATCAAAATAATTCAGGAAATATCTGTCAATAAAAGATGACTATGACATAGAGGTGCTGATAGTAACATTTTACCAGGATAATTACTAAGCCTAACATGCTTCAAAAATTTTCACCAGCAGCCTGGATAACCAAAAACTTATCTACAGAAAAACATATTGGTAATTTATGAGAAAATGGTAACTACAGGAGTTATATGAAACAAGACTGGTTCTTTGGATAAACTAGGTTCTTTAAAGCAAATGCTGTTATATGTCCAAAGGAGGGAAGTCAGGCTGTATTTTCAGAATTGATGACTTCAAACAATCTAGGCATGACAATAGGAAAAGTAATATATAACCTCTTTTTTGCACTGCTGTATGAAAAGAAAAGGTGATTTGGTGGTTCGATATATAGATAGGAAAGAAGAAAATTCAATAAGGGCATGCAGCTTTGTATATGTCCCCGTGAGACTGAGTAGACTACTGAATAGAGTTCTAGTGTTGACATTTTCAAGAGATGAGAAAAATTGGAACTAACAGGGAAAAAATGAGAGAAATAACTGAAGACCAAATAACGTCATGCAGTGAAGATTCAGAGTGTAGTTCTAGTGCACTTCATGCTAATCTAAGACTGAGCTGCTGCAGTTCTGTCTTTCCATTTGCCCCTGCGCCAGTTACTGCCTTTCGTTTTCTGCTACCAGCAACATTCACGTGAGTGAGCACTAACCTGACTCAGGATACTGCTCAGATTAAAAGTAATCACTGCTTTTATGCTGGGTTATTTTTCAGCTCACCTCCTGCCTTGGCTCCCTGAAGGAGGTACGAGGTAAGGGAGGAGTGTGATCACACAGCTGAAGAACACAGAAGTCCAGATTTAAATTGACGTGGTCAGCATTAAGTTATTTTAAGGAACTTAAAGATTGTGTTTCAGTCTTCTTAAGGATTGCATCTCAATTGTATCTATTCCACTTGAAAAACAGCTGGAATCACAAGTATATTTCTTCACAGTGGCATAGTATCATCATGTTTTCTTAGGAACTTCATAAAACTGTAAAAATTTAATTAACATCTCTTTTTACTTTCTGAAACAGATCTTTGTTGGTTTTGTTATTGTGATCATAAATATTCCTTTTAGATGAGAAAAATTAAATTCTATTTCACTTAGCATAACCACAGCCTGAAATAGTATGAATCTTTGGAAAACCCCAAACCTTCAGAAAAACTGCATAGTAATTTTAACACATGAAGATACCATTCTAATCCTATTTAAATGGCTTTGCTTTGTTTTGTCTGTCTGCACGTGGCTTTCAAATCTTAATAATCACTTGTCATAAGGCAGCAAAGTTTCCATTTTCTATGATATATTCGCCCATGTACCTTACCCATGAATAAAACAAATTATCATCTTAATTAACAAAACTTACTTTTTCTTATCCTGTTACCAGCTGCAGAGCAGGATTATGATAGTCAGAGGTTATTTGTGGTATGAATGGAGTACAAAAAATACCATGTGCGAGTGTAAAACACATCCTGAAACAGGGATTTGAACCTCAGATTGCATTGCAATTGAAAATATGGATTTTGCAATAATATTATTCATACAACATTATTCTAGATTATGTTACTGTCTACAAGGTATCTGAAAAAGGAAAGAAACATCCTTGCCAGATACTACTAGTTTTGAAAAGAATTTTTTTTTGGGTAGCTGAGGGACCTTTTCAGAGGGAAAATGAACAAACGTGCCTCACAATTAAGGCAACACAATATTAGTTATGGAAGAGCTATTACTGTGGATTAACCTGTAGGAAAAGAGGAAATTTGAATTAAATCTTAACTTTTATAAGGGTATTTTAATAGGACCTTGTGGTAAACAATTAGGAAACAGTGACAAATGGATCCATCTGAAAAACAGGATTAACCTGTAAAATACATTTCTAAACATCAGACAAGTTATTATAATAGACTATTATACTGGAATAATTACAGAATAAGTAAATGAAATGTAATTCTATAAAATGGATGTCAGAGCATTTCTGTTAATAAAATATGAAGGAAAGGAAAGGAAAGGAAAGGAAAGGAAAGGAAAGGAAAGGAAAGGAAAGGAAAGGAAAGGAAAGGAAAGGAAAGAATTGGTCATCAGATTGAACAAAAGGCAAACAAAGAAATTATATCAGACCATTCCAGTTTCACAGCTTGGCCATGTTTGTTTGTATCAAGCAATTTACCGGTATCCCTGGTATAGAAAGAATATGGCAGAGTTAGAATAAGCACACAGAGGGGCAAACATGACAACTAAACAAAGGAATAGATCAGCTTTTGTGCAGGATATGATTAGATAGAATAGGTCTAAGAAGATCAGAAAAGACAATCCAGAAGGAAGAAAAGGCCTATAAACCCAAGAGTTGTGCAAAAAAGAACAAGAAATTACTATTAATCATCTCTTCTAACAAAAGAACAAGAAGGTCACAATTAAACTAACTATAGTTTCCAAAAGAAAAGGGAGTTATGCGACATAAAGTTAAGCTGTAAAAGTCCTTCTCATAGGATGTTGTTAAAAACCCAGATGAGTTTAAAATTGGGTTTAGATAGAACAAATATCTCTCACTAAATTTATTATTATTTTTGCCATTTAACAAAGACACTGTTTCTGATGCAGAAGTTCCTGAAATATGCTTTACTGGAGACAGGTAAAATACATTGAGGTAAAATATGTTGAGGAATTATTGCTAGAAACTTAAGCTGTCTTTATTTTGTTTTTTCCTGAACATCCATAGTATTCATCATCATCAGGGTTCCTATTTAATTAGGCGGCCATGGGTTTGTTTCAGTACATTAATTTGTTTGCTTTACATAAAAATATCTCTTTTACAAATCTTTGCACACCTTATGATAGAGATCACTTTTACATCACAGTTCATTATACTTTTCTGAATCAGATTTTTCCTCAAAATTTTAATAGCATTTGAAAGTTCTTGCACAAGTCTACAGTTCATAGAATAGAATAGAATAGAATAGAATAGAATAGAATAGAATAGTTATTTCAGTTCGAAGGGACCTACAATGATCCAACTGCCTGAACACCTTGTATAGGAAACCCTTAATAGAACACAGGTAAATGAGTTGGCCTAATATACCTCTATCTGTAAAAACAATAATTTCTGTGAATTTTTAGGAAAATTTTCTTTTTATGAAGAGACAAAGAGCAGAACTCCAGATGACTCCTTTTTTCCTTGTAATCATAGAATACCACTTATTTATGTATATGCCCTTCAGACCCCTTTGGAGATGACCTCCCTTTCTAGCTTAAAGAAAAAGGAAACTTAAAAACCTCCTTTATCCTACTCAGGAAGCAATTTCTTACTTTCAGTAATTGTTTGCTTTCCTTTTTTTTTTTTTTTTGACATATACAATTGCTTGCTTATGCAAAAATAATCTATTGTATATATTAGCATTCATGGAGAACAAAATATATGGTTATTATCAGCAAACAAGTTAATTATTTTGCTTTTACCTCCAGGTATCTAGATGTACCGTAAACTGTTTTTGTGTAGGGTGATGCCATGTGAAACGTTATGACCCAGAAGTACTTCACTGAGAGCATTTCCTTGCCTTTGAAGTACCTTTTTACAGTTCCTGTTTAGAGAACACTTCAAAATAAAAACTACCTCGTGACTTCTGGCATTAAGAGGAATTTCTTCTTATGTGGTTCTGTTTCATTCAGTTAATTGTTTTCAGCTAGCACGAGTGAGATCTACTTTAGCGTTCCCCCAAATAAACTGACTGCACATAAAGAGAAATCTTGCATGGTGGATGAAAGGTCTGGTAAATTTGTGTAGAATCACAAAGCTCAGCAGAAACTATTCACTAAGTTTGCAGAAAGAAAAAAGCGTTCGGGCAGAAACAAGTTTCTGAAGTAGAAACT
The DNA here is from genome assembly GCA_003697955.1 of Calidris pygmaea. Taxonomy (NCBI): domain Eukaryota; kingdom Metazoa; phylum Chordata; class Aves; order Charadriiformes; family Scolopacidae; genus Calidris; species Calidris pygmaea. The sequence goes on along the minus strand of QJSC01015167.1, from coordinate 2,794,686 downwards.
TCCCAGTGAATATACAGAAACAAGCCCCCAGGAACAAACAAGCAGGCTCCAAAATTTCCATCCATGTTATTTAATAAATCTGTTAAAGCAACTCGTTACTTTAGGCAGCCGGTTATGTGGGGTAGGATTGCATACGTTGACGGGATTACACGTTTCACACTACCTAAAATATCCTTCTGAGCATAATAATGTGATTGAGACATGGAGCACTTACACTCCTTTCTGAGGCCCTATTTATCAGAGTTGTTCAGCTTTACTAGCTGAGAAGTGGTGTGGTCTAAGATAGTGTCACTATAATTCTGATATTTGGAACGACCTTACTATCTCTTGCAGTCACTCCCTCTCCTCAGAGATACTGGTTTATTCTTATCTGGCATGCCATACCAGCTGAAGGGTAGACTGATAAACTCCAGGTAGGACTATTTATCTTATAAAACAGCGCTGCCACAGGACTATCCTGGAGCTTAATAAGACCTTATTGTTCCTCATTTATCCCAGAGTTGCTACTGTATCCTCTTTCACACATTATTTATTAGATTCACAAAATGAGTATTTTTTTACTTTTCTTTTGCATGGTGGACTCTCCATTCTCTGAACACTTTGTTACTTTTCACAGCACAATGTATCTAATTTGAGTTTGCTTGTTTTAAACATATAGGAGTAGACCTCTGGACAAACATTCCAAACCCCTCTTCATTACAACTTCTCATCTGAGCAGCTCCAGCTGCTTCAAGTATTTCTTGGTATTCAAAGCAAGAACTGACAATTGCATATTTTCATTATTTCTTCTGCATATGCTGGGCTGGAAAGGAAACACAGGGGAACTGTAAAAGCCGTAACTGTATTAAACCATTAAGAGAGTTAACACATATTCAATATTAAAACAGTTTTTATTTATTACCTCTATTTTTTTTAAGAAAAAAATAATAATTATGGTCTTCTGGATTGATTCACCACATACAGTTTGCAGACCAAACATCCAACCAGCAAAAATTATAAGAGAAAAAAAATGTAGTGCTACCTATGCCTCTGCAACTGTTTAAAGAATAAAATGGACAAATGTGAACTATAGGTAGGGCTGTACTTCTATGAAAGAATTTACTTAAGTTTGTAGGTGATATCTTTATACAGATACTTAAAGTGTAAAAATGTGGTTTTCCACATAATGTCATGTAGGAAAAGAGCAACTGGCTTTATGATACTGTTCTAGGATTGTGTATAGAATTTGCCTAATTAAATTTTACTAAAGCTTCAATTTACCAAGACTTGGTATTATAAACTATGCTGTCCATACTTTAATTTCATTTTAGCCGATGGCCCATTTATTTGACCTATAGCTGCTGACAGTTACTGCATTTCTACTTGTATTTCTACAGTCACACTGTCTATATCTTGCTTTGCAAGATGCTTTGTGATATCTTTGACAATGTTCTTGGCAGCTGTAGCTGCCCATGTGATAGGCACAACATATTGTGAAGGGCTGATTGACTTATATTTGTATTTGGGTCTAAACAATCAAGAAGCCAGTCACCTCTTCAGAGAAGAGGACTTGTGTTTTGTATTTCAGAATCTCTAAACAAACATAATGTGAATGTCTTATGAATGAAACAATCATGTTTTATTTTTACCAACTCACTGATTTTATATACTAAATACTGTTTTTTAAAAGCCTACCTATAATATGTCGCTCTTTTAAGGATGAACAAATTAAAAAGATAAAATTACCAGTTACACTTTCATTTTTCTCATGGGCTTGCAACACAAAGGGCACTCTTGGTTCTAACAGAGTCTTTTGAGGTGAATTTTTCCTTAGATTACTTCCACCTTGTTTTTTTTTCATCCTTTGCAGTGAATATGCTAATAGAATTTACTGAATACAGCTCTTTTCATAACTTTCTGCCTTTTTTCTTTTATTGTAAGCTGTAAATCAATAGTAACTGATTCCTGGGGCCAAATATGTTGACAGCAGCTTAATCAACTTGTGTTCATGCTACTTTCAATGTCATCTGTAGCCACAAGGCAGTAAATTCTTTCAGAGCATTTTTCTTTGAACCGTTCTGCTGTATTTTCTCTTTGTTTGTTTTGGAACATATTTCTGGCCCTTTCCCTCAAGAAGTGCTTTTAGTCAGCAGTTTTAGAGAGTGCCTCTTTCCTCCCAGCCCTCTTTGTCTTCTTGTATTTCCTTTATACTTTCCCTCCTAAGAATTTGTAGAAGTTCTCTTTGGCAAGATTAGTATGCTTGATCTTGATAGACATTTTATGCTTGTAATAACTGTATTGCTGAGGCAATGTACTTCCTATCTCTGCTATAGGGTCAGATATCTGACTAAATTACACCCACAATTTCTCAAAAATACTAAATGAAGCCAATTCTGAAAAGCCCTCAATTGGAAATATAGTCTTGGAGGAGAAGTAATAAAAGGAGAGGAATAAATAAACAGGAATACTCAGTACTTACAAAGATCAAGGAAACTTCTGTATGTCTCTCCATTTGTTAAGTTACATTGCTGTTGTTAATTAATAGTCTAGCAATATGATGTGTATCAATAGGTCATCAACAACATCTTAAGTGCAAAGCTTAACTGTAACAGGTTCATGAGCACAAATACTAAAAAAAGTATTTCCTAAACATAAAAATTTTAATCATTCCTGTGGAAAACTGGGTGTAGGAAGGAAAAAGACCCATCAGTTCCTCTGCAGAAAGTAAGGGCATTATCTTAAATGATCTTAATCATCTTAAATCAATCTTAAATTTGAGAATAATACTAATTGCAGAACAAGAAAGTGACATATTTAGAGCCGTTTCCTAAAGCGTTGGATGTATCCCTGCCAGCCAAAAGTCGGCCTTACAGTCACTGTGTTACGAATAGTCCCTAAAACTCACCACAAAAATACCTTTTCTTTCTCTGGCAATTCAACAGCAGTGGCCATCTTAGAAAGGAGCTTGTAAGCAGGAGCCATTCATACATCAAGAAGTAAAGTTTAACTGGGATATTATTGGTAAGAAAAATCCAGAATCTGTGGGTTGATGTCATCTTGTTTCTTTTTAGAACAAAAAAGATTTGTTCTCTGTCACAGGTGGGACAAAGTAAACAACCCTTTGGGGATGTGGATACTGGGTTAGTTTCAGAATTTGTAAGATTAGACCCTTTACTCTACTCGGCTGTTGCCCTTCCTAGAGGGGATGTAGACCTATATTCCCTAGATCTAGCCTTGTCTTCCCCAAGGAGAGAGAGTGACACTGGTCAGACAGAAAATCATCTTGGCCAAGATCTTAACCTTCTTTCCAGGACTTTAAGACCAGAGTTTTCTCCATCTAAACAGTATATGTCCAGAACATATGACCAGTCTTCTAACAGATAGCTTTGTCTCATTTTTTATTATTTTGAGGATTCAGGATTTTTTGTTTAGCCCAGGTGCCACCAAAAATTTACAGCCAGCCCATACCAGATGGAGCCAGAAAATAGAGAGATCAAATTTGACAGATCAAAATCAAGGGCAAGCAAACTTGAGAGATCAAAAGTTCCATTCTGAACATTTACACACACCATTATCTGGTACCTATCAGCGTTCACAATTTAAAGCTGTTTTTTGCCTACCACAGCCCCCAAGCATTTTGTTCATTTTGAATGTGAGATTTAGGTGTACTGCCCTTGTTAAAGCCACCTAACATTTGGACAAAGATACAATTTTAGGATTTGACTTAAGGTGTCAAAAATTAAGAATTTAGTTTAAACTTTAAACTGGTAACCTACTTCCTTACATACAATCCCAGCATGTAACATAAGTCATCCTAAAATAGAAGCTGAAAGCAAACAAGATGAACTAGTAGCTCAGGAATCAAGACCTTCTCCTGAAGTGTGCCCTTTGTCCAGCTCAGTCTATTTATTTAAATCTGTTTCTCCCACATCTAAAGCAAGTGCAGGACCCATGCGCTGTCTGCCAATGTCTCCTGAAGATTGCTTTAAAGATCTTTTTGTGACTAGATTTCCATTTCAATGCACTGAGAAAGCAAATATTTCTTAAGGTGTATTTTTTAAAATCCTGACGATGGGATAGAAAAGACTGCTGTAATACATGGTATTTCTATATATTGTCACACAGGTGTTGCATTTGGGAAGACACTAAAGAATTGTGTGTAAACAAAATAATATGCAAACAAAACCACATTATGTTGCATAAGGGAAAGTCAAATCCATTTTGCTCAAGGGGGAAGTCTGAGGTTAAGGCCATTGACTATTGTTTCTGAAAGTTTTTTATTTTTTATCTTAAGCCACATAAAATTACTGTTTTATAATGTCCTTCCACTGCACAGGAATAGTTGAAAAAGTAGTTTTGATGGTATCAATCTAGCCAATTTCCTAATGCAAAGGTATAAAGATGGAAAAATTGAATGTATATTGGTCAGCTTTAATAAAGAGCAGCAACAGCTTCATTGACGTATCATGATATAGGAGGCTTTTTGTACTTTTTGGCCTGCTTCTTCAGTGCATGATCCTGAACTCCACCATCTGATGGTCACTGCAGCCAAAGCTACCCTGACCTTCACATCCCCAACCATACCATCTTTGTTTGTCAGCACAAGGTCCAGCAGAGCACCTCTCCTCGTTGGTTCCTCCACCACCTGTGCCAAGAAATTATCATCAATGCTCTGCAGAAATCTCTGGGCCTGTGCATGCCTGGCTGTGTTGTCTTTCTAGTAAATATAATGAATGAGAGCCTCTCACTGCAATATTAGGCCTTTATTTTGACTCATCTACAGTATGTGAGACGGAATTTCCACAGTATCTGAGTAGGAGGAACCATCTGGAGTATATGGTGCTCAGCTATTCTAACATTTTGTATTGATGAATATATATGCCCAACACCCTGAAGTTATAACAAAAAAATACTGTTTGGCAGAATTTATGATAACATAATAAGGTCATAGAAAAATTCCAGTTTTGAATAACTCATCATTACAGACTCTTGGGAACATGCAAAGTTATTTGACATAGGTCACTGCAAATAATTAACTTTTTAAACTGTAACTTCAGTTTTATGAGGATTCATTACTATATTTGTGTTAAATATTCGTGCATCTCAAAAGGGTTGCCTCATGTCAGACCAGAGAAAGACCTGATGATGTCCAAAACTACCAATGCTTTGAAGTTAGGGCCACTGTCTCTTTGCATTGTGTCCTCAGAAAACATCAAACAGTTGCAAAGACACAATGTAACTTTAATTTCATTCCGAAATTCTATTACTTTCAGATACAGATATTGCATTGAATGTCACTGCAAGAGCAGAAGACTACTCCTTCTCTCAGGTTACCATTTTATAATGGAGATCATAATTTCTATCACTTTCTCATTATGTTTTAACTATTCTTCCTTGCTTGGCTGCATGCAAACACTTAATGAAAGTTTCAGCTGTTTTTGTGTAAATGAGCCTTGCTACAAAGAAGGCTGGTTGCACGCCAGAGTTCTGTGTATTCCAGTCATTCATGGACTGAATTTAAAGTCTTAAGGCTAATGTAAAAGTGCAGCTATGAAGTATTTCAATGGTGAATAGACAATGAGCAATGACTTTCTTTTTTTTTCTTTTTTTTTTTTTCCCCTAATGATTATGCACATTAATAAGCAAGCCAGAGAAGACCTGGGGATGAAAAAAACCCACATTTATTTCTAAGTTGCTAGGCTTCCTGTTTTGAAGTATCCCATTGACATTACAATCAACCTGAATTCACAACCAATGCACACTGACATCTGAATCAGTCTCCTTAATGTTTTTTTTACCTCAAAACATGTTATTCACAGCCAGTGGGACAAAGGAGAGACAATGCACATAAGGGAAAGGAAAAAGCATGAAAAAAAAAACACTGAAAAACCTAGAAAATTTGAAAGAGAGAAGTATGAGATTTTTTTTTCTAAAACTTCTTACTTGCTCAGTGTAAAAACGGGAGCCTAAAAGGCAGTGCATCAGGGTCGCAAGAGGTAGGTGGGTTTGTTCTGTTTGTCTGTTAAGGATCCTACCGGCAATTTCCCTATTAAGTGGCTTATTTAGAGACATATTCACAAAGATCTTGTGAAAATGTGATTTTTGTATAAGACCTATATTTGCACAAATTCCTAATGGATTGACGGAAACTCATTTTGAAGTAACACGATTGAAAATAAATTGGAAACACAGTGAGTACAAAAGCATATTTTGTCCCCCCAAATCAGTCTTAGCTGTTTTGTACCTTTACTAAACTGTTATTTTAGAATTACTGTTATAAAAGAGCCTTTTGTCTGTGTATAAGTAGAGTCATTCACAAGCATGAATATCTCTTTGATCCAGAAAACATTTCAGGTTAATTTTCAGAACTCTTGAAATGGCTTCCTAAGTTTGTAGTTTACTAATTATTTTTTGCTTCAGACTGACTTCAGGTAGGAAAGGGCCTACATTACGTCCTCACCTGAAACTGAACTATAAATTTAGATAACAGTGTATAGTTTCTCCTACGCAGCTAATGAAACTTAAGATACACAGACCCAACGCAACCTGTACAAGGCAAAACATCACCATGTTACACACCTCTAGGGGGTGATTCAGTTCACCTGAAATTTGGTTGTTTTTTTGTCTGTAGACTGTTTATGGACAGAAGAACTCTTTGATATCTAAAACTGCATGAGGTGAATTCATGCCATGGTACTTAATACAATGGGACCTATAAGTATATACTGCATACGTGTACTTCACAGTAAATCAGTCAAGAGCACTACAAATCAAGAGGGATACTGCGGCGGGACTCAGACACAGCAGCGGGCTGCATTATTGGGGTGTCTATTGCCTCAGATAAATCCCAGTTTCCTTCCAGCACAGCCTGCACTTTTAACTTCTGCAAAAAAGTTAAAGGATTACACGGACAAACAGTAATAAGTGCAGGAGGGAAATCCCACAACCGAGGTACCTTTTTGCGAGAGGGGCTCCCAAGAGGTTTCTCTGACTGTCGCTCCACTCTCTGACCCTGCTCACTCTCTCCCTCCCCACCCGCATTCATCGGATTGTCAAACTCTTCATCTGGGAGGGGGGGATAGGATTCAAGCAGGTTTGTAGGAGGTTGAATTTCTACTTCATCTAGAGGAGGAGGTGGGGGAGGCCACAACTCGAGCGGTGGAGCCGATGGCTGCACTAAAACTGAATTATTGGTGTCAGCCGAGGGCATATGGGTATGAAGCGAGGACACCGGTTCCAGGTCATTTAACAGGTCTTCTGGTGTTTTATAAGTTCTGTCACGAGCTGCCAGAGAACGTTTCACTTAAATCTCATCATCAGGACCCACCCAAAGCGGTGGCCTCCTCTGCAGCTCACAGGCTTTACGGCATACTCCGGAATCTGGAATCTTTTGTCTTTCTGGCATTACATTCCCCTTTGTTCCCTTAGGGTCAGTAATTTGCTTATTCACATGAATCTGTTTGTTTGAAGGGAGCGGGGACGAGGGGAGTGGAAGACTTTGTACAGTACTAGAAGCAGAGGCAATGCTCTCTGCCTGGTCTCACTGTGCTTTCAAGTTTTTCAGCGTGTCATAAAGCAAACGCCACGTCGTTAAAAGTGCTGTAGCATCTTTCGCCCCTAAGCTGGTACAATCAAACAAGTTGTCGCCTATCTCCTTCCAAACAGAGACACTAACAGAGTTAATAGCTGTTGGCTTGTATCCCCGATCCTTAATCCATAATAGCACCTTTCTTAAAGACAATTCATCCAACTTAACATCTCCTTTTTGCAAAATCATTTTCCACATAGAAATAATCATAGAATCATAGAATCGTCTAGGTTGGAAAAGACCCTTGGGATCATCGAGTCCAACCATCTACCCTACTCTACAAAGTCCTCCCCTACACCACGTCCCTCAGTACCGCATCTAAACGTCCCTTAAACACATCCAGGGACGGTGACTCAACCACCTCCCTGGGCAGCCTATTCCAATGCCTGATCACTCTTTCTGTGAAAAATTCATTCCTAATGTTCAATCTAAACCTACCCTGTTGGAGCTTGAATCCGTTCCCTCTCGTTCTGTCGTTAATTACCTGTGAGAAGAGACCAGCCCCAACCTCTCTACAGTGTCCTTTCAAGTAGTTGTAGAGAGTGATGAGGTCTCCCCTCAGCCTCCTCTTCCTCATACTAAACAGTCCCAGCTCCTTCAGCCGCTCTTCATATGATTTGTCTTCCAGGCCCTTGACTAGTTTCGTTGCCCTCCTCTGCACTCGCTCCAGCACCTTGATATCTCTCCTGTATTGAGGTGCCCAGAACTGGACACAATACTCGAGGTGTGGCCTCACCAGTGCCGAGTACAGGGGGACAATCACCTCCCTACTTCTGCTGGTCACACTATTTCTAATACAAGCCAGAATGCCGTTGGCTTTCTTGGCCACCTGGGCACACTGCCGGCTCATATTCAGCCACTTGTCAATTAGAACCCCCAGGTCTCTTTCCTCCAGGCAGCTTTCCAGCCACACTTCCCCAAGCCTGTAGTGCTGCAGGGGGTTGTTGTGGCCCAAGTGCAGGACCCGGCACTTGCCCTTGTTGAAACTCATGCCATTGATATTGGCCCAGTGATCCAATCTATCTAGGTCCCTCTGTAGGGCTTCCCTATCCTCCTGGGAATCAACACCCCTGTTTAACTTGGTGTCATCTGCAAACTTGCTGATGGTACACCCTATGTCCTTATCGAGATCGTCAATAAAGACGTTAAACAGAAATGGTCCTTACTTAAAGAAGTACCCATGTTCCCAGCAGCCCACCTAATCCAGGTGTCTCTCTCCCCGTACTCAGGTGGACATCCTGCCGGCTGCACGGGGCGGGGGCGGCAGAGGCATCGGCGGCGCCAGGGCTTGGGGGGGGGTTCGGCCGGACCGTGAGGACGCGGCGGAGCCTGGCGGCGGCAAAACGGCGGCCGGGGGGCGGCGGGGGCCGGTGGGGGGGCGGCGTGCGCGGACATGAGCACGGGGGGAGAAGGGGGGGGGTGTCATCAAACATGTGGACCTTACGGAGCACTACTCTTTGTACATCCCTGGCCCCCTGGGATACCTGGTCTCGCCTGGTATCCCAAAAAGCCGCACACGCTTGTAATGTCACATTTTTCTCCTGCCCGCATACTTGCTGCTGTATCTTTAAGCAGCTTCCATAACGTCGCTAGAGGTAACAGATCCTTTTTCCCAGATGAGAGATCATTCCATAGTTCTTGTCCAAGACTATCCCATGTTGCCGTCTAGAAAATATCCTGGGCATCCCTTACTATGCCCGTTTCTTCTGCCCATAAAGTGATTTCTTTAAAATATCAGAGTCATATTTAAGCCCTCGTAGAGAGGAAATGTTGCAAAAGCTTCAAAATAGCTTGTTCTTCATAACTTAAATTATTACCCATGATAGCGTATGACCCAAAATGCGTTCGGCTGCTCACCTCTTTTTCCGTGGCCACGATTCTCATCTCTTGGCTGCCGGCTTCTTCTTCTTTTTCCTCTTTTTCTCTTCTTCTTCTCTTCTCTTTTTCTCCTCTTCTTCTTTTTCTCTTTTTCTCTTCTTCTTCTTAAATTGTGAACTATCAGACGCTCAACATCTTTCCTCTCGGCCGGTTTCTTCTTCTTAAATCGCAAACTGTCAATTTCAATAAGAAATTGCGCGCTGCCCGTGGGGCCCCACGTTGGGCACCGTCTGCGGCGGGACTCAGACCAATATGATTGTGCTGAAGCCCAACTTTATTGTTTTAAAAGACTCTTTTATATCTTTCTTACAAACGTGTGTCCATGTATAATTGGTTCATTTAAAGCCCAACAGTTCTTGATTGGATGACTTCCTCCTTCTTTGTTCTCTGCTGTAACTTCAGTAACTTTCCTCTGCTGGCAATCTGACAGGTCCTTAATCTTATTTACTCCCTTCTTCTCAGGACTCTCAGGCCTCTTCAAGGATACACAGGTGTCTGCTCAAGGCTGATGTTAAGCTCACATTCTGATCCCTCGGACCAGCTGAGGTTACCCACAGGACACACCCATTCCCTTGCTGATTATAGCTGTACTTGGAGGCTGGAGACCCAGTCCTTAGGCCTTGGACTAACAAAGAAGCCTCTACATGGAGGAGGTTATGAAATTTAACTGCCAAAACAGAGTGGCTGCACGTAAATCGGAAGGACTGCCCATACTAAATCCTACAGCTAACTCTGTGAAAAAGCCATACCAAGAACCAACGTAATATTTTTACAAATAAAACATTTGAGTTTGGGACTTGAGTCTTTTTAATCCGGAGAAGAGGAGACTGAGGGGGATTCTTATCAATGTCTATAAATACTTCAAGGGTGGGTGTCAGAAGGATGGGGCCGGTCTTTTTTCGGTGGTGCCCAGTGACAGGACAAGAGGTAACGGGCACACACTTGAACATAGGAAGTTCCATCTAAACATGAGAAGGAACTTCATTCCTTTGAGGATGGCAGAGAAATGCAACAGGCTGCCCAGAGAGGTGATGGAGACTCCTTCTCTGAAGACATTTAAACCTGCCTGGACACATTCCTGTGCAACCTGCTCTGGGTGGACCTGCTCCGGAAAGAGGCTGGGACTGACAATCTCCAGAGGTCCCTTCCAACCCCATATCGTTTTGTGATTCTGTGAGTTTCAGTGTCTAGATCCATGCTTTGTCTTTTCCGTCACTCAATATACACAAGCTTACTAGTTAAAACTGTGGCTGCTAAAATGAACATAGTCACCTTCAACACAGGTATGGAGCTTGCTAGAGTTATTTTATCCTCCTCCAAACCCTAAAATAATGCTGTGTATCAGGTAATAATTAACTAAATCTCAAATTGTTAGGTAGTCAACAAATCTCCAACTTATAAATTTCTGCCTTTCTTAAAATTAAACAGATATAATGTATTGCTACCACCAAGAACTTCTTCATGTTGTTGATTTGTGTCTTTTACACTTGTAATTGTTGTCTTTCTGGCTATCAAATACTTTATATATCAAGTACTTTATATATCAAGAGAGAACACAGTAGTAAATATCATCTTAGCTCACAGAATTGTATATTCTGTTTTGGATCAAACATATACTATTTTGAATGAAACAATATTTAAATGTGAATAAGTATTTGTACTCCAGTCCACTTTCCCCTTTCTTCTCCAATTAATATCTATTCATCCTATATGTACTAAAAAAAAAAGTAAAGAATTGTTGTGTGAACTCTTACATCATCATTATGACTATTTAATTTGTATTATTTTTTTATTATTATTTTTAGATAAGACCAGGCTTTATCTGTTATGGTGGGTTTTTTTTTTTATTTTCTCCAACAAGCAGATAATTAATTATTTATCATCTCATTAACATTCTTGTTGATGTTAAATACTAAATGTGCAAAGTTATTTTTGTTGCCTGATAGTGATTTTCACATCTTTTGATCTTTTTTGTTCCCCTTTGGTCATTATCACAGGTTTATAAGGCCCCAATTATTTTTAATTCAATGCCTCAGATACAGATCCTTTATTTCAATATTTTTAGAAGATGAAAAAGGCAAGATGCAAGAAAGCAAAACATCATGAGGAAAAAAAACCCAAGACTTTGAAATGTCTGATTTCAGTAAGCATGTTTTATCACCAATCAAAACCACTAGTTGTAATTTTTAATGTGCTCTGGTTCATATTTTTTTTAAATCTCTAAAGAAAAGGCTTTCCATAAATTTTGGTATCTTATATAAATACAATAAAAAAAATACCCAAATACATAAATAATTTTTAATAGCAATACTCACTAGATTCAAAATAGTACATTTATTATTTTATTAATTTTATTATTTAACTATTTAATTTTGTCACTTGTAATTATATGCAAATATTTCCATCTACCTCTCTATGGCTTTTCCCCAAATGCTGCAGGTTGCCTGAAGCTATTCCAATCTTCAGTGTAAGATTTTGACATTTTTAGGATGTGCTTATCAGCCATTCAGGTGAGAGGCTGCTGTGCAACACATTCTGCCCATTTCAGAAGTATTTTATGAGCACTGTTCTTGTGCATCTTTTTGCAGAATAAAAATCACCAAACTTGATGAGGCTATGAAAGACTTGAGCTGCATCTGAAAAAAAGAATAAAGAATTATCTTTCACATGTCAGTAAATCAACATTTATACTTACAAAATCCTTTACTAAAGTAGGTATTTAATCCATGCTACTAATTATAAGGCTGGATTACTAAAGATTCCCTTCCATCTGGGCTAGTTTCCTTCCAGATTTCAAGTAGCTCATCTCATTACATGATCACTGAGCCCAGTGAAACGGAATCTGATGGGGCTGGGCCACCCTTCTCAGCAGTGTTTGACTGTTAGATCAGTTGATTACACATCATATTATATATATCTCACAGTGTCTGATCTTGGGGAGAGGCTGCAATCCAATGCCTTATGGTGATATTTAGAGGAAATGTATGTCAAAAATCCAAACTGTGAAGTTAACTATGTTAATGAAACACCATTTACAGAAGTGAGGGGATAAAACTGTCCAGAAACTTACATTTCAGTTGCAGGATAATAAATTGTTTCTCCTCCCACCCACCTCCGTGCTTCGATAATAAAAGAATAAGTTAATATTTATCTCAAATTCATTATTTATGGTCAGTGGACTTGGTGAATTACTATGCAGAATTCAACTGAAACACAAAGGTGTGACTTCAGCACTCATTCAGTAACAAATGCTGGTGCTTCCAAACTTTTGTGAGCTGCTGCATCTCTGCAATGGAGCACCATTCTCAGAAAACAGCTTATACCACAACAGCAGAATCAGGGAGTAGGCATTTCATTGGATTATTTTGCTGCGTCTACCAGTAATTAGTTTGAGCCTCAGAATTCGGTAATCTACTTCTAGAAGGTGCTGCTACATCTACAAATTTTACCAAAGAGTAGATGTCATAGCATTTAAGTAAGCAAATTCATTTATTAAGCAATATTCTGAATAAAGATTAGAAAATGAATATTGTAACTTATGAAGTGCTTTAATATGTGCAATGTCTTTTAAGGCCTAACAAAGATGTTTTATATTTTTATTATATTCTTTATTTATGAGCCCTTTCTCTGCCTGTATTGTATAGATCCCTCTAGTCCCTCTCTCTTTCTGCTGCCAACCCATTCTGCTGAGAAAGAAAACAGTATTCAGCATTTCTGCCAGCTGCAAATGAACAGTGTTCATCTCTTCTATTTCATCTCAATTGTCAGTTGAGCAAAGCTTAGACAAAGCCTCTAAACTTTTCAAAATATCTAAAAATCTGAACAAAGGCAAGACTTTGACATACAATGCAGAGGTGTAGCATTTAATGTAAATCTACTGTGGAATGAATATTATTCAGAAACCACTCATTTGGCTAAGTTGATACACTTTTTCTTTCACAGCTTTCACTTTCTCTTCAAAATAAAGACTTGCAGATAGATGGTAATTTGTCACAATATATTTGTGTGCTAACTGTCCTTCCTGAAATAAATGGATTTCTTCTTTTTTTTTTTTTCCTCAGAAATAATCATCTCTGTGGAAAAACACACATGTAAAATATTTTCTGAATATTACACTTTGAAAGCTTGGAGTAACCTACACCTACACCTTGGAGTAACTTATAGTTACTGCTATATGCTAACATTTGTTTAAGTTTTTAAGTTTTGAAATAGCTGTCACAGTTGCAAACATATGTAGTGTATGACATTTTATTTCCAATATCCCATGTTAATTAAAAGCAAAGAGATCTAGAGATATCAGTATCAGAGAGATTACTTGTCATTCTACCATAGCAATATGTTGTACAGACTTTATGATGAAAATGGGATAATAATGGAAAGGTTACAAGTGTCAGCAGAAACAAATATGGAATTGGTGACAGGAAAGAAATCTGAAATAACCAACTAAAATCCCCTTGTCTTATTACCTGTTACTTGGGAGAAAAGACCAACACTCACATCATGACACCCTCCTTTCGGGTAGCTGTAGAGAGTGAGAAGGTGTCCCCTCAGCCTCCTTTTCTCCAGGCTCAACACCCCCAGCTCCCTCAGCCTCTCCTCATAAGACTTGTTCTCCAGACCCCTCATCAGCTTTGTTGCCCTTCTCTGGACACACTCCAGCACCTCAATGTCTTTCTTGGAGTGAGGGGCAACTTTAATTGTTAACAGCAGAAGTCAGCTTCTGACACTGAAAACTCTGGAAGAACTGTAACAACATAAACGAGTCTCCTCACAGTTACAAATCAACGCAGCTCCTCTGAAATCTTTTAAGTGCAACGATTGGTTAGAACTAAGGACATTACACCAAAAACCTTATGTAAAACAGAAAACATGCTTTTGTATGCAAAACCAAAGATTGTTGTCTGTAGAATTGAAACCTTAAGAGTCTAATCAATGATTATTAGGCCAGATTTAGTTATTACAGAACAAGACGATAATAAAGAAATTACTATTAAACGCTTTGCACTTTGCTCTTCTTCATTGAAATTCTACTTTACAGCCAAATGTATGTAGTATCTTACGTGTGTTGGGTTGCTATTCTTGTTTTTCTTTACTAACCATAAAACTGCTTTTTAAGCAGTTAAAGTGCTCTTAACTGACCACTGGTGAGCTCATTAGAGCTGTGGGATCTTCTATATCATCCTGTGCCTCCCCTTTCACACCATATGCCTGTACCCTTCTACACTGCATTGTGTCATTTTTAAGGCTGTTGTTGTCATGTGAGAACCTGTATTACTTTATACTACTAATACCGTTAGCATGATAAATATTTCCTTCTATACAGAAGAATTTATACTAGCATCCATAGAAAAATTATATCACATAATAATATAAAGCTAAATTAAAACTAAGAAATTGGTTAATAATTACCTGGTCAATAGAAAACTGATGGTATGCGTAAACATATCAAAGTCCCAAAGGCTTGAAGAGTTGTACAAAGCCTATCACCGATGGCTAACAGTGGCAACTCCGTATTTACTAGGCTACAAGGATCCAGCCCAGTATTTTATTCAAAGACAACCTATGGAATTCTTCCTAGTTCACAAGATTGTACAACATCCTTTCCCAAGTTTAACCCACCATGTTGGCTTGTGGACAGTTAACTACTCAGCAGTTCTCCAAAAGAAGGCTTTGCCTTTGTATCTCAGAACCTTTATCTGTTCCTCACAGGCTCAAGCTCTGCAGTAGTAAGAACTTCAACAGTTACAGGTGAGTAAGTAACTTGAGTAGCTACAGGTGAGTAATTTTTGTGCATTGTTCACAAAAGGGATTTTACCTAGTACTTCTGGATATTGAAGGAGTTTGCAATTCACTCCCACTTCGTGCTGGATTCACATACTACGAACAGTATTTCAAAGCCTGTCAGACTTGCAGAAATAACTAGGTCCTGACCCACACTTATTGAACAGAAGTGTAGTGATTTCATAAGGCAATTTGAAGAGCAATTACTGGAGGAAAGTTCCCTGGGTCATGCCTGTTCTATAAAATCTAAAGGAAACAAATCATAAGAATTCCCTCAAATCCTCTGTGCATTTCTGGCACAATCCCATAAATTCAGCAGCTGAGCTGCTGGCTTTTTTCATGTATCACGTAATTTCAACTTCTGTTTTATGTTAGCTTTACCCTCGTACTTAGCAGTCACCCATATCATCAGTGGTGTTACACAGAAGTAGATGTGTATCTTTCCTGAAAGCTAGTATGGTAAATTAACTGCCCCAACGAACCCCCAGTTAAACATATCTAGAAAGCCAAGGATCTATATTAAGGGCAAATATACATGTTAAAGTTTAGTTTTAGTTATGATTTCTGGAAGGGTTCAAAGGCTCTTGTCTGTGTGCAATCTTTAATTGATATTACCTGAAACCGGGAACAAATCACAATTACTGTTATGTGAAAACTACGTCAAGTAGGTGGGACTAACACTACTTCAACACTGTTACTAAGTTAATATTGCTAACATAGTGTATAGGGACTGGTATCGTAATACTGATCATTTTGGTTTTATATTACTTGTAATAGTAAAGCTACTACTGTTGGAAGTAGAAATAATGTCTTAAATTCTTCAAAAGAAAAGAGAATAAGGAAATCTAAGTCAGTCTAGAATTGAGTATCTGGACTTAGAGTTCAAACCATGCTAGACACCTTGACTCTGTAAAAAGTTTGAAAGAAGTCTAAGACAACTGAGAACAGAAACCGAAAGATGGATCTTAAGGAGGTGTGTTTCTACACCAAGTTCCTCATGGAAGCAGATGACTACACAGAAGTACTTCTAAAATACTTCCATAGTGACAGTCTTTTGTATAATTGCATCATACAAAATGCAGATTAAACCTTTTGTATCTGCTGAAGAATATTCAAAACCACAACTTCTACCTTTCTGGATAACAGCCTAAAATATAATTATTTTTTTTTTTTTTTCTAATGGGGGAAGAGAAGGACATTGTCCATTTTCTTCCTTGTATAACATTGTAAAGTTTTACAGGAAGAGAATCCAGATTCATATAACAAAAGAGAGAATAAATGTGTGTAACTGTACTTTTTTGGCTAGGACACAGACTTATTTAAAATAATGTCTTGTATAATGCACAGACAGCATTAGGATAGAATGGGAATGAATAGGATGCTATCATTTCCATAAATAAAATGAAAATTTTCACCACCACAAAAGAATCCTTAAACGCTAGGTCATATGGTGTTGTTTCACTGGCATGCAGAGGGGACTTCTTTTTTTTCTGAATCCATTTTTCCTCTTCCAGATACAGGAAGATCATCTACATTTAACTTTAACCTGAATTTCTTTCTGAAGTCTATTCTCTAAGTAGTCCAGGTAATGGGACTTGTAAGCAACACTTTGACTGTGATTTTAAAATGATTACTGAACTAATCAGTTCCATTCAGGAGTGAAAAGAACCAAATGGCCTTCAACAAGATGTGCCCAGCTACTCATAGAGTTGAGGGATACATACATACACTAAACTAAACTTCTTTAGGACCTTTGAAATTACAGGGTCTAAAGACAGCTGTTTGCTAGGTTTACATGCAACAATAAGCATAAATAGCAACCAAGAAGAGGTTTTTCAGTATCTCACTAAATGTTCCACTTTACTTATTGCTTTCCAACTTTATCGATAGTCTTTCTCTTTTTTTTTTTTATTTTTTTTTAACATGGTAAGGCTACTTTGTTCTGTATATGAATAGTTTCAAGAACAAACAAATGTAATCTTTGTAGGCTTTTCTGCCAACAATCCAACACCAGAATGAATTTTCTAAAGGGGTTATTCCAAGAATGAGAAAAATTGTAGTTTCCATGATTTCCCAGTATTTGAAATGTTCTTACTAGATGACAAATTATTTGATATATTTTTGTAGCTCATAAAGTAAAAAACAAACAAGCAAAACCAACAAGCATACTTGCAAGAAATTTAATAGGAGAACAATTTACCTATTTTCCTAAGAAAAAAGCCCACCTCTCAGTGAAAATGACATTTTATAATAAAAATGAAACTAGTAGCAACAAAATGGTTGAAATTTATTCATTTTACAACACAACATTTTTCTAAAGGAAAACTAGACTAAAAAGCATCACAATTGGAAATTTCATGTGAAACAATGTGTAGAGTACTTATTAAATGAAGGCAGTCACAGTAGGTAAACAGCTTTACAGGAATCGCTCTGGAAAATTAATCTTACTGCTAAGTGCAAAAATAAGCAATAAGTTAGGCTGATGGAACAACTTATGGGAAATATTATTTTCCTAGAACTGCAAGATAAATTAATCAACATACTAGAAATGTTGACTTCCTTGTATGAAAGGAAGACTAAGCCAATAAACTACTCAAAAAGTTTATTACTTATACATCACACTACTTGGAACCCCTCCCGTACTACCACTATGCTTCAAAGTATCATGGAACAAGCATTTATATATCTAGATATATCTATATATCTATTTATCTAGTATAATGACCCTGATAGTGGCATTATACTAGAAGTTGAAGGTGTTCCCCCAAGCCCCCTATTTCTTTTACCAAGTACTGTCCAGTACAAGCATCTTCTCCACATACTTACTTTCAAAGCATTTATCCAAGGATGCATTTTTTATTTGCCTCCAAAATCAAGCCAAACATTATAAGTTAAAAATGTAAGAGATTGAGTAATTGTTAAGTGTTAAGTAACATTTATAGTTTCTACAGAAATTACAGAAATTACAGAATACACTATTACAGGGTATCATTCCATTGCTGTTTCATAATGGACCATGAGGAAATAAGCTACAAGTCCATTTCAGGCAGATGAGTTATTTTATATCATTTTAGTTGTGTTCAGAAAGCATAGTAAAGACTGGTAGAAAGATGTAGAGATAATATTTTAAGAAACCAGAGTTCAAAACAAAATGTTAAGTTGCTTTAAAGTGTGTTTGTAGGTCTCATGAATAAGATATTGGCTCTAAAGAGCAAAGCAAAAAATAACAAAGCAGACAGGCAAGTGTTTGCTGATGGAAAAAAATGGTATTGCCATCTGAACAGATGTTTCTTTGAAAGCTTGTTGCAAGTACAACATTTTGAGAATTTCAGCCAATGGAATTATGAAGAGAAATACAAAATTAAAAGAGCCTACAGCTGAATTACATGTAACTAGATTTATAAAAAGCTTGGTGCATTATGAGGACAAAAACCTACAGTAAAGCAAAAGTTTGAATCAAAGGAAATACTTTTAGGGGCAGTTTTACTTTCAAGCTATGGAGTGAACAGTTAAGAAGCTGAGGCCATAAAGAGGCCCACTTTAGAATAAACCAGGCAGAGAAACTTATTCAAAAGAGAGCAGGAAAGGTTCCTACGCAAGGATCTCTGATTTAAGTTTAAGATCATAGAACTCACAAAATCACAGAATAGTTGAGGTTGGAAGGGGCCTCTGGAGATTATCTGGTCTAGCCCCTCCTGCTCAAGCAGCATCACCTAAGGTCCAGGAGCATGTCCAGGTAGTTTTTGAATATCTCCAGGGATGGAGACTCCATAGCGTCCTTTCCTCAGAGGAGAGATGCTCCAGTCTCTTGGTCATCTTAGTGGCTTTGTGTTAGACTCTCATGTCTTCCTTGTACTGGGGAACCCAGACCTGGACGCAGCACTCCAGATGTATCTCACCAGTGCTGCGTGGACGGGAAGGATCCCCTCCCTGGACCTGCTGGCAACACTCCTCCTAATGCAGCCCAGGATACTGTTGGCCTTCTTTGTGGCAAGGGCATATTGCTGTCTCACTGTTCCACTGGGTGAAACTCAGCCATCTATTTAAACTAAATAAAACCTAGACATAATTGGAGCAAAAGTTACTATTAGCAAACCTTTCCTGAAAATAACCCCTGAAAGCTCATATAGATTTATAACGTAGGAAGAGGGACTTACCTTGACTACTGGAAATATTCTAACTGAATATTTATTTAAAACTATTTACAACTATCCTAAAGTATAACTGTATAACTGTATACTCTTGTTGTAATTTACCAGATATTTTCACTCTTCTGTTTCCAGCTGATGATTCTCAATGTCGAGCAAACTTTTTTGAAACTCATTTCTGAGTCTGTGGCCTCATGGTTTGTGTATTAAGTTCCATCCCATTGGAATATTAACTTCATCTCATTGATAATTCTACCCCAGTAATACCTCTTTAAGTTCTAGATGATTAGTACTTCCTGCTTCAAAATATGTATTTTTACAAACCTGGTTTCTTATTTGGCTAGATTATGAATCCAGTACTTTTGCTTGAATACTTGGTTTATCCTCAGATTACATTTCCATCCCCTTCTTCACAGCAGCCAAACTAGATCATAGAATCTGTTAAAGAGATAAAATAATACTTACTGATGGGATAAAGATTTTGGTTTGACTGTTCAACATGAAAGATATACAGCCAGGTAATTTTTCATATCCAAGTGTTTCAGGATACGGGAAATTTGGGATTTTCTTACCAGTGTCTAAAACTCGATGTTATGAAATATAGTTGCTTTATAGAAAGGATGAATGTCTCGAAAGCTGAGTGACTGACCTCTCTCTCTTCTCACTACTCAATTATCAATGTAGTGGTGAGAAGAGAGAGAGGTCAGTCACTCAGCTTTCGAGACATTCATCCTTTCTTATGTTTCTGTAGAAAGTGGGAGGAACTACCCCTGAAAGTGTCCCTCTGCAGTTTAATTACTGAGAAAACTTAAAGTAGGATTAGTTTAAATTAGATGCTTATTTTGCAAACAACTAGGATGATGTGAATCTTTTCGATGTCAGATAAGAGTTCTTAGATAAAAATTTCAGTTGCCAGTTAAGATACATGTTCTCTATTTGCTGGAATTATTTGAGACAGTTATATTAGAGTTCTTTGAAGCTTTCATAATTTTGTGGTTTCTATGTGAGACACACTATTCAAGATGGACAGAATGAGAAAATTATAGGAAGCCAGTGGTCTTATGAAGCGGCAAGAATCAATTTACTGGACAAGATTTGTGCATTGTGTCTCTACTTTCCTATATCTGGAGCCTTATTAAGTTTTATGCCATTCAAAATATTTGTTTTTTAATATGGCAGAAGGATAAGAACAGTGATCAAGCTGATGACAGTACATGTCTGTTTTTAATGAGTGAATCCTGCTCATGAGAAACCATTTAATTTTAAGTGCCAATATTTTCCGTTTGTTGAAGGTTTTGTACTCCATGACTATGTTGAGGACTACTTTTGGTGGAGTTTGATGTATATGCTACTTGTCTGAACTAACTCCCACTGAAATGTTTAGGAGACTTCCTGAGGATTTCAATGGGAATTTGATTCATCCCTTTGTATCTAGTGCAACAACATACATGCTGGTAGGTATTCAACAGTTAAAAACAGGACCCGAAGCTCTGGGCAATAGTTTTCAATCCACTCCTCATCTCAGTGTTATTACCACAGGGATTCTAGGTCAACATTAAACTGGGACCGGTTCTCTTACTGTGATCTGAAATTCTCTTGGAAAAGGTTAATGGGGAGTAATAACTCTACCTGTGCCACAATTCCCCCCATCCATCTTTCTGTTCACATTTATACCAGGCTCATCACTGCCACAGGAAGGGGACAATGAAAAGGCTCAGATCTCTGAATCTCTCTGACTCGAGTATTGATCAAATTGCCTGACAGCTGAATGAAGTGCCGCACATGTATGCAGACAGACAGGTTTATAGAAAACTCCAGGAGTTTCCAGTCAACTTTATGGAGTATTTAGGCCAAAGGCTTTTGAGATACAGTGTTTCCAAAGACATTTTTGGCAGCTGCAGCTTCAAGTAATTTTTCAACAGTCAACATGTGTGTTAGATCTGTCTAGTCCACTAGTGAAAACTGAAGACTTTAGGTTTTAAGTTTGTTCGACAAGGAAGATTAATCAATCAACTTCCCCTCCCCTCCGATGTTACGCTTGAGTTAAATCTTTCCTTTTTGCACATTCCTTTTTGCGCAGAGGTTGTCCTACACTTTCTCAGTTCTCAGACTATATGTAGAACAAAATAAATTTGGTACCAAAGATTTAGCGAACTTGATTAATTTGGGGAGGACAGAGTAGAAAACAGTATGTTTATATTTTTGACTTAATACATTGCTTATAGTTTTCCATTTGTTGAAAATGATCATTTATAAATCTTGCAATTCTGTTTTTCTGATCTTAAAAACTTCCCTTGAAAAACACTCTCTCATTTCTTTCAAAACCAGAGTGTTTACAAGTAGGGAATACAATACAGCTTCATTACCTTGAATACTAACTCCAGTAATATCTAAGATTTTTTTTTTCACTTGAGAGAAAGTTTGTGCAGCTCTAAACATGATAAGTAATTTACAATATTTCTGGATGATTGATCATGACTTTTTGCTTCAGAAACCAAATGAACTGGAAGAAAAATATATGAATATTCATTTCTCCAAAATCATGGTCCGTAACTCTGTATGAGGCCTTTAAAAGCTATTACCATTTATATAGCATCATAACTGACATTTATAAAATGTTATAGAAGACAGACAATACAAGTAAATGGTCTGACCTAATCAGTCATGTTATACTTTTCAATCTTTATATTTTCCTTTTAACCCCATCTTTGTCTCAGAGACTTCAGACCACTGAGGAAATAGGTTTTCAATGTAATATTTCATCACAATTATATATCATACAACAATTACGTGAGTAATTGCTACTTCAGGTACTTTCAAAACTCTTGTGTAAACTATGGGAAATGAGTGAATATAGAATATGAAATAGAATATTTTTAAGATAGCTATCTCAAGCTCATTCTGAAAGAACCCTCGGATTGCAAATACTAAGTTCCTGTTTAACAATTTGAATTCTTAAAAAGATCTAATTCAAAATAAAATAACAGAGAAAGGGGACGTCTTATCATCCAAAAGACAACATTCCCTCCCTCTCATACTCTGATAAAGACCTACTAGCATGATTGCAAACCACCACTGCAAGCTCTAGTTAACTAGTCCTGATAAGGAATGAAACCAAATCAGGAGTAAATTTGAGTGAAGCAAGGATTCTGTTGCAAGAAATGAGATGATAAAAGACTAGATTTTTAATTTGTTTCCTTTTTTGGAGTTGATTTTGCCTCCTGCTCTCTTTAATTCTGACAACTTCTTAAGTTTCCCTTGTGAAAAAGGACCAATTCTCTGAAAGTTTAAAAAATAAACAAACAAACAAAATCTCCCCCAAAAATATCGCTACACTATACAGAGCCATTTCAATTCTGAGGATGGCAAAAAGTCAGTCCTGTGAACCACAGCAGAAAGAACACAGTTCACTGAAGCAGTAGGGCAGGAAATTTTATGTCCCGATTCTCAACACAACAAATATCCTGACTTCTAGAGGTGTGCGCTGCAAGTGCTTAAAATTAAACTCATTGTTCCCACGGAGTCTAAATATTATCTTTTAGAAGCACACACAGCAGCAGGGCAATCTCAAATCTACTCAAAACACGAACTACAACTGGAGAATACAATGCTAGGCTTGTCTTCTGGCTGTGATATCCTGTGGACTCTTTACCACCTGAGGCCTAAAACTCTTTAAAGATTTGTAGTAGTATTTTCCTGATACATAGGCTGAGCCAAGGATGCCAATCAGCAGCACACAAATTAAGGACATTAAAGGTGGAGCCAACTTAATCTTCTACTTTCAGGTACAGTAAGACAGCCAGCCCAGAAACAGCATCCCAAACCTTATTTTATTACAATCTAATCCTTAAACATTAGTCTCCAATAGGAAATTAACATGAAAATATTTCTGAAAGTTAATTTCATGGTCTTAATTTCCCCCCCTATACTCAACAATAACAACTTAAAATAAATTTAAAATAAATTGTTATTGTAATGGAACTATTTCCCCTCCTCCCAATTGCACTGCTGGAATAATGTTAAAGTGATTTGATTATATATAACCATTACAAGTTAGTAATATAGAAATATATAAAAATAATAAAAAAAGCTTGATAATTCCGCTGTCTATCCTCTTACTTTAATCCCATGAAATGCACAGCCTAAGAAAGTTCAAGGTTACCTTAAATTTCATATGCTTTTAATTTTCTAAGCTGTGATTTGGATAAATACAAATTGGTGTCTATTTAGCCAATGATAGAAAAAGAATTATGTCACAGTAGTTAAAGAGAGACTAAGGATGGAGAGATTAAATAACAGAGAGCCCCCACATTTTTATAAAAACAGCACAAAGAAACTAAAATGACAAAAATTTACAGTCATAGAACAAAGGTTATTAAGAAAACTTATTTTGCTTCTGTGAGTTCTGTCCATCCAAAATGTGCAATATATTGCATAGATAACCCATTCAATGTCAAAAGATAAGGCAATTTCTAACCCACAATGAAAAAAAAAAAAGGGAATTTAAAAATAGGCCAGACATAAGCCTTAGTCAAGTATTTTAACATGTTTTCCTCACACAACATTTTAGCCAAGAAATATGGTCAGTGTATACCAACTATGTTTGCAATTTAAGTACCTGTGCCAAGAGGTGGGACATCTTTGATGAGATCAGGTTGCTCAGAGCCCCATCCAGCCTGATCGTAAACGTTCCCAGGGATGAGGCATCTACCACCTCTCTGGAAAACCTGTTCCAGGGTTTCACCATGCTCACTGTTAAAAATTTCTTCCATATATCTAGTCTAAATCTACCCTCCTTTAGATTAAAATCATTATGCCTTGTCCTATCACAACAGGCCCTGCTAAAAAGTTTGTCCCTATCCTTCCTGTAGGCCCCCTTTAAGTACTAGAAGACCACAACGCTCCGTGGAGCCTTCTCCTCTCCGTGCTGAACAATCCCAGCTCTCTCAGACCGTCCTCAATAGCAGAGATGCTCCATCCCCTGAACATCTTTGTGGCCTTCCTCTGGACGTGCTCCAACAGGTCCATGCCCTTCCTGTGCTGAGGACTCGAGATCTGAACACAGTAGTCCAGGTGGGGTCTCACCAGTGTGGAGTAGAGAGACAGAATCATCTCCCTTGACCTGCTGGACACACTTCTTTTGATGCAGCCATGCTCATCTCTTGCCTTCCTTAATTAGAGCTGCTCTGACCTGTTCTACTGCTCTGACAAAATATTAAAGAATTATTACAGGTTCTCTTTTCCTCATATTTTTGGATTACTGTTGTTGGCTCTGATAGGGATGGTGATCATCTGTACATGAGACACTCTTTGAAATGCATAAAATAGCTGTCATAATCTTATTTTTGCTCACCCTGGAAATCCTACAGGCTACCAAGTATACTAACAACTAAGTAATTAGAGGAACTGTATCCTGCCACCGCTTCCTCCAAGTATGATAACTCAGTTACAGAGATAATAACAATTGCTAATAGCAACTGCTCAGTCAACACCTCTGCTTAATGCATTTCCTCTCCTTAGGATTGTAAGCAAACAGTAAAATTATTCAATTACTTATATTCAAAAGACAATGCACAGTTCAAGCAGAATTTGCGTAAAATTCAATTTAACAAATATTTTACTGAGTTAAAATTTAAGTAATCCATTTCTAAATGCCCACCCAGCCACTCACTCATCCCTCTTTCTCTCCCTTTCCCTCAGCATTTATTCCTGAGCATGATGTCATCTGGAATGCAATGTCAATTTGGGGCTCAGTTGTCCCAGCTATGTCCCCTCCTGGCCGTTTGTCCAACTCCAGTGTTCTTTACTTTGCTTGGGGGGCAGGGCAGAGTAGGAAGGAGACCAACATTGTTTTAACCACAAATCCAAAACACAACACCATAGGGGCTGGTATGATGAAAATTAACCTGGTCCCAGACAGTCTGCATAGAGAAGGACATGATTGACATTACTGATTCCAAGACCAAATAATTTCCTGTCAAAGACTTAAGGTTTTGTGTTTGTTTATCAATTCCCTTCGTTCCATCATGACCAAACCTTGGTGGACATTTGTTTCAATAAATGAATGCTTAGAATCATAAGTTGAAGGCTTCAAAAATCCATAGGATGTAGACTGTAAAAATGTGTTTGATTAAAGTTTGGAAACAGAATGATGAGTACAGACTTCTGCATCTAGAATTCCTTCATTGGCTTTAGAGGAAATGTGTATTAGTATAAAGATACACACTGTATGGACTGATGAATTGACTAGGTCTTAAGGCTGAAGGGTCTGAAGACAAAGGAAAACACACGTCAGGAAAAAGAGCTATGAAATCTGGACCTTACGATTTTCATAAGACAAACAGGGCAATAAATTCCACTACAGCTCTCATGACAGCACAAGACATGTAGCATCATTAGCTCTAAAATGTGTTCTTCAAAAGTCATAATGCTCATGCAGTGATGATCTTTACATTACCATGGCAAAATTAAAACACTGCATATGCAATTGGACTATATTGCATGTTTTTGTAAGTTTTATCTAGCTCTTCAATGTGTGATTTGGAAAGCAAAAACCCAGGGCAGTAACCTCATTAATCTTACCAAACATATTTTCACTTAACTCTGTAACATTTTTTGTGATATATTTATTGTTGACATTTATAGTACCTGGTGCATATGTTGAAACTGTTATCATGTATATAATCATGTGCAAAAAATCCTTAAGGTACAAATTTCACATTTCTGCTGCTTTCCATACCATAAAACCCCCAAAATCTAGTGAAATATTTATTATTTTTTGTTGTTATTCTTAACGGTAATAATAAACATTTATGCAGTGCTATAACTTGGATTACTTTGAGTTTTAATAGAAACTTGAAGTAGTTGGGAAATCACCATAATTTAGGCAAATAGAAAAAAGGACAAAAATTAAATAAGCTACACTTATATTAGCAAATAAAAAAAAATATTTTTTGTTAAAGAGAATAAAGTGGGAAGAGAAAATATGGACACATAGAAATTCTTAGAATAAAGTAAAATAAAGCCAACTGGGATATTGCTATGATACTATCCACCAGATCAGGCAACTGTAGTTATGTCACTTTACAAAGAAATTCTCTTTACAAAGAAGCCTAAAAGCCACTGTGTTCTCTTGTTTTGGAGATCCTGCCAGAATTACAGATACCATAGCACATTTGACCAAATACCAGAAAATTTGGAATATTTCCTGAGATTTCCACCCTATTAGCAAAACCAAGAATGTTTGCTTTAAGCCCTTAAAATCAAATGCAACACTTTCTAGCAAGAAGGACCACAGAATAAAATCCATATGAACAAAAGTTCTGAAAAAAATGAAATATTAACAATTCAGACATCGATTCTAGGTTTGAACCCTGTACTCACTACATGGTTATTGCAGACAATTTTAATGGTTTTCTTCATTCAAGTCCAGTAAAACACCAGCAGGCAACATCAGTTTTTCCCAGAGGAAGACAGGAAAACAGGATTCAGATAAATAATCTCTCACCATCTTGAATGCTTGTTTCTAATAATATACACTTCAATAATAGTCTATTTTTTACTCTGTCCCAAATAACTCAGAGAAATTGTTGGAGGGAAAACAGCCACTCTACCGTGATTAACCTTTTTATCCATGCAGGTGGATGTACACCATATACTAGTACCGAGACACCAGCAGCACTTCAGGCACTGCCAGAATAAACAATGCATCTGACATCTTAGTCATAGGGGACTATTTGTGCCTAAAAGCAATTTAATAAACTCAGATAAAGAAGAATGGAAGGAATACTTTTCAGAGCACTTGAAGAACCTGAACAACTCTTTCCGCAAACCTTTACTGACTAATCAGATATCATCCTCTGCTTTCAAGAGCACAGAAGTAGGGTCATTGTTTTGTCTTTTAAAAGAATACAGTGCATGAAAGCTTCTAGACCTACAAAATATGAAAAAAAAAGAAGTTAAGAAACAGAGAATTATTCCCTGCACCACTCTCTATCCTTTGTATGATTTAATAATAATAATAAAAAAAAGAATAAGTATA
Organism: Calidris pygmaea; assembly: GCA_003697955.1. Lineage (NCBI taxonomy): Eukaryota > Metazoa > Chordata > Aves > Charadriiformes > Scolopacidae > Calidris > Calidris pygmaea. Next base: position 2,767,271 of record QJSC01015167.1, on the reverse strand, counting down.
AAATCCTGGACTTGTAACATCTTGAGCATCAGCGTACATCTCTTTCTCAGAGTCCTGTGGAAAATAGGAGTTTTTAAGATTTTGTTTTAGTTGTGGGCTGATGAGCTAAACAGTATAGTAAGAATAAGGAAACACATTCCTTTCGAAAAGAGAACTTCCGTGTCTGCCTCCCACCTCTCTCTTTCAATCAGTGGGTTTTATACTTTTTTCCTATGGAAGCAGGGTTTGAATTTAGTTTGTTTCCCCCCTCCCGCCCAAACTCTTATGCTCACCTTTCTCTTTAAGAGACAAATCATGAGGTATAAATAGTTTGACAAGAAAACCCCTTTGCCATAACACTTGGTATTTAAAGAGCGGCCAACTCTTGTGATGAGGTAATTGGGTGCAGCGTCTACAAAATCAGAACCACATCACCACTCTGACATAATCTAGAGTTTATTAATTAAACATATTGAGTATAGTAGTGCAATATCTAGTCAAGTGTTCTTAATCCTACACACCACATACTACATCCTGCAGCCACAATCCCTGCTCTTCTGCTCCAGGTGAGATAGGCAGCACAGGACACTCATGCTGACTGCTCTATATTCAACAGCAATTATCAGTTGTCACCGTCTTCACCAGCCTTGAATATGTCACCGAAGTGTGAAGACAGCAAATGTCACATAACATGACAAAGTTTGTCTATTTCTTCTTTGTTTTCCAGCTCATCCTGAGTTAATTGAGTCAGACTTGGTAAATTTAGCCAAGGTCTGGTTTATTTGAGCTGGGATTTAGGGTAGGCTTCATACCATGACAATGTTTAAAATGAAGTTTGCCGCAATCTTTTTAATTGAAAATAAGCCAGCTAAATATTAGATCAGGTTTCCTGATATTCCCTAAAAAGAAGCGTAATAAAATAAGATGTGGGTAATTTTGCAGAGTCAGGACACTACACATACAGATAGTTTAAGATTTTAATGCAGCTAGTTTCATAAGAAGCCTTTATAGCCCAGTCCAATTACATCATTGGAGATAAAAATCAGATAGAAGGGCTCTCCCTGGCTTGTCCCAAAACTGTCAGCTACGAGGTAAAATAAGAAATTACATGTATAAACAAAATCAAGGTAAGCCAAGAGAGCCTTTATTTTTTTCTGATCAATTCTTCCCTTTGGGTTTGGACCTTTCATCACATCACTCCATGTCTGTTTACCCTTTGTGATGTATTTTCTTCATGGACTCTTCTGTCCCACTGCCTTAATGTGACAAGTATGCAATGATACATTCCCAGGCTGCCTAAGTTTACTTATTTCCCAACAGCAGCTGCTTTAATGCTTAAGACCATTAAAAAAATTAATAAAATAGTTGGTACATCAGTTGTGCATTATATAGCATGTATATTATAGCAACAGTAGGTATGTGGTGTGATAGGTGCTCCACGTAACACTGAAGGAGGACACAAGATCTGTTTTGGAAGTCTCAGCCTGAATGGAGGGGAGATAAGAAAATGCAGCTTTATTGCTCAGTGCAAAACAATGGATTTTGGTACAGAAGTACCACCAATATGGGCCAACTTTGTTTTGATAGATATCATGGAAAACAACTTTTCAAATAAACAAGGAGATATCTTTAAAAGAGGAAAAGTACAAGCTTAATCAGGAGAAATAGGTTGGCAAGAAGCATAAAAATTGATTTTAAAATGTACAAAAGTTGAAGGTAGATTCTGGCGGTGGGTACAAGGTGTTTCTTAGTACTCTGTTACGTGATAGAAAGGGATGAATGCATTACACTGTTCAGCTTATTGATATAGTTTTCCAAATTCAAAGCAGTTTCGTTTTCTACTAAATTACTTCAAAGTTCCATAGAGCATAAGTTAAATAAGTGCTAACCTAAGTCAAATTCTACAAAAACTTTACATGTCACTGTGAAAATTTTATCTACAAAAAAAAAAGTCAGTTAACTAAAACAGCCAATGGGTAACTGCACCTAAAATTAAAACTTTCAATTATATTTATGGCCCATCTATTTCAAGTTTTTACCCACAGAATAGTTGACAGATCAGTTTTATTTATTTTCATAAGTCTACAGATTAATTGAGCTTTCTTTTAATTTTCATGTTGAGCAGTCATGTAGTTTGTAAACATGTAGTCTGACTTTCAAAATAAAAGGCCCATTCTTGTAACTTATATTTCCGTATATATTTGAATATTTACTCAATGCAGTCACATCATTCTATAATCTATTTCAGAACTGTTTCAGCAATGATATTTTTTTTCAGCCTCTGTTTTCAAAATGAGTTTAAGTTCCCTCCCAGCTCTTTGGTTCATACCTACATCTTGTTATATTAAAAAAAAAATAAAAGTCTTCCAAAAAACCTGTTTACATTAACCATTTAACTATAATAGCTGTTCTAAAGAAGCTATGGCAATAGTGTACGCTTTTCTGAACGGAATTAGAAGAGATATTTAGTTCTATTATAAAATGTTCTCAACAGTATTAAATCTTATTTTAATACCTCATTATATTTAATATAGAAAATTTATGCAATTCTAAATAAGTTACAGGCATCTTTGATATTAGTGCAAGTGGATTTTACCCATGTAGTAAGATTTGCCGTTTTGCTCTTCTGGAGAGAGGGAAGTTTTCCCTCTAATGCTCAATAACATAAAAAAGATTCAGTCACCTTGTCAAAATGCTCTATGGCCATCTTAGCAAATAACAGGCTTTCTACTGTCTCTCTTAGGATATAGATCTAAGAATGATTCAAACATTATTTACCTCCAAGATTATCAAGCATCTAGACTGTCAGAAATTAAAAACCAGACAAAAAACCCTAGGTTGTCCTACCTTTGGCAGGATGCTGCTCCAGCTCCTGTTCAGCCCAGACAGGCTTCCTAAATAAGACAGGAAAGTAATTTTTCCATCTTAAATATGTTAAATCTTCCCAGAAGCTTTCCAGTTCTGAGCTTCTCCTTTTTATAATCCACACTTCTGGTAACATGTGGATTTTAAGTGACTTTGTGATATTGCTTGTATTCCCAGAAAAACTCTTCACATACACTTTAAGTATTATGGGATTTTAGCACTTGCTTATGTGTGACATCTCTTGCAAAAGAGAAAAAAATAATAAAGCTCTCAGAAACTTTGTTTGGTACCTTGGAATTCTCTCCCGGCTGTATCTGCTACCATGAACTACATTAAAGTCATCCGCCATAAACTACAATTTGAAGAGTGAAATCTTTTTGCCAAGTGGCCCGAGACTTGTTATAACATGAAAGTAACTTCTTGGTAGTTTCTTTGGGACAGACTGAATCCAATTAGAGTAATTGATTCTGTGTTTAGTTAAAGGTATATACCAATCATCGGTATGCACTCTACTGCATTTTTTTTATTTAGTTATTTTATTGAAATTTATTTATTATATTTATATGAACAAAGGCATAGTATTTCAATTTAAGTCTTTACCTAGACACTCAGATACTGTGCTTGCTAATGTCTAAGTTCTGCTATTATGAAGAAAGAGTTCTGCCATTGGAAATTATCACCAAGAAGTTACAAACATGAAAGACCCGCAGTGAGCGTTCCTTGGGAGAGATACTCATTTGCTTCATCTCCATCAGAAGTGCCAGTGGGATAAATATCAGAAGTATAATTTGTACTTTCTTTTCAAAAATATACATCGACTTTTGCAAACTTGTCTGCAATCCACCAAGGAACAGATAAGACATGATAGATTCCCATGACTATATTGATTTGTTTGGACTACAAATGTCACATGAATCACTGATGAGATTAGTGAAAATAAATAAAATATCAAATGCTGGTTTTACTTATTTTGGGGCCTACAGTGTTCCTAGTCAAAGACACACCAGTGAATGGAGAAATACTTTTGGTGAATGCACATAGTATGGAGAATGGACAGCTGCACAGAGAAGGCAAAGAGCTGCTTAATTACTAGAAACAAGCGTTGAATCAAGGAGTCTTGAAAGCAGAATAATATGCTTTTAAGTTCAAGGACAAGTAGTAACAAATTATGTCAATCCAAATACTGATCTACTTCAGCCCCTTGGCATCTTGTGTTTTACTTTGGTTTCTAAATGAAGACACAAACACCTGTTCTTGCAGCAGGTGGTATTTGTTTATTATAGCTCTTCCTGCTGAGTTTTAATCAGCCTGCAGCTGCAGCATCCAGGGTGAGTAACAGTTTATAACACCAGATTTTCATATATCAGCAGTATTGGTCCAGAAAAAAATTTTCATACTTTGTTTCCATCATATGTTACCAATCGTGTAATTTTCTTCTCACACTCCAAGTTGCTAATTAAAGAGTGAATTCATTTATATTGCTAGTAAATGAAGTTTCGAACATTGTGCCCTGAGGGTCATACTCGATTATGTCCTCCTATTGCAAAGTCTTCAATTTTTGGAAGAATATTCCCAAACCTCTGCCAATTTGTACTCTTGCCATTCTTTACTTTGAGAAATATTGTTCAGGGAGAATCAAGAAGCTTAAAAAAAAAAAAAAAGGGTAAGGAACAAATTAACAATATGTAAATCTCTCCATTCAGATGCAATTGAAATAAGAAAAAAGTACTCATGGGACAGGAGAAGCAGAGTAAAAACTTTCTATACAGAATTTTAGAGTAAGAACACTGACGCAATTATACAGAGGCATTATTAAGAAATTTTTCCTATGTATTCATATACATTTAAAAGTTCTGATCTTTATTAAACAGTGTTTTCTATTCATGATCAGCATGTAAAGTTACTTAGTTATACTTATTGACTGTGATTAATAGAATGAAGTCATGGGCTTCAGACTGCTTGATGCTGTGCAAAAATTTATTAATTTTGCTCAGTATTAAGGCAACTGTTCAATAAAGCTTAAAGAATACAAGACTGGTTTAAAATAAAGGAAGACAAGGGTTAAAAAGTGAGATTTTTATGTGTGGAATGATCAATAGTTGTCTCAGTGCATCAGCTTAACTTTTAAATTTCTGTGTTTTTAATTTCAAGTGAAGTTTCAAGGAAGGAGTTTGAAAATAAAACAAAATAATAATAAAAATGCCTCAAATTGAGTGTTTGAGAACTTCTTTTAAGAGGAGAAAAGGAAGAAAGTACACGACTTCAAAACCAAATTAAGTGACTACATGAAAAATCTCATGCAGATAAAATTGTAGTACTAGTCAAAAATGGACTTCTGCGTTATCAAGCAGAGAAAGCTTTAATGTCTTCTACCAGAGTGAGATATGATTATACAATGCCAAGGGTTTCTACTTCTGCGATTGGCATTTTACAGCTGTAAAGATTCATCTCTTCAAAGAGATGACATAATCTTATAATCAAAGAAGTCAGTCTGACCACAGAACATATGGCAAATATAACATGAGAAAGGCAGGAGAATATCATGACATTGTAAGGTTTACACACCACATAAACAGTGCTCAGTTTTTAGCAGTAAACTCGAGCCTTGTAAAATCACCCAGATGAAGATGAAAAATGAACTGTCGTATAATCCCTGTGATGTTTCACAGGGTGTGTTGAGTTTTGATATCATCTCACAGGATAATCCATGGAATGCTTAAAAAGGCAAACACTGCCTTACTTCATATCACAGAAATATGAGGTACAGAACATATTGGAAAACAACCTATAAGCTTAGATTCACCCTCATAGTCAAAGCATATCTATACAAGTTTTCTGAATTCAGATCAGAAATATGTTTTTTAAGCAAGTTTTCTTATCATTCCTGCTTACTGGGTTTGGATTTCAGTTTTAGAATAAACAAACTAGAATCTTTGCAGATGCAACTAAACTGATAGATGTGCTCCAGAAGCACATCTAATGAGCACAGGTATTGAGCTACTCAAACTAGCCTGAAGTGATATCCTCTGAATTATACCCAGTGCAGACATTGGCTTTTAGCAGCAACAGAATCTCTCCTACTGCTGGAGGTAATTGAGATGAACCCAGCCAAACACTCTTGTTGATCACTGGGCTGGATAGTGATAATCAAAGACCATAAGACCTGCTTTGTGTCATACAGACAATCCTCGTCTCCAACAGGAGAGGGGACATTATGGCTCTGTTCACTTCCCACTGACCAGTATGAGGGAACAGCTTCTGGAGTTGTCTTAATGGCCCTTCTCTCTCTTTGACTCTCACTTCACTCCAGGAGGAGGCTACTCAAAAGAAATCACGGTTTCTACCACCATCACAAACATATGCAACTCAGCTAACTTGCTCAGCAGCAGACAGAGAGCTTGCACGACCATGGTTGCATGGAACACCACCCCCCTTCATTAAGGCCCTTCCTTACCTGAAGAGATGCATCAACAGCCCCCAATATTTCTATGGCAGTAATTCTGTTTCTATTTTTCAGTTTAAGTACGTGAACACTTTTTCTGCATGCCAGAGTCAGATTTTCTCTTCGTGTGCTGAAAGGTGTGATCAATATATGTCAGCAAGACAGGAAAACCCATTACACCATTGTTAGTGACACAAAATGGATCCCACGGGGCTTTAGACACAGCACAGTCATCCATTAAGAAGGGAGTCCTACCTTGAATCCTGAAGTCCTCTCTTACCTGAAGTCTTCTTGCATCTTCTTTGGAAGAGTGCTGGTCACCCTAGAAGAGGGTGTGTGTGCTTACAACCCACATGTCCCAAAGAAGTGTGCACACACATAACTATGTGTGCAGATATAATTTTGGGGAATAGTTATGAAAAAGTATTTAGAAATGTGTAGGTGTTTATTAACATTTTGAAAGTGACTAGTATTGCAGTTTCTGTTATATCACATATCGATTCTAAAAGTGAAATTCACTGATTAATTTATGGATGATATGTAGTTAACCAAAAATAAAACACTTTGATTCTGATTTGATAAAAACTGTGAGTTTTAAGCAGGTTTTTTGAATAAATTTGATTGGAATTGTATTTTTTTGATCATTGCGACAGGTTGGGTACAGTGATCTAGAAACTTATAGTCATACATAATAAATACCTCTTCACACATTGCTCTGAACTCAGACAGGCATAGCTTGTATTTTATTCAAAGATGGGGGAAAAGAAAACATCGGAGACCAACCACTTTCTCTTTTTCATACCAAATTCTGAGACTCTGAAAGAGTTTTAATAACACGTGTTTATACTGAGTATGTTTTATAAAAACCTACACAATAAAAAATTCCTTCCTCCTCATGCTCTTCCTCTGCTCCAGCATGGGGTCCCACCTATGGGCGACAGCCCTTCATGAACTTCTCAAATGCAGGTCCTGCCCATGGGGTACACCATGGGTCCTTTCCACAATGTTCAGACATTCGGGAAGAGGCTGCTCCAGCATGGCTCCCCCACAGCATCAGAGGTCCTGCCTGGAGATGCTCCAGTGAGGGCTCTCCTTGAAGTCACAGCTTCCTTTGGGGCACATCCATCTGCTCTGGCATGGGGTCCTCTGTGGGTTTCAATGTGGCTATCTGCTCCACTCTGGACCTCCATGGGCTGAAGGGGGACAACCCATGTCACCATGGTCTTCACCACAGGCTGCAGGGGAATCTCTTCCCTCTCCTTCTTCACTGACGCTGGTCTCTGCAGGGTTATTTCTCTCACATGTTTTCACTCCTCTCTCCCAGCTGCTGCTGCACACTATTTCTTTTAATCTCTTTTTAAATACATTATCACTGAGGTGTTAACAACATTGCTGCTGGGCTCAGCTTTGGCCAGTGGTGGGTCCATTTGGCTGGAAAGGTTCTGTGCAACAGAGACAGCTCCTGGTGTCTTCTCACAGAAGCCACCCCTGCAGCCCCCTTGCCTGCTACCAAAACTGTCACTTAAAACAAAGGATATGGCAGCGAGTGCCAATACTCTGAAAACAACAAACTCTGAAAAGCCAACTTTCCAATGGAAGTGCTTGTTTGTAGTTCTTGTTAATGCAACATCACGAACACAGTATCATGGAATACATCAATTTAACCATCTTCATTTAGTTTGAAGTTTTGTTATTTTGCAGAGATTTCTACTGCTATTTTGTCAGTGTTGTTTCTCTGAAGTCAAGTGTTGGGGGTTTGGTTTTGTTTTGGCTTTTTAAAGCTTCATTGTTTTTTTTTATTATATTTCTAAGACATGAAGAACTTTAACATCCTGAGCCCTGACCATCAGAAATGCCGTAAAGGAGAGCAAATAAAGAATAGATATGTGGCGCTTAATTAGACACCAAATTAGGACAAGTGCTATAAAGGAAACAGTCATTTCAAGCATCCCTTGAGAGAAGAATGTCAATGATCAATACAGTTTTTCCTTTGTGAAGGGAGGGGGGAAGATAGAAAAGAGAGAATTGAAGTCTTTTAGTCTTTCTTTTGTTTAGCCATTCTTCAGTCATTCCTTTGTACTTCATGGTGGGAAATATAATAATCGTTCCATTTTAAAGTATTAAAAATAGACAATAGTAAAGTGTTTACACTAATTATGATATGCTAACATCATTTATTTAAAAGCATGCAGTTAGGTTTTTTCTTTTATAAAAAAAATTGTTGTCATCCAAGGTATTATCACGATGAAAGGTTAGATCTGTACTAAGAATACTGCATAGAGACACAGAAAGCACTGCAAATTAATTCATCATTATTTAGCTTTTGCTTCTGCTTTTCATCATAGATGAAACAGATACAGTGAACATTTTTATCCTTTCTACTAGCTTTAAGGCATAACAAGAACCTCACACAATAAAGGGTCACATGAATGGGCATTGACAGGGACAATATTTGTCCTGGGAGTGCTTTCTTTCCTGGGACAAAATTTATATTTCATTTTGTTATCAAAATAAAACTTTAAATATGAATCTCTAATATTAAATACTGTATATCCTCTCCCCCAAAAAGTTAATGCTAGAGCTGATCCAAAAGCCTGAGCCAGAAATTGTTAGAAAACAGGAAAGGATCATGGGAAAACACCACTGAATTTGTTCTGTTAAGATCTTGTCTTAGACAACTTCTGTTGATTGCTTCTGAAAACATGGTACAGGGCCACAAGCATTTCAGACATGGTTAGAATTGGTTTCTCAGTTCATCAAGAAAATACAATAGCTTAAGAAGTCCCAGGCTGGGACAAATCTAAGACTATGTAAAATGTGCAGTTATCTGCTTGTCTGTTAAACCCAATAAATGCAAAGCATACGAGAAGACTTGGAGCCGTAGCCTTGAAAGCACCTGGGAAAATTGAGTGGTTTTGATGAAAAGCTTGGGTCAAGGTTCTCCGTCAACTGAATCCTGGCAATTACAACACTTCCCAAGCACATAGAAAACATGCGTGGTACACAGGAGATCAGGCAGCAAGGCTGTCTATTAGCTGTCTAACAGACAGCATCAGAGCTGCCTATTAGCAGACCCTAAACAGATTGTTTTGAGGAAATCTTCCTTCATAAAATAAATTGAAATGGAAATTCAATGTGTGTGTGAGTGTGTGTATATGTATGTCTATAATTATATACATATAAAGACAAATATGTACCATGTTTTATCAAGAGAGATATATAAAACACTACAAATATATTCTTATTGCAGTAAATGCTCCTCTAGTACTTGTTTGACTCACCTTGACCAGATTTACAACTTTTACGACAGGGTATTGAAAACACTGGCCACATATATTGCACAGCTGGCATCGTCCAAGCACGTCCTCTCCAGTAACCCAGTTCTTATAACACACCACTTACAAACCCACCAGGCTTGAACCAAATCCAGGTCACGATGCATTGTATTTGCTGTATTAATTAGCACCAGTTCAACGTTCTAGTTTAACTTCATTAACTTAGGAAATAATGATTCCCTTAAAGGAAAATATGAGCTACACCTGATTAAATAAATCCTTAAGAAGTTGAGATCTTTTTGAAAGGGCTATAGACAGTCTGAGACTGAGCTGTGCAAAAATATAAAATACATGACTCTAAATAACTGATATTATGAAAATGGAATCTCAAGAATTCTTGCTAAAGTGATGCCAGATCACTAGGTCTACATCTCTGCCGCAATTTGAAGTTCCATGAGACATTGCAATATTCAAGGAAATATGAGAAAACATGGTTTTTAAAAATCATAGAAAAACTGCTTGCATTTTAGAAAGCAGTCTGATCTATCATACAACTATTTTTCTTAAGGTGGATAGCATTCCAAATAACCTTGAATATCAGATAAAGATCCAAATTTTAAATTTGGGAAAAATAAAGGATCTTTGGCACATTATAAGAATTCAGCCTGTTCTCCCTCAGAAGCCACAGAACTTCATCTTGAATTGCTCTATTAAGTCAGAATTTGCTTCAACAACAGCCTATCCTCCAGAAAGATTTTTTGTGATGGATTTATAATTAAACTATCAAACTGGCATGCAGCTAAGACCTAGATGGCAATTTTATGATCAGTACCCTATTCCAAATCACCTTCTTCTCTCAAGCCCAAACAACTATATATCATGGTCACTTTTTGTTCAGTTTCAAGAAGGGTTTTAAATCAGTCGTCCAAACCTATCCAGTAATAATTCAACTGTTCTATAACTATGCACCTGAAAGACTGCAATGATTACAAACTTTAGGTTTTCACTTTTTTTTTTTTTTAAAGTTAAATATTTCAGTGTCCTTTAAACCTCTGTTTTCTTACTTTCTATAGCTACACATGCAAAGGAAATCTTTAAGTTTTTTGTACATACCCCAAAAAATCAGTTTCACAGGTTTCTGCATATAGATGGTCAATCACTGGATGGCAAGCTGAGCAATTAATAACAAAGGAAGCAATATTGAGTAAAACTCCATAAGTTTAAGACAGTAGCTATGCAATATGTCACCTGCTTAATGAGAAAGTGGTCTATAGTCTTTCACTTGTTGCCCTTGGCATATGCATCCACATAAGAAACTTCTAGAAAGAAGCCCAGATAATTCATCAGTTTAACACCAACCCCCAGAATGTCCTACAAAGATTGGATGGGATCCCTGGTGAGATGTGGATTGGCACAAGATAGATGATCTTTCCCTAATTCCTTTATAAAGACTTTGGGTGTTTTGAATTTCACATAGTTGTTCGTTTCAATAACAAAGGTGGAGTAACATTCTACCCTCCATCCCCATTCCACTGTAAATTATCACATTGCATTTAACAGAAGTCTAGATTTCATATTAAGGAAAAAAATCTCCATTTTATAAGTCATTGTTTCCTTATTCCCCAGGAGTAACTTGCAATCCATAGTCTACAGACAATTCAAAAATTAATATGTTTTAAGACTTGAAAGAATATTACTTATAATGTGCATAACAACATTTAGTTCTGAAAATAAATTTCTTTAAGATAAGCTTTTTTTTTTTTTTTTTGGAGTAGAAAGACATCTATATCTGCTAAGAAGTTGGACATGAGGTTCTTAAGTGCTTTCTAAATCCATTTGATCTTTTCAGTGCCAAAACAATTGTAGTGAAAGTCTAAAACATACTGCCAATGACATTGCACCAGAGAGGAGCAATATTATAACGATTTTCTTAAGAAGGACAATAGTGATTCTCTAACAACTATGGCAATGTGCAATGAAGAAATATATGTTGATTTCTCCTTACTCACTTGAGACTTCATCCTGAAGAAGCTGGGATCAAATTAACCCATTTTAGAAAGCATTAAAGTTCCTCTAAAATAAAGACTGCAACAAAGTGTTTTTATATTCTTTATTTGCTATAAACACAAGCCTATGCAGCACCAGCTATTTTTCTTCATTTTTTTCCCCATGCTTGGCATATAGGAAAGCATAGTGTGCGTTAAAGCCATGAATATAGTATAACAGTTCTCCATATTGTTATATAACATTAAGGAGTCAAGCACTCTATTTTTTTTTTTTTTAATTAAGTGGAATTAGCAGTTTAAATGCTTTACAGCAGGTCATTGCTGGGTCAACATATCTGAAGACACAGGTTTAAAGATGGTTGAGCAATTACATTAGTTTTCTTTAACCACAACAGACATTTATATTAAGTGGTTTAAGTATTGTTAATTAGTCTCAGCATTTCCATATGAAAATAAAAATACCACTTGACATTTCTAGAGTACTGCTTGGTTGCGGATTTTAGAGTGGATCTAGCAATAAATTCATTTGGACTTGGAAGTTCCACAGTTGCTTAGTGTAACAGGTCAGATTTTTCCTAGTTGTCACACCTACGACCATCACAGAATCATGTCAGGGAAATCACTACCAGTTTTCTCTTAAGCACTCTCTAGTTAAGGAATAGAGCAAAGGTATATAGATTGTTATACATCCAAACCAGCTGTGCTCTGAGCCAGCACCAGTCCAAAAGCCAGCCTGACGCCAATGAAACAATACCAGGCTGAACACTAGATGTAGGGTGTTAACCTACGTATTTCCTTAAAACATTTTATGTATATTCCAAGAGACAGCCGGGTCGCATAACCCACTGAGACCATACCAGAGAGAAAAACAGTTGTTTGAAGCTATCCACATAGACATGCTTCCTCAGACAGCATGAAACGCAAATGCATGCCACTAATTCCAGAGGACCTGCTGTCTATTCCTCCACTGCTCCCAGGCCTGACACCATTATAGAACTACATTTTCCAGCTTTTTACTTCTACAGTGATTGGAACCAGAGTCTAAGTTTCTCTACACCTGAATAAAGCCTGCTTACTTCCTCTCTCCTTTTTATTTTTATTTTTAACCCTACATCCTCTGTTTCTCCACACAAGGTTTTCCCAAAGTTTCTTTTAACTTTTACATTGGAATAATCTTGCTTCTTTCCTCCCTATTTTAATCATATTCTTCCTGGACAACAGCTATTTCTACTTGACTGATGGGTGACACATTAGTTTGATACTCAGTTTCTTTGTTAGTTCCTTCCCAACTGCTGTCTTTGAGGATGGTGTGATTTAATAACAGAATTATGATTACATGCTTCAATGTTATTTGAGCTTTCAGGATAGAGTGGTGAAAAGTGAAAACTTCTTGATTGTATTCCGTATGTGGAGACTTAAAGTGACTTCATTCATTAACAAAAGGAAATCAATGAAATGCTATGTAAAATCAGGTAGGTAGATATGTAGAAACATATCACCATAATGAAGATGTTAGTATATGTTTGACATGCTTCCAAACTGTCATTAAAGACCAGTAAATTATGATCATGTAATGTGTTTTTGGACTGGGTCAGTATGTAAAGAACTCAAAAAGAATTAAGCAGCATTAACTGCATACATTGCAGTTAATAGGAAAACATAAAATGATACTAATAGGTGAAATTATATTCAGAGGAGCTGTGTATGAATCCTAGGAGAAGACTACCCTATATTTATTAGGTATCATATGAAGTGGAATGGCATGGCAAGCTTCAGAAAATTAAAGAACATAGGGTTGTGAGATTTTGATAATATCTACTATTTATTTTCTTTTCAAAAGCACTAGAAAAACTGAAGTATTGTGGTACTACAAAACTTGAAAACTGCTAAAAATTAAAATTAAAATCCTTGTTTAGTGCACTGAAATTCTGTAAGGCAAAGTCCATTGAAGTGCATGGATAATTAAAGTTTTTATATAGATAGAATTTCCAAGGCTAAAAAGATCTGTAATGGTCGCTGAATAATACCTTCTGAATAATGCAGATTGTTGACCCATGTCTAGTAATTTTTTCATCAAGCACTTCTAATAGTATCTGTCTCAGCTATCCTGATCTCAGCCTTCAAATAGTAAATATTCTATTGCTTCCCACATAAGCTGTTTCAGTGATTAGAATATTTGGTCTTATTGAGCTGATGTTACTGAAATCTGTTTATCTTCTAGAAGCTGGGTTGTCATGTTCCATTATTCTAGATTGCTAGCAGCCAGTCTGCTGTTAGCAATATTTGGTTCTTGTGGGTTCTTGTAGACATTGATCAAGTCATCTCAACATAAAGTAAAAGTCTTAGTTTCTTGCTATTAAATATGGTTTCTCTCACTTATATCATTGTTGTAATTTTTTTAGCTATAACCTTTTTACTTTCTCAAGCTGTCATATCCCATATTGGTCTCATTAAATTATTATTAATTATAATTGATTTGAAAGGTAGACAGAATTCCATTCAGATTTAATATTTACATGACATTTTTACTAAAAGTGTAGATCTTACTGCAAGTAAGAAGCCTTAAGCATTATAAAATCCAGCAAAATATACTGTGCTCCTGAAAATGTGCTAAAACAAATTTGCCAGAAGAAATTTTAAAAAGATGAGTATATACATGATTGAAAAATAATAATAAAAAAAAAAACATAAAAAAGGGGAAAATCTATTTTGTTCATGCTCTTCTCATTGTGTCTTTGATTTTTATTACTAATCTTATAAAACATATTTGGGAAATCTACTTCTGCTACTGTTTGCACCAACAAAGGTGCGGTCAAGCAAATTGACTGAAGACTTGACTTGGAGTTATCATTGCAAAACAGGCTTAGAGAGATTCCTTTAGCTTTATGTCCTTTAAAACCTAACATCTACAGAATTGCCATTTTCAGACTACCAGATTGCCAATGTTTACACATATATATTTAACAGTGTTTGACTCAGTACTTGGGATTGCTCACACGGTATTCATATGTAAGCTTCTGAAGATGTTAATATTTTTATTCCTCATTAATAGTTATATGTAAATTTAATGTTAATACTCCCATAGATTCTAAATTACTCAAAGAGAAGCACTTATGGCAAGTGTAAACTTCAGAAAAAGAGCTAGAGATCAGAGCACACAAATGAAAAACACTGAATGACCTTCAGTCTATAACTGAAAATCTTAAAAAGGCAAGGAAAGGTAAGCTTCCTTTAATTTTGATATTTCCGTGTGGATTCTTCAGTGCTATAAGAAGTCTCTTGTCTCTCTGATAAACACATATACATACCTTATATGTACACAAGCGTAAACATACACTGTATGTTCTCTGCTTAAAGCAAAAGCTCATGAATTGATAATACTATTTAAAACTTCAGAAATACTTGATTTAGGTCCCATCTTTAAACACAAGCTCAGATCTGAAGTGTTTGCTCAACATTTAATTTAATCTTGATTTTTTTTTGTTGTTTAACTTTGATCATTTATTTTCTGCTTAAACATAAATATATATTCCATAAATTTTTCCCGAGATTTGCCTCATGTAAATCTTGATTAGAGTAACAGAATAAAGTTGTAAAAGATATGAACCTTCAGGCTGGAAACATACAGTGCTAGGTTACTGTGTTACTCTAATAGGTTATTTTGTTTCTAATAACTTCTTTCCAGTCATGACCATTAGTCATATTCACCAACGTTATTCACCAGATGTTATTTATATCAAAGTTTGCTTCAGCCTCATTCTTTGGGTCACTGTCAGCATCTTTGTCTCCCTCACTCCATCTCACATTCTCATGAACATATTACTTCTGCCTTCTTCAGTTTCCCATAGTTTTAGATTCAAATGTAAGAAACTTACTCTATCACTTTCTTTTCTATAAATTCTATACAAAAATACATTTCGTGTGCGTGTTTTTTGTATTCATTTGTATATCTGTTTTAGCCCAAACACTTATAAAAAAACTACTAATGGAAATGGAAGAGATTTTTTTTTCTTTTGTTGTCTTCTTTTCTTAGTTTAAATTAAACATATTTAAGTATTATATTCTTCCCTTCTTCAGTTCTTTGGTGTGGCTTGGTGCCATCATCTTTATTATTGACATCTCTGTCTTTTTGGCTTATAGCACATGAGGACGTAATCTAGGAGTACAAAGTTTTGAATAAGTTCTGAAATCTGTAGTGAATTTCAATTTAAGTGTGAATCATCCCATTTGTTAGCATTTACAAAAAAATTGATCACTCTACCATTATTGTCACAAACCCAGTAATACTGTCTAGTATTTGCTACCAATGTTTTACAAAATCCATCTTGCTCAGCTGTTGTAAGATATAAAATAATCAGTACTTCTTTGAAAAAAATGTTCCTTTGCTGAACAATTCCCCTAAAGGGTTTTTGTTGGTTTCGTTTTTTTTTTTTTTTTTTTTCTTCTAATTTAATTATTTTGTTATTGTCAGGAATTCATAGAATTAAATATATCTTCTTGTTAAATTCTATTGAAGAATAACCTTGTTTTCTTTTAACAGAATTTAAAATATCTCACAGAGACTGCCTCTATCATTCTAACTACAAGTATCTTTACTGGCTCATCTCTTATTTAATCTTTACACAGCACTCCAAGGATTATTTTATTTGGATGGAACAAAATCTCTGGGTGTGCAGAATACCATAGCACTTCTAGTCATGTATCTTATTGTTCATTGTACTGGGTCTGGCTGGGATGAAGTTATGAAGTCTTCACAGCAGCCCCTACAGCACTGTGCTTTGCATCTGTGGCTAGTACAGTGTTGCTAACACAGCAGTGGTTTGGCTCCTGCTGAACAGGACTTGCACAGTGTCAAGGTTTTCTCTCTTTCCCCCTCCCCAAGTGAGCAGGCTGCAGGTGGGCTGGAACCTGGGATGGAACACAGCTGGGACAGCTGACCCCAACTGACCATAGGGATTTCCCATAGGATATGATGTCATGTTCAGCAAAAAAAGCTCTGAAAAAGGAAGAGGAAGGAGGGATGTTCATGGTTACCACATCTGTCTTCCCAATCAGTTGTTACATGTGCTGAAACTCTGCCTTCCAGGAAGTCGTTTTACTTTTCTTATTGAACAGCCATTATCTTGGTGCACAAGTCTTTTTGCCTTCCTTCAACTTATTTTTTCCCATTCCCAGGGAAAGGGCAGTGATTGAAAGGAAGGATAGGGGTTTGGCTGCACATTGGGTTTATGTAGATCAAGATTTTGGTAGCAGACAGGGAGGCTGCAGGGATGGCTTCCATGAGAAGACGCCAGAAGCTTTGCCCACGTCATACAGAGCCAGTTCCAGCCAGCTCCAGGATAGACCAAACACTAGCCAAAGTTGAGCCCATCAGCAATGTTGGTAGCACCTCAGTGATAATGTATTTTAAAAAAAAAAGATTTAAATATGCTGTGCAGCAGCAGCTGGGAGAGAGGAGTGAGAATATGAGAGAAACAACCTCACAAGTAACAGAGCCTTTTCTCTATTTATTTATTTATTTTTTTCATATTGTTGATTACATTATGACCTGTTGAAACAAAAACTATTTCTTAGTGTTTGTTTGGAGTTTACTTAGAATTGCATACAGCAGGGTTGGGATCTGGATAAGAATTTTTAGAGAACAACAATAACAAATAAAATTTGCTGTTTGTCTTATCAGCATATCCAGATATGAAGGAATTTCCACTTAAAGAAATTAGAGTAACTTCTCCAGATATATCCCTTGATACATTCTAACCAGCATATTCAGCTGGTCTTGTGAAATTTTAGTCGGAAAACTGCTTTGAGCTGACACATTTCTAATTATATTAAGAATCTGTTTTTCAAATAAAGCTCCAAATTAACAGATATTAACTCAGACCAGTTCAGATTTGCCTCAAGTGTATTCTTAACCTGGCATGTCAAACCTATCACTGTGTAGAGCTGTTCTATTATGATTTTTTGTTTGTCTTAATGAAAAGGATGGCTTTTCTATTACAAATAATAGGAGAAAATGTTAAAAAAAGTGAAATCTGCAATAAAAGATATACTATGTCTAGACTGGTATGTTATTATTATATGCCATCAAGCTTTTTGGACATATCTCTATAATGCAAATGTTTGTGTGCACTTTCTACTTTGGGAAGAATAGGTTATGTAAGCTGAGAAACATTCCAGATATGGCCTTATGTCTCATAAGTACATAATGAGCATTCTTGCACAATTATTAAGATAATTAAATATTCTGCCAAATTACATTCTAGAAACAGCTTTTGTTATTGTTTCTACGAGCAACCCAATAAACTGGAACAATTGGCATTGTCAGAGAAGATTACTATACCTCATGTGTATTGCAAAAGAGCAGGACGTGGTTGAAAGAAAGGAAACTTACACAGAAGCAGTTATACCGATTACTTCTTCCATTTCTATAGAAACGAGGAATCTTTTCTTCTTGATTCAACTGGCTTTGTTGGTGAACAGGAAAATTTGCAACTACCATCAAAGAAAGGCTGTGGTTTAGGATTCTTTATATCTGCAAAACTAACCAGTAGTCTACATGATACTGTAAGCCACCCAGAGCTGACACCAAGTCCTCACACAGTTTATACTCAGACTTGACACATATTTGACCTAATATTTAATTTCTGTGTAATGGTTGAAGAGAATGATCTCTGAGGCTTGTACTTACACAGAGTCTAGGCCTTTTCTGCTTCTCACACCACCCCACCAGCAAATAGGCTGGGAGTTCACAAAAAGTTGGGAGGAGACACAGCTGGGACAATGAATGAATTTCTTTTTTTGCTTTGCTTGTGTGTGTGGCTTCTGCTTTACCTATTTAACTGTCTTTTTCTCAACCCATGAGTTCTCTCACTTTCACTCTCTCATTCTCTCCCCCATCCTATTGTGGGGAAATGAGAGAGTGGCTTTGGGTGCTTAGCTGGGACTGGGGCTAAACCATGACAGGTTGCTTCAAAAAAAGACAATGATCAGGGTGGAAAATTAGAGCAATGTGTCATAGATTTACTGGGGAAGAGAAATGAATGAGAAATCATTCCAAATGTGGAAATGCACACTTAGGATCTGTCTTAGGCTGTGTAGCATGATGCTCATTTGTAAGTTATGAATAAGCCAAAAGGAACCCTTTATTCAAGTGAGTTAAGTTTCTAATGTCAATAGCTATGCCACTAAATATTTGCATAAATGAATTCCAGAACTCTAAAACAAGAGTCAAGAAATATCAAAACAGTAAATGCTGCAGCCAGAATGTTAAGGGGAAAACAGTAACACCATTGATTTGTAATAGCATGCTAAAGCTTTCTATATAAATAACAAAGATAATTTGTCCTTTCAAGCTTTGCAAGCAACAATCTCCAGCTTTTGACAAGACTGCAAACAAACTCTTAGTTGGTAATAATATCAAGATACTCGAAATAAACATTAGAAAAAATAGCACATTATACTCAGTTGCAGGAAAATCAAAGTAACACAAAACTAGATGGAAAATTCTGGGAGGAATTTCCAGGAAAGGTAATACATATTTCCTTATTTTATGGATCTGAGGTTTGGATCCAGTGGGACATGTTTGCAAACAAAGCTGAAATATGTAGATATGGATGTGTGGATTGTTGTGTTACAGGAGGAACAGGGTAAAGACTCGTATCTTTATAATAGCAATATTATCAAGGGTTCCAGCTTTAGACCTTAGGCTACAGTCTATTTCTGTATTCCTAAGAAATAGATGGTATGCTTCTGTTCTGTACACATTTGTCTTTTTCCTTTCATTCCCAAATTTTCACCGTCTCTTTCCTATTTATCCAAAGTTTATTTTCCTTGTACATTCCTTGATGAAAAGCATGTTCCTATAGTCTTCCAACAGCATAAATAATCGTTTTCCCCCTTCAAACCTATTTCATCCTCTCATTCTCCTTCAAGAGGCTTTCTGTGTTCTGTTGTTTGCCTTGAGCTCCTTTTTCATTTCTTGCAGACTAGGCATAGATGTTAGCCTTGTGAGTGATAGCTAATTGGGATGGAATAAAATGAAATTAGAATAGAATAGAACAGAACAGAATGGAACAGAACAGAATAGTTGGAAGGGACCTACAATGATCACCTAGTCCAAATACCCAACCATTTTACGGCTGACCGAAAGTTAAAGTGTGTTGTTAAGGGTATTGTCCAAATGCTTTTTAAACAATGACAAGTATGGGGCATCAGCCACCTCTCTAGGAAGCCTGTTCCACTGTTTGACCATCCTCTTGGTAAAGAAATGCTTCCTAATGTCCAGTCTAAAACTCTTCTGTTGCAGCTTTGAACCGTTCTCACACATCCTGGCACATGACACCAGGGAGAAGAGATCAGCATCTCCCTCTCCACTCCCCCTCCTCAGGAAGCTACAGAGAATGATGAGGTGACCCCTCAGCCTCCTTTTCTCTAAATTAGACAAACACAAAGTCCTCAGCTGCTCCTCCTAGGACATGCCTTCAGCCCTTCCACCAGCTTTTCTCTGGACACATTCAAGGACCTGAACACCCTCCTTCACTTGTGGGTCCCAAAACTGCACACATACTCAGGGTGAGGCCACATCAACACTAAATACAGCTGGATAATCACTTCTTTTGACCATCTGGTTATGCTGTATTTGATGCACCCCAGGATGCAGTTTGCCCTCTTGGCTGCCAAGACACATTGCTGATTCCTGTTGTGTCTGCTGTCAAACAGTACCCCCAGGACCCTTTCTGCAGGGCTGCTCTCCAGACACTCCTCTCCCAATTTATAACTTCTGCCTGGAATTAGTCTGTCCCAGGTGTGGCATTTGGACTTGTTAAATTTCATGCCATTAATGAATTCCCAGTACTCCAATCTATCTAGATCCCTCTGCAAGCTCTCCTCTCCCTCAAGAGAGTCAACAGCACCTCCCAGTTTGGTATCATCAGCAAACTTGCTCATGATGTATTCAACTCATGCCTCCAGATAATTGATACAAATATTGAACAGAACTGGCCCTAGAATTGCACCCTGAGGAACACCGCTGGTGACCAGATGCCAGCCAGGTGTAGCCCCATTTACTATAACACTTTGAGCCCTGATGTTCACCCAGTTCTTTGCCCAGCAGACTGTATATCTGCTCATCTCACAGCCAGACTTGTCCAGAAGCATGCTGTGAGGGACAGTACCAAAACCCTTAATAAAATCCACAAAAACTACTTTTTGAAGTACACCCGTCTGTCGTTTGGTAATTTTGAAGTAATTCTTTGTACAATCAACTTAGTTCCTCACTCTTCTGTGATCTATGCAGATAGAGGCAGTTAATCTGTTCCCAAAAAAGCACTGTGGTTCCAGTTAGGTGAGAAGCAGAAAAATTCATTTGGGTGTTCTATCTATCACTGCTTCTTTCCTTAAGCAGGGAATACTCTAAATTATCTAGTATAGAAGGGTGCATCTATACTGGTGTAACACACCTACACAGCATTCGGGTATATCAGCTTGGTACCACATTATAAAATGTGGGTATTTACTGTGCAGCCTCAGGGCTCAGACAAATGATCTAGTCATCCAAATAATCCGAGATAATTAATTGGCTATGTTCTTAGTTTGCCTCTGACAAACGTGAAATGACATCTTAATGAATGAAAGTTAAGACGTGCTATCTCAGTCCAGTACAGCCAGATACCAGTTTTTTTTTTTTAATTCAGGCGAGGTCATCAACCAAGATAAACCAGATATTAGCACAAATCTTCAGGCTACTCTTCATGTAGGTAGATCTACCCATTAGGGGTGGTGGCAATGCATGGGTTCCAATAGTCTTATGAAATGTCTGTGGGTTTGGATTAAAAATTATAATTTTAATATCTTTGTTTTTTTAAGTTGCTAGACATTATTGTCACAGAGAAAAGTTGAAGTACAGAAGCCTGAAAAAAACCCCAAGAAAGTTAAAACCAAGTAACATTTCCAAAATCGTTTTTTAAAGTAATCCCACAATTTCCAATACAGTCCCACAGTTCTGATGACAATGATGTGTTTTGGGGATTTCTGGAAGTTTTTGCACCAAGTTTTGGCTGTTATTACCTATCTCATTCATTCCAAAAATATATCATTCTGATACAACAGAGCCTTCCCCAGCATGAAAGAAACTTGTAAAAAATTGAAAAATTCATAGGGTGCACAGATTTTTTGCTGGTGGACACAGTCAATATCTGCCATATCCAGGTTTGTAACATCATGATACCACTGGAAAAGTCTTGTAGGTATTCTTTTCTGTATGAACACGTATAGCTTGGGCAAAATTTTTGCATTAACTTCCAGAATGAGAAATGAATACCGCTAACTTCTTCAGTTTTCTTAGGCAAATATTTGAAAAATGCAGAAGAGGTAGGTGACGAGCAGATCTAAGTGAACAGTTCCATCAAGCAACTGAAAAATCTCTTCAAGGAGCAGGGACTAATAGAGCTGCATCGGTAAGGAAAGCTATCTTTTCACATGGACCTATGCTACATTCTGTATCCCAAGGCAATAACTAAAGATAGAAGAGATGGTGCATATGAAAATATTATTACATTTTCTCAGTATTGTCTGTAAGACAGGAAATGGCACTTGAAAACATTTTTTTTTTTCATTTTGTAGTGTTGCTATAATAGTTTAATTGCATTGACTGCATTATTTGAATACTTTGGTCTTTCGGGTTAAAAAAACGCATATTGAATCTGAGAGCATTACAAGAGAAGATGATTTTAAGTCCAACTCCTTTTTACTAATAAAGAAAGTAGAATGAGATCTTGGCTCTTAAAAAAAAAAAAAAAGTACTTTATCAAACAGCAGGGGGCAATGAAACATAAATCAAAATAAAAAAGCTCCTTTACAAAGCAGAGGAAACATAAAATAGAATATTATTACCTGAAAGTTCTGTTTGCTTTAGTGAATGTTTAATGAGCAGATAAAAATACAATGGAGATTTTTTTTTAAGAGAAAAAGGAGAACTTTTCATGTAACCTACAAAAGTATATGACCACAGGTATATGTAGGTTTTGATATGTCAGAAGCTCAATAATTTTTTTCTGTAGAAATTTTTAAACATTTTTAAGTGGCTGCTAGTTTATAGCTAGTGGCTATAAACATCCTTATATATCTGTAAGTTGAATGATATAAAAGCTATATGGAAATAAGATTCCATTGAAAACAAGAGTTCAGTTTCCTCTAAAAAAGCACATTGTAATAACTTATCACTCTTTCATTGCAGCATATGCTTAGTGTATGTAATTGCATTTTTCGTCATTCTTATTATTTATACAAAACAGTGTACTACATAGACATTTGGGAGCCTTATTTATTATCAAAAGTGCTAACTAGTTTCAAATTTAAATGCAATTACCCATACATGCTGCAACTCATTTTCACAGCACATATTTCAGAGTTAAATGTGTAATTCTACATTTTGTCATTCAAAGGAAAGATTATCTTCTCCTTAGCTTACTAATATATTGAGTATATAGCACACACTTTTCTGTCATATAGTCGCTTATGTGAATAATTTGTGCCAGAACTTCTTAGGTTTGTAATGTAAGGCCTTGAAGAGACATACTTTTACTGGTGGTACAAACATCCCATCTGTCAGAAATATGAATGGTGATATACATTTATAGTAGGAGGAAGGAAGGCATTTACATATAGGAATGTTAAAGCCCCCCACAAAGGAAAAAAAAAAGGAGTTGTGTCAGTCATCGTACCCATTTTAGCAGCTGCATTGCAAGGGAAGAGTTTGCTGTGAGTAAAATCCATGAAAACGCCTGAGAGCCAAAGCTGACCTATTCCAAATGCCAAGGCAGTGTTAGGAGATGTTCTATATTTTTGAGAGTCTCCTCAAAAATAAACACTTTCAGAGGATGCAAAACTTTCCACTAGAGCTAGCACTTAGTTTGTACCAGCCTTTACTGCCTGTAAGTAGCAGAAAGGAGGAAATTTGCCTCAGCCCCTGCACAGGATAACAAAAATATCCAGTTCCCTGGATGACTCCACCATAATGAGTTAATCTGGTCATGCCTCTTACTAACTAAGTCCATGCCTGCCAGAAAACTAGGTGAAAATTAAAGATGTTTAGTTTATTTCAATGAAAGGATTAGGATGAATGTTTATGATTGATATTAATAAATGAAAAAAAAAAAAAGAAAGAATGTCTTTCAAATTGGTCTTGGATCCTTTCTGATCTTCTCATGTGAACTTACTCTTTCCTGAGGTAGAAACTTTTTAACCTACTTGCAGGAAAACTGGCCCTTTGTTGATTTCTATTACCTGTGACTATTAGGTTTAGTAAACAGGGCCAATTATCATTCCGGACTCCCCCTAACTGCCTCATCTACGTTGCTACAGACCACTTTATGTTATTTCCAGCATTCCTTTTCTTCTTCCTAACCTTTCTCTTTCACCTATTCTGGTAAATCAGTTAGGTTTCCCAGTTCTTGCACTAAGTTTCACAGGGAGCTCGAACAAGTCCAGCAGTCAGACATGTCAGCGACTCTCGGCGGCAATGGGACACGCAGGATTGTTTCACTGCTGCTCCTCTAGTCAGAAAGATGGGAAACCGCAGTAGGTTCTTTGACATAATACACATAATCTCCCCTGAATTATGGGGAGATTATCAGATGTAATATTTTTTTCTGCCATTTTCTTTTCAAAAGCAATTAGAAAATTTAACAATAAAAGAAAACATAAAGCAAAACTAGGAGATGCTATCTACATGTAGTGTTATGTATCATGGTATAAACAATCTTTAAGGCTGTAAAATGAACAGTTTGTACTAAAGCAATTCACACATAGAAAACTATACTGTATTCTGACAACTATATGCTTCTTTTCTTCAATGACTTATCCTCATACTCCATACTTTGTATACTTTTGTCTTGGAGAGATAACTACTTCTGTCATTGTCAGGTAGAAAACACTGAGAGGTTGCAGTAATATTGCATGAAGAAGTACAAATCTGTCATCTCCTAATTTCTAGGTGTTTAATTCTGCAAATTTAAATATATTAATTTAACATATTTTTAAAATTTAATTACAAGTGCTTTTTTTACAATTTTTTGTCATATAGTTATTTAACGGAGTTATGATAGTGACATTTTAATATTTATGTCACTTTATTATTCTAAATAAAAGGCTTATGTAAATATTATTTGCTGTATGAAAGAAAATGATCTAAATATTTTAACCCTGTGAGGCAACAAATGACAACTTAAAGGCCTTGAAAGCTGTGTTGTCACTGTTAAAAACAGGAACAATTGTGTTAATTTCCAAGGAATTTGGATTGCTTCCTATGAAGACAAAGCTTAGAAAACTTACAGTCCCTATGATGCCTAAGTTTCATAAGTGTAATTATGTTAGTAATGGAAAGACAATGTATAAGAACATACTTTGGAAATCTTATTATGCATATTAAACATTATTATGTCACAAGCCATGGAAGGAGAGGGCATATAAGTGTTACAAATATCAAAGTTGAAGAAGGAATTAGAACAATGATTCTTTGTACCCAGTTGCAGTCAAAATCCCTTCTGTATAGGGATGTGTACTTAAATGTTTATGAAGCTATATTTGTTCTAACCAATAGTAGACCATAACTTTTGCAATGTTCTAGATGTAGCAGATACGCTTCTAAGTAGTGTCTGTGATATGTCACAAACGCTTTATGTTACATTTTTGTATTCTACTGCAAAGCTCTAGTGTTGTCATATTACATATTTAGCTTCTAAAATTGATTGATTGCTTCAGAGAAAAGTGTATATGGTATTCTACTTCTTATCTGAGTCAATGTTTTACTCAATACTGTGAAGTAAATTAAAATAAAGTGTTTAAATCTACTGCTTATGGTAAAGAAGACCAAATCGCATTCTAATAAATGTGAAATACAACTTGTCATGTTCCTTTCACTTCGTAGAAATGCTAGCACAAGGCTTAGCCAGTTAAGTCTAATATGTTGACATTTATTTTTGCTGCAATAAATGTTAGGATTATATTTTTGCATTAAATTCTGGCATTTTTAAAGATCACGATGACAAGTAATTTATTCTTCAAATCACTCTGGTTTGTTTTTACTTTTTGAATATGGATTTGGCCATGTGTCTCCAAGGCACAGTACAAAGCATATTTCATATGTTTTGCAACCTATTAGTTTGATTTAAATCCACCTTTTCTGTCAGGATTTATGCAAGCCTTTCTTGATGTTATTTGCTCTGAATTATTGCCCAGAAATAATCACACTGAATCCAATTTCACACGGGCTGTGTGGCCTACGAGGTTTGTCACTGTAAAGCTTTTAAAGTTTTTTTCAATGGAGGTGATTCTTCAAATTTGTTCTAAATACAGCATGGTCTTGTTTTATTTTCATATTTACCCCTTCCTCTCAAAGTATGATGAATTTTTTTGTGTGGAGTAAGTACGTAGTGATCTGTAAGGAAGAGGGAGAAAATGAGATTTTTACTCTTCTTTAAAGAACTATAGAATTCTAAAATGTAAAATAAATGAAGGACCTACATACAGTTAAAACTGCATGCTTTCAAATGTGTTTGCTCTTTCAATAAATGTGCAAACTTTCTAAATATTTTTACATATTTGCATGTCAGCTTTCAATGGTTTGAAAATGAAATGTGTTCCTTGGAAGGAAATGTGAATAATAATAATAAAAAAGGGTTCTTGAGTTTTGGAATTATGCTAAACTTCTGTGCTCAAATGTCTCATTCAGAACTCACCCCTATAAAATCATCCACAAGTTTTTGTTTTCTAAAACACTTAACAAAAGCCCTTGCAATATTCTGCTGCTTGGTTTGCATATCTAAGCCTGCCCAGAGGCAGACTTAACTTACATTCTGACTATTTGACTATTTCTGATTATTTACTTTTACCTCATCTTCATTGTGAACAGGTACACATGTTGGCAGCACCTGCACTGCAGGAAAAGCTTATTTACCCTCAACATTAAAACAAATTAGCAACCCCCCAAACAGTTAAAGCTGATAAAGCGGGTCCTTTTAATGGTTTCCTTTTTCTGTGGGCTTGTTGTTTTTGGTTTTTTGTTTTGTCTTCAGAAACCATTTTAAATTTTAATCAAATACTTACAGGTTCCTTAATTATATGTATTGTAAATCAATAAAGCCATCAATCCGCAGAGCACGGAGGTAGTTCAGAGGATATGATGTTTCTCCAAGACAACTACAGTACTTATTTATTCACGACAAAGGCAGCCTGATATGACAATTGTTATATATTTCTCAACTCCCTGATCTTAGAATCTGACTGCATGAGGTCTAACCACCTTAAAAATAAACAAGCAAGCAACCAAAACCACAAACTCAAACATCATTTATAGCCTTCACAGCAGTCGATAGAAAAGCTTGGGAAAGAAAGAAAAGGGAGTCTAGAGACCTGGGAAGTAGAAGACAAGTGTTAAGAGTTCAAGGATTAAGTTATTTGTCTAAGGCTATGTCTACACTTCAGCCTGGATGAGAGTAATAATAAGAGTAATAATAATAATAATAAGTATATTACTTATTATTACTTATTACAATAATAGTAAGCCCACACTCAATAAAGCAAAGATTTGTGAGATTATACTTCTTCAGAAAGCTTCAAACTACATGTATAGTGGGGACTTTACACCCAGGAGAACAAATTAAGACTAATCTGAAGAGAAGTCTTCCAAACAGCATATGATGGAAATAAAATGAGCCCCAGCATCACCTTTGATCTAGCCATACATCCCTTTTGTGCCGAGGTATTTCTTAAAGCAGTCATGGTTTTCTTCCACCAATTCATTTTGCCTAATGATTACAATGATTTTGTCAGAACTTAATCTTCAGTGTCAATCTTGAGTTCTGTGCTTCTTTCTACAACCCTCTCTTAGCTTCTCACATCATTCCTGTATGTCAGCTACAGACAATCCATAACATTCAATGCTGGTAAATATGCAGATTACGTGATCAATACTGTGCTGACGTCCAGTATTGCCCTGTTTATACAATGTATTTGCCCCTTTGGTGAGTGTCACACTGGGAGCTTCCTGTTCAGTTGACTTTTCCCCGTGACTTCCAAGTTCTTTTGAGAAACAATGTATGGAGTTTCCTATGAATTACAGTGAATTACAGCTTACACATTACTAGATATATGACTGAGGTTTAGTTATACTAGAAAACAATTTGCTTGCTTTCCTCATCCAATCCATTGATACAGATCAGTGTACATCCATCACCAGCTCTTCATCTCTTCAGAAGAGTTTCCTCTATCACTCAACTAAAAGGCCAAGACTCATCCAGATCAGGAACTTGCCAAAAAATACTTCCACTAAAAGTCTTCTGTTTATTATTCTACTTCTGAGATGCCATATGGGTGTAATTTGATTATTTTGGTTTTGTATCACAGTCCCTCGGTAAATTTCTGATCATGTTCCTCCTTGTGCATATGAATATACAAATATATACATTCTTGCTACTGCTACAGATTTACTGACCATTCCAGGCATATAAACAATGATCTGACACTAAAACGGAATATAATTCACTCCAGTTCCTTGAACGCTACTTTCGGTAATCTTTGAATCAGGCTGCTGGTGTTAAAGATTTACTGCAGGAATTTGTATTTTAATAAGAACTCTGTGAAATTTCTCAAAGCCCATCTTAGGCCACTGTCTCCTCTAAGTAGTTGAAGTGTATATGAGCCATCGTTTGTGATATTATACTTCCAATTCCACAGAACCAAAAAAGAAGCAAAAGCTTCAGGAAATCATTGACTTCTTTTGTCCAGTGTTAGTTCTGTTCCTGGAAGTTCCCTACAACTTCTTCCAAGGAAGAATGATTACATCATTGGTTGATGTAATCTTAAACTTCAAGGAACTGGAGACAGGGAAATGATGAGGGAATCATACCCAGATGCATGGTGCATGGTTATTTATCCAGTATTCTAACCTGTATCGGTGCATAGTATTTATTTTGCCCCAAGTGCAGAAGTTTGACATTCTATTTGCTGAAATTTAATAGTTTTATATTGGCTCATTTGTGAGCTTTCTTCAGGTCCCTCTGAACAGTAGCTCTGACATTTGGTATATCAGCCACTTCCCTTATATAACAATATTGCTGAGCATGAATTCTATGTTATCATCCAGATCATTGATTAAGATATTGAACACTATTGGTCCCAGCATTGACCCATGAGGTATTCCATTTGTTACAGGTCACTGATGATGTCAAGCCATTGATCATTACCCTTTGATTCTGGTCGCTCAGTCAATTTTTACATGATCATTTATCTTTACCTGTTAAATGAATTTGTCTAATTTTATGAATATACATTGTAGTTTACATAGATCCTTGGGTTACAGCAGATCAATTCTGCGATAACTTGTCACACTCACTGCTTTCTTGTCCTCAGTCACTTCTAAGCATCAATATTCTGTTAAAACACCACTTCCAGCACATCTTCAAGTGAAAGCCCACAATGGGTTTCATTTTCAAGAAGTCTGACGGAGAGATTTTTCTTTAGGTGGCAGCATACATACAAAGAGGAGGAGATACATATTGCCTTTTAAATGGCTTGTGCAATATCCATGTTAAATATGCATGAAATGGACAATAGGATGATATCCTGAGTAAAACTTACAAATTGAACTATTGTAGCCTTTAGCAGAGTGCAACTCCCTTGCCTCCAAGCACCCTCCCTTGGCAAATTAGCAGAGAAAGTGAGTTAGATGAGGTTAAAAAAGAATACGTCCTCTTGTGAGATAATGAAAATATGCACCTTCCTTCATGTCATTGCGCTTCCCTAAATCTGCATTCTTTCTCATCTCTGTACTGCTTTTCTTCTCTTCTTGTATAAAGCACATTCCTGTCATTATCAACACACCATCCAGCCTCAGGCAGTTATGATTACCATATACCCAAGAAGAAGAATCTTCACTAATTACTAATACATATGACTTTCTTACTGTTCATCAAGGGTAAATTGTGATACTAACCTTGAATCTTTATAAGAAACATAATACACACTCAATGTTGAGAGACCTTTTTGAAGACTAGGTCTCCATGTCAAATATGTGAAAAAGGGGGCAGAGGAAAACGGAAAAGATATAAATTTAATAATATACAAAAGGTATAACTGTTGTGGAAAACACGCTTTTGATGAGACAAGAAAGCATTTGCTGGTTTGGAAATTACCAATAAATTTTCATTTTAAAAGTTCAGTTTAAGAATTGGGGCGTTCATTTCTTTCTTTTTTCCTCCACTGATACTTCCTTCCACTTTAGCATCCTAAAAACTAGACCTGTTCATCAGTCCTCAATCCTCAAAAACGGTCATGTGATATAAGAGCCAAATCTCTGACACCAGCTCTTCAACTAGTTATTGACCTGCAGCACCCATTGCTCCTAAGAAAGCCTTTCCCTTTTACTGTCAGGACTGAGGAAAAACTATGTGGACTCCCATGGCCTTCACCCTCACAACCAGATCTGTGAAGCCACTCTTGGTATGGTTGACATCTGCCCTCACAGTACCACTGGTGCGGATGGAAACGAAGCACCTAACCAGTGGAGAGAAGCAGCAATTTATTTATTGATATAAAACAAGGATTTAACAAAGTTTGGTGGTAAATGCAACAGTGTTTTAATAAGATTCGATGGCAAAGCACACTTGGTTATTTACTGCATAGAGGATAGGGTCAGACAAGCCATCAGGGAGACCCTCCTGCTGAGTCACGAGATTCAGAAAGGACCTTCTTGCTTTCTAAACTTCTTCGGCTCCTGAGGCTGGATCCAATCCTAGTCCCAGACTTGGTCAATGGTTTATGTCTACAGGATTATATATGCACAGGCATATATATATATATATATATATATATATAACTCAGGCAACACCATTTCAAAATTACTGAGATTTTTGTTTCACTATTGAATTTTATATCAGGTTTGTTTTTGAATATTAAGTATTTATTAAGGGTGAAGGTTTAAGTGGGTTTTTCTATTTTAAATCAGAGCTTATACCTGAGAACTTTTATGTCCCGAAAGCATACTTTTCTCAGCAGAGACAAGATTTTGGGGGGGACATATTAAATTTGGTGCAGGTATGTAGATTTTCAAGGGAAAAGAAAGCTGATCTTTACTTTTTTTTTTCTTTTTTTTTTCCCCCCCCCCTAATCTTAGCCTCTCCAACTGGTTTTGAAGTTACAGACAAAAAATGGAGAACTGAGGTTCTTTGCAGGGACAGGAAACATTTTTGTTCTTTGGGGCTAGTCTCATTCTTGCAATAGCAATGTTGGAAAAAAATTTTTCACTAGAACTCTTTTATAATTACTTCTTTTACATATTATTTTTGCAGGAAAGGGTGTACTACACTATGTCATGTCCCATACTCAGGTTGTGGACTAAAACATTAAAAAAAAGAAAAGTCAGTTTTGTACTTTAACTTTTATTTGGCCTTTTCCAATACCTGTAGGACACTACAGACTTCTCAGAAAGTACTTAAGTATTTTATCTTTTACACCTAATTCAGCCAATAAAAAAAGCTACTTTACTATTTCTTTTTAATTCCAGAACACTAAGTCCAGAACACTAAGTCTTGGGATTAAAGATTAATAAAAGAAAACTACAGTTCTTCTGCAATTTGACCTTTATTCTGAAGTAAAATACTTTCTTACATGTTAAACTCAGTCATTTGCATTTGAACTCACTCTCATCCATTAACACTGGCGGCTGGTTCTGAAATTTGTCTACTGGTGAACCCCAGAATTAACTTTACCTAGTTCTTCATCGATATCCTAACCATCCTGGCATCAGAAAAAAGGCAGTACACGGAAAGATATATTCAAATCTGTTACTCTTCCTGTTCCTGATTTAAGAGGTAAATTTAGAGTTCCTTGCTACTGGAACTTTCATCATGTATTTAATTTGTTAAGAATCATAATGCATACAGAAACACTGCCTCTACAATATCTTGATAATGAATAACTAATGAAAGAATGTTTAATCAAGAAAAAAATCCACACAGCTTAGAGACTTCCATAATAAATATTACGAGCTCTAACATAAAGCCAAAGAAATAAATAATTACTGCTGTCAAAGACAGAAATATTCTTCATACCTTTAAGTGCTACATATCAATAAAAATGGGACAGAGAAGTTTACCATTAAAAAGAGTCAATTTCATCCTACATCATCCCTCTTTAATATATATTGCTAAGTGTTTGCTGTTCAAACTGGCAAACTAACTTTGAGACCATGTAAACACCCAGTGTTTCATAAGTGTATGAGTTTCCACAAGACCATGGCTCAAGGACAGGCAGTGGGTGAGGATACATCTCTTTCTCAGGCACACAAAATCCTTCTAATTCCTAACTGAAAAAGGCTCTTCATAGCATTGAAAGTTATAATGACTGTCTTGTGAAGCTAATGACAGACTTTAAAATAGATTTCTTCAAGGTTAATGAATTTAAACTCCCATATCCAAAACCTTCCTGGCAGTAAAATACTCCCACTTTGGACCATTATTGGCATGATCTTTCTAAATGTACACCTCAGTACAAAATGCTGCACTATACTTTTCCAAAAAATACATATTTTTCTGTGGTATGTAATATACAAAGAAGAGTCTCCTCTGCAGCAGCCTGCAGGCAAACTTTTGTGGTTTAAAAAGCAGCCTCTCTGCCTCTAGAGAAGCTTAAAAAGACAACAAAGTCAATTAAGTTATAAGAAATCCTTTATTTTTATGAAGAGGGAACATATTAGGAATTTTATTATCAGTCAGTGCTGTAGCTCACATGTTTCTCCTTTGCAATTTAGAAATCCTGACTTCTGTTGCAAAATTAACCACTACAGTTCAAACAACTGAGATGCTCCTTAGAGGAATACTATAGAGGGTTTTCAGTCTCTGTTGAAAAATGTAATGTATCTTAATTTAGAAGCTGAAACCTACTCCAAACTGTTTTATTACTTAGACCTTGATAAATATCTTACAAAAAGATTTTATTATTACCATGAAGCAAGACATTTCAGACAATGCATAAAATTACCTACTGAACTCAACGTAGACTGTATCTTTGAAACAATCAATTCAAAATGCAGTGCCAAGTGTTACCGTGATAAATGAAACAGTCAGAGACTCTTGCTAGCACCTTTTGCAGAATGACAAAGCACAAGAAACCTTCCACAGATGTTGAAATTATGAGCGAACAAAGCAGGTGCTTAAATCCTATTTACTAAAAATAGAAACAATCATCAAGTTACAAAAGGAGCCCACATTTCATATGTCAAACTCAACCTGTGCTGTGCAGTGTTTTACTGTTTTATGATGAGCCTAATACTCCACATTTTGGTCCATAATAATGCATCTGCTCTACATTTTACAGGCAAGGTAAAGATCCAGGCTACTTTAAATAAGTCTTGTAAAAGTCTTGTTGGAAAATTAAGCGTTATATTAAAATATATTTAGTATGCCTCCCACAATATTAAGTTTTTCATCCTATTAACATTCCCACTAATTTTTCTCTGCTATTTGAGCTAAACTTTAATAGTACCTGGGGATAAAACATTTTGTTAATTCTGCAATTTTAAAACAAGATAAAATCAGCTTTTAAATATAAACTGGGGAGACATTATAGTCACATGGTACTAATAATGAAATTGTTGTACTTATCTATTAGTGGTATATCAAAACTTTCTTTCACTATTCTATGAGCTCCCTCAGGGATCTTCTGCATCCTTTATGAAAAGCTCTTTTTTCTCTCTCTCTCTCTCTTACTTAAAATCACACTTCCAACAATTCAAGAAGAACCTTTTCTTGTGGCTTCTGTCCGTCTAAAGAGAAGAGCACCATGAATGAGCTCTATGATATCACTGGGAGATAAAAATCTCCCCGATCCACAATCTCATGAGATGTTTGGCTTGTTAATATGTCATTCTTTGTCACTTATCCAGACCAGCCTATGCACATTGCAAATACATATATTAATAATGGCTGCTATCATACTTTCATCTTGATTTAATTATATAGGAATTTATACACATATATATATAAACAATTCTTTAGTATGGACAAGATTTTTTAATCTACTTTGTTGAATGTTACCCTTTTAGGGTCTTTTTGGCCCAATCACATGCAGCAGTAGAAGAATCACAGAAAGGTATAAGCAAAGAAAGAGCCATTAAATGGTTATGAACTCCCTTATTCAAGAGATGAATGAGTGATAATAGTCCTGTGATTGTCTTAATTGACTTTTCACTTAATCAAGATATTTTCTGTGGGATTCTTGTCACTTCTAGTTCTTCTGCACTTTTGGTAGGCTGGGTTAAGGAAGGACATTTTATAATTTACCTGCTGTCTCAAATACTCTTCTTAATTTTGCAGCTATGGATAAAACATTTGCTGCACTTGATAAATAACTTGGACTGGGGACAAATATTTTGGCAGAAACTGTTATTGCCTTTGGAAAGCAAAACCCCTGAGAACCGAATGATAAGGAGGAAACTGCTTTGCTGGAATTTTTCTTTATGTGGACATTTAGTGCACTGACTCTTAGAATGATTCATGTTTAAATAGCTGAAAAGACAACGAACTTCAAGCCTAGAGAGAGAAAGGGGAAACATGTTAAAAGAGAGAGATTTTCATCTGGCTTATGTTCTTTATATAGTTAAAAGAACTAAAAAAGCCATTAAAGATGCAAGATCATTACCTATTTTACATTCCAATGAGGTTTCACAGACAGTACCAACTATAGGACAGATGCAGAGAAGGAGAGCAATAATTCATTTTACAGTTTGGGGCATTTTTAAAAAATTTCTATCTATTCCTTCCCCAAGAAAAAAATATTTTCCAAGAGCCTGCAACTGTTTTAATGCTGGTTTACAATATCACAAAGTGATCTAAAATCAAGCTTATGAGGTATTTGAATATTTAATTAGTTTATGATTGACATGAATATGTCAATCTTTTGTATACGGATATTAATATATATGATACATGTAGCATGCATAAAACAGTGGGAAGATTCATTTCTGAATTAGGTTGGGAAGTACTATTGAAACGATAACCATAGGAACATGAAAATATTGCTATGTTTTAATAATTAAATAAATCTATACTTATATTTCTGATTTTTTAGCTTTAAGATTATGTTATTTTTTTTATAAGAAGTAAATCTGCTAAGCCAGAAGTTAATTGGACTTGTCTAAGAAATAAACTAAACTTGAGTAATAGTTTCAGATGACCCCCTGCAAAAATCAGGGATAATATTTTGAAAATATCAAAATATTTTACTTTCTCAGTAAAATGACTCTATTTGGAAATTCCAGTATATTTTATTTTCACACCCTGAAAAAAAAATGTTTATATATTTTTACTTTGTTCTTTACATAAAGGAGCCTAAATAGGAAAAACAAACAAAAACCCAGGAAGAAAAAAAAAACAGTAAAAGAGGTCAGTTGCTGCTTCGACAACACATGGGCAACAGCCACAGTCTGTAGAGGACAAACACTAGTTTATTCTCAGATGTCTTCAAGAATCCCCTCCTTACTCATTAAATAAATCTTCCTCTCTTGTGAATCCCTCCTTATACTCTTCTATCAGAAATTTTCCACCGTCCCCTCCCACATGAAGAAGATGTCTCTCCCCTCCTTAGACTGGAGGCAGTCTGGTTTGTCTTGCCTTCCCTTTCTATAGGGACCAACAGCATTTCTATAGGGCTCAACCAAACCAACAGTCAAACCGGAATTGTACAGTTTTCATGGAACAAAACTACTGGACAGTCTTTGAAAAGGTCTACCAGATCACCTCATCAGAAGCAAGATCAGTCTCTATAAAGCTCCTGAAACTGTCTAGGTCTCTTTATCTAGATTTATGTGTCAGGGACTTCTAGTGATTGAGGACTTGGGTTTCATGCCCAGGAAGCTGAAGGAAATGGTGACTAAACCAAAAAGACACTGATATCTCTGTTGGAGCTAGAATCCCTCTAAGATCATTTATTGCTGATGAAAGGTTATTTAACTGTCTGCCTTTTTAATGAAACATACACACTTTTTTACGCTCCAGTAGGGCAAAGAACTATGCAAGTGATGTAATTCCATCTTCTTAAATGGGGACTACCTTTTATAATGTTAACACTATGCTACATAAGTGTTAATCTTTGCAAGTTGTTATGCGCACATAGCCAAAACATGATAGACCTTACCAGAACACACACCCTTGGCAAGGCAACCAAGCGACCCTGATACCAGGTTACTCTGTGTTAAGTTTTGCATACCAACGGTAGTTTAATTTCAACAAGCTAATAATCACCTCCTAAAAATCCCATCTAAGAGCAGCAGAAAAAGTTCTCAAAAAAACAGTTTAATATTTTACACTGCAGAAGAGTGAGTGACAGGAAAGTATGTATTCTTCCACAATAAAGCATAGGTCTGATTTAGCATAAATAGACCTACCTCAAAGTTTTGGCAGTATAATAGCCATTCTGAGAAGCATTTGGCACTGGGGTACTAATTAGTCGGAGGAAAGAACCTCGCTGCCACTTATTTTTGAAGGACCTTAAGAAATATTTCTCAGTTAAATATATCTTAACATTTAATAAAATAATGTAAAAGTCTGATGCTTCATTAGAAAGTGTTATCTTACTACATATCACTATCTTAAATATTTTACTCAGAAAGATAAATGTATGGTTTCAACGAAGACAAGTACATGTATTTTCCAGAAAAATGTTATATTCTGGCACTGCCACTGCACTTCAAAAAGGCAGGTTTACTATGGCAAAAGCCCACTAGATGAACAAAGAGATTCCTAGTTATTTTGGTATGTTTTAGATCAAGCCCATCAAAGGTCACAATTGTAAGTGATGTTGCACCCTGGTCCTTCTGTGGTTTACTGTTATCATAGAATCATAGAATGGTTAGAGTTGGAAGGGACCTTAAAGATCATTGAGTTCCAACCTCCCCTATCATGTGCAGGGACACCTCCCACCAGACCAGGTTGCTCCAAGCCCCATCCAGCCTGGCCTTTAACATGTCCAGGGATGGGGCAGCCACAGCTTCTGTGGGCAACCTGTTCCAGGGTCTCACCACCCTCACAGGAAAGAATTTCTTCCTAAGTTATCCATGCACAGTGTAAATTTACATATCGTTCTTTAAAAACAAGCACAATGTATTTTTGCTTTGGACATAAGAGATGGTCTTGGTTCTGTTTATTCCGTTAAATAATTTAACATGGTTTCTTTAAAAAGCATCTGTAAAACCTCTGTTTTTTCCATTTCCTACAATACTGTCCTGTTTTCCCTTTCCACTTGCCAGGACCAAATTACATCGATATAACAAAAGTGCACTTTGCATGTCAAGTAACCTTGCAGTTGAACGGGTCAAACTGCCACAGAGACACCACCTGCCGCTTTATTACAGACTTGCTCAGTACAGAAGGTCACAGCTACTTTTCAGGTGAATTGAACCCTAAGGGCTCAGTAAGAGTTTGTACCTTAACTTCTCCTTGAAAGGAAGTGGAGATGGTGAGGGAAGCAATTTTAAGCTGTGCAGGACTACTTCGGGAAAAAAAGTGACCCTTCGAGATGACTACTTATACAGTATTAATTACTCAATTTGAAGCCTATTTTACACTTCTATCTGAGAACGCTAAGCAGGGATTCAAACTTCTGTTTCAAAAACTTCTCTGAACTTAGTTTGCTTTAGGCATTCCTTTTCTGTGGAACTATGAGTAACTTGAGAATGTGGTAATTTAAATATATTTAAAGAGAACTTAATAACTTTTTCCATATTAAGTTCCATGTAGTTTCTTCACCTACCAGTTTTATGAAGTTGTAAAATGTCCATTGTTGTGAAATTCAATATTTATCATAGAATCATGGAATGGTTTGGGTTGGAAGGGACCTTAAAGATCATTGAGTTCCAGCCCCCCTGCCATGGGCAGGGACACCTCCCACCAGACCAGGTTGCTCAAAGCCCCATCCAGCCTGGCCTTTAACATGTCCAGGGATGGGGCAGCCACAGCTTCTCTGGGCAACCTGTTCCAGTGCCTCACCACCCTCACAGGAAAGAATTTCTTCCTAATATCTCATCTACATCACCCCTCTTTCAGTTTAAAACTTTTACCTCTCATTCTATCATTCCACTCTCTCATAAAGAGTGCCTCCCATCTCTCCTGTAGCCCCTTTCAGGCAGTGGAAGGCTTCTATAAGCCTTCTGTAAGTCCTCTTCTCCCCACAGCTTTCTCCAGCGTTTTTGAAGAAAGTATCAATGCACTTTTTTGAAGAAAAATCAATGCAAATTAACAATGAACTACAGTCTGACAACAGCAAGTAAAACTCTAACCTGTTTGTCTCATCTGTTTATAAAGTTGTGTATCCTAGATGGTAAACTCTTGGGGAAGAATTAGCATTTATATCAGGTTTCCTAAATAGTCTGCAGTCATTTCACACTAAGATATCTCTAGGAGATATCTAATATAGTACATTGTTGCATGTTTTATGAACATAAAAGAAAACTCAGACTGTTCTATTTCTCCTCTCTGCCTCTCCTTTACCCCTTCATATGAACTCAGAGATTATAGAATCACAGAATGGTCAGAATCATAGATGAGGTCAGTCTTATTGAGAATACCAGGGAGGGAAGATCTGCAGAGAATTAGGTCTCACATGTTCTAGGATTTATAGAACTACTCATTCAATGTTCATATATGTTAGCCCTTAGAGCCATGAAACCTAGTTGTGACACAGCATAACTGTCATATATGAGTAGCCTCAATACATACGGACAAAATGAAATCATATTACAATATTACATATTGATGAAGGCAATATACTTTCACATTCACAAGAATAGTTATATTTGTGAATCAGCATACATCTTTCTTTATCCACAATTTATAAACAAAAAAGACTAACATTTGAGGTAGGAATAATTTTAGACAGTTCATCTGTAAGATGGTAAAACTTGGGAGTCCTTAGAGATTCTTTGGATGCAGATGCACAATAAAATGTGCATGCAAAGAACAAGCCAGTGTTTGCCCTGGAGATCTCTGAATCTGCATGGATTAAAGACATACAATATGTGAGCAGGAGTGTTAGGAAGAAGAGGGCTTCAGGGAGGAAGCATATCAGAATAGCTTAGAGTAGATACTTCGTTTTTACAAGGTTAAGTCTTGGAAAGGAATCACTGTGTGACATGTTCAGACCACACTGACAAGGCTCATCTACTTGCTTGTTTTTGCCATAATGAAGAGATACCAAAAAGGGACCAGAAAACCTCAAATCTTACAACTTCTGGTACACAAAAGCATCTTTCCAAAATGGATGTGGCTTGGAAATTTAAAACTCTCATAAACGTCCATAAAACGCAATCATCATATTCACTGGTACACTAGAAAACCTTAAAAGCATTTGGTACTTCTTTTATAATAAAGCTTTTACATATGAAGAGTAATTTAACTGTCTTCACAGCACTTCTGCCTCCCAAAACAATGATAGGAAGAACACATTAGATATATTTCTACAATATTCTTTCTTCAGCAGAAATCACTGAGAGCTGCAGCTGTTTAACAGCTCCAAAGAACAGCTTCTGAAAGTATACAGTTACAATAAATGGAAGATAACCTAAGGATTGGAAAGTGCTCAAAGATATGAAAAAATAAAGACATTTTCTGCTTAAAAAAAAGTCACAGAAAAATAATATGTTAAAGAATGAAAAGGTTTTAGTTTTTAAAATGAGAGAATAACATCTCATGCAGTCAGAAAACTGAGGTGCTTTTTAGAATGATGACTTTGAAGGAGAATCTGCCAGACAGGTTGCTATAATTTCACATATGAAACTCATTGAATGCTTTTAAAAGAGAATAAATTTTTCAAGAAGAACAAAATATAATAAATGCTCTATGTTCTTTCCTCTCTACCTGCAACGATCCATGCGTATCCACCGAAGAATTCTTTTTAATTTTATATTCCCCTTAATGGCCAGGCAGGATAATTAAACTTAAACTTTGGAAAATCAATCAACTAGGTTTTAAAAAAACCACTAAAGTAAGACTTTTTAAATATGGAATTTCAGACAAAGAATTTTTTCATTTCTTTTTGGTATTGACAAATTTGAAACTTTTCTCAACTTTTCTAAATTTCCTTGAGATATTTCTTCAATTTCAGAACGTCTGCACATAATTAACTGCTATTATGATGCAATAAAAAGGTATTAACATACATATTTAAACCTTATTTTCATGACAATAGATATTGTTTAAGAAAATTAATCTCACAGGTTATAAAACCCATATAGACTTGAATTACTGTGCTGTATAAATAGGTGTGTTATAAAAGAAGCCAGTGACCAACTTCCCTTTCTCTGTTTCTCATTCTTTGATTTGTGTATATGTTGATTTTTATTTTTGCATGTTTTGACTTTCTCAGCTCCTCGATTCTCAGCTTTTGACAGGCCAGATGCCCTAAAACATCTTTCTAGAGCATGCTAAATTAACACATTTCATTTGCTTTGCAAACGTTCACTATAAAAAATAAAAAGTAAAAAAAATAATATTTTTGGCTTTCTGTAAGTATTTAGAAGTTTTCACTTTCAGTATTAAAAAATACTGTCTAAAGTAAGTTATGAGAGTTCCATAATTTTACTGGTATATTCAAAGATCTAACGAGCTTCACATTCACAACATTGTCATTTTATAAGGACTTTCCCAATGTCAACAAGTCCTTTCTCATGCAGATTGGAAAACCAGCACGATGAATTGGAGACATTTCAACTTACTATATGACCCTCCATTACAATGTTGTAAAGGTTCAAACTGTAAAATGTACAAACACAAACTCTGAAATCTATCAACAGGCGTTTTCTAAAGCATTAATATCGAGGCATATCCATATTACATTGTTCAAAATACAATGTTTTATATAGTCATATTCCTGAAAGATTAACTTAAATTCATAATAAATCTTACAGGAATAAATGCAGAAAAGGGCCATGAAGTTTACCAGGAGAATGGAGAGGAGATTAACTGGCTTGGCTTGCTATGACCAAGCAAACAAACAAATAAGGCTTATAGAGTGGCTGGGTTTATTTTTTAAATCCAAAAAGAGAACATAAGTACTAAAGACAATGGACTAAAAGACAATGGACTGAAATGTACTGGCAGAAGAACCTACACATGCAAAGAGACATAGATAATCTTTTTTTTTTTGAGAATAGGGATGGAAAGAATATTCAGCCCTTTTTTTTTTTTCTCTCCTCCTTTTACAAATGATGCATTAAAGGAAAACAGTTTCACTAACCATCCAGATGTTTACATATACGTATAAAGTTTTAGTCAGTTGAATTATTTTTAACAAACAGCTTCAAATCACATTTCCATTCACACAGCGAAATCACACAACACAAGCACACAATGGCAGAAACATAACAGCACAACACAGACTTAATATTTGCTGTTCTTATATTAACCGCGCTCGCAACTATTTTGCAGTCAAGGCTTTCTGTTTGCTTCATTAGACCTTAGATCAACACCAGAATTGATAAATCAACAACAATTAAAATGAATCTTTTGATGAGCCACCTGTAAAGATGTCCTGAAAGAAATTGGTTTTGCATTAACTAATCCTATCAGCCTGTACTTAGACACTCACAGACGAATGATTAACCTCTGTATTTTTAAATATATAAAATAATTACGATGCAATGAAATGATACTACTTAATTCTTTGTTCATGCCATATTCCTATGTGGAAAATGGTGGCTTATCCATGTGGTACTGCTATGATACCAAAATGTTAATTTTTTTCAGAGTTTATTAAAATAACATTAATTAGTCTTGTTTCCATAACCAAAACTTTTCTTCTAAGCATACCAGAATACATATCCAGTGCAATTGGAGAAGGAAAGACAGTAAATGTTGTTAAATCTGATGTCTGTTTTCTTAACTCTGGTCCAGCATGAGGTCATTTGGATTCCAAATGTACCTTTGAACAAATTCAGAATTCAAAATCTGAAATCAGAATCTAAATCATTATAATTTCAACCAGTTATTACATGACAAATGTGCAAAATTGCAAATATAGTTTATAATAATACTTAATATAACCAAAGAAATTCAGTTTCTTAGACCTAACAGACACAAAACCATTAATTTTTATTTTTCTGTTTTTTTTTAACTGGTAAGGATCACTTTCAAAACCCAATTTAAAATTCAAAGGCCCTGTTTTATACATGCAGAAGTAGGTAATGTTTACCTTCACTGAAATTTTTGGCTGTGTGGAAACATAGAATTATAATCTTTTTTTGAAAAGTTTTGTTATCATTTTATTGTACTGGTCACTTTAAATGAAGTTTAAATTTCACTCAAAGAAAAATACAGTAACAAAGAGTTCAGGAAGAAAAGATGTCAAAGAAAGAACTTTTTATATAATTCACTGTCTCTTAGGAAGAAAAAAACAAATTTAGAAAAGATTAAAAAAACATTTTTAAATTAAAAAAACTTTCTTAAAGTTTGCTAAGCCTTATTAGAACTGTCTAGAGGCTTTGAAGAATGGAAAGCACTTTGAAATGACAGCTTCCTCTTCTCACTTTTATAGTTAGTAGGGGGTCTGAATCTGAAGTATTATTATTCTTTAGGTTTTTTGTTTTGTTATGAGTCTTAGGAAGAAAAATGCAGCAGATTCAAGCTTTAATGAACAAAATTTCATAGCAAAGGACTCTTGTCCATCAAATTTTTCATCAAAAATCCAAAGGTCTAGATCTTAGCTCACTCGCTAACCCTGAACACACACTTCAGCTGGTGAAACAACGGAGGATTGAATACAGTTTTACGAGAGAGCAGCATCTTACGCAGTCACTCTTTAGTGGGAAAGTAGAAAATCTTCATGAAAGGTTTTTAAAATCCGGTATAGAAAATAATGAATTACAGGCCAAATTAACATTATTATTGATAGAAATACTATCAGAAATGCCTGCTGTAGTAGCTCAAA
Source organism: Calidris pygmaea (assembly GCA_003697955.1). NCBI lineage: Eukaryota > Metazoa > Chordata > Aves > Charadriiformes > Scolopacidae > Calidris > Calidris pygmaea. The sequence continues at coordinate 2,724,735 of QJSC01015167.1, read as the reverse complement.
ATGTATTTGAAAGATTGCCTGGTGAAGCTGAATGCCAGAGTCGTGAGAACAAGCAGTAGTATAGGCCATTATGGAACTTATTTTGGCAACTTATTTTGGAAATGGAATTGGATAGAGTTTTTCAAAGACAGGCCATCAGATGAATAGTTCACTCAGTAACTTTAATAAAGTATAGTCCCTACTCAACACAGGGCTAAGCAAAAATGAAGCTTTAGATTAAATAAATGAATAAATGCACTTATAGGTCCTGACAAAATACATAGATTTTCCACACTCTGGACACTCCATGCTCTGCTGAGCTTTCCTTTTTATCATTTATGCAGCATGAAGACTAAAGTCATACCTTTCAACTAATTTCTGCAATATAAGGAACACATAAATCATCTAAAATCCTGGTACCTCTGATCTGACACAGACCCACATTTTATTTTCTCTTTTGAGCTAGCTATATGGTTTATATAGCGTTCTTTTACAGTCTTGTAAAGGTTGGAGTGGGGTAATAAAATGATGAGAAATACATTATATCTGATGGTCTAGGAACACTTGAAATACGCCCAGGCCAGTACATCTTCTTAAAATAGTATTAAATTCATCTAGATCTAGGAAAGGGAACAAGTCTTAAAGCCTCACAAAATCCGAGATGAAGAGGAAATAACCAGGATCAGCAAAGTTGTTGGGGTTTTTTTAGGTCCACCTATGATTTTTTTGGCTTGAGACCTCTCCAAAGTCAAAAGTTCACCCACTTCTACATAATAGAAACACATTGGCCATAAAACTGGGAAGTATTTTTTTGCCAACATGGGGACAGATAAAATGGTTTAATGGGTCACTTAGGCTTTGACTTTGACCTTATCTGAAAAATCTAGAGTGTTCCAGAACTATTTTGACTGTTACTTTGCCTGACAGAAGTGTGACACCTACACTGTTTTAATCAAAAGTTATTTTATAATTCCAGATTGATTATGTAATTGTTCTTGATGTTATTTTGTCCCTTTCCCCCAAAACATGTTGCTCAAACTGATCCATTTAAATCGGATACATTTCTCCACCAAAGACATAGTTATACCTTAGGAAAGCCATCAATGGTAGCTGAAAAATATGAGTAAACCAATGTGAAAATGTATTTACTTAAAAACAACATTTTATTATTTTGATGATTTTATTATATACTTAGAAGAGTTGAACAGTCCTATATAATCTTCCAAAGAAGTAATAATAAAACAAAAAAACCCTGAACTGATGATCCCCCCCTAGAAATTGCAAGGTTATACCTTATTATCTCAGACCCCATTGTTGGCTAAGTTATATTTTAATTGGTAATGCAAAATTGGAGATATACCTATGAAGCAAGAAAACCTCATTAAAGTTACATAAATGAGCCAGTATCAAGGACGGGGTTCAGAGAGGCAGCCTTGACACTGAGTCATACTTAGGCAGCTTGCTAAAAGAACAGATCTTTGTAGGTTTGTTCAGATGTCTTAATTTTGAATACTTATGAGTAAAATGAACATATTTTTTTTCTCTGTTTTTGTATCAGAAAGTGCCAGCTTGACAAAATTGTTAAATTTTGTAGGAAGGTGTTGATTTTCTTGAATCTTCTGACAGAAACCAGGCAGATTTCCCAGGATAAGGTTTCTTGCCAGCGAGCCTATCTCATTGGTAATCTAAAAATGTGGACTGTCTGCTATAAAACGGATACCTCATCACCTTGGAGGTCTATCTTTAGCCAGGATACTCCATGGAGGGAGGGTTTCTTGTCAGGATATTCAGGACATCCAAATCCTTCAGCTGATCTGGCAGGAAGCTTCACATTTCTGATGTTCTGGCCGCATCTGCTTGAGTAAGACTTCTTCAGGCATAGACTCATTCAGATTTGCAATGGTAGTTGGGAAGCTGAGACTTCAGATCTGCAGCAGGCATTCGATTTCCAAGTTAAAAAAAAAATCAGTGTTTTTAAATTATTTTTAAAAATTTGTTACAGTGTGAAAATTTCACAGAGAAAATAATTTCTGAATCCTTAGTCATGCAATTTCTGGGATTACCAAGTGTTAGGAGGGACAGCGAAAAATAACAAGGCAAAGTAAACTAAATCATGACAATGTAATTATGTTTTCTTTTAGAAATTTTGAACTTACCTCACTCTTTTTCCATTTGCACACATAACTGATTTTCCAACGTATTCTCAGCCAGTTTCAATATATTTCCTGCTTGCGTTAGCAGGACCAGAAAGCAGATTTCAGCTGGTCAGATGTACATTGACAAGAGCAGAAGAATTCAATACACTCATTATCTATCAGCATGGAAAACCCCTGGGTTTCATTTTTACCCTTTTCCGGTAAAATTACAGCTGATCAGCGTTTCTCTTTTTTCATATTTTCCTGAAAAAAATGCTGTGTTTCCAAAATAGGACTTCTTCATGTAACTTAGTATGAGAATAAAGTTGCAGAAACAAAACTTTTAAAGTTATTATCTTACCAAGAAACGACACTTTAACTTTGGAGAACCTATTTTTATTATTCATAGAAGAATTAGTGACAAAGTTTCCTTGTACTTTCTTGTTCTGTACCAAGTTTATGTTCTGATTATGATGTCAAGTCTAGAAGGAATCTATCCAGTCTTCTAAGTTAGAAACCTTGCTAACATCAGGTCATTTTACGAGGTTTTAAAATGAAAATAGACATTTCAGCTGTGAGCTCAGGTGATGTCCCTTTTTGTTTCTCCATTATTACTGTATTTTGGTTACACGAAAGTGCTGTGAAGCTTCAGCCTGACAAACATAGCTGTTACTGGGGCTCAAGAGTAGGAAAAGAGGATGAGAGAGAAGGAAATACAGTCTTGGCTCAGCTGAATTGGTGGATGAAAAACTGGATTTGAGCCAGGAATGTGTGCTTGCAGCCCAGAAAGCCGACCGCATCCTGGGTTGCATCAAAAGCAACATGGCCACCAGGTCAAGAGAGGTGATTCTGCCCCTCTACCTCGCTCTCATGAGACCCCATCTGGAGTACTGCATCCAGCTCTAGAGTCCTCAGCACAGGAAAGACATGGACCTGTTAGAGCAGGTCTGCAGTAGGGTCTCAAAAACAATCAAAAATGATCAGAGATACATTGATAGCACAACTCTCCTATGAGGACAGGTTGAGAGAGTTGGGGTTGTTCAGCCTGGAGGAGGAGGCTCTGGGGAGACCTTATCACAGCCTTTCAATAATTAAGGGGGGGCTATAAGAAAGATGTCCCTGGTTATTGCAGGGGTATTGTACTAGAGGACCTTTAAAGGTCCCTTCCAACCCAAACTATTCTATGATTCTAGGAATTTCTCCTCCTCACCCTCACATGAAGCCCAAGCCTGTAGCTGGACCCAGAGTTGGGAATAATTGAGGAACCAATGGCAATTAAGCTCTTTGCAAATGGTTTATACGACACGGATGTATGTAATGCAATGCCAGTATACCCAAAGACTTGCCAAAATTGTTTCTACAGGGAGCTTTAGAAGCTTTGTAACTGCATAAACAGAGCACGGGGCTGTTGCACAGCTCATGCTCCTCTGGGATAGAGCTGGTGTCCCTGTGTAGCATTTTACTTTTTTGTGTAAACCTATTAGGTCATTCATAAGTAATCCGGGTATTTCTACATAGAAATCAGTGGGCTCAATGTCATGTACCTCATGTGGCTGAGCATTTATGAAGTTTAAGGTAAAGAATTCAATGAAGCATAGGCATCTAAAAAGGAGTTCATTTTGTTTTGAATTTCACTTTCACTGCGTTTTTATTTAATCAGTAATCGAAACATGAGAGAAAGTTCTTATTTATTTATGACATCTATTTGCAATCTGTTCATATTTTGAAGCACAAATGCCTTATTATTGGGAAGCAGAGGTGGGAGAGAGGTAAAGTTTTCTCACTACTGTTTATCCTTTCTTTTTTGCCTGGAAGAGTGTGAAATTTGTTTTGTATGGCATTTAATTAAGAATAATCTTTGTTTTCTTTTAACATTTTATATGAAGATACTTTTCTTCTCTGTGTTTAAAATTAAAAACTGTCAGCGAATTCACAGTCTGATAATTTATCACTTTGACATTAAAAACTGTATATCTATATGTAATATCTGACAAATGTAGGCATTGTACTTTCTCGAGTCTTAGTGGAACTTTATCCAACTATTCTGATGCCTTTGCTACCAACAAAATATATTTTGGTGCATTTTAGGAGAGATAAAAACATGCCACTGAAACAGTTATGACAGAATACTGAGTATTCTAGCAAATTGGGGGAGGTGGCCAAAAAGTAGAAATAAATTCATAAAGAGGAAGCCTAGAATGCTAAACTTGAACAATTTGTAAACTTTTCTAGTGCAGAGCCAAATGCACTGCTAATGCTTGACAGTTGTGGCTGGGAAATAAAACTGCCCATGAAGAGTTTGAGATCTTAGTCTACTGGAATCTATATAGGATGCAGTTTATGAGAATGAAATACAAAGCTCTTTATTGTAGTTAAGTTGTTGCCACAATTGAAACATAATAAATTTTGGTGCCCAAGGTATTTCTGCTCTCCATCACATCTCAGACCGGGAATTTGCTGTTTTGCCTAACAGTATAAATTGAGTCCTGATGGGAATATAACCTTCAAATATCAGTTATATGTCAATTATATGATCCATCTATTTCCACTCTTCCCATCTTCTCCACATATCCATGAAACTACAAAGAGTTAAATCCAGTGAAGACAGTTTCTACTCTCTCAATCCATAGCAGTATTTGCAGTTATTCTAATAGGGAATTTAAACACATCCAGCTGTAAAAGACAGAAGCCTTTTTGCCTGCTAGACTGAAAAATCTTACCTTTTTACATTTAGCTTAGGTGAGAAGAAAAAATAAGGAAAAAATCTCCACCTCAATTTTGAAAGAATAAAATATACTTTTGCTGCCATTTTCTTCCCTTTTCTAAGGACTGTTGGAACAGCCCCAATGGAGGGCCACAAAAATGATTAGAGGGCAGGACCACCTCTGCTATGAAGACAGACTGAGTTAGGATTTCTCAGCCTGGACAAGAGAAGGCTCCAGGGAGACCTTATAGCCCCTTCCAGTCCCTAAAAGGGGCTACAGGAGAGATGGGGAGGGACTATTAGGGAGTGGAGTGACAGGGCAAGAGGTAATGGTTTTAAACTGAAAGAGGGGAGATTTAGATTAGATATTAGGAAAAAATTCTTTCATATGAGGGTGAGACAATGGCCCAGGTTGCCCAGAGGAGCTTTGGATGCCCCATTCCTGGAGATGTTCAAATCCAGGCTGGATGGGGCTTTGAGCAACCTGGTCTGGTGGGAGGTGTCCCTGCCCATGGCAGGGGGGTTGGAACTCGACAATCTTTAAGGTGCCTTCCAGCTCTAACCATTCTATGATTTTCTTTCCTTTTCCAAGGACAGTTGCTTTGTCAGACTTACTGTCTCACCAGTAAGTTTCTGATGTTCTGCCTTTGCAGTAGGTCAACATTCATAGTTGAATAGTTCTCCACTGAATAGTGACTACTTCATATTATGGAATTATTTGGTCTCTTTTCTCCTCTTCTACTTTTAAACACAAAATATTGCACTAAAAATCCAGAAAACAGAAGCAGAAAATATGGTTGTGAAATTATGGGCTTACAATTAAAAAGAGAAAGAAAATGTGAAGTACAATATAGGACTTGTGCAGTTAAAGCAAACTAAATAGTGGAAAATTGCATTTTTCAGAACAGAACTTTTGTGGTTTAGCTATTTATTAGGACTTAATTGCTTTTATGTATTTACCACCCTCAAAGACACAGTCAATACCCCTAGTAGTTTTTTCCCTGAAGGAAAAAGAGAGAAATGGAAGGAAGGACACACGTGGGAATACTGAGGCGGGGCGGGGGGGAAAAAGAAAAACTGTGATCTGACCAACTGTTGAGATTATTCAAAAATGTTTTTAAACACTGTTCAAGAGTACTATAATTTAATATATTTTATTTGCATAATAAACACACACACATTTATGTTTCTTAATTCACATAATCTTTTAAATAAAAGCAACAATTATTGCAGGCAAATAAACATGAGTTCTGACAAATAAATAATTATTTTATAAAGAAGATAGGTATAGGTTAACCTTTTGAGTACAATTATGAAGTACAGATATTATGAAACAAAACCCAAAATTTTTTAAAGTAAGATTATTACATTAAACATACTGTTAAGTTGCTAAACTCCTATCTTGATATGGAAATTTCCTTTTGAAATCCTTTTATTTATGCAAGACAAGAAATTGCAATCCTGCATTAAAATTACACCAACACACATTTCTCTGAGGTTTATAAAATTTTTATTACCTAGAAAATTATTTTGCAATAGACTTTCAGTTTTTTTTCCTTTACTGTGTCCTGCCACTTAACAGGCCTCTAGAGAAGTACAAATCTCAGCACCAGTAACTATTCTTTTCCTTTTTTTCCAGAAGCTGTCTATCATACTGTAAAAAAAGCTACAAAATGAGGTTAAGTATTTAAAGATCATAAAAAAATCTTAAATTCAGTTGATTGTTCGAATGTTTTTTGCTTACTTAAACTTAATTTCAAAATCCAAATATATTTACCTAATACCTAAGTATTCAGAAATTATCTACAGAAGTATTCATAAAATTATACACACAAAATATTAACTAAGTGCTAATTTAATTTCTTTAGTACACACTCCTCATATAATATAGGGAAAATAATTCCAAATTATTTTACTGTTCTGTACTTTGTCAAGGCAAGAGGGGCAACAGTCCTACAGGTATAAGTAACAAAAGTATAAATATTTTTAATGCCTTATCTAATTATTGATGGACTTTAAGGAATTAATGAAATGTATTTTACTGGAAAAGGTTACTATTGATACTATTACCACTATTATTTTACCAATTATCATGTTTCAGTGACAAAGCAACATAAACTTTGGTCCTCATATGACCTGAAGTTGCACCAGGGGAGGTTCAGATTGGATAATAGGAAAATTTTTTACATTAAAAGGGTTATTAAGCCTTGGAATGGGCTGCCCAGGTAAGTAGTTGAGGCACCATCCCAGGAAGTATTTAAAAGATGGGTAAATGTAGTGCTTACAGACAAGGTTTAGTGATGGTTTTTATCAGACTTAGGTTCATTGTTGGACTAGATGATCTTAAAGGTCCTTTCCAACCTAGAAATTCTATGATTCCGTACCAAAAAGGTCACACCTTCCTGTTTGCACCTGTCCTTTTTCATCTTAAAGCATTTTTTTCTCATAAAAAATGACTTCATCATAACTAAACATTATTTATTCTTTCATTTGAAGACACTTTGCAAGAAGATCAGAATTCAAATAGTCTACTCTCATAGTTATAGGTTCCTCAAACCTCCATCTCAGTGTTTCTTTACAACAATTTTTAAGTCTTTATCAAATTAATTCCTGCCCTTTCTTTTGTACTTGCAGGCTTGCATGCACTCGTATCAATTCTCAGCAAGATTTTTGTAACAGTTCTTGTATATCTCTCTCTCATCCAGCCTCTTCTAAGCAACAGAAGTATATGATTTGGTATCTAATTTCTGTCTTGGTTATTATTAGCCAGAATAAAAACAGGCAGAGTATGTTCTTATATAAACAAACACCTAATAGTTTTCTTTATTGATATCTCATACATTCTTTGACATTCCCACCTGACCACTTTAAAATTATTTTGGTTTAGATTATGTAGGAAAAGATCACACTGGTAATATAACTTACACATGGCATTTATTAAAAGAACAGTACAAAAGGTCTTTCTCTGAAAGCAGAGTAAAAGTTAAGATTCTGTTACACAAAATGGTGTACATATATACATGGCAATAGAATGTCTCTGTCACAAAAACCTTTAAAATTCATAAACCTTTACTAACCAAATAATTATAAACAAATAAATTGATCTGTCTAGAGAATCTAATTTAAGGTCTGGATTTACCCAACCTGAATTGCAATGAAAAAGCAGTTGTACATAAAACTGCACTGAAGCCAGTAATAAGTAAGGAATAGATTGCATGAGATAAGGAGATAAGGTTTTTTTTGAGGCCTTCTGATAGTCATCAAAGGAAAAAGATTGATGTTTTAAAAAAAAAATCTGATAAAAAGCTTTTAAACCACCCACATAGTATCATTCTATCTGCCCACTGCCTTCAGTATCTGACCACTTATATCATATAAATCAAATCATATTCAAATGCACAAAAACTATTCATTTTTACAGAATGTCAGAAAGTATAATAAAATTTAATGTTGAAGAGGTATGAAGAAAAGCAAGTGCTAAAGAAGGTCCTATAAAAGATAATGTGCTCTGTCACTTGCAAAATATTCCTGGGATGACTGACATTCCATTGGAGTAACAGAAGCACAAAAAATGTAATGTATGATGTAATGATGATTTGCATTTTTGGTTATTAGAATGTGGCAGTATTTAGCATTTACAACTTCCCTTAAAAAAAAAAAACAAACAACAAACCCAAACCAACACAAAACCAAACCCAATAATGAAAGAAGTTAAATGAAAGAAAAAAGGACTAATTAAAAAAATTAAAATGGAGAGAACATAAAAAAGGTCAAATCATTGGAATACAGCTAAGATTTTGTGACATATTTAGTTTCCTTCATGGCACTTACCAACAATGTTAGGCAAAAAAATACACATTTGATTAAGTATTTGTGTTGGTTTTCATGGTAAGGTTTTGGCAGCAGGGGGCTACAGGAGAGGCTTCTGTGAGAAGCTGCTGGAAGCTTACTCATGTCCTGTAGAGCCAATGCCAGCTGGCTACAAGGTGGCCCTTCTGCTGGCCAAGGCCAAGCCCATCGGTGATGCTGGTAGTGTGACCAGGATAAAATATTTTAGAAGGTGGTAATATTCCTGAGCGTTGTGCAAACAGAAGACAGGAGTGAGAATATGTGAGAGGAACAATGCTGAAGACACCAAGGTCATTGAAGAAAGAGCGGGGGGAGGAGGTGCAGACATTCCCCTGCAGTCCACGGTGAAGACCATGGTGAGGCAGGCTGTCCCTCTGCAGCCCATGAAAGTTAATGGTGGGGCAGATATCCACCTGAAACCTGTGGAAGACCCCACCTTGGAGCAGGTGGATGCACCTGAAGGAGACTGTGCCCCTGTGGGAAGCTCACACTGCAGCAGGCTCCTGGCAGGACCTGTGGACCCATGGAGGAAGGAACCCACGCTGGAGCAGGTTTGCTGGCAGCGCTTGTGACCCCATGAGGGACCCACACGGGAGCAGTCTGCTCCTGAAGGACTGTACCCTGTGGGAAGGACCCATGCTGGAGCATTTTGTGAAGAAATGCAACCCATGGGAAAAACTCATGTTGGAGAAGGCTGTGAAGAACTGTCTCCCATGGATGGGACCCCACACTGGAGTAGGGCAAGAGTGTGAGGAGCCCTCCCCCTGAGGAGGAAGGAGCAGCAGAGACAACGTGTGATGAACTGAACACAAACCCCATTCCCTGTCTCTCTGTGCTGCTCGGTGGGAGGACGTAGAGAAAATCGGGAGTGAAGTTGAGCCCAGGAAGAGGGGAGGGGTGGGGTGAAAGTTTTTTAATATTTAGTTTTTCTTTCTCATTATTCTCTTCTGATTTGATTGGTAATAAATTAAATTAATCTCCCAACATCAGTTTGTTTTGCTGGTGACAGTAATTGATGCATGATATCCCTGTCTTTATCTTGACTCATGAGCCTTTCATTATATTTTCTCTCCCCTGTCCAGCTGAGGAGGAGAGTGACTTTGGTGGGCATCTGATGCCCAGCCAGGGGCAACCCACCACAATATTGTAAGACTTATATTGTTAACTTTTCTTGTTGGAAAATTGATATAAATTGAATGACACTAGATATAATATCTACAAATTTGGAGTAGTAATTGACCATGAAAGTCTGATGAAAACTTGTGGGTGATGGGAAATTTGAATAAACTAAAAGGTAGTGAAATACACAGGAATCAGAACAGTCTGTCCAGAAATATTGAGTGAGACAAGGTACTGATTCAGAAATAGTGATCTGGTTGACTTAAATTTTTGCATATCTCTCTTGAAGTATTGTCAAAGGAAACAGTCTTCAGATGGTTTGTCAAATATACCTGAATTTAAGGAAGAAGACAAAGATTTTTAACTGTCTCTGGCATTGACACAATCTGACATGGCACAGTATTAGTCAGGATGCATTTATCTTTTCACAGTTAAGAACTAAGAATAAAATTTTGGTTTTAGCCATTTGGTAAAGTTAAAAAGCCTCAGAAAAAAAAGCATTTGAGGCATGCATATACAGTAAAAAGAGAAAAAGAACACCATTAAAATATCTCTGTCTCAATAGTTTGCAAAGACTTTGCTTCTGATATTAATATTCGAGTCTCTAAAATCTTATCTTCTAGGATGCTAGAAAAAACAGACACAAGTGCATGACTATTGGGCTTACAGATTTGAAACACAATTTATACAGTGGCTCAGCACTGAATAGTCCTTATTTTAGACAGCCTTTTATTGTCCAACTCTATGTATCTGAAATGTGCCTTAGGACTGCATTGAACCTTCATGTGAGAAGGGGGAGGGAAAAAAAAAGAATACCTGATCATTTACAATAATCAAAACATATTTTCTCAAGAATGAAATTATTCAGATTCTGAGAAAAAGATTGCCTGTCAAAAATAAATAGGCTTTGGAAGCCCAGAGATACTATTTAATGGAGCAGTATTTTTCCCACTGACTGCTCATTGCCCCTTGGCATGGACTAATCAGATGTAGAGAAAGGATGCTTGAATTTTAAGATGATACTGAGCTCTGCAGCTTTTTAAATTCACAATTAGTCATTGAACTGACACCAAGTATATCAATGCAGACAATTTATTCTGATATAAAACTGGTTAGAGAGTTTCTTTTTAAAATAGTATGACTTGTAGGAGAGTTAAATGTTCAAGTGGGGAATATGTATGTCTAAGAAAAGGTGGTATTTTGTATTTACTTTCAGTGATCTGTTAACAATAAGTCACAGTTTTTAAAATTTATGTGTTCTAAATGAATGTCAACATAAAGATTCCAGAGAAAAATACTTTGCAGCATCTCCTTTTTTTTTTCCCTTTTGTGTGTCTATATACAGACTTTCAAAGAAAAACCAGAAAATGTAACCTGATAGAAGTTTTAAAGAAGGAAAAGAAAAATATGTTTATTGATTAAACCCATGGTAAATTTAGTTGGGGTCTTAAAATGTGTTGTTTTTCTTTTTAAACTTAGTGCACCTCTGGGCCTACATCTGTAAATTCTAGAATAAGTAGAAAAGGCTGTACAGGGTTATGAAATCTGAACTAAATGTTAATGGAGTCAGTCTGCTTCTAAATGAAGTGAGGTAGATCCAGAGGACATAATGCACCTTTATTCTGTTGTGACAGTACTGTATTTTGATAGTGAAGCAGTATGAAGTGGAAGATTGAGTTCTATGAATATTTAATTTAAAAATCCAGCATAGAATCTTGGTTTTGTTTGGATTTCATACTGTTAATTGGATTTTTTATATATTTTCTTTTTTATTTTTATCCACCATTGAATGGGGAAGTGGTCTCTATAGTTAAGTTTTCAATTACGAAATACTACATAAATCATGATACACCTATAAAATTTTGCTGCATGCTTTACAGAAAAGACATTTAATTAATTTTTTTCTTTCCCCCCCCCCGGAATTTTACATTTGTTAGGATAAAAATTCTATTGTGCTAAATAAGAAGTATGTCTGAATTTGTGTTTATGACAGATTACATAAATAGGATAGCTCTTGTTTAAATCTGTATAATTTAGATGCAACTTAAAACAATTGATGTCCCAATCATCTTATTAAAGATCTTTCCTTCATATTTATAAGTAGACCAGGAAAAAATCCTGAATGCATTTTTTAATAGGAATTTCACATTTTTTTTTTTCAATTTATGGTTTACAACATAGTGTCTTTACAATAGCTTATAAGTATTTATTACTAATGTAATTTTGTTACTTGGGAAACCTAGAAATATAATCGCTTCAATCTGCTAAGGCCAAACAAATAAAATAAATAAGGTCACTGATGTTTTTTTTACTTGAGAAAAACAAACTAAATCAAAATTAACCCTTGTGACTTTCTAAAATTAAAAAAAAAATACACACAACACTTTAAATTACAAATTGCAGATCACTTATCCACAAACTTACTCTTGTCCTTGCAGTCTGTATTAATGCATTTGCAAGGATCCCTTTATTAGTCCAAATTTGAAACATGTTCAGTATATGTCAACAATATAGGTCTTCCCGGAGCCTTCTCTTCTCCAGGCTGAACAACCCCAGCTCTTTCAGCCTGTCCTCACAGGGGAGGTGCTCCATCCCTCTGATGATCTTCATGGCCCTCCGCTGGACCCGTTCCAACAGATCCATGTCCTTCCTGTGCTGAGGACTCCAGAGCTGGACACAGTGCTCCAGGTGGGGTCTCATGAGCGCAGAGTAGAGGGGCAGAATCACCTCCCGTGACCTGCTGCCATGCTTCTCTTGATGCAGCCCAGGATGCGATTGGCTTTCTGGGCTGCCAGTGCACATTGCCGGCTCATGTTAAGCTTCTCATCCACCAACACCCCCAAGTCTTGCATCTGAATCTTGGCCAGACAATCACAGGATTAAGTTCCAGTAAATCAAGTCTCACCAAAACCAGACTTACTTATTTGAACCAAAGGTAAACCAGAAAAGATGTATTTAAATTTACTAACAACAGATACCTATTTCTGCATTATGAAATGATAACTGATTTTTTACATGAAACATATTCCAAAATCTGAAAAAATTAAACTTCTCTAACTTAAATTTCAGTTGGTCATAGACTCAAAAGTTTTAGTTTTTAGATGACAACTCACCCTGTAGGTAAAAAGAGATCATTCTATCAGCTTGAAATCTTTTTTCCCACTATTATTAGTGAGTTAGGTAGAATTTTTGTCATGGTTTTCTTTTATACCAGTAGTGTCATAAAGCTCAGAGATCTCTTACCTACCTTGTTTCTCTTTTATTGTTGTTTCATTGGATATACGCCATGAAAAAAAATTCTGACAATGCTATATTGAACACCAGCTTTAGTTCCTGTAGGAGGCAATCTTTGTCTTTTCATTTAACTGCGAATTAAATCATTGGCAAGGCCATAAGGCTGCAAAAACATTTATTCAATTAATACATTGGTCTTTGAATACTGCATGATGCCGCAGCATCTGTCACAGATTCCTTCATGCACCAGTAGGTGAAGAATGGAGGGTGTTTTGGCTGCAATCTCTAATATGACATCCACCAGAGAGTAGATATAATAGAGGAAAAAGAAAGTTGGCAGAGGGGTTGTGGTGATAACTTTCCCACAGCAGAAATGAGGTTCTCCTTGCTGATTCTGTTATAAAGTTCTGAGCTATTCACTGTTCCACTTGGGATGCTTGGTGGTGGGAATTCCTGACTTAAATATTGATAATGCACTTCAAAATACCAATGACTTGTTTTGTAACTATCAAGAAATTCAATGCAGATGTGCAATGATTTCTACCTCTTTATGGCTTGAAGGAGGCTGGCAAACTGTAATTCAGCATGACTAACAGCTCAGAAGCCATTTCAGTTTCCAGTTCCTGCATTACTATTCTGCTATCCGATTAATAAGAAAGAAGACAGCGATAAAGTGTTGTTCTACTGAAATGTAATAAAACACCTTAATTAAGCTTTATTTGAAACATAGAAGGCATTAAAAATTATCACAAGGTCCTTTATATTCATCAGCCTGTGGATTGTTATATACGTAAAAGAAAAAAACGTCAACTTTATGTCCTTAGATGATACTTCTGAGCAGAACAAGCTAGGATTTCTTTTTGTTATTTAATATTCCATATTTAGAGATTTCTAAACTGGTAGCAAAGCTGGAAAGCAAATCACTTTTTCTAGACTTCTAAAGAAATTATTATTAAGCAAATATTGCAAAACAAGCTGCAATCTATATATATTTTCTTCTTACTAATTGTCTAGATTTCCTCTGCAGCCACAAAGAGAAATAAACTCTTTTAAACTTATTCATCTGATTTGTTTTAGATGCCTGTCTCTGAGTTAAATAAAGCCTGAAAATACTTATTTATCACCATCAACTAAAAAGGAAGCCTAAACCACTTTCTCAGCTATTTAGTTCTGACCTGTAGCTTTTTAAAAGTTATATAGGATGAATCTCACTATATTTAAAGCATCCCCTATCTTTTTAGGGTAGAAGAACCAACAATGAGGAAGTGTAAGATGAACACAGCATTAGAATTATTTTTATTAGAATTAGAATTTTAGAATTATTTTTATCTACACAAAGATTAAGAAGTTGTGTCGTGGTTTCAACAGAAATTACACTGTTTCGTTGCCCTCGAGCACGGTTCATGATGCTTTGTCATCAACAGAAACTGTATTTATAAACATGAAAAACCTGTAGTTTACTTCATGCCACACTTTGATTTCGACTTCCACTTACTGTAATTAGCTAATCACTTTCTGGAATGCAAATCCTCCGCACACAATAAAAGCCACTTTCAAGTATCAAAGTACACTCATCACCAAACTCCTATATTTAGAATTCAGTCAACACTTAAAAAAAAATCAATAAAAATCAACAAAACAATAAATATCACTGTGACATTTAAGAATTGTTTTAGAATAATATGTATATGTAGAGGAGACATTAAATTCTGAGTGAGATAACTGTTTTACCTTTTCTCCCACTTCCCACTGGAATGAGATGGCCTTATGTAGGAAACTCTTCTGCTCTTCAGATTTGTTTCTTCCTCTTTTTTTTTTTTTTTTTTTTTTCCAGCTACCTTTGAGTCTGGAAAATTTAAACCTTTTGGGGTGATATTTCTATTTAATTTCGATAACAAAATGTTATGAACTTAAAAAAAAATTTGGAACAACTGAGGTACCCAGCCAGAAAAGTGCTCACACGTGAAATTGTAAATGTCAAGGGACTGAGTGTTCCTCCTGCCTGCCAGGAAAATTCTGCAAGAAAAGGATTAAGAGACTTGTTTCTGAGTCTGGGTAAGAGAAGAAAATACTAACACGGTAACTGCCATGCATTAACAGGGAAGCATGATATTTATGTTATGTGTACATTAGCTGTTAAGTGTGTATTAGATTATTTGTATATTAAATATATTGAAAATGAAAATTTACATGTATGAACCTGTCACAAGCAAAACAGGCTTGACTTGAGGAACTTCTCTCGGTTCAATTTATTGTTAATTAATGTGAACTTTTAATTGCTGATTCAGGTATTAACTGGGGGGGAAAAACCCGCTTAATTAAAAAAACACTTAGAAAAAGATTTTTCTACCTGCTCTCCAGGCTCATCTTCATTTTTTCATTTCAGCAATTCTTTTCCCCCTTCCTCACATTAACTCCCCTTTCTTTCACCACACATTTTACTCAGTCCCTTCCAACCTCCTTGGTGACGCGATATTCAGTGCACAGCAGATTCTTTCTGTTCTTTGCTTCTTACTGTTCTGCCCCAGTGTGGGTCCTTCACATGCCACAGGTTCCTTTTGGGGTGTCCTTCACCCACATGGGTCCTTCAGAGATTGTAGTCCCTCAGAACATCCCTCTATCATCTGAAGTGCCCCCTTCCATGAGGCCACCTTCAAATGTCCCCAACAATATCCCCTTCCACATTACTCCTCCTTTTTCTCCAACCCTACCTCTTTACTCACATCCTCAAGGGTCCTTTTTTTGAGTGTCCTCTTGTGTCTCCTCTCGTTTCTACTTCTGATTTCTCCTGAGCCCAGCAGCTGCCACCCTTCCTCAAGCACACCTGAGCAGAGGCACAGCATGCTCCTTGCTCCTGGGGATGGTTGAAATTTTGGGGCACAACAGGCTGTTTCCATCCTTTTCAGAGTGATGTGGAACTTGCTGTGACCGTCACAGGGCAGTTCGTGGCCTCCTTCCACACAAGCATCCTGCAGCCCCTGTTACCAAGCCCTGCCTTTTATGCCCAATACAGAGCCTTACAAATTAATGATGTATTTTTTTTCTTCATGCTGCACTTGCTCTGTTTCCACAATCCCATGGGGACACGCATGAACGCACATTTTGTCTAAAGCTTATTCAATAACTGAGCACAAATCCATTTTGCCATTTCATTACTATGTTATTCATGTCTTGTCTACATTAATATACAGCAAGAGGTCTGCAACAACAACTTCTCTTACGCTCATTCTCTTCTTACAGGTCTGTGTAGGCAACATCACAAAAGTATTTGAGTGTCTTTAAGAATGTGAAATGGGAGCAAGATTTTAACTTTTGAATCACACCGGGTGTGAATATATAAGCAAATATTCGTTTTCTGAGAGACATTAGTAGTGGACATTGAGGGAAAAGTAAAAGAACAAGGCTTCCACACTGAGCCACCCATACGACCTCCTGGCAAACAGTAATTTTAGATTTTCTTGATCTATAAATTGTATTCAGGCTTTGATGTTTGAGCCAGGGATGGATCTATCCTCCCTGAACTTCTTGAAAAGCTTTTGAAATGAGTTTGTTCTTAAGGTTTCCACAACTTACTTCAATACTTTGAAAAAAAACCCCACAACCCCACCAAGAAAAAAGATACCCTCCTTATGTTTATTTTAAGTTTACTATATGGCAATTTAATCAGGACCGCCCTTGTCCTTGTGAGAGGAAAATGCTTAATTAGCCCCACATGAACAATAGACAGTCCATTTGATTGATGAAATGCTAATCACTTGGACCATCCTTCATTCTGTTGCAGGAATATAGATGAGAGTAATAAGTGCTACTGAGATCAATGTTTGATACCAGTTAAGAACTAATAGGAGGGGGGAAAAGTCTCTTTAAATCTGAGTCTACCTTTAGCATGGAGAAAGTATTGATATTTATTCGCAGCTGAGACTAAAACCTGATCATCTGCAGTCCTGGTGGGCAAGGAATGATACCAGGCTTGGTGACGCAAGATAGACTGGGGTATAAACATAGCTTTTGGTAAACAGCCAAAAGTACTTTTCCGCTGAAAGTATCATGAGATACATAAAAATTTACATTTTATGATGATCTCAGACTTTTTTTTCCACAGATTTAGTGCCAGAAAATTTCATTTACTTTTTTGCAATACACTGCAAGAAAATGGAGAATGAACTTCACAAGAACTATCACAAGTTAGTAGGGTACAATCTGGTGAAAACTTTTTATCTTACACTCAGTGTGTTTCAAGAACATAGAACTTCACAGTCAGGTGTTGTTATTTAGCTGATAAAAAGTCATAACAGAAAATATGAAATAAGCAAGGAAATTTATTGGGGGTGTGCTGCTTTCTGCCTGGGACTGTCTGAAGCCCAATGGAAGAAAACTAACCAAAACCCATCACAGAAATTGAGAAATGTAACAAAAAACCCATGCAGTGGTTCGTATGTGCATGCCATTGACTATTAGGACTGGTTTACACAACCTTTTACACATCTTTATTGGCCAACAAAGAGAAAACTGGAGGTGTCTTATTGTAGCTTTGCTAATAGCCTGCTCAAGATCTGAAGTAATATAAGATACAACTGAAGTGAAGCTTCTCACTGCAGTGAGGTTTTGCTATAAACCACGGAGCTGATCAAATGGAAATGAGAAGGTCCATTGTATTTTGTTCTTTTTATTAGACTAGTGAACTTCTATAGGTTTTAAAAAATTCATATCCTGTCTGATTTGGTTATACAGATACACTTCCAGTGGGACTTCCTACATCAGTGTCTGCACCAAGTTAGCTTTACAAATTCACTTAATATCAACCGGATTCAGGCTTATATGGTTTTAGAAGCATTATATATCAACATATGCTAAAAGAATGAATTATAGCAAAGAAGCCTGAAGGTGAACAATAGACTTGTCTGCATACAGTCAGAATCATGAAAATAGCTGTCCTGAAACTGTGCCTTTTGTGTTAATCTTTTGCCCATCTGTATCATGACTTTTTTTTCAAGGTGGAAAATGTTTTATTTTTATTTTTTTAAAAAATCTAAATTTACCTGTATAATTCAGTGGTAGCCCTAAGCACAGAAAGGAGAGAAATAATTTGAAATAGAACTGAAGAAAGATGACAGTATGATTCTGAGAAGAGCAACAGCACAGTTTTGAAAGAAAGTTGGTTTTGTCATAGACAACTGTTCAGAATATAAAAGCCCAGAAGTCACTCATGTAGTTTTAGATATCAGTTCACTGCAAAGTTCCTCTATGATGTTGGCTAAATCACCTGTCATCTGGTGACACCTGGCCTGTCATTTACCCCTTTCTTTATCTATCATATGGTGATAATAATGTTGATTTACTTCACAGGAATGCTGTGAAGATTAATTAGATTCCTCAGAAAGCAAGTACTTCTTAAGTGTGAAGTATCATCTACATACAGCACAGAAATACTTTTTTTTTTCTCTAACACAGACTGTTAATTATCTGCAAAACTGCGTTTGGCAAACATTTGATCTGAAACTTTGTAGATAAGGTTATGTGGATTTTTTACAATTCCTTTTTTCTTTTCTCTTCCCCTCACATACTGTAAAGCAAGGCAATTTCTAATGCTAATCTTGCATTTTTGCATAGCTTTAAATTAACTTTTAATTAGATTAGATATTGACCTGGTGGCTATGTTGTACCTTAATAATCTTTGCATGTAATCTGTTAAACATTTAAAAATTTCATGTAGGTGATTCAACATAGGTTAATTCACGGAATTCTATGAGTAGGGTAATAAAAGTTTAAATGTTTATAGTATGGTTAATTATCAAATTATTCTGAACATTTGGACAAACACTTTGCTGTATCTGAAGGAAAATTACTGTACTGGGGAGCACTGTTAAGTGTCTGAATATTTTGCTATCTGCCTGGCTCAGTGTCTGGAATACCTCAGCTATATCCTAAATCTTTATTTTTTTATAGTAGAGCTGTAGCTAACAAAGATCTAGTTGAAGTAGGGACAACTTCTCAAAGGCACAGCTAAAAGTGTGTCATTTAACTGGAGCAGATCCAGTGTCCTGAGCAGGTAGAAAGTTATCAAGTTCCCTGCTTTTGTGATAGAATGGCTAAAATCTGTAACAGAATTTTTAACAAGTGTTTATTCATTTGTTGAATTTCTCTAACCAGAGTGTCCATTTATTTCAGAAGTGAGAACACTTAGCCATTGGTGGTAACAACATTTATTTACATCAGTTGAAGAGATGAAATAGTTCAACAGTTAAAATAGTTCCAATCACAGCTGAGCATCTGGTCCACCAAACTGAAATGTTGTCATATGTGTATGTTGTCACCTAATGTGTCTCATCGAGTAGATCTACAGATTGCAAGCTGATACATGTGAGCTACATAGAATCTCCAATTTTTTTATTATATATATTCTGCAGAGAAGAATCTTATTGATTCTCCTACAAAGCCAGTTTTCAAGTTTGCACAATTGAAGCAAGATCTGTTCTCTGGGTATTCAGGCAGGACCTTACCTGATCATTAGCTGTACAGTATTTTCAAGAGGTCAATGTCAAGGAGATAAAAGGAATTATTTAAGGTCATGTGAGTGGATTAGTTGAATGTTGAATATCAGGAAAAGGTATCAAGTCTACAAGAAACTGTCACATATATGCATATGAAATTTCAAGCATATGCTCTTTTAAAACAGAACTCTGCATATGATTATTTTCATTAGCTCTAGGATAAACATGACAACAGAAAATTTTAAAAAATTTAAAAATTGTATGTTTTGTATACATGCAATTTAAAAAAATACATATGTATAAGGCTTGTGTGCAACTTTTTTTTTTTCATATGATATGAAAACAAAGACAAACTTTTAATTGGTTGCAAAAATTATGTTCAATTTATTTGAACAAGACTGATGGTCTCAAAGTAATCTCAAATCATGAGAACATGTAACTTTTTTTGGAACAGAGAGGTGGTGGAGTCTCTGTCTCTGGAGACATTCAAAACCTGCCTGGACACGTTCCTGTGCAACCTGCTCTGGGTGGACCTGCTCTGGCAGGGGGTTGGACTAGATGATCTCCAGAGGTCCCTTCCAACTCCACATCATTCTGTGATTCTGTGATTTATGGAGGGATTACACTGAAAGTTTGCACTACTAAAAGCTCAGTGCACAGAAAAACATGGAAAATTATTTTTGACAAGAGATCTTGCATTAGTGGAGCGATTAATTAAGCAATATTTTTTGATAGCCTTTACTTAAAGGCATCAACATCAACATAAGCATCCAAAATGTCACTGCTTTCAGTGAGGCCTTAGGCCTTAGAATAGGTAATGATTTACCACTTTTGTTTGGTATTTATCTTTGTTTTTCAAGCAGTTGGCCATTACAGCAACCTGTAATTGTGTCTTATTTGCTGTATCGTAAAATATATGTTTTAAAGGAAGCACGCCTTAATTGTAATTGCTTTTTGTATCTGAAAGACACTGAAAAGCACTGAAAAGGCCACCTACCATTGAATATCAGAAACTAAGAAGTATAGTACTTTTAGAAACACAGAAAGATTACACTATGGCTTTTAATACAGATTGAAAACAAAGGAAAGCTCATCATTATTGGTATGTGTTTTAATCCTTTTTCTGAATCTTGTTTTATGGTTCTGTTTTCCAGTCCAGGGCATTATATTAGCCAATAATTTTATGGAAAAATACTCTTTATCAACTAAAGAGCAAGCTTTAGAAATCTATCTATAGTCTAATCTATTTGTAATAAGTCTATAACTCTGTTAAGGCTTGGATTACACTGCAGAAGAAAATTTTTCTAGGTGGTCCTTGGGCCTTCTATGTTGGATATTCTACAACATAGGAAACAAAGCAGGATATATCTTTTTTTTTTAAAAAATAATTTTGTCTATTATTACGGATCTTCTTTCTTACAATACCTATTTTCTGATCTGTTACCTTTCGTATTCTCATTCTGAATGGCTTGATTATATTAATTAGCTGCTACTTTAAAAGAAAGCCATAGAAAGTTATATAACATTTCATTTTTCATTATTCTTCAGTAAAAAGAAAAATATAGTTCCTTGTTAACTCATGAATGGAGATAAATTTTGGCAATTTCAGACTGAGGTGACATTTTCAGAAAGTCATGAGTGACTGAAAAGCTAGACTATGCTGACTCCAGTTTCCTAAGGTGAGCAAATGATAAGCAGAAATTATACAGTATGTATTCAGTTACAGTTTCTTGACTATGCTCTGACCCGACGCTGGCATAAACCATATTGACATAACTGGTGTACTTGAGAATAAATGCAGGTTTACCCATTTTTCATTTGGGTAATGTTGTGTTTACCTGCTTCCTATATACAGTGAATAAGAAGAGTTTACTCATTCTTCAATTTCCTAAGTCACTGGATGCTCTTAATTATGTTAGTGGCTGGCAGGTATTCAACAAACTCGGTCCCAAAGACACCATCCAGAATTAGCACTTAGTTCTATCAGCACCTACTGTGTCACAAAAAATGGAAGAATCTGGTTCTCTGGAGTCAGTCATGGAGATTCATCTCTAGAAGTGGTATTCTTCATTGCTTAGTCGAGTCCGATTCAACTTCTTGCCTACCCTGAAAACAGATAAAGATGAATTATAATAGAAGATCTAACCAGTAGCTGAAATTCCTAATGCATCACTGAGTTCAGTCCTACAGGAAAAGAATGCATATCAGATGTTAAATGCCATCGTGTCTGTGGCTCTGTGCACTACTTTGCAACTCCCAAAATAAAAAAAAAAAAAAAGGTGTAACCTTCTTTTAGAAGAGTGCATTTAAATCTGAAAGTAGTAAGTATATATTGACAGTCTTTGTATAGGTGTAGTTACATGAAGGTCCCAAAAAATATGTCAAAATTCTGCTCAGTTTATGACTTGGAATGGATTCTTCAAAATTCTACTCTTATATTTCTTCAGAATCAAAGCACCCAAACCACCTTTTAGTGTTTAGCTGCATTGATAGTCTCAAAATATGCAGCTGCAGCTACACATGGGGATGTAAGTGCAATTGGAGAAGCAAGTGTTAAAGGCCAAAACATTTCACCCCTGTGACAGACGCACTCAGCTCCTTAACCAAACTAGTGGTGGTTTGGTACCGGCTCCAAAGGAGGTAAAGGCCTAAGCAATAACTGGGCCAAGAACTTAGCTAATTCCAATCTGTTCTTTGAAAACCTATGAGGAACACAGTGCGGTGATGAGCTTCGATGCATATGAGCTTGGAACACTGATCACATAATTGACATGTGAATAGAAGGTTTTCGTATATTCCACTTTCTGTTTTCCAAGACCCATTTTTTAAGGAACAAAGAAAGCTGTGGGTACAAGGAGTCCCATGTATACCTTTTCCATTGCATGTAACTTAACCACGAGCCAACCATAAATATGACAGCCTAAGTGGGCTGGCCTTCTTTGAGCTCTCCCTGTTAAGCAGCTGGCTACATGGTGGGGATCTCCCCCTGAGCTGGGACACCTCTCAAGGCTGCTCATCAAGGTGGGGACATGTCTTACAAACAGCAGATCTTTGGTAAGTGACCGATATCACCCATAACCCGGTATTATAGTGCACTAAGATTCTGTTTTGGTAATGCTGATTTTTTTTTCCTTGGTAACTTTGATTCTGTCTTGGTAATTTTGAATCATTGTTATATTCTTTGCATAGTAAGTAATAGAGTGAACCTTGCTATCAAACTTCGTTGTCGTACTTTTATAACAACGTATTTCAATAAAACCACTTTTGCTGATACTTTTGGGCATGATTCATTAAGCAGTCTATATCACCCACTCGTGACACCCTCCTGCATGCTTGCAGAAGTTTTTGTCTTTTAGCCCTTTTACTTAAGCACATTCTCTCTCAGCACTACA
This sequence comes from Calidris pygmaea, assembly GCA_003697955.1. Classification (NCBI taxonomy): domain Eukaryota; kingdom Metazoa; phylum Chordata; class Aves; order Charadriiformes; family Scolopacidae; genus Calidris; species Calidris pygmaea. The sequence goes on along the minus strand of QJSC01015167.1, from coordinate 2,701,832 downwards.
AGTCACAGTGATACATGTTGATTGTTTAGCAACCCCTTGCTACCACAAATTAGATTCAACAGTGGAAAAACAGACAACTCTTTGGCTCTTTGTTTTGTTTTGCTTTTGTTGTTCTCCCAACTTATGTAGATTTAAATTATTAGAGCAGGGTGCCAAATACTTATTCAGTCCTGGCATCTGCTCTCAACGTATGAGCGGGGGCAATGGTCAGTGGAGAGATCCTAAGCTATATCATTCCTTGGTATAAATTCTGGCAAAGCCCAGACTTTCCTTGCAAGCTGGGTGCTAATACCATATTTCTCTCTTACTTTTAACTCTGCCAAAACCCAGCATCTGCTCCCATGTAGGGTGTTGACAGTTGAAGCATTTTTCCATTGTGTTGTAACTCTGCCGAGACCTGGCATCTGCTCACAAATAGAGGTGTTGACAGTTGGAGCTCTAGCACTTTCCCTTTGTGCATCAACTCTGTGGAAACCTGGCATCTGCTCGCACACACAAGTTTTGACAGCATAAACTACAGTCTAACACTAAGTTACTCTAATGCAGGGGAACACATGTAGTCATAGTTTTGGAGGAAGACTACTTCCTCGTGACATGAAATCCTGAGAGATCAGAAGAGAAAGTAGGGCTTGGACCAATTTTCTTGCAGCAAAAGTCTTCACAGGATGGACAAATTGTGTCAATGAACTATACAAAGAATTTTCCTTTTACACTAGATACTAGGAAAAAATTAACCTGTACTCACAAATCTAACATTATACCTTTTCTCCATGACTTAGGCAGTTGCACTCTGTTTAATACTTAAGTGAGATCATTCCTGTTTCTTGTTGCGCTGATAGGCTGAACAGTAGAATTACTATGATCTTGTTATTTTCTGTTGGAACTTACCTTGAATCCTCAGCCATTTTTAAGGTCTTAAAGACATAGGAAAATCCTACAATTTTGCCAGGGAGTCAGAACTGACATGACATGTTGCTTATTATTATATGAAGTGCAGCAGAAAAAAAGATGTCAGGTGACAATATTCTGGTTTTGATTGTTGAGCATAAACAGAATATTTTAGATGAACCACAGGTATCTCCTGTGTGAGAAGCAGGCTAAATTGTAGTTCAATAACATTAACATGTATTTGTTCTGAACTCTGATGTGAGAGTAGAATTTAAGCACTTATGATGTACTTCAGGATAAACAGAAAAAGACCAAGTCAGTCAGTTCTCCCACATGTGTTTTTCTCAAGTAGAACAGCAGATTATTGTTTTTACAACTAATTCTGCAGGGATTTGTTTCTATAATAATGTTTATTATTAATTATAGAAAACAGTCTAAAAGGATTCTTAGATATCTTAGTGATAGGATACTGAATATAAGAAAAAAAAACCTAAGGGAAACTATTTTTTTTCTTAGGTTACTTCATGTGAAACAAAAATATATATAACTACAGAACTTTATCTGTAGTTGTGCCTATATGTGTATACGTATGTGTATAATTATGTCCTATGCAGATGATATACCTATACCTATACACTCTTGTGTGTGATTCTAAAGACTTTCCATTTTTAGAAACCAATAAGATTTTGCATATAAATTTATAAATGCAACGTTGTGTAAGACTCTTCCACCACAGTTTTTCATCTGCACACATCACACTGGACAATGTTAACACAGATTAAAATGGAACCATTTAGTTTCAACCAGGAAATCTGTGCCTCTTTCATTGCTGTCATTTCAACCTGTGTCTTGCATCAGACAGCCGTTTGTTCACTGCTGCACATAAAGAGATGATTCAAGTGGTGTCTAGCCAGCCACCAAAGAGCTGGATGGTTGCCTGGAGACTAACTTTCACTGTTCGGAATCTGCCTCTTTAAATAGGAAAGAAAAAAAAAATAAATCCCATGCAGCTCACTCTAAAGAAGATATTAAGCAGCGACACAGACACTTGTCAGTCATGAATGCTGTTCTTAAGGTTTGCTGCATCCTGAAACTGCACACAAGTATAAGCTAGAGCATAGGAGTTTTTGCATGTTCCCCATATCTCTTACTTTGCTAAATGAGTTAAGAGATTCAGAGCTCAGGTGAGACATTTTGATGGCTGAGCCACAGCTTTCCTTCATCCTCTACAACTCCAGCATTTCACCGTCACCATAAATCTCTGCCCCAACTTCCTATTTTAAGTCATAGCATCATAGGATAATGCAGGTTGGAAGAAACCTGAGGAGATCATAAAACCATAGAATTATAGGATATTTTGGGTTGGAAGGGACCTTAAAATGTCATCTAGTCCAACAGCCCTGCAATGAACAGGGACATCTTCCACTAGATCACGTTGCTCAAAGCCACATCCAGTGTGACTTCAAATGTTTGCAGGAATGGGGCATCTGCCACCTCTCTGGGCAACCTGTTCCCTCATTGAAACAAGTACTTTCCTTCAATCTAGTCTAAATCTACCGTCACTTAGTTTAAAAAAATTACCCCTTGTCCTATCACTACAGGTTGTACTGAAAAGTCTATCCCCATCTCTCTTACAAGCCACCTTTAAGTACTGAAAGACCACAATATGGTCTCCCTGGAGCTTTCTCTTCTCCAGACTGAACAATGATGTATTACAGCATCCTCCCCAAAGCAGTGTTAGGTAGTTTTACTCCTGTTCATCACATCACACAGGCATTCATCCTTGCTACAGGTCTGAACATTTATTTCAAACAAAAAATCACACTCATTTTCTAAAACTCAGAAAATTTAGACTTTAAGGACACTATACTGAGACATAATTCTGATGAACAGCGTAACACCACAGAAGATGTGTTTTTGCAGATGGCCTCTAAAGCTACAGTGACGGTCTCTAAAAGCACAAGTGAGGTTTTTCCAAAGTAATTAATTGAATTAAGTGCCTAATTTCTATTGATTTTAGCCTAGCCAATTGACCTTTTAAAGCAAAAGACATTTTGATTGTTTACGCAAATAGAACAAGTCTTTTGAACATGTACTAAGTTAATTTTTAAATAAAACCAGCCATAACAACAAGCTCCACAACTGACAAAGTTAAAGCACAGAGCATTTTAGGAAGATTAAAGGGAAAAAGCGTATTCCTGACTCAGGTGTTTGTCTGTACTCATTCCATTAATTCCGTCTTTTTTAAGGCTTTGTTCTTGGTTTGACTCTGTTTTGAGAGGAAGTTTCTGTCTCTGTTTTCGATGAGGATTCTGTTCAGGTTTTTCAACACAGCTACTTTCAGTTTGCTGTAAGATAGACGAATGCTATGGTCATCTTTTATTACATGAATGCACATATTTTGTCTCAAAAGCTAAGCAGCTATAGCTAACAGCCCTTTGCCCTTCACTTCAAAGTAAACTGGTCTTATGGAATACCCAGCTGCAACCACTTCCTGTCCAAGTCTAAGGCCACAAAACTTGTCTTTGGGCTTTGCACAAAAGTACCTCTGTGGGCTAAGAGTGACCTAAAGATACCCGAAACTCTTTGTAGTGCTGCCAGGCTGGCTGACAGTGTCACTTCGGTTGACCTGGCGCAGATGTTTGGAGTCCCCTCTGCAGGGACATTTTAGAAAGTGAGGAAAACCATTAGTTTCCTGGTTAAGGATGTCTTTGAGATTGTAGTAATACATGAGAAGTTTTGCTTTGTTTCCAGGAAATAGGAGATCCTGTCACAAAGCATCTCAAAAACCCAGTGTCTATACTGTTAAACATATAATCTTTATGAAAATATTTTAAAAACAAGATTGCATGCTTCGTGTTACAATTTTCAGTTTCTTTAATATATTTCTTCTAAATGCCCTCTCCTGTTCTGTCCAGTGACATTCCCATTACTAATTTAAGGGAATTCCTGCCTAGTAGAAAATCACATTTCACTATACTCTGTTCTCAGAGATATACAGCAGATGGATGTTGGATTAGAAAACAAAAAATCAAGGGACCAGCCATGTAAAACATTTGACCAGGAAAATCACTTTTTTAAAACACAATTATAGCACAGACTGCACTTTTTAGAAGTTTATGCTATAATTTTTGTAATTTTGTGGCTGCTACATAGACTACTAGATGATTTTTGCATTTTGCCTTTTCCCATAAATATACTTCACCAATAAAATTACATATCTTAAAATATATATACACATCTATGAAGGAATTTTTTATAAAAAGGTTTCTTTTGACTTCTTGTTTTTCATGAGGGCACACAAAGATCTGCTTGACATAGAAATTTGCTGTCCACACAGCTGAAACTATATAAGATTGTATTGCCTATGGATGGAGACTGTTCCTTGGCAGAGTGTCTCATTTTTTGGTAGATGTGGGAAGTCATATACTAAATAAGACAGCTAAATACATAAAGAAAAGACTGAGTCATGGTTACTGCAGCTGAAATCTGTCCGAGGACTTGAATTTGATCTGATGGTTTCTTACATGATGGATTCTTACCTTCAGTTTTCTTATATAATGTTAGAACTTGAAACTTTACTCAGTTTTATAACGCAGTAATGCTGAAATTTTTGTCTGTTGAATTCAAGATACTGAGATATGACAATCAAAACTTTCTAGCTTTCCAGTCCCTAATTGGAGTCAGTGGGAGATTTGAAACATACAGTTAGTGGCAGTAGTCTAGAAAAGGAACTCACAAAATTAGTGTGTGTTTTGCACCATAATTTTGCTGCATCTCATATCTAAGCTGTACAATGGGAATAATTACGTTATATTATTTTGGAAAAGTATTGTAAAAATAAAGTCATTGTTCTAGCAGCAGACACTCTGGAAAAAATACCTGTATTCACAGCAGAGTATAAATAGCTTATCAAAGCAAATACAGGAACATGCACCACATGAGCAGAAAACAAATAGTTCCTTTTTAAATTGGCATAATCAGTTTTGTTGACCCAGTGATTCAGGGGTAGGGTCCGTAGCACAGGAAAAATTAGCAAGGGTTTATGTAATGAGAGACTGTACCACGATGAAGTTGTACGGAAGAACTGTCACAGCAGTGGTGGCTGGCGGTTCCCTGGCGGCCAGGTACCACAACAAGAAGGGGCCCTCTAGGGGCATCAGGGCTGGGCAAAACTGACATTTATCTCCCATAACCCTGCCCAAGAGATAACCACCAGTGGTGGTCATAATGGGTGCATCTAGTTGTGATGGCTCCATCTGGTTCAACGTGGTTTCCGGGAAACAGATAACAACACAATAGCCAAGGGCTAACTTCAGCAATGCTGGTACTGTGGTCAATATGCAAATATGTCTATAAGTTTATCATCTTAGCCCCATAAGCAGTGAACAGCCCGAGAGTCCTTTGAGCTCTCCTGCACGGCAGCAGGCTGCACACCAGGATCTCCCCTTGAACACGGACTCCTCTCAAGGGTACTTCTCGAGATTCAGAGATTCTTTGCCATGTCTAGGATGAGGATTGGATCCAGTTACACCCAGATTCCCCTCTGAGAAGGAGTTTAGAAAGCAAGGGGGTCCTTTCTGAACCTCAACTCAGAGGGAGGGTCGCCCCAACAGTACTCTCTGACTCTGTCCTCTGTGCAGTAAAGAAGCACGTGTGCCTTGCCATCCAATCTTGTTAAAACACTGTCGCATTTACCACCAAACTTTGTTAAATGCCAGTTTTATATCAATAAACGTATTGCTACTGGTCTCCATGAGTGAAGTATTTCACTCCATCTGCTCCTGCCCCAGCCAGAAGCAGCTGTGGCAACCCCAGCCCCACCACTGGGCACCTCCATGGGGCTGAGGACAGGCTGAGACCGAGCTGGGCTGAGGGCCTCAGGTAGGCCCAGCTCAGCAGGGCCCATGGCCAGGGAAGCCTGCGGGGAACTGGAGGCCTATCCTGCTGCAGCATCACTGGGGAAAAGACTCAAGGTCCAGGGGGCTGAAATGGGGTTCTGGGCCCTGGGTAGAGTTGGGGGAGGTTCCAGGGGGGCTGGAAGGTCCTGTAAGATCTGGTGGTGCCTTCAGGGCTCTGGCACGGAAAATAAGATAACACAAATGACATACAAGCTGGTTTTTTGTTGATGTGAATGCCTGACTTCCCAAAAAGTATTATTATGTTATCATATCTTGTTCTGTGTCATAAATCTGTGAATTTTATAAAAAATAAATTATATTAGTCGTTCTTACTGCTCTAATTATGTGGACATCATTATTATTCTGCACTGAGACATTCTTCAGAGAAAGAAACTGTATCTGCCCAGCTGGGCTGCCAAGCCTCCTTTGTTCTCTGAAATAAGACTGCAAGTTGATCTTAAAAATTCTAGTGAACTATTAAAAGTTAAACTAATTTTTCTTTTTGAGTCTTCCTGAATTCTGTCAATATTTTACTATTTCCCCTCTTCCTTACAAATCACCTTGTCTTCTTTTCTGTCTTTCTTGTCTTCCTTTTCTTGGAACATTCAGAATAGCAGGTTAGGCTCTATTTGTCTCTTTTTCTTTACTATCAGCCTATATTCAGATTTCTACCAGCAGTATGTTATGTGTTTTATTTTCTGATCTGATTTTGACAATGCATCCTTTCTTGCACTCTGATCTGCCAGACCTTTATGTTCTCTGGTTTTTATAAATCCTTCCATTTGCTCCTGTGCATCCTGTGTTTTCCATCTCCAGTTTCCTGAAATCTTAAATCTATTTTCATGCAACATATTACAGCTTCTGCACTTTTTTGTTCTTTTTTTTTCTTTTTTAATTTTTACCGTTATTTTTGTGTATTCTACCTCTTGCAAAATCGTATTCCAAATAACATGGGTATTTCTTGAGTATTTCTCCTTGGTTTTATCTTTTACTTTCTACCTTTATGCCTTTCCATTTCAGAGAGATTTGCACAACACACATTGTTTCCTCTGAATCTGTATCATTTACTACCATCCTCCTTGATAAAATTACTTGATTTTTTTCAAATTCGCCATGGTATCTCTTCTACACTCCGCTGTAATTTTGATTGGAGACAGGATGAATTCCATAAAAATTTTTTTGTCACTGTGTTTATTGTTAGCAAAGCTGTAGAGGAGGAATATCTTTCCCAATGTAGGATATCCAACTTCTGTAATTATCTCAAATCTGTTCTATTTCTTGAGGCTTGGCTTCCTGCAAATATGGTCTTGTTTCCCTTTGGTATGCTTATAAATTTCACATAATTTTTCCTGTGTTGAGTCTGTATATCTGCCGGTACCACTACTCATTTAGTGTTCAAAAATCTGTCAGCCATGAGTTCTGGCTCACAGAGAGCTTGCTCAGAGCCTGGATAATAAGTAGTGACACTCGATTTACATTTTGATTGAAGGATCCAGCTCAATACACTCCCATGTGCATGCCAATTGGTACGATCTGGCAGGAAAGCTGGTCAGTGTTTCATGTCCTTTTGTCTGCCTTGCCTGAAGACAAATGTTTCATAAACCATATTATTTCCTAGAGAGAAAAGGTCAGCTGGAATACTAAGGGCATTTTCAAGGACATCTTCATCTCTTCCATTTCTTATTGTTAGTCAGCAAATCACATGTCTTCTACATCACTGCCCATGCAGGGCAGATGAAACGCAACTTATGATGTACTTTCGATTTTTAGTGCATCCAACATTTATGTGCTTCCTCATTTCCAACACTGTTGAAGAACATCTCTGTCCTACTGAGAACATCATGCTTGAAATAGAGCTATTGCAAATATCACATTGCTTTATATCTCTTTTCGTTCTCGTTCTGCCTCTAAATTTTTCTTCCTCAACCTTTACTTCACGGTAATGTCTTGAAAATTTGTTCTCACTGAATTGTTATGAGTTTGTTAGTAAAGATTTTATGATCTACTCTCTTTTACTTAGTGTTAAATGACTTGAATCTGTGTATTAATGACCACATCAATGTGAACAGAAAATTTATACTGTTCAGTGATTGCCCTTTCAAAAGGTGCCTCTGAAGATGTGTCTGCTAACAACTGTAGTCTCACAACTGTAAGGTAAAAGATCTTCTAATCAGTCAGCTTCTTCTCTTGGGTACCACATTGATGATTATTTTGGGGTGATATTTCAATTTTATACTTTATTTTTCTCCCTCTTTTAGTTTTTCTGATTTTTTTTTCCTTTCACAACTGAAAATCAAGATTATGGTATTAGTGGTAACAATTTATGGGGAAAAGTGCCTTATAACATCTTGTAGCTTATGAATGTCAGTGTTGGATCCAATGAGGCATGAGGTATCTAGGATGAACGGAAAAGGCCTTAAGTTGTGCCAGGAGAGGTTTTGTTTGGATATTAGAAAAAATTTCCTCACCCAAAGGGTTATCAAGCATTGGAACAAGGTGCTCAGGGAAGTGATCGAGTCACCGTCCCTGGAGGTACATAAAAGACATGTATATGTAGCACTTACAGACATGATTTAGGGGGACACTTGACAGTGTTAGGTTTATGGTTGGACCTGATGATCTTAAAGGTTTTTTCCAACCTATATGACTCTGTGATTCTATGTTTCTTGGTTATACTATTGGTTGGATGAAGAGCTTTCAGGAAGGAAGATCACAGGTGCATGGGCTTATTGCTCTGTAAGGAAATACCTTGGTATAAGTCTTTTTACTGCGTATTTCTTGCAGAAAAATATGTTTATATAGTTTATTATTTTTCATCTTCTGACATTATCATTTTTGTACAAATTGTAAGAAATAGTGCAGGATGGTTGTTCAAGGGTCTCCATGCAATTTTCTAAGTGTATTAAGGGAACTAAAAAATAAATTGGATGGTTTCTTTCAGAGTAAGTGTGTCTTAATGGCACCTTACTCAACAGAACTCTCTCTTAATTGTATCATGAAGAAAATATGCTGACTTCATTGATTATAAAATAGTCTCTTAACACTTTTATTTCTTTCAGAACTTCAGAGTTAGAAGGTGCAAAGCTGATATGGCCAGATTCCACTTCTTCATGTGCATTACCAACATAATCATTGTTGTGAATGTCACAAAATGAAAGATAACATAGTAATGATAGCTGATAAATTTACTAAGCTCTCACTTTATTAGGTGGCAATGATATTGTATCTGGCAGTGATTTATCCAGAACAGAATATGTGCCTTTTAATTATGCTATTTGATAGAAGTATACCATCTTCTTGCTCTTCTTTTTTGTCCATCAAGTATAGAAAAACCACAAGCCTTTTCCCACTCCAACTGCTGTTGTGGCCTCTGCTTTTCTTTTCCTTAAAGAACTTATACTGTGGAAATATGGATGCCTCCATATTGTCTGTGGCTGGCATCTTTGCTCAGCAGTTCCTGACCCCATCCTTCCCCCATGATAGTGGTCAAATGGCCAGAACTGTGACAGAGCTTACTTGTCATAAGCTATAGATATTATCTCTATACACCAAACATCAGGAATCCCACTACAGCTGTGACAGAGCTAGTCCTTACCACAGAGGAACTAACACTTTTGAATGAATACCTACATTGGGTAATTGTTACATTGGTACAATAAACTTTTTAAATCCCACATCCCAGATACCCTTCACTGCTGAACAAAAAAATGAAATAGCTTTCCTCCATAAGGCTAATCTGAAAAGGAGGGTAAAATTCTTCTTAAACCTAAAATATGACTGACATGAGTGCTAAAAATAAAATGCCTGAAGACTGCCTGGCTTTAGTCACAAAGATATTATGGGCATTAGGGAGAAGATGCATGTATACATGATGTTACAAAACTTACTGGAGGAAAGACTTAGACTGACATTTCCTATAGGTTCCCTGAGCAGGGAGATGATGACTCATTTTGTCTCATTCTGTAAGTTTTTAAATATTTATGTTAAGAAAGGCACGCTGAAAAAATGCATTGGGAAGGGTAGTCCTCTGCATGGAAAACAGAGCACTCGGTTTGAAGTTGAATCCTGCACAACATCAGACAGAGTGATGAATTTTAAGTACGTTTCTTGAATCCTTAGCTAAGTGTTAGACAATTAGTGCACTGGGGTTCCCAAATAAATAAACAGGTGCAGCCGGCCACATAGTGGTGCCTATCTCTATGTCAACTGGCCATTTGTTCCGCTTCCTTTACATTTCCAACTTGGTTAAGTTCCTGCTTGAGTAAGGAATCCCGTTTTAAGATTCCAAATCTTCTGTGCAATGCATAGGAACGACAGCTGAAGATTCTAGGACTGGTTAGGAAAAACATCTTTCCTTTTTAAGGGAGGAGAGAGAGAACAAGATCCTCAATTCCTTTTGCTGTAACTTTCTGACAAATGACAGTGCTTATAAATGAACATAATTGTATTAGAACTGCAATTTACTATTTTCCTGTCATGTATATTTTCTTTTAGTTAATTTCAATAAATATTTTTTTTTTTACTCAAAAATATTGAACTAGAAGCATTTCTGCAACTACTAAGTCAATACTGGCTATTATTCCTTAAGTTACTTAAGATAGTCAGTTCGAAATAAAGCTTTTAGTCAGAGCAATATCATATGATTCCTAAATACTTACATAAAGAGAGAAACTATGACATTTCTCAGAGGAGCTGGGGGTGGAAAACGGTAGACACATATGTTCAAAAGTCAATGGATAACCCTGTTTTGAGCTGTAGTGGAAGAGTTATAACTCCCTCTTTCACAGAAATGAGTTTTATATCACGGTTACATATGATGTGTTCAGTTTTTTATGAGAATATACTTAAGTTTAGAAAGTATAGTAAGTACACATAAACATGGACATTAAATTAGTTTATAATTTATATTTTTGTCATTCAAATCATCTGTATTAGTAAAATTCTCCATCCAATGAATATAATTCTTCATTTCACTTCACAGACACCTGGGAGCAGGCATCCTCCCATTATTCTTACAACACTTAATACAGTAATTTTCTGAACTAAACTGGTGTTGCGAGGCACTACTGATCACTGAAGTTTGCTGGAATAAAATGAAAGGACCAAAGAAAATGACTCATCTTGAAAGAAAATAGTGGGGAAAAAGAAGAGTGTTTTCAAGCACTTTTTTATTAACATGCCTTATTCAGAAAATCTGAGCTTATTCTATTTCAAACACTACCTTCTTGAAGATTGTATTCCAAAAAAGGCTAGTGTCAGAGCTCACTAACCTCTCCAGAATTTGGAGAAGACTTGCAGACTCACAGGTTTCATTTCACGTGTCTGGCTGACTTGGAAGCTTGTTAAGTTGTGACACTCTCAGAAAAGCCAGTAAGAGTGACATTCACAAAGTGACTGAAGTGCAGAAGCACACTTTAGGCAGAGCATAGGCATTTTACTCAAACAGAATGGTTTGGAAAAAAATAATCAGCTCCTTAAGCACCTCTGCACTTGATAACTTTCACCAAAATATATTACATAGTGTTCAAAGCACTACTATAATGAGTTACTAGTTTATTTTAACAGTATATAATAGAGGGTCCAGACTGATGCCACCATCCCTAAAAGAGGAAGATCTGTGATTCATTCATTTTTTCCATTCCCTGTTGGATTCTACAGCTATTTGTGACTGATCAATTACAACCCTACAACAGAATAAAGTTGAGAGGTGTTGGGCAAAGACAATCACTCCTGCTGCAAAGTTAGACATTTAAAACAACGGGAACTAGAAGGTGTCCTTTATGATGATCTTTAATGGTTTTGATGATCTTTAAGGTCCCTTCTAACTCATGCCATTCTATGATTTTATGATTATATCTAAATAGTTATATCAGTTGACAGGAACATCTGTCTGTGTAAATATTTGACCCTGAATTAATCAAAAAGAGTGCAAAAGTCTTCCTGACTCAGCAAGCATGGCATTGGAGGTGGAAGGTATATATGGCACAAGTTATCATAAAATATAAAATCAAACAACCAAAAAGAAAAAAAAAAAACAAAACAAACAACTTGAAGAGAGCAATAGCCTTGAGATGGCTTCAAGCCACATATTCCTTCTTGGTGATGGGTGACAACCAGCATCATGACAGTGAGCATATTATGTGAGCATATTATAGAGATCAGTACTGAGAATTGCATTCTTACTGCAACTGCTCTGCTAAGTGCAATTTTTAGTTGCATTGTGACTTAAGTACATTGCTATATCACTCTGCTAAATCAAAATTATGTGTAATGCCAGATAACTTGAAAGAAGTTGATTTGGTATTAAAAATTAAACCATCCACATTAAACATTAAACCCTGCACCCTTTTGTGCTAAATGAACCTGGCAATATTCTGAACAATAATCTCATTTGAAATTTTCTTCTGATTTTTTTTTTTTTTTTTAGGATGCCTGTGGTGTCCCTCATTATGAACTCTAGTCTCGAGAAGAGGTCACCAAGTTCTACTCACTGAAATAGGATGACATAAACCAGATTTCTTGAAGACTCTGAGACTAAGAGCCTGTGTCAGTTCTCATATCAGAAAGTAAAAACAGTCGAGCTAAACCACTGAAATCCCATAGATCTGCAATACATACCTGTTTTGCCAACCTCACATTATTACTTCATCTCAAAGAAACGAGTGTATCTCCTAAAGCTTTAGGTTCTGAAATAGTTTCACTGTGTGAGAAGATAAAGTTTTACTTTAAAAGTAAGCTTCTAGTCCTATGATTAAGGAGAAAAGCCAGAAGGAAAAAAAAAAAAAAAGAGAACACAATATCTCTTATTTTCTAAAAATAATAAAAATAATAATAATAATAAATTTTAAACCAGTCATAAGCTTGTCTATCTACCCATTTACTTTCTGAATGTATAAAAAGTGTCACCACCTAGAGTTATTTTTTGTCATATTTACCATGATTAGTTCTCCCATTAGTTATTTAATTTATATTAAAAAAAACTTTGTACAGCACAAGAAGAAACTCAAGATTTAGCTAAAGGTATTTGACAGGTTTTTGTGCCATCATTTTAGCAACTAAACACCATCCCAAAATTGTGGTCAAGAATCTAGATCCTTGAACTTGAGAGGCTGTTGCTTCTATAGGTATCTGAATACCTTAAGAAAGCATGAAGGAAATTGACTAACAGGATGCTAAAATGAGAATGGACAGTGGATGAAGACGTGTCATTTGAATAGATGTACTCATCTTGGCTTTAACCTACTGATCAAAGAAAGTAATTACTCTTTAATAATTGTATCATGTACTACAAGCTCACTGGTAATCCCAGGAATGTTTCCTGCTTACTACACTATACTGATGTGTGTCCCACGATGTCTTTAAAATCAATTTCTCAGACTAAGCCAGCCTAGGAAGCCTATGCCAACTCACACTTGAACTTTCTTTTGTATAACCATCCATCATTTTTATGGATATATATAGACGTATATATACATCTATATGCATATAGATATATAGATGGGGAGAGTGTAATATAGATGTATATATAGATGTATATATAGATGGGGAGAGTTTAATTTTGTCTATCTTTAGACAAATACCATGAGCCTCAGTGTCTGTTCTTCTCCTACAGTCAATGGAAATCTAGTCAGTGAAATTGTGGGAAAATAACAAACCATTCATGTCACTTTATTGTAGATACCTGCATTTAGTCAAATATATTGCATCAAAACCTGCACAAACTTTATTGATTAGATTTCCAGAGATTATAATCAGAGTTTAGAGAGGGTGTTTTCATGTAGGCAACTACATGGCAGATACCTAAATTCAGGCAAAACAATTCTATATTCATTTCAGTATGTTGTAGACTTTTTCATATTGAATTCAAATAAGCTTTCTCTGTTCAATGTCTATTTAGCAAAGATTCTTTCCTGTCTTTATGGTTTGATGAAGTTCCTCTGAAATACTTCTCTCTGTTTTTGAAACTATGAATCAATATACTTTGTGTTGCAGACCTAATATTTGTTCTCTGTGCATAAAGCAGACAATAGTGAGACTGAAAGAATCAGAGGGAAATCCAGTTGAGTAGATGAAGTACCACAGAAGTGGCAAAACGACCACTTCTGAAGTTCCAGATATTTGATAGAAATGGATGAAGACATAATGTTCGTAAATACAACTAAATAATTACATAAATAAACATGTATTTGTGTATTTAATGTCTAGGTAGATAAAAAATTCTTGGCTCTTTGTATGGCAGCTCTGCTATCTCTATCACTTTTATAATACATTGACACAGAATAACACAGATATTTGTTGGTAACTGTTTTTTGTAGCACCGGCAGAAAAAGTTCTTTCTACAGATGACCTACAGCTGGCACTAGAAGACATTGCTCAGCTTTTATTTAGGTGGCTCATTAATGTGTTCATATTTTTAATTGAAAGGGCTGTTTGAATTTAGACAGTTTCAAAAGTAGTTTTCAAAATTATTTCCATCATTCTTGGAGTACAAGGATATTTAGTCAATTTTTATTTCTTATTACCTCATACCTCACCCTTATTGAAATCCACCTGCATATCTTATTTTTTTTTCAAAAAGGAAGCATCATTATCTCTGCTTTACAGTTTAGGGTGCCGATAAAGTCCCCACTGCAACCCCATCATGCTGTGTTACAAGCTTATACATCTTAATTTATACATTTTCTCACATCCCTCTACTTTTTCATACCACCCTCTCACAAAGCAAACACCATGAGAAATAATCTTCCTAATATGAGACTTTTTCTTTATCACATGCTTTGAGAGACTGAAATAGTTAATAATGCTAAACTGTAAAATCTCTTTCACAGTTTCTACATCATATGAAATAAACAAGACATTTCACAGCTCAGAATTATAGCATCTGGCCCTTTACTTCCTCAGGCAAATGTCTCTCTAGGTAACACTTTATCACTTGAATTTCGAAAGCTTCCCTTGCAAGCACAGCATCCTTTGGGTTTGCTTTCATTTTTATGGTAAAAGATAAAGCTGTGGAGTACATCAGAGTTCCCTTTTGGAATCTTCTGTACTACATTTCATGTCCCATGGGGGAACATACTTTTGGAAACACATTTTGGAAACATGGATTTAAGTGAAAATGGGTTTTTAGCCAACAACATGCATACTTTTTCTACAAAGACTATTCAGTGATATATCTTTATGAAAATATTAACAATTTTCTCAGGAACTAGACAAAAACCAAAATCTCTTACATGTTTTGGGTAGCACTGAAAAATCCATATAACCACATTATTTTAAGCTTTTTACTAACACCCCCTTCAATTATAATTCCACGGTGCCTTTCATGGCTGTATGAACCAGAGATTGATGACTGATGTTAGGTGTGAGAACTACTGCATTCGCTTTTTTCTTAACAGCATCAAAATCAAGAAAGATAATACAGTTCATACTTCTTTGGTTTAAGAGTCCTTTTGGATTTGTTTTCTAAATCTCTTTCCAACCACAATGTTTAATTTGTTGCTCTGTGTGTTCAGTTTTAGGTTGACATTGCAACAGGGTAGCATTTAGGGATCTCTTAGTCTACTGGTAAAAACTACATTTATCTTCACACATTTAAAAGTGAATGCCAATACTCAGGTGCAAAGGTTTGGTCCTTAAAAAGTACAGCAAATTTTATTTACAAATGGAAAGAAGATCTAGTTGATTGTCCATCAGCTTGGTAAATAGTATAATATTTCCTTTTGTTGTACCTCAGTATCTAGGAGGTACCAAAGAACACAAATCAGTAAATCAGTTTATAGAGCAGAAAGAAGTGAGCGCTTTCTTTCTCTGAGTATCTGTAATGGAATTCTATTTATCAGTCTATGGAGATTGAGAGGAAGATCAATATTTATTATTTATGTCTTATTGCAGATATAAACACGAACAGTTTTCAACAGACCCTGAAAAGATTTAAACTTTTTCCTAAAATAATGATTTCAGTGCAGTCTTGATCAGGATCTCTTTTGTCTGTCATTGCCATAGAGTAGGTAGGTAAGGAAGGTGGGTGGAATTATAGCAACATAAATCTTAATGGGTACCAGTGCCTCAGGGAACACCATGAAGATTTTGATAATTATTCTGATTACTTTTGTCTTAATATATGGTGCTGTATTCTGGTTGTATTCTGAGCTGCTGGAATGTAGGAATGTGTTTTGACTTTTAGTCTATTAAATGGAATAGCACTTATTTTGACATTAATACCTTGTTTCTTTTAGTAAGAAGCAGAAATGGATAGCACAAAAATACAATCTCTTCACGGTTTCATTAGAATGAACCCTCATGTACATCATCTGTTTTTTATTCTATAGTAATTTTTGTAAAAAAAACCCAGGCAAATAAACATATATAGAAAGGAAAAAAACAAAGAAAGAATAATAATATAAATTCTTCCTCACCTGGCAGACAGGTTTTTAACTTCTCTTCCTTTTAGGTATCCCTCTAGGCAATAACTCTGACAGATATTGACAGACTGGGAAAGTCCAGGTAGTGTTTTAAATCTACTGGTATACATTTTTTCAGCAGAAATTCTAGGCAATTATGAAGCTCTTAATAATATTTTATGAATAGTTCATTAAAACAAATTCCAGCAGAGTTAATTTAAATATATCCTGTGGGACAAATCCACTGCAAATCTAAGTCAATGCAGCCTCTTCTTGCGAAGCTTCTTCCAGTGCAAGGGAGTCAAACCCACTCTAGGTGTATGACATTCTAGGCTGTCATAAATTCTGACCTTGTAAGTCTAGAGCCAAAACATCTGTATTCATAGTTTCAAGGAACAAAGTTCAAAGGGTAATTTTCATAAATATGTGTTCTTGAAAGATGCTACTCTGATCTCTTTGTCAAGACATAATGCTCAGAATCTTGTTTACGGGCGAAGAGAAAACACACCCTGTATTTAAAGCCAGGAATTCATTGATGGTATAATTGAAATCTTAACGGTCTTACTAACATTAGTCCGGGTCTAATTATTGCAGAAAAAGAAAGAATATTTTTATGTAGAGAGTGTTTCAATACTAATAACAGATGTAGAATTGTTAAATGTTCACTTAGTTTCTACTCGGTTGCCTGGTGTTGTGCTCACTCTTCACCTCTCTTTCTGGATCCTAAGGTTGGTGGTTTCATTCCCATTGTGGTAGGAGCATTACGGTGAGTTGTCAGGCTCTGGGATTCCTCACTGGAGATAATGTAATGCTTACTGATATTTTCTTCCTCCATCCTCTAAAATCCACTCAGGGTCATTTTTATATGTCTTCTGACATGCTTTCACACCTTGTGTTATCTTTGTTGGTCTACAGCTTCATTTTACACCCAGTTTTACTTTATATGATGGTTTTTACTTGTGTTTAGCCTAAAACCAGTTTTTTCCAGCTTTAAGTTTGAGTTTCGTTAACTGACACCTGGTGAGTTGTTGATAGCAGTGAGGTTTCTGGTTCTGGATCTGTGCCCCATCCCCTGTCATCCCAGGGCTGTTCTCCTTTACTTTGTATTCTCTGTCTCCACTTCTCAAGGCTGGTGCTACTCCCCAGTGTGGCTTCCCCATGGGGTCACAAGTCCTGCCATCAAACCCATTCCAGAGTGGGCTCCTCTGTCATGGGGTCCCGAGTCATGCCAAACGCCTGCTTCACCGTAGTCTTCATCATGGGCTGCAGGGGGATCGCTGTTCTGGCACTTGAAGCTCCTCCTCCCCGTCATTCTTCACTGACCTTGGTGTCTGCAGAGCTGTTCTCACTTATTCTCACTCTTGTCTCCAGTTGCAGTTGCGCAGTTCGGTTTTTTCCTCCCCGCTACTTAAATATGTTATCATGGAGGTGCTACAGGCATCATTGATGGGTTCAGCCTTGGCCAGCAGTAGGTCCATCTTGGAGCTGCTGGCATTGTCTCTATCAAACATGGGTGAAGCTTCTAGCAGCTTCTCATAGAAGCCACCCCTATAAACACCCACTACCAAAACCTTGCCACACAAACCAAATACACACAATTATCTGTTCTGTGTCAAGGATTTGTGAGTACCTCTGTCATTGTCCACGTTGACAGAGAGTCTTGCTAAATTAATTTTAGAGAGATCTCTTTTCCAGAGTAAGTCAACATTTGAAAAGTGGTTTAGACAGAACAACAAAACGAAGTATTACTTAAGAACAGTTTGGTCATCAAATTTAAAATCTTTTTCCTGAAAAAAACCTGTGGCAAGCTTTCTACATTGTCCTTTAATGTGAATTTTCTAAGCCCTGAGGGAAAAAATAATCTAGGATAAGGGTGTTTTTTAAAGCCAGGCTTCTCCCTATACAGTTGAAAAAGATACCTATCAGTGCCTTTTGCCACAGTGGTTTTCTTTGATATGGTAATTTGGTCATTAGATTTGTATCACAAAATATTTACTGTGGAGAAAAAAAAAAAAAAAAAAAAGGGAAGAAATATTTTAATCACAAATACGTGCACAGGACTGAATCTTTTTGAACACGTTGGAATGTAAGACCTGGATATGAATGATACAGCTTCTCTAAGTGGTGCTGTTGTCAGTGGCATACTATTTGCGCATTTGGAAATTGTTGTGGTTGAGCTCACAAATTGAACTTACTGAAGGCAATAAAGTTAAATGATTAGTGAATATGAAATGCTATGTGTTTGTGAAATAAAGGGAATGAGGGGATACACAGATCAACACAGGAAGGATATGGACCTGTTAGAATGGGTCCAGAGGATCACACAAAGATGATCCGAGCGTTGGAGCACCTCTGCTATTAGGACAGGCTGAGGCAGTTGGGGTTGTTCAGCCTGAAAAAGAGAAGGCTCCAGGGAGACCTTAGAGCCCCTTCCAGTTCCTAAATGGGGCTACAGGAGTGATGGGGAGGGACTCCTTATCAGGGACTGGAACAATAGGAGAAGGGGTAATGGTTTTAAACTGAAAGAGGGGAGATTTAAATTAGATACTAGGAAGAAATTCTTTCCTGTGAGGGTGGTGAGACACTGGAACAGGTTGCCCAAAGAAGTTGTGGATGCCACATCCTTGGAGAAGTTCAAGGCCAGGCTGGATGGGGCTTTGAGCAACCTGGCCTGTTGGGAGATGTCCCTGCCTGGGGGGTGGTTGGAACTTGAATATCTTTTAAGTCCCTTCCAAGCCAAACCCTTCTGTGATTCTACCATCTCTGTCTACTAGTGGGTGCCTCTCTCTGAGGTATGGCATCTTATTTCCTCCTTTTCTTTGGGGGGAAATTAATATTTCCCCCCATACAAAATGAAGTGATTTCTAAAAAAAGGATTTTGAAGTTTTTCCAAAATACCCATAACTTAATGGACAAGGCACTGTAGTGGAGGTGACAGATTTAGATCCTCTGAGATAAAGAGGGTAATTGAAGCAGTCTTTTTAGATAAGCAGTGTAATCACTAAAAACAAAAGAACCAATGAAAGAGGATAGGAGGGGATAAGGAAGGAAATTATTGATGGGCCCTCCTCTTTTGGACTACATGTATAAGATATGTCCATGAATTTTGAAAGAAGAATGCTACTTAACTGAAATCTGGAAAAGACCCGTGTGTCTTGAGGGGATAAAAAAGCTCAGAGGTACATTACTGCTTGCCCTCTCCAAGACAGAATTTTTTCAGTGTTTCCTCAAGAACAGATCCAGGATGTTTTCTGTCACTTACATTTTATATATTTACAGTAGTGATGTGTAATTGTGTGACACACCATACCTTTTCATATGATATGCCACTCATGCAAGTGTGTCACCATAGTTTGAAAGTATCTTCACGTTAATTTATTTTTTCATAAATGAAATGTTTTTTAATAAATAAGAATTAATGAGCAATTTTTTTGCTGTGTTTTGGACGTTTAGGAAAAGTTGAAATTTAGTATGAAATGTAATTATGACTATGTTCAAGCTAGAATGTCGTAGCCCATTTATTTCCTACAGAAAATAATCAAGCAATATCTAAAAATAACATGGAACCTCAGAACTTTTGGCCCTGAACTTTCTGTTTCTGAAATGAATAACAAACTGTTAGGATATCACACATATACATGAAACATATATTGATCATTAGAACTGGATATTGGATACCACAGGTGGGTCTGAAGTAATGTTTGTATAGCAAATATATGTACAGACACGCATGTATAGTCAAAATAATTATTGATGAATCAATTTGATCTGATATATTTATTGGTGGGGGGGTTATTTATTATTTCATTTCCTGGCTCTCATAGTGACATCAATGCAATTAATAGTTATTTGAGCTGACAAACTAGTATACTGTTTCTATTTTTTCATGGATGTCAAAACTAAAGGCAAGGAAGAGACCAAAAAAAAATAAATAAAATAAACCTACTTTCCTCTGGTTGTAAAATGGTAAAAACAGAATGGAAGCAAATCACACTAAGGATGGCGAACATAACTTGGTATGTGTTCTCTAAATGCATGCACTAGAGAAAGACCACACTACTGGACAAAATGAGCTGTATATCAATTAGTGACAGCAAGTGAAGTCAAGTTTTAACTGAAATGGAAGTAGCCAGATGGAAATAAATGTAGAACAATCAATGAAAATGTCAAACATCAAAATAAAGGTCAAGATAACAGTGCACTTTGAGAAATGTAATAACCCTTTGCCAAACAGTGGGTCGAACACTATAGTACTCTGTTAATTCATTGGCACATTGATGCATACCCCAATGAAGATCAATGGTAATTTAAGTCCAAGGACTTAACTTTGGTTTATATTGTTGTAATTGGGAGTAAAACGTAGTCTATTTTATTGCCAGCCATTTGATTATGTGGAGGAAATACTCATCAGTTTAAATCACTTGCCCAGCTACTCCGTCTGTCATGATAGCTATTACTGCTGCTTACAGAGATTAAAGGCATGAAAAACAATCTAAAGGAGAAGTGACCAGTGAAGCTGAGAAGCTAAAGAAGAGACAGGATTAAATGGACTCAGGAAATTATTTTGTGCGATAGTGTTATGGCATTGCTTTCTTATTCTTGTTAAACAGTAAGAACAAGGTAACCCCCTAACCCCCTGGAGTTCCTAAATGGCATTCTTAATGATGAGATTTGATGCCTCCCAATGAGGTTTGATGTCTCAGTAGTTCCTTGGGCAATTTAGTGTTGGTTTAAAAGCTGTCAGTCAATAGAAAATACTCTTTAAGTACAGTACTTGACTGACACTGAAGACTTTCATTACTAGAGAAAAATTCTAGCCTTGTCCAAAACTGTGATGAAAATCTCCTTCAATATAAGGCTCCACAGAAGAAAACTGAGCTAATGTGTCTGTCGTTCTTTACAGTCCTGTAGTGAAAGGAATATATATGTTTGCATATGAATCAAAGCTTGCTTCAGAATAACAGTTCTCTGCCCCTCCCCACTATTAAGACATTTGCTGGAATGGATTTCATTCTTAGATCACTATGATTTGGATGAACCATGATCTATAAAGAAATTATTGCTGTCATTATACCTCCTTTTACTTCTAGGAAGTTTCTACATGGTGTCTTTTTTGTCGTTGTTGTTAATCTTTTACTTTAAACAGCTATCCAAGTTGTTTAGATTTCTCTTACAGCCCTTCACTTTTTTTTTTTTAACTATGTGAGAGCCTCATTGCCTAATAACATTTTTAAATATTTTTCATTTGTATATTTAGTCTGTACTTTGATGTTTATACTCCTATATTTAATTGTGATACAGAAATTGTTCTACACACAGCTCTGACTTGAAGACTGCTGGAAATCTGTTTAGGTTTTAATACTTTATAAACAATAAAAAGTTTTCATTGTTTTCTTCTCAAACTTTTTTTTTGCTTATGTAATTTTCCTTCCAGAATGAGGAGGTGGAGACGAGAGAAATAGGTAAAGTAGATGGCTTGTTCCAGTCTCCTCATTTCAGAATTCACCAATGCCTATCTGTTATGTTACATCTCTTAATATTCAGACACAGTCAAAGACAACTTTTGGACTGGTCTATTGATACCTCTATGCTCCTTGAAAATTATTATTTCACACAGATTTCAGTATTAAAATACTTCTTTTTCAAACTTTTGTTGCAAAGATTCATGCATACATTTGATTTAATTGATTGAATGGTTTTATTGAAGTTAATAAAACTAATTCCTTGAGCCATTAAAGCACACCTACAGGTCTTTGGAGGACCAAGTCATTGCTGCATATTTCTAGTGGAGGAGAATAACTTAATCTCTGAAGAATATATAGTATATAAATAAAAGTATACATGATCGTTTCTGAGCTCAGTTTGATAAATTCCAAACAATTTACTTCTAATCAGCACTGAAATACTGATGTGATATGTTGCATGGGAATTATAATTTGATAAATGGGCATATTTTAGGTTCCATATTGAGTCCAGATGGTTACAGATTCCTTAATATATCTATCCATGTGGCATTTGCACATTTGTGTATCTCAGTCTTCCTCTCATTTATGTTTAATGATGGATTGAATCCAAACAATACAAGATGTTCTTCAGCATGCTAAACTTCTGTTAAGTGGACTGATAGTCAGGTCCTTCTGCACAGGATCCTCTTCCTTTCAGTGTCCTCTATTCCAAGACAATCAATCTTCATTTGAAGCAGTTTTATTGACGAGATTTCACGTATAAGCAAATGATAGCACAAAGAGCCTCCCCAATTATCCAGGCAGGAGTCTGACTTGACAGTTGTGTGCAACATCCTTGCAAGGTTATCAGTTTTATTAGGCAACTGAACCAAAGTTATAGTTTTGTATTTTTATCATTTGCAGACCTGTATTTCATCATTAAACCAATCTGCAATTTTCAATAAGGTCGGAGTACTCAGACTATTCAGGAGAGTTTTGGGGTTTTTTTAGTGCAGGGTTTTTTATGGTTTGGTTTGGTTTGGTTTGGTTTTTTGAGGCAAAGCTGGAGAATTCCATATTGTCCTACTGCTTTAATGTGTCCCATCCTCTCACCTCCATTGCCCCCTATTTCTCATCCACTGATAGTAGAGTTGTTTTCCTTTTGCTGAGGAAATAGAAGACTAATTAGTTGGATTCCCACCAACGAATTCAATTAACTGAGATAACAACTTCTTCCCTCAGGTCAGGAAGTCCTGTGAGACATCAGCTGAACTTTACTCTTCTAATGAAAGAGATATCATGTTCACTTGTACCAAGTTCTGAATTTGTTGGTAACCATAAAAATGAAAATTAGCAAACAATAGTTCTTTTGGTGTGTTTTATTGCCTTTATAAATCAATGCTTCAGTGCTGTGGGTTCACAATATGTTATCATTTTCACTGCTCATTAGATTTCTGCTGTGCAAACACAAGTAGACTCTGTAACCTTGAGTGGTGAAGGAATAATTCGTTATGTAGTCACTCTAACCAGTGTTTGAGTTTAGATTTCCTCTCTTCAAATGTGTCTTAGTGTTGGTCTCTCATTTGAGACACACTTCATTGCCATCACACACATCTGTCATTATTCCTGTCTTTATTATATTATATGGATGACAGAAGTTTATGTAATACTGCTGAGGAAAATTAAGTTTTATTAATAAAATACAGGGTCTATTGTTAAATAAATTTTCTCCATAATAATTGTAATTGTTTTTCATTTGGAAAGCAGCTCTTCAAAACAGTCCCAATGTCATGTCAAGCAGTTCCAGTGCTAGATCATTAGTTCATGTGTTTGACATAATTAATGAATTTAGGAAGTTCAGTGCAAATTGCTGCTATTTTGAGGGAAGTTCATTGTGTCTGATTTACCTATCTTTCCCTATATTTCTATCTTAAAAATATTCTGAATCATCATTAACCTCATATATGTAGGCTACTTTTGGATAACCGTTTGTAGGCAAGAAGAAATTCTTAGTTCTTCTACTGGAAATTTCCATTAAATCAAAAATCATGTTAAAGTTTGTTAGATACAATCAAACTAAAACACAGAATGAAGTAAATATTGATTAATAATAGTGGAGCTTTTAATTATGGGTAAGTAAGTATCATTACCTACTAAAATACTTGTTTCTTCTGGTCTACTATTATTTATCTTCACAAAAAAATGACAGCCTGTAATCTGACCCTATAAACATTGTTCCCAACACCTGTCATGAATTTAATTTATGTAGAACCTCTCAAATCAAAATGGTAAGACTCAGAATATGATGTTAAATGAGCTTTATTAGATATCATTGTCTTTTGTAAATGTTATGTAGGATTTTTTAAAATCCCACATTTTGCATCACCTGAATATTTAATGTATTTTTCTTGGTCAGAAATACGGAATGGATGCATCCACAGGATTATTTCCATTTTCTAGTAGCTGAATTTCAGGATGCTGTCTTCTTCACTTAGATTCTCAAGTCAAGGGTAGAGGTTCACACAGTGTTACCTCAAATGAATGAATTTAGAAATCCTGCTGATATCTGGGTCTAGCTCCTTATTGTAGAAAGAGCACACTATCTCTCATCTTTCCAAGAATGGTTCTTTTAGTCATCCACATCTATGTATCAAAATTTGGAATCAATTTTATTTGGAATTTTTTTGGTATATTTATGATTTTCTTTTGAGCTGATTTCAATTGTAAATTTTTAACTAGCTGGTTGTTGGTTTTTTTGAAAAGTAATAAATTTCTGTATTTTGCACATCTTCAAAATTGGCTTTTTGTGATTCTTCTTTGATTGTTTTACATTTATTATTTGTAAGACTTTCATTGTTATTTGTGTGACTCCATGCTTCTTCTCCTGTTGACTCCCTACTAACAGACAAAATGAAATGTTAGTCTTAAAACAAAAATTCTGTCCCGTAAAAGCTGCTTGCTATTTTATATTTTTTTTACTGCGAGATAAAACCAAATTATGAATAACAGGAGTGTAATTATCTCTAAACACAAGTGGTAAGCATTCAGTGCTTCTAATGAAGTTAAAGTTGATACCAATTGTTTGTCGAGTGCAGCATAAAAGGAAGAGCTCATCAGGCCACTCTCTATCTTTTTTCTTACTGATGAAATGCCATTTTAGATATGACTTACAGTATTGCAGGTACTATTCTTACCTCAGTCTCTAAGTACTCTTTATTCCCTGTGCATGAAAATTTCCTCCGCAAACCTTATCTAAGTCAGCTTGTCTCCTGGACAAGTTTATTTTAGTTTAGTCCTGTAATAAGCACATCAGCTGACAAAAGAGAGGCAGAAACTGTGTGTGCTTGGCAGCTCTTGGTAAGTCTGTTTGAACATGGCATTAGCAAAGCGACATGGATGAAAATTGGGCTCAGTTGAAACAAATGGCAAAATTCTTATTTATTTTATGGCACAGAAGATATGCAGGAAATTTTCTGAATAAATTTTACAAGAATGCTGTAGGTGGTGTAGAGGGGGCAATATTTTGAAAAATTAAAAATGTGTTCATTGAAAAGGACAAACAATTTGACAGTTGTTCATTGAAAAGGACAAACAAAAAATTCATTCAATTGAAAAGTTGTTCATTTTGTGACACTGGGGCAGGTATCTGTCAACTACTAATATAAATTGTGGAATAAAATTAAGTATAAAAGTCCACGATTTACCTTATGAAATTCAGGACAATAGGCTTGCATAGCTCAGGTTATTAGAATCCATTTTAAAAATTATGATCAAGACTCTAAAAGTCTACCTGCACCTGAGGACAGATAAGAAAGAAAAAAAATTCATTAATTATTTCTGAGATAATTTTATATACAGAAACAAAGCTTAGGAATCTTTATGCAGCAGAGGAATGATCTTAGAATGGAAGAAGGTGGATTGGTGTTTGACTTCAGCAAACTGTCAACTCCGGCTTCGATAACATGCAGTCTGAACCAGCAAATGTAAGAATTTTTCAATGCAAATGTTTCTAAGGACCAGTTGCCTTAATATTATCTTTCTGGAAGGGCTAAGCAAGAGAAGTTTCCATAGTAACTAAGTGAAAACTTAAATGCTGAAGTGTTATTTAAATTGTACATATAGGTATCTTACTATGTCAAAAGAGGAAAGTTAATAGTATTAAAAATAGTATTAAAAAAACACCAAGAAAAAATGGTATAAGAACATTAGAAAACAGATTGAATAAACTAAAGAAGCAGAAAATACTTCAAAGAAATAAAGATTGATATATCTTTTGTATGCCATGTGTTTGTTTTTTTGTTAGTTTTTATTTATTTATTTATTTATTTGCTTGTTTTTATTACTATTTTGTGTCCTTTCAAAATCTCTTCTTTTGATGTGATATAAACCTGGGGTCAACAGAAATAATTTTAGCTGCTCTGAAGTTCCAAGGCTTCTCCAAAGAAAGCAAACCCCTTTGACTTCTAAGGAATACAAAGAGAGATATAGGTGTTTCAAGCATTCCCCAATCTAAAGTTGCCATTCAAAGGGCACATATCAAAGGATTTCTGACCCCGGAGAGTTGTTATGTGGAAGTCTGTGTCAAAATGAAATATGCAAACATCCCATTGGAATCAAGAAGGCATGCATTTCAAAGGAAAAGACCACATTGTTAATTGTATCATAGAATCGTAGAACAGTTTGGGTTGGAAGGGGCCTTAAAGATCATCCAGTTCCAACCCTCCTGCCATAGGCAGGGACACCTCCCACCAGACCAGGTTGCTCCAAGCCCCATCCAGCCTGGCCTTGAACCCCTCCAGGGATGGGGCAGCCACAGCTTCTCTGGGCAACCTGTTCCAGGGTCTCACCACCCTCACAGGAAAGAATTTCTTCCTAATATCTCATCTACATCACCCCTCTTTCAGTTTACAACCATTACCCCTTGTCCTATCCCTCCACTCTCTGACAAAAAGTCCCTCCCGTCTTTCCTGTAGCTCCCTTTAGGTACTGGAAGGCTGAACAACCCCAACTCTCTCAGTCTGTCTTCACAGCATAGGTGCTCCAGCCCTCTGATCGTCTTCATGGCCCTTCTCTGGACCTGCTGTGTTGAGGACTCCAGAGCTGGACACAGTACTCTAGGTACTTCTGGCTTCACCAGAGCAGAGTAGAAGGGTAGAATCACCTCTTTCACCCTGCTGTCCACGCTTATTTTGATGCATTCCCAGATGCATGGGGCTTTTTGGGCTGCCAGAGCACATTGCTGGCTCATGTCCTGCTCTTCATCCACCAACACCCCCAAGTCCTTCTCCTCAGGGCTGCTCTCCAGTCATTCTCAGCCCAACATGTATTTGTGCCTGGGATTGACATGACCCAGGTGCAGGACCTTGCACTTGGAGTGGTTGAACTTCATGAGGCTTGCACAGGCCCACCTCTCAAGTGTGTCCATGTCCCTTTGAATGGCATCCCTTCCCTCCAGTATGTCAACGACACCACACAATTTGGTGTCATTGGCACATCTGTATTATGATACTCATCTTAATAGTTAACTAATTTTTTTATACTAGAGAATACCCACATACTTGAGAAATATGTCAGCGATATGTCAGCCCACTTCCTTAGGCTATAGGGGGAAATTTATTATTACAAGATTATTTCCATTCAGTAGAGAGTTACAGTATATCTGTATGCCTTGTGAGTATTAGAAAGAAAGGGTAGCTGAATGCCTTTTTAAAACCTACTGAGACTAACAATAATGAAATAACGGGTTAGTATTATATAAATATTTCCACATTCTTGGATAATCCAGGGACTATAGTTTTAACAATACCCAGGAAATAATATTTCCTAAAGTGCTGAGCTACCTCATGGTCCCATTTATAATCTGATACTTTCTTTTCATACTGAGTACATTATAAATAAAATCCTACAAAAATGTTCATTAAATCTGACACTATAAGCTGTCTTTCTACCCACAGAAATACATATTTCAGGTCTAATTTCATCCTTTCTCTAACTAGCAGAAGTTTATCCAAAAATGCATTTATGTCTCTTAACTGTACAAGGATTTTTTTTTCAACCCAATATGTATTTTTTTTTGTTCATACCATTAATCTTTTTTTCATGCCGTTGCTTACAATGAACCTATAGATGTGCTTGTTCAATAGCATGAATTTTGCAAGTAAAGTCACGTAATACAAATCAAAGGATTTTTCTGTGATACTCGGTGACCAAGTCAGACTCGTGTGTTCAGAGGGATCAGTCAAGCCCATCAGAAGTCTATTGAGATAGAAGAATCTAAAGGGAAACATTTTGCTCTTAGAGCTTCAGTCTATGATACCAGATTTTTTTTTCTCTAATTCCTTCAGGAACTGTCAGCTATGAAAAATGGTCTGATTGACACACAGTCTATAAGTAACTTTCAGTTTTACATAGAGAACTTTGTTTCACTGTTATAGAAGGTCTTTTATGCCATCAATCTAAGACATGAGATTTTATTCTTTTCTTTACGAAGACTGACACCCTATCTACACTTCTTATTCTCCCACTCAGCTGGAAGTTGCCTGCATCTTATCACTTAGTATTTTGTTTCATAGAATTGTGTCTGTTTTACAAGGAAAATTTTTCCTGCTAGTTAACCTCATGTCATTGATTGATACAGAAAGTACAATTACTGGATAGGTCAGGAAAAAGAGGAGAAATTTCACTGAACAGACTATTTGGTAGTGTAGGGTGGTATTATAAAAAATAGGAGCTCTACCACCTACTACTTCATAGTAGAAAACAGAACAAGTGTGATTAAGACCAATGTATTCTTGTACCTCTTGCACTGAAATTGCAGGATACAAAAAGGTTTTATAGGTGTGCAAAGCACATTTTGTTCAGTGTGCACAGACAATGAATTGTGTCTCTCTAGAAGTAGGTTTTGCACTCTTTTGTCAGTTCTTGCATTAGCAAAACCAAAATGGTGCTACAGGTAGACATTGTTGAAGGAGGCATCCCAAACAGCTCTATCAGGGAATTTCTGGTTACTTAAGAGGGCAAGAATGTAACAGTTCAGACCCAGAGTTTGTTTAGACTGATCTCTTGCCTGAGAGCTCCCCAGCTCCCTGACAATGGGCAATGGACACAAGCTGGAACACAGAAAGTTACCTCTGAACATGCGAAAAAACTTCTTTGGGCGTGCCGGAGCACTGGAACAGGCTGCCCACAGAGAGCGTAGAGTCTCCTTCTCTGGAGACATCCAAAACTCACCTGGAAGTGTTCCTGTCCAGCCTGCTCTTGGGTGACCCTGCTTTTGCATGGGGTTGGACTAGATGATCTCTGAAGGTCCCTTCCAACCCCAACCATTCTTTGATTCTGGCAAGGACCATTACTGGATTTCCAGTATTTGACTAGGTTAAAAAAAAATAAAGTGTATTTTCCCAATGTACAGTATCATCATCTAAATCTAGAAAAAATAGACACTCTGAAGGAGTTTTTCTTCTGATCTATCTCAGCCTTTTACTGGGGAGCAGCAAGAGCAGGGTGAGCTGGGAATCATGGGTGAAGACATCAGAGGCAGGACAGTACCCTCCCCAGCTGAGGGTGGTCCTACAGCTTCTGTGCAGGATAAGCGCAGCAGGGATGGTGATGGTTGCTGGTCCTATTGACAGTTCAGTCATCGTCACAAAAATAGAAGGGAATAGGTCAGGTTTGAGCTTGGCTGCGGCCACTGAAGCATATGTTGCACTATTTTGTCTAATTTTGTTTGACTTCATAGTCTCTATATCAAACAACACAGTTCAACAGTTAAACTATACATTTCTTCATATGTTTTGAACACGACACCTGCTCACATATTTTTGCTAGTTTAATTTGCAGAAAGAATGAATTTTTTCTCTGTATTCATCTTTAGTCACACAACACAGGATTTTATAGCCTTAAACATATCACTTCAGTCATGTCTTTTTCACTCTAAAAGATTCTCGTTTGTTTTTTTTTTAATTATTTCCTATATGAAAGCCAATCAAGGCTTTGATCTTACCTGTCACTCTTCTCATGAGCCTCTCTAGTTCTTACTATTTCCCTTCTGAGATTAATGGATCAGAACTGGGTTGATAAAGACACTGAGAAAATAAAGAAGACCATCATATCTGGCAGTCGTTGTTAATTGTCTGTCTAGCCCAAACTTAGATGTTTAACAGCTGGCACCTGGGCACCTGTGTATGTTACAAAGTTCCCTCTGAATTGGAAAAAAGAAAACAAACCATAAAACATATCACACACACTCCCGATTATTGGTAGGTCAGAATGTTTCAGATGAATTAACGTTCTTGAATCAGAAGATTCGGAAGAAAAAAACACATCCTTTTTCTGTTTTGTTTATTTGCTTGGTTGGGTTGGGTTTTTTAACTTTTTTTTTCATGAAGTTTACAGAAAACTGGGTATGAAACTCCCTGCAGGCAACAAAATACCTTGTGTTTCCAGGAGGAATGCAGCCTTTTCCTACAATTTTCCTGATATATGTTGCACGTGTCTGGTGTCAGCCACCGGAATGTTACTAAACAACAATCTCAAGGCAGGTGAACAAGTGTATCCTGGCTATTCTACTTGCAATTTAGGAGAGAAAACAAGACAAATTATTTATCTGCCATTTCACATTTTGCTGGGGCTACATTATCCGCTTCAAGGCAAGCAACAAAGTCCGAAACATTACAGAAGAAAAGATGTTTTGCCATCAATCACAGTGACATTTGAGATAACTAGAGGAAGTGCAGAAATCATAGGACTTTAATCATTTCCCAGTAGACAACAGAGGTTTTAATATATTCACTCCCTAAAGATTTCCAGCTGGTTAAAATACTGAACACGAAAAGCCCTAATAGTTTAAAGAAAAGGCCCTGAACTTTAACTCATTGGCAGCCAAGAACCTCTGAGACCACACTTCCATTCCACAACTGACAGACATTCTGGTGTCTAAATATTGGATCAGCTACTGCAACACAAATTGTGCTGCTTGATAGTGTTTACTCAGGCAGGCCTACCACATTTAATTTTTTATTTTACTAGCTCATATGGAAGTTCATAGTATGGATCAAAACTAGTTCACAGTATGGATTAAAAGTTGGAATTGATTTATGAATGAAATACAGTTTTGATGACGTATTATACAGTTTTTTATCTACAAATACAAAAGTTCTGCTAAATATCATTCAAAAATGCGTGAAGTATATAAGGGGACTTAACTTCATATTAAGATACCAAAATCAGAAATTTAATATTTAAGGGTTTTTTTCTAATAGAAGTACAGTGAGACCTTGTAAGACATTAAATGAGAAGTGTGTTTTCCGTCCTCCCTATTGATTTAGGCAGAACATTCCTGAAAAGAGAAATTCTTGAACAAAAACAATTCGTTCTCTCTCCATCTCGGTCTTTTGAACCCACTTTTTTTTTTTTTTTTTCCAAAATAATATGGCAAATATTTTCATGTTGAAAAGGACAACTTAAACAATTTATGAAAACATCCATATGGCTGAATACACCAAGGTAAAATTTTATGTCCAAATATGATAACGAATCCTCCTGTCCCTGTTATAAACATGTAATCTTTTACATATATCCTCTGCTTCGTTTTGTACTAAAGACATGTTTCAGTTCATCAAGCTTAATTTCAGACCATGCTGACCACAACAGCAATGAAGTAAAGATGAAAACAGAAATGCCAGAAGAAAATAAACAAAAATATAAATATAAAAATCATTGATAGTATTTTCCATACCTCATTTTATGTTATTAGGATGGTAAAATTTTAAAAGTGCATAGTTCATAGTACGGACTAAAATTCAAGTTTAACTTAGTTTAGTTACAACTAATTTTCCAAACTGAGCCATCTATAAGACAATTTCCTTTATGATAATTTTCTACTAAAACATTTCCAACATAAGTGTTAACGGTGACTTTTAAAACCTTATTGTTTGTACCAAATGTGAGCCAGCTCACAGGCTCTTATGGAGATCAGAGTTTTTATATTCCCTTAAGATATTTTAACTTGAGTTTCCCCCATTATAGATGTGCAGGCAAAGTGGGCTGGAGCAGTTTTGAACTTTTTGAACAAAATATTTTTCCCTTAGGAAGTACAGCTTTGATAAAGCTGATATTTTTTTTAGCATATAAATTTGACTGTTTATTACAAAATAGTATAGAAAAATCCACCTAATATTTTCCATATACAATAACACTTCTACTGAGATATCCTGAGATAATAAAAACATGAAATGTATTTCCAATCAAATATTTCTTTAAAATAGGAAAGAAATCCTGATTAACACTTAATTTCCCTTTTTTTTTTTTTTAAAGTTTCACTTCTGTGAGGAAAATATTCTTATTTTGTTCTGGAGTTAAGACCAACCTTGAACAAAAACCAGTTGAGAGTTCACAACAGCTTTAGTTTCTTTAAGGAAAATAGCTAATTAATTCCAATTTGACCATTATAAGAGAAATATATGTGGAAGTCTTTTCCAAAACAGGATTTCATATAGCTGTAGAATAATTTCCCTGATGTTTTATTAATATAATTTGCATAGAATACGTAGCTCATACAAACGTATTTCTGTTTGAAGCTAGACAGCTGGGAAAATGCTTTGTCTTAAGATTTAAGTAATTTGTGGTGAATTTTTCACAGAGAAATAACAATTTCATATTTTGTGCGAAGTTAACATGGTTTCCCAGAATTTTAAGGAACTTAGTGTCATGCTTCACAACACACCTTTGTCACGGTATTATGAGACTAGCACGCAATATGTAACATTTTCTAGCTTAAGTGATGTGTTTTAGGAAAACATATGCAAATTAGTCTTCAAAAATCAATTATACAGTAGTATA
Source organism: Calidris pygmaea (assembly GCA_003697955.1). Taxonomy (NCBI): domain Eukaryota; kingdom Metazoa; phylum Chordata; class Aves; order Charadriiformes; family Scolopacidae; genus Calidris; species Calidris pygmaea. The sequence continues at coordinate 2,669,360 of QJSC01015167.1, read as the reverse complement.
ACACTGGTCTTGCAATATTAATAAAGGTCCTAAGAGACAGCTCAGTTAATTTTGTTCCAAATATAGTAAATTTATCCTCATGTTTTATACATTGTTTAAATTTGTGTAATATAAATAATACATAGTGGCTAATAATTTATTTATAAGAAATAAACATAATTTCCTTTTCTTTGGTAGTGTTAAGCCACATTGTTATTCATGTACTTCGGTTATGCCAATTAGCTATGCTTGCTAAGTGTAATAAGTAATACGTTGAAAATACAAAAATTATTTCAAGCGATCTTTAAGATCTGTCAGAGATATTATGAACAATAATGTTTTATTTAATCAAAACAATAATGTATTCCTATGTTATTTCAGGCTCAGATTCTGGATTCACCTCTAGTGTCTTTACATCCTCAATTCAATTAAAGATACATATGGACACACATGCACACACACACATAGAGTCACTTGGCCAATCACACATCCAGACAAAAGAAATCATCTCAATATGATGAAATGGAGGAGGTATTTAAGAAAGGAATCCAATCTATCTTTGGGAAAGAATTTTGTTTTAAGATACTGTCTGAGCAATGAATAAAATGCTTATGTATGGGTGAATTTACTAAAATTTCTTTCTGTCCTGGTTTAAAGACCATAAAAAGTAAATTTTAAAATGGTATTTCACTGATTGTGCTGTTACTAGGGTGTCTAGAAGAGTTTGTACATGGTAAGAATTTTATATAAAAAGATTTGGAATATTAAAAATGCATGCATATTTGTTCTACTGCTTTTGTCCAGATTTATCAAAATTCCATCACCATATATAGAATGTGGACAGATCATCATCATAAATTCTATATATAAAAAATTGATTAGGGATATTTTATGTATAGACTACTCTTATGGTAGAAGAGTTGAGGTTATAGACAGATCTTAGAGCAAGTAGCTTTGATAGGTAATATGAAAAAAGTCCCAGTGAGGGATTTCATTACCCTTTTTGTTACCAATGAATCTGAGCACTTCACCCTCACACATGGTTAGAGCTTTGTGCAGTTCCTGAAGGGGAATTTGTGACTTGCAGTCAAAACTCCATTTTTCTGATAATTCCAGGTGTATTTTCATAATTTTTTTTTTAATATCGACATAACTTTGACCATTCAGTAAAGCAGCAGAAAAGGGAGTAAAACAGAAATAATATTAAAACCCCACAAAAAAATTATCTCCTTAAAAGAGAGAGAATATTTGAGGAGGAATAATACATTTCTTTATAAGCTTCTAATGAAAATTAAAAAAAAATTAAAATACCATTAGTTACGCAATAAGACATTCATGAAGAATCCACATCCCATCTTGCCATAATAGATGCATCCTGGTACATAGGATGTTTTAAGTGTTATACCAAACTGTTTTATTTCCACCACACCAAATGTTGTTTGGTTTGTTATTATTAGACCTAACACTGTCAACCTTAAATCATTTAAAATCACCAGCTTAACAAATTCATTTCAGTAACAGAAAAAAAAGCAAGAACAGATGTTCAATACAGGTCCCATTTCTTACAGCCTTTTTTTTTGGCTACAGCCTCCTTTTGCATATCTTTCTTAGAAATAGTAAAAATATGGTCTGAACATCAGTCTTCATTGACGTCAGCCATTTCTTAGTTTAACCTCATTAAAGTAATAATTTAAAAGGTTCTTACTTCTCAGCTTTGCAATGTGTCAGCAGGATGATTAAGGTCCCTTCCAACCCAAACCATCCTATTATGGTTCAAGAAGGACAGGGAACTGCTGGAGAGGGGACAGCAAAGGGTTACAAAGATGATTAGGGGACTAGAACCTCTCTCTTATGAGGAAAGGCTGAGGGACTTGGGTCTTTTTAGTCTGGAGAAGAGAAAACTGAGGGGGGATCTGATAAATACTATAAATACTTAAAGGGTGGGTAGCAGAGGGGTGGGGCCAGTCTTTTTTCAGTGATGCCCAGTGGCAGGAGAAGAGCAACTGGGCACAAAATTTAACATAAGAAGTTCCACCTGAACATGAGGAGGAACTTCTTTCCAGTGAGGGTGCCAGAGCCCTGGAACAAGCTGCCCAGAGAGGTGGTGGACTCTCCATCTCCAGAGACATTCAAAACCCGCCTGGACATGTTCCTGTGCAACCTGCTCTGGGTGGAACTGCTTTGACAGGGTGTTGGACTAGATGATCTCCAGAGGTCCCTTCCAACTCCATATCCTTCTGTGATTATGCCCTCCAAAGCTGGATTTGAATATCTTACACTTTCAAATTTCAGCAAGATTCCTTTCAGCACTGTAAGAGAGTTACAGCTTAACTCAGGCAACAGAAATGCTAATGCATGCTATGCATATGCAGAAAACAACCGGGGTACCTGGCTGCACCCTCGTAAACTGTTTCACAGACCAGCAAGGGAAAAGGACATTGTTGTTAGAGGCAATAATGATGAGGCACAGAATAAGAAAACTGTTAGAGGATTAAGTATAATTTTCTCTGCTATTTGAAGCTTGGCTGTGACAGCCATCAGTCTTAAAAACCCGACAAAGATTTTATTAATTATTTATGATGATAGTGATTTAGTGGTAGATACAGCTGATTGACAACTTTTCATCTAAACTTTTTTTAAAAGCAGACAAATTATCTTTTTGAAAAAAAAAGGAGTAATTGTAAGAAATAGAGCTATATTTGTTCTTAGAAACTGTTAGAAATAGAGCACTTCAAAAATTTTAAATTTTAAAAGAGAACATAATGAATTTCATGGTATTCTGTGTAAATTACAAGGCTGATTGTGTCTGAAATTATGCATACAAGAGAGAAGAGAGATTGTGAAAGGACACTTTGGTGTGGAGACAGATTATTCCCATGTCCTGAAGGTTAAGTGATGGAACAGAACATGAGAACTTGAGACATATGAAAAAATAGACTGAGAAGCTCACAAAAAAGTTTTCTGTGTAAGAATAGTACCATGAGGGTGAGGGACAGCTGGATTTCAGGGATAGTTAAGGGAAAGTTGACCAAATACCATGGATAATTGGAGGAGAGCATTTTGGAGTCGCACAGCAGCCAGGAAACCACATCAGAAATGTCATCTGAGTAACTTTAGCAGAAATTATAGATTTGGGTACCGATGGAACAAAACTGGAACCAATAAGAAGAAATTAATTAGGGACAGATTTTTAACAGAAGGAATAAAATGGGTCTGTCTGGTGGCTGTTTCTGTGTATGTAGATGCTGATAAAGGCATTGCTCTACGTCTGTGTGATCTGTGTCTGGTCATGTTGGTCTAGGATGTATATCTCTGTGTGCAGCGACTGCAGCAGCCACATCTATGTGATGGAAACTGGATAAACTCCCATGGGTGTGAACCCTCCAAAGTCTGCACCAGGAACTAGAAAGTAGAACTTCCCTGGATCCCAAAGCCCCCCAGCTATGGCTTCCCTTCCTTTATTATTAAAAAGTTATAGAATGACAGAATCATAAAATGGTTTGGGGCAGAAAGGACCTTAAATATCATCTAGTTCCAACGCCCCTCCCCACTAGACCAGGTTACCCAAAACCCTCTTCAACCGGGCCTTGAACATGTCCAGGCATGAGGCATCCACAGCTTCTCTGGGCAACCTGTTCCACTGTCTCACCACCCTCATAGGAAAGGATTCTTCCTAATATCTAATTTAAATCTCCCCTCTTTCAGTTTAAAACCATTACCCATTGTCCTATCCCTCCACTCCCTGATTAAAAGTCCCTCCCTATCTCTCCTGTAGCCCCTTTTAGGTACTGCAAGGTACCGAAAGTCCAGAGCTATATCTTCTCATTCTGTGAAAAAATCAAGACCACTATCAGCTTAAAAAGGAAATGCCTATTGTCAGGTGTATGTGAATAGGATTTGTACTCATTTTTCCAGTATCTGTTCCACCTAGTCTCACAGGGCATGTTCCTAAGTTTCAAGGGCTCAATCTTCACAGGGAGTGAAGTTCTCTATGTTTCTTTCTTAAGGTGTCTTTTGACATGTAAATTTGATAAACTCTTCAACCAATTCTGTCAAGTTACCAATTGATCAGTTTTAAGGAAATTAGGCTTTCATGTGACAAAGCCTCAGTTACTTCACTTTTCCTGACAAAAAAGGTACAAAAGTATTGTTTTGGAGACATATTTATAGGTTTTAAGTATATATATTGCTGTTTCTTCTCAGTAGCAAAGCTATACCTACCTTGTGTTGTCTCTATTGGAAAGCTTGTGTATTGGTAGCATATAAAAACCAAGAAAGAATCAAAATAATGAGCAAAATACAAATGAATTCAATTATAAATAATATCTTTTTAAACAAAGTATTTGAAAGTTCCTTATGATATCATGAAAACAGGGATTTACAAGGAAAAACCCTCATATGGAGAAGCGCTTCTAAACTGCGTTATATGAGTCAGGTTGAGAGAGAGAGAGATCAGAAACCTCAAAAAAAGAAAAATTTCTAATGACAACAGGAACTTCCAGAATTACGGCAGGGCTAGGAAGAGACAGAGAGATGCAATGGGTTTGTTTGGTGGGCGAGGGGAAAGTTTTTAGAGCTTGGGGACTTCTTTTATCATTTCATGTACATGTATTTCCATTTACTCTTTTTTGCAGAATGGTTTGTAAGGATGAGAACACATATTTTGCAGGTCACTGGAGGAATAAACTTGAACTGGCATGTGACTACTCATATAAATGCTCTGCTTTTGTTCAGAGTCATTATTTGCAATAATGTAATAATAGGAACTGAGGAAAATGAATACTTAGACATTTTATTTTAATATTTTTTCTGGTTTTAAGAGTGGATTAGAACTCTGAAATTTGATGAGGTCTTGCTTTTTATGAAATTCCTAAACAGGTTTGTTTTTTTTTATTTATTTCATATGTATCAAGAGTAGAGCTAGAATTGGCAGATAGAAGTCAAAATACCTATTCTAGAGAATAAATAGAAAACAGATGTAATTCGTGTGAACAGTAACTAATAACAAAGACAGGCCTGCGCTATATTTCTCTCATGGCACCAAAAAACCCACATGTGGCTGGAGAGGGTAAGGTCTAATATTTGGATTTGTTCAGGTAAAGGCAATTCCATTTTGGCATTCCACATCCTGAATAAATGCTATGGCATTGAGCAAAACCAGCTTTTAATATGGTGTCTATATTTTATGAGTAAACCCACTTGCATATTTAATAGTGAGAAATAGTTTGTGTTTGTATATTCTATCTGGAAATAGCATCTCTTTGAACCTTAAAGGAAGGCACTCTGGATCTAAGGAAGAGATCCTTAGGCAGCTTGATGGACCTAGGGTCTATTAAGGTCTATTCTATTCCCTGTGTCTGTTGGTTTATTTATGTTAGTTGGAAGGCTGGGTCTGTGATTCCTATACTTGATATATGGAAATCACAGGCATTCATGAAGGAAGAGGTTCTGAGAAGAAGCAAAGTATAAAGGTGGATCTTAAACACTGGGCTTAACACTCCTATGTAGAACTAAGCTGTTGATCAACATGTTGAAACTAAAATTCAGCACCTATATATAGATACAGAGAATACCTTTTGTGGAAAGCCTTGAAGAATATCAATAAGCACAGAATGAAAAGGGAAGATTAACACATTCGGAATAAGTCTCAAAAACTGCTTCTAAAAAACTGCCTATAACTGTCAATCACAACCATCACAAATTGTGGGACAGAACCCTCTGCAGTAGCACAATTTTTCAAAGTTCAATATTCTCTAAAAAACCCCTAATCTGCTCAGACATCTACATTACAGAACGTAGGCTACATAAAAGAATTATGAGGATGAAAGAGAAAACTTGTGGGAAGGATGAAATAAAGAGTATTTCTCAGGGGTTATGTCTGACATAAGTGTGCTTTTACAAGTTGTTGTTGCCACTCAACAATTTTAACCATAACCAGCCCTGTCACTCTTCTCAGCGTGCCCTTTGGTACCCTTGTGCCTCCATTCTGATTGCATGTGCCAGTCTCTTTTTATCCCTCTCTGTCATCTTTTTCACGTGTGTCACTGCTCAAAAATAGTCATTCTCCCCGGTCTGTTCAGAACCGGAGTGCACACAGGAGATGGAAGGACAGTACTGTGGACTCAGTAAGGCTTCTTCATTAAAGGTACCCAGAGGAGATGGAACTAGTAGGAAGCAGGAAGAGTCTGGGCTAAGGAGTCCCTCTTTCATTTCCCTCATATATAAAATAAATGCCCTCATATAAAAAATGCCAAAAAATGGTTATACTGCCAGAGAGTCCTTTAATGGGGTGAAGTATTTAGAAACTTTCAAAACCTGAAGCTGATATTTTATTCATGATAATCAGAAAGAGAGTACTGTGTTGTTATATTTATAAAATAAGGATAAATTGAAATGCTTCATTTGTCATGGTGCCTTGAAATGAAATATCCGTGCTTGAAAAATACAGACAATGATACATATAAAAGAAATGATGTTTTGTGGGGAGATGTAATTTTAGTGCAAAAAAGACAAAAATAATTGTGGAAAGCCATTGGTCAGCTATGTGGGTGTACAGTGTAAAGCTGTTTTTTCAGCAATCATTGAGCATTTTAGAGGTAGCCAGTCAAGTAAACTATATACAGAAAAATCTATTTCCCATAAATCCTAAAGAACATGAAAGATGCATGTTATTTCTGAGGTGCTACAGACTCCTGGTTTTTATACAGAAACAGAAACGTTTTGTGTCTGTGTTTCTGATGATGCCGATAACTGTCACAATTTCAAAAGACAGATTTTATTTTGTAGTATTTCACTTTTTTTGTGTGTGTGGGGGGAAGGCAAAGACCCACTGTTTGTGATCTGGCTTAATTTAATTCCCGGTTCTAAAGCAGGCTTCCTGTAGGACCACATAATGCACTTAGACTAATTGTATTTCAATTTCCTACTGACAAAATGAGCAAACCAATGTGTTTTTTCCCCTTCTCTCTTTTGTCAATTCAGAATAGAATTTTTTTTTGAGATGTTGTATTTACATTTACAATAATGTCACAATGAAATTTCAGTTTCAGTTGCAGTTTTCATTGTTATAATAAAAATAGTAAAAACAATAGTTCCTTTATGACCTCAATCTAGTTCCAGAAAATACAGTTAACTTTTTTAAGTAAGAATAGACTTAGACTTCAGTGGGAGTCACTTCAATGTAAAGTTTGCTGTTTGTTTGCCTGACCCTATTGAAAACTTTTATTTTTGCAATTACAACTTTTCAGATAAAATTACCAAATAAGAAATGCCTTTTTCATTTTGGGAGACTTTTTATGATAAACCTCAGGAGAAGGCTCATAAATGCAAGTACTTCATTCATCTGAAGGGTAGAAGGAAGACAGACAATTCAAGGTGAAGTCACGGAAATTTTTAGCACAAACATATGAATTAAATATTACAAGGACAAGAAATGTTAGAAGAGGTTTGTGAGGAAAAAGAACCCAATTTTGCTTCTTCATTAAATTATAAGGATAAAAACTTCAAAGATTTCACACTGGTTTTTGTGGCTGGTTACATTGTCTTAAATTCTGCATCTATTCATTAAAACCTGATTTTTTTCTGTGTACATTATACACTTCTGCAATTTTAAGTGTATTTTCTAGAGACTTAGACTTACTGCCCCAAATTTGCAGTCTGCTCTAGTTCATTGTAAACAGGGGACCACATTGCTGAATTACCTTATTTGAAGCTGGGCCAAGCTCATCTAAAAGATTTACAAAACCAATTAAAACTTTTAGCAAACTCTCTTGATTTTTTCACCTCTTGTACTTGAGTATATCCCCACACATAACATATCTTCATGGGCAAGTAAGATAATAAGCCGTACAGGTCATTTATCTCTGTTTAAACTGTAATTTTTTTCCTCATTTAGTCCCCCATGTCTAGCGCTACCAGAGACAGTTTATGCTGGATTAAATTACTCCTTATCATCCTCTAACTGTCTTGCCCTCTTGCATCACTATAATTATGCAATATTCCAACATTTGTTCACTGAAAGGATGAACAGTTGCAGACAAATCCTTTTCCTTTCTGTCTGTTTTCTAATACAATGGAGCGATTTACAAATCATGCAAGAATTCTGCTGAGTATATCTCCAAACTGTCCCTGTTAATCTTTTCTGCTGCCATGCCAATATTACCTAATAGAGACAGGAGCATGCTGAGAACTAAAACTGCTTCTCCAGATTGCATATAAACGATATGTTTCAGTTAAAATTAATTTTCTGTAACATATATCAGTTTGTTATATCACCCCTTTCTCCATATCGAGTCTCTGACTGTCAAATCAGACTTCTGCAATGCGGTCTATGTTTCAGCATCTCTTTATACTTTACTAGAATTCTACTCTCATGTCAGCTTTGATCCTTTTCCCAACCTGAGTGGCTTATACTCCCTTATTTTGTGAACTACATAACTTCAGCCTCTTCATTTTTCCATATAAACTGTTCCTTTTAGAAGCACTTACTTCTCAAGAACTGCATTAGTGCCATCCTCCCCATTTTTCCTCCAGTTTTGTTTCCACATTTCCCAAAATATTCGCTTTCTATTAAAAAAAATTACAACATAAGGGTTTCTGAGTCCAATAGTCCAGTAGATATAAAGCTGGTACATTGCCATGTCTTCAGGCCTAACATATTCCAAATAGGAGCACGTTCACACACTACTAGCACATGACTAACCACACTGGCCAATACAGACAGAAAATACATAGTAATTACACAAATATGAAGGGCATAGATGGCCTAATCCTGTTCCTTCACTACAGCTAATCAAGACTGAAGACCACCGGTTGGTAAAAATAGATATCCCAGTAGCTAGTCCAGACCCCATCCTTCAGCAGAAGTTTTGCACAATTGGACCGTCCAACAGCCAATCCTCAGATCCATGGTCTTTCCAGGATCCAGACCTCAGCCCTCCAATTTCTCTAGTACCTGGACCCTAGACTTCTTGTTCTAATTACTGGTTACTCTGACTTAAAGTTTATTAGCATCACATACTCACTGAATAGAAGCGACTACAGCAAGAAAAATAGCTAGGAATAGAGTTTAATATGAAAATAGAACAGCCTGAGGAGGAGAGAAGCAACCTGGGTACTCTTGACCAGCCCTTCATTCCCCTTTTCTCCTGCTTTCCTATGCAGTTTCTTCCTAATCCATCTTTCTCCTGCCTTTCTCTGCCTTTGATCCTTCCCCTAAACAGCTTTCTCACATCCTCACAAACTCTTTAAAAATCCCATAATAAGTTTTATATGGTCCCCAATGCATCTCATAATGAGTGCTATAACCCTATAGGGATTAAACCTTCCTCAGTCTGCAAGATCCTTCTGGAAGATCTTCTTTGATTGGCTCAGCTTAGTGGGTTTCACACCAGGGACAACAGAAAAATTACATTCTTTTAAGAATGATTTCAAAATCATGGCTGAGGAGTAACCAATTCAGTGAGCTCTCTTTTCAATGATTAGGTTACCTTTGGGTTGTTGGCCTGACACTGTTCCTCTTGTGTTTATGGTGATCAGCCTTTAAATTACAGTTTAAATAGCTGTAAAAATAATAAATATACTAAGAAACAAGCAACTAATGAAGTGTATATTCAGTGGAAGTACCCATACCACAAACTGCTGAAATGATTTGTGCATGAATTATCTTTATTTAGAAATAGACATGGAAGGCAACTCGCTGAAGTGATAGCTCTTTGAGGCAGCTGCAATAAAATAATGGCTTGATAGAATGGTCTGTACAGGAAGTTATTGTTCTCCACATTCATTTGCTATTATACATACAATGATTCAGAACTGTAGGACCTGGGAAACTGAAAATTATACCTGTGGAGTATTATTCACAGTTTTCAAGTACAGAATGTAATTAAAAAAAGCGAGTAGATTAAGCCTATATCCAAAAAATCTGCAGGCTACACGTGCTGGCAAAAGATATCCACATTGACCCCTCCAGCTTTCCTGGACCCTGACCTGGGAGCAAATTAGCAGTTATGGACAATTTGCAGACTGGGACTCTGAAGGAAAACAGAGTTGAATCAAACTGACACTGCAGAAAAATATAACCTGATGGTCACAGAAGAATTCCAAGATGAGCAAATAGAACATGCTTTGCTTGATAGAACATATAGTGATGTAGTCTCAGGAAAATCACCTGATTTGTCCCTACTTTCTCTAAGGAGAGGCAAGAAGAATGTAGATCTGGTTACCTCTTAACACCAGGATGCCTGTGAAGCACTAAACACATCCTAAACTTCTCATATGTGCACCCACGTGTATGTACAAACACAGCCTACCTGGGCATTATTGTTATTGCTTTTCAGGGCTTTAGCAACAATTTTAGTTACTACCTATAGAAAAAACTTGAATAACTATTTTCAGCAGAATGAATAAAGCAAACTCAGAAAAATAATGTAGATGACACCCTGGTAATATAAACCACATACTCTGTATATTTAGATTTTGTTCTGTAAGTGGATTACTATTTGACTGTTTAATCATTCTTTAAATAATAAAATCACTTTTCTAAATAATATATCATAGTTTAGAGCACGTTTCACACTGTGTTGTGGCATATTTCCAGGGAAGCATTTTTTGCATAATCCCATTACTTCATGCTATGTGACTGACAAGACTTAGGTTTTTCTTACATCTTCCTGATTTCAAATGCATGTATGTTTTGCAGTCATTACACTCTTTCAGATTTTTTTTTGTATGCTTCCCACTGTGCCACATGAGTTTCACACACCATTACTCAATTAAAAGCTGCCATAAAAACAATATTATATTCAGCCCTCAGTCACTTAAATGGAGCTTTGGAATCCATGAATAAATGTCTATGTATTTCAAGAACACAATGGATGGTTTCTTCTTTAGCAAAAGATTATTTATTAAAAAATGCAGAAAATCAGTGAAACCCAGTATCACAAGTATGTGAACCAAAAGCAAATATTTTAACCAAAGAATGTAGAAAAGTTTGTTGTCTCTAATAAAATGAGACTGAAGAAGAGCTTCCTGAAACAAAAAAGCCAGGAAATTCAACTGTTTTTCTTAAAGAAGGCAGGTACAGAGAAGTCCAAAAGCTATAGCAGCAAAATCACTTTATTACAGCAGCAGTTGTCTCCCATTCTCTGCAGTGCTGTCATGGGTGTCAAGGGCGTAAGAAAAAATGAGGATGAGATCATTTTAGCCTTTTTAATCTCCAGTTAATTCAGATGAAGAACCCCTCCTCATGTTACCCACTGTGTTTCTTCACATACGTAGCTGAAATTTGAATCAACACAAATTAAGAAAACTATGGTTGAAAAAGAAAACTATGAAAGCAATCCTCGTTTTTTTTTCATCAGAATAAGTTAATTTTCCATTACTCCAATTCAAGCATAATTACTATATGACTGCAAGATATATAATTGAGTTTTTAGTGCTATATACTTGTAGGAAACCAACAGTATGAGGCAAGTGGGGTGCCCTGTAAAAAGAAAGTACTATCAAAAAAAGGAAAACTCCTCTAAAAATAAAATACAGAATTGTTCTTTCTAGTTTCTTCAGTATAAAGTATGCAATTATGCTTTGCATGTTGTAAAACTGCAAATCAAACTATAGCAGCAGGGGAGTGAAAGTTGGAGGCGTAAACATGGGAAGAAATATAAGATTTCAGCTGAGACTGAAAATCAAATTAAATGGAGAGGTAGATGCATGTTGTTTCAGAAGCCAAGAGCAGAACCAGATTGTGCAGAAAGAGTGAGGAAAGCCAAAACTGAATAAGTAGGGGATAAAAGGGGGAGAAGTTGAGTATTAAAGAATATTCATCAGTAAGATAGGATGCTTTAGCACAAATATTTTTTCTTCAAAAATAACATTTTAAAGACTTAAAAATATAAAATAATAAAATATTAAATAAAACAAAAAACTGAGAAAATGCCCCAAACATACACATTAGTTTAAAGAAACCCTAAAAGATGTGTTTGAATAGTAGTGTAATATATCTGTATTTTATTTTTCCTATTGAAAATGCCCAGTGGTCCCCTTCGGGCCATAAAATGGTAGGTTCACAAAATATGCTGAAGGAAATAGAAATCTCGACATTTCTTGTGAAAAGAAATTCATAAACTAGACCTTGGAGATACTCCTGACATACCTATGAAGAAATCCACAGATGCAAAACAGATATTCTGCATAAGGATCCTTTCTCTATATCAGTGTTGGAACCCTCTAGATAATTACCGGTTGGTCTTTTCCTGCCAGAACTGTGGTCCAGAACCCAGCCTTCGTTTCCAGAAGGTTTTTGGTTGATTATGATTCTATGATTGCACATTTTATTGATGATTTCAGAGGAATGCAAAAACTCTCTTTTCTGAGATATAAATACCAGTGACATGTTCAGCATTGTATAAGCATGGCTTAGGTTATATTTTCCTTAATATGTTACTTTACTTTTATCCATGCTGAAGCTTATCTGCCACTTTTTGTTCACTTAGTTTTGTGAACTCCTTCTGGAATTCCTCATTGTTCACATGATATAAAAGTGCTCAAAATAATTCAGAGAGATACTTGTTTATTTTAATTACAGAATAACTCCATATTGTGGATTCAGATCTGCAGCTTCTGGGGAAAAAAAATCATTCCTTTAAGGAGAGAGTCACAAAGGAACAAAACTGTCACAGTGAAGAATGCACAGAAAAAGAAATATAGAAAAATACTTGTTACAGTCCTAACCAAATTTAATGTGACAAAACTACATTTGGAGACAAGCTATTTTTGTTTATTTACAAAATCCCTAATGGCATACTTTAAAAAATCTAATGTTGTCAGTAAGAAAGACGTATATGATTTGCCCTTTTTTTCATGAGGTTATTGGCTTGTACATTCAATCACTGTGATTAATCTCTTCTAGAAGCCTTTAAAATATGTTCTTTGCACATAACTTGTTTACTGTTTGATCATCAAAATGTCAATACGTATCTGTAAAGTCTACAGCATTTTTATGCGAATAAGGGAACTTAATCACGACACACAAATTTGAAAATCTAGCTGAAAATCCAGGTATTATGAAACTTAAGAATTGCAGACACACCTGTCCTTCAGTTACTGCTTTATTTTCTGATTCACCTCTAAAATGGCCTTAAGAATAAGCTCCTCTGCCGGCAGTCATTCTCACACCCTTTATACCTACCTTTGAGGCCCTAAAACATCTTTTAACATATACTTCTGACAGTTCTTTGCCTCTGCTGGCACTTCTCAGCCAAAAGCATAGTCACATCCTTATCCTTTTCTCCGGGCACTCCTATCTGTTACTGTTATACTGAAATATATAAGTAATGAGGTGAGAAACAGGAATGAAAGAAGGTCTGTCAGTTTGAAACACCATTCTCTTCTTGCCATCCTTTAAATAATATCATAATCTGTGAGATATATATATACACATATATATCTCATTCTCTCAAGGACTGTCATAAAGGGCAGTTGTTCTGTAATACCATCACTGCTCTTCTGTGTTTCTTTCTGTTTACCTCTACGTCAAAGCTGCAACACAGCTTTCTTGGTCTTTAAGATATAGTGAACAAAAGTTTAAAGACTATTATTTAGCTCATAATGGCAAACACACAGAAGCCTAGAAATACCAGAATCAAGATTGTCTCTATCCTTTTTTGTGAATGTCATATTCCATTTTTGAGGTTTATGACATGACGATATACTTTTTCTATCCTCCAAATCCCTGCCTCATTCAGTTTAGAGGCAGACAGTTCTTCTTAATGAGCAGTTTTCCCTTCTTTTTTTTGCCTTCATCTTGTTTAATAGTCTGTACCCAGCCGTATTCACTGAAGATTATTCAAATCCTGCCCTGAAGACTGAATTATTTATTTTTTCATAGCTTTTTTGATGGTGATCATCCCTGCAGTACTGAATGCTTCACAAACATTACAACACATGATGATCAAAGTTATGTAACGTCTTCCATACCGGGGATGATCGATAAACTGGGATCCTTAAGCTGTAGAGTAAAACAAGGGCAATATGCTAAAAATTTACAAATCATAAGAGGCTTGGCAAAGTTCTGTAGGGAGAGACAGTTTACTGTTTCTTCAGGTACAAGAACTAAAGGATAACAAATAAAAATTAATATATGTCAGGTTCAAACAAAACAACCACAACTTTTTTGAATAAAACAAGCATTTATATCTGAAGAATGTTGCAGACGAGGTATTATATAAATACATGGAGGAGAAACCCATTATCAGTTACTAAATCTATAGTGACCTTGGCCAAATCAGGAAATTTCTGAGCTGAAACTAGTAGGACTCTGGGAAAATACTAACGAAGCGGATCGTGTGGACTTTTCACATTCTTATTTTTTTCTTAATCATGTATTTATTGGTCCTGACTGAATTAGGATTTGAGGCTGGGTGTGCCTCCAGTTTGACCCATTCTGGCTGCTCTTATATTCTTCTTAATTAATAATCAGATGAGTGGGTATTCTTCTTCCTGTTTTTTTTTTGTGTTTTTTTTTTTTTTTTTTNACTTAAGTTTTATGACTGAGATACTAAAGTCAGAGAGGTTTCCGTTTTGTTTTGTTTTAAAATAACATATGATACACTGAAGAAGAAACTGTTCCAACCATACTAACTAGGTCTTAACTGCCTTACGTATTTTAATAACAAGAGACACTAAAATGTCATATCACCTTACTCAGAAAATGAATCTGTGTATTATGATGCCTTCTTTTGACCAATATAACACTTATTTCTATTCTCCACTTTTGGAAAAAGTACATTAAATTGACTTTATTACATATCAGATAAACCCAAGCAATCAATATAATGGACAAATTAAATGTCTGTCTGTTTTATCTATCAAGTTACCAGGGTCATTGTTTGAAAATATAAAATCATTACTTCTATTTGACTTTTATTTGAAAATTCAAAGGCTGAGACATATAAATCCTACCTAGACCTGGAGGAAAGTATCGAGGCATCTGTGTGAGGGTGAATGCTTGCTTTATCAATTCCAGCTGATCCCTTATTCTTTAAATCTTTGCTTTTAGCAGAGGGAGTGGGTCCAATCTGCTTTTAGCAGAGGGAGTGGCCAATCCCATCAGCCCATAGCAGTTAAAATGATTTCTGATGTTTCCCTCATTTCCCAATTAGATCAAGGTCCAGAGACTATAGGCATCTGCAGAAACTATATGGTACTTTGAAATATACTAATAAAAACCTTTTGAACATATCTATGGTTTACCTACTTTAATCCTACTAAAGAAAAAGGGGACTATTTGCTAAACATGGAAATGGACTTTACAAGTTTGTAAGAATAATTTCAAATGTGTATTTATTACACAGGCATCCACACAGAGTGAGTGAAAAAAATCCATCTAAACATTAAAGGGAAACAAAACAGACACTTTGCTTTGTATCCCTGGTTTAAAATCTGGACATCTAGGAAGTCTCCAAGACCATAAATTTTGCTTAGTAGCTTCTTCCACTGTTACAGACTGAGCATTTCATTCTAATGTATGAAAGAGAGAGTTCATTTTAGTGGCGTTTATAGTTCTCCGACTATAATACCAAAGAAAATACTATACAAAATGAAATGACATTATATTCTTATTTAGCTGTAATCTGAATCTTTTAATCCTTTTAAGTGACAGAATGGGAACATACAATATACAAGGTGTTCTTCCTCTGAGAGAACAGAAGTATTTGCAGCTGTGTAAAAGGGTGGATTTTCATGGCAGCACAATAAAGTGAAATTTAAATTACTGTAAACAGGAATAGGCAAAAATTTTTCTGTGATCATGAAGAAAAAAAATCAAACTATAACTAGTGGAACTTGTGCCCCAGTGTACAAAAAAAAAAAAAAAAAAAAAAAAAAAAAAAAAAAAAAAAAAGAAAAGAAGAAAGAATCAGCCAAAGATGTGTTACTATTTTGTATCTTTTACTTTTCACATTTTTTGCCACTGGGTACCAGCCTGGTGGGAAAGTTGAATCAAGTTGCAAATGAACTACTTAGAGATTTTACTCTGAGAATATACAGTGACACTAAGCTCATATATACAAACCACATCTGTAAAAGCTCAAATAATGAAAAGGTAACAAGTCTGAGGAACTGAGACAAGGAAATTATTTGTCATTGGATTTACATTGACAATTGCAGTTGTATGTGTCATGTTTAAAAGTAGATTTTTAAGACGAAACCATATTGCACTTTTTGATATTTCCGTGTCACCTATCCTTTGTTTATCCAACCAACCTGCATCAAAGAAAGGACTTATAAAGTTCTGTACAGAACTACAGAAAGAATGCAGAAGGCATCTAAAACAATTTCTAAACTCTTATTTTAGACGTCTCTTTTTTGTGACCATTTATTGAAACTATTTTGTTTCAATTGAAAGGTGTCCATGTCAGGGGGTTGGAACTTGGTGATATTTAACATTCCATCCAACTCAAACTATTCTATGATTCTATTCCTTGACACACAATATTCCTTTCAGAAGTGCAGATTCTCCTCTTCTGCACATGGGAGTCAGATCTATAAGAGCCATGTAACATGGCAAACTACTTTGATGTAGAACACTGCTTCCAGTTAACTATAGGTCTAACCACTATTGGTATTTTAGTTAACAGACATATGTTTAGAACATGAACATTTTCCTTAATCTCCTTGCTTTGTATTTCAGCAAAACATTAAGACATTTAAAAATGTATAAAAAGTATAACTGAGTGTCAAAACAGGTTGTGAAATTCCATTTTTGCTTTTAAACTTCAGGATCACTGATTTAGTAAGTAGACTTGGCCACAACTTCCTATATGTCTCATACATTTCTGGAGAGGGGAAATATGTGCCAGGATGAGCAATTATTCATCAAATGCTGATTTTGAAATTTGAGTTGCAGTTCTCATCTTAGCATTAAGCGCCACATCTAAAAATCTGGTTAACAAGATGCTGTATAGTACTTAGCAGTCACCTTTAATAGCAATTCAATTAATGGTGTATTCATGTTGTTCTCATGAGATTTCAGATTAGACTAGACTTTGTTACAATCTCTCTGTATGTCTTTTCCAGATGGGTTTAAAGTGAAATTTCATCCAAAAATGCATTCGAATTTTTGTATAAGATTCACTGGACAGCTACTGACCATAAAAAATTATGTTCAGTGGTTTCACATAGGTTTTCTTATTTAGGTAAAAGGTTTTTGAAAAGTCCTAATGACTAAGCTTTTGTTATTAGAGATATTATTTTCTTATTTCCAAGTGAAGAGTGCATTGTGAGAACAATAAAAATATTTTTATCAATAAAAAATAACTTTTAAACATCGTCCATTTAAACTTTTAAAAATATAATAGAGTATTACTGTTGAAGTTGAACTATTCTGAAGAAACCTTTATATCTGACTCTTCAACAGAGGAATTCAAACCCCAATTCTAATTAACACCTCCATAAATCAAGCTAAAGCTTTGTGAAGGCTATTTACCAGGAATAATGTGGAGATACTGTTTCTAAACAGGGGAATGTTTGGTGCACTGCAGAAACTTTACTGACATCTCTTTGGCATAACACATGTATCTTATCACTGAGGAACAGTATCTTAATTTTTAATTGATACCTGGAAAAAAATGGTGTCAGAATTCTTCATGCCCATAGAAGTTCCTACGTATTTTGGCTTTATACTGAAAAAGCATTTTTCAAACTACATGAAAAACGCTTTTTTTTTTTTTCCAATACAGCTATCAGATTTCATTTCTGTTGATAGAATGATACAAGTGCTAGTAATAGTAGGAGTTATGGCCACTGCCTAAAGGCAGTCCTCAGAAAGCATATGGCACATATTTTCAGAATTGTTTTGGTTAGATGCCAGTCTGGATTCTAAATGAGGCACCCTGCGTTAATAAAGCTGACTTACGTGTGCTCTGCAGTGAGCTTCCCCATGCTTCCCACTCTGTGTTCTGCAGGCTTGGCTTCTAACGCCTCTGTTCTTCTGGTTTTTCAAGAACAAAGCCTGCTAATCATGCCAGATTGTCATTAATTATGGAATAAGGACAAATGTCTACCAAAAATAAAGCCACACAATTTGCTTCAATTAACAGAATGTTTGAACACTTGCTTTCAAAGGAGGAAAGCAGCTGCATTACTATGTTATTCCTCAAAGTCTTGCTTTGTTAAATTACTCTATGAAATATGGCAAATAAATATGAGTAATTTTCAGATGTCATTTTTAGAGGTAAAATCTAATGACATAGTTTTTCATCAGTCCCTTAACCAGTAAATTAATCTGCTATCTCAGGTATGAAAGAGGCCAGTTTATTGCTAACATATGAGTTTCTTCCTCAACTCTTTGACCTACTTTAAAAATTTTAAAGCTGTTTCAACAGACTTTTCAAATATTATTCACTAGACAGAAGTTTAATTCCCCTGTTCTCCATGGCTTGTTCGATCAATAAACTGATACAAATTACTCCTAACAAATTGCAAATAACTCCCAATAAATGATTTTTATAAGCTTTACTCTGCATTATATCAAAGAGCTTCTTATTTTCCTTTTCACTTATGGTGCTTTCACAATCCAATTCCTTTAAAATTCAAAAGTCAGAGTGTAAGAAATTGACTTTTACTAATTTACTTTTTTTTTTGTCAATTGATTTGGTATGCTACATTAAATAGTCTACTTCCAATAACCTATACCCTCCTGACCCTACTGCAATATTGATCTCATGCAATTCTTCATTCCAGAAAAATCTCACTTAGCTAAAATTTGTACTTTCTCACACTAGCAGCTGTGTGGCCCAAACCTTGAAAACTAATTAGTTAGCTGACTCCCACAGAAATTAGAACAGAAATATAAAACAATTAACATAAGAGTTAGTAGAGAGATATTTTTGATAACTTCAGCATCTTTGCACTTAAACTGGTTCACTAAGTTATAAATCTATGTAGTTTTCTTGATGGCATCCTCTTAATGAAATAAAAATGACAATATACAGATACCATAATAAAAAATAATTCAATTATTATGTTTTAACTAAGAGATAAATCCAGACTAGATATAACTGGACTTCTAAATTTCTAAATTCTACTCTAGTCACTCTAGTTGGGGCTGATTATTTTTCGGCTTTCTAGGCAGAAGAACTCATTAAAAACCCTCTTGAAAAATCTTTGATTGTCCATCCTTGCTGGATTATTAGTAGTGTATGAATTTATATGATTTCAGTATAAAAAAAAAAAGGGTCTGTGGAGAGATTAAGGAATAAGAAATCTGCCTCTGTCATTAATGGCAAGTTCTAGATTTTTTTTGGCTATACAGTTTAGCTTTTGTTTGAAGGTCTTGTTCCTTTCTGCTTCGTGAATACAAAAACGGCATTTGCTTAGAACACCAGTACCACACCGTTGGAACTCTTTTGGAAGATCTCCAGCAATCACTCATATTTCAGAGTGGACTAGATTGGGAATTGTAGCCTGACATGCAAAAATGTGTTTTTCTTTTGCTGAACAGATCATTTTATTTTTTAAAGTCTAACTATTTTCGGAAAGACCCAGATCATACGAGAATTACACAGAAGTTTACAAATTGCAGATCCGCAAGGTTCAGGTATACTTATGTCTGGTGACATCAGTATAACCTGTTCCTCACAAATCACTGTACTAAATTACTAACCCAGTTTGTTGAGGAATACTCCAGTATCTGTCATCCTTAAATATTGAATTTCATTGTTACATGATATGAGAGGAGTCTAGTGTTCCTGCAATTGGTTTTGATTTCTTTTTTTTTTCTTATAATAACTCTGAGAATTACAATCCAAATATTATTACGAGGTTTAGAAAGTCTGCAGAAATAAATTAAAAACACATTAATTACTATTGATACTTAATCACAGAATCACAGAATGATATGGGTTTGAAAGGGACCTCTGGAGATCATCTAGTCCAAGCCCCCTGCCAGAGCAGGTCCATCCAGAGCAGGTTGCACAGGAACGTGTCCAGGTGGGTTTTGAATGTCTCCAGAGAAGGAGACTCCACCACCTCCCTGGGCAGCCTGTTCCAGGGCTCTGCCACCTTTAAAGAAAAGAAGCTTTTCATCAGGTTTGGATGAAACTTCGTATGTTCCAGTTTTTGCCTGTTACCTCTTGTCTTGTTACTGGGCGCCACTGAAAAAAAGACTGGCCCAAAAGTTCAACTCCTAAGAGGTTTTCTCTCTCATTCAACTCAAATGTTGTCAGAATACTTACACAGCTTCTGTAGCTAGAATTTAATTCCTTGGCACAACTTTTTTCTTGGGTCTTACTTCCACTGACAAGGATGAAAACTCCCCTTTCTGCTAAGAATTCTGTTCTGTTTATAAACGTTTTGTCAAGAATTTACCTAATATAGAGATTTATTATTTAAACAAGTGGAATTCCAAAACTTAGCGCAAATAGTAACTTCAATACAGAGACAGATTATTTTCTAGAAAACCTTGTAACAAAAGTCTTCATAACATGTGCTTATATTGTAGAAGTACATTTAGAAGACAAATGCAGGTCAGTTAAGAATTAACACTAACCACAATGGTCTCCAAGGCAATCACTAAATCCTAATCCAAGATCTGAAAAACCTTTGATATCCTAACAAATCTCATGATAAAATGCCCACACTTCTGAGGAAATTGTGAAATCAGGAATTATGCCTCCAGTTCTGGATTCTGTGTGTGTCGCAGTAAGCAAAAGAGTTAAAAAAATAAAGAACTTCCTGAGTTTACAATTCTAATGACAGAATGCAGAGATGTGGTGTCGTGGTTTAGGCCAAATCAGCCAATGACTGGCAACAGATGCTCTCACCCAGCCTCTCTCTCTTAGGAGAGGAGGAGGAGAGATAAAGAGATTTACAAGTTCAGCAGGAACTTAACTACTTTAATGAAATATTAATAAAAAGGAAATAATGAAATAGGTACCATATATACATATATATATGCTGGTCAGGTTTGGGTCATCTGTCCTGTTGCAAAGCAACATTGTAGATATTGATACTGTACCAGGAATGTTCTGTGAAAAGTCAGAGCAGATCTACAGAAAAAAAAGCATTGTTTCAAACTTGGTGCTATTCCAAGGCAAGCACGATCTACAGTGAGTTCAGGCAGATTTTTGCCATGATGTAGGACGAACTTTCAGTGTAAGTATCTCTAATCTACTCTAGCCCACTGGCTACGGCATCTTTATTTGCTTTCATAGTGTGCCTCGACTAAGCTTGAAGTCACGGAATTACAGACACTAGCATTCTTGCAAGCTTTCATAACTGAAGGATGTGGCTTAAGCTCAATGAATCCTCTCACTTCTATATAGCATTACTATTAAGTTTCTCATAACGGTAAATATTCTATGTTACACTCTTCAAAGTATTGTCACACTTAGTAATAAGCATCTAGAAGCATACTTTGGGACACTGAATTATTCTCCAGGAACAATATTCTGAATCAAACAAGTACTTAAGCAACAAAAAGTGATATACATGAAGAATTAATCAAAATCTTAAAACAGATTTGCTGAGTTATGAGCATATATTGAGACAAAGGAATAAATTCAAGCAGTTTCTTCTGTCTTATTTTAATAATTCTGCTCTTTGAACCTGATATTTTAATAATTTAATTTACATAATATAATATTATACTTAGCATTATAAAAAGTTTATTCAGTGTTCAAAGATTCCAATTATACAAGGTTTAAATGTAATCTGAAAATAATATTACTGTGATGACTGTAAAAGTATGTGACACTTAGTAAAAGATATTCTGAAACCTCAAAGCATTATCAGATATACCTCTTTTCAAAATGTCACTGAAATTGTAGGACCATACCAACTCTGCACAAAAAAAAAAAACACATTCTTGTTTGGTGATGCAGTAGCAATTTATGGTTTTGGCAGTCTCTGAAATCAACCCTGGGAGTCCTAATGGGAAGGATTTGCCAGTTGAAAAGTAGTTATGAGTCTGATTGCAACTCCCTGCTTCATCACATATATCTATTGCAAAAGCAAAATGTCTTGTTCCCTGCTTTTGCTGAAACCCACTCAGCATCAGGAAGCAAAGAAAAGGACGAACTGTTGCTCAATAGAGCACTGTATTCTGTCAGCAACAAACTGCATTAACAAAATAGTGGGTAACAGAACCTTTATTCTGCTGCAGTCAGTGCCAAAACTCACTATGGTAAGAATTTGACTAGAGTAAGGATTTCAACTACTGTGTTTCCTCAAAAGTAAAGAAATATTTCAATGACTTTTGCTTATGTCACACTTATGTTAATGATATGCAAGCTGAAGATGATCGAAGTAATTTTATTTATTTCTACAACTGTCTGGGGAAAAAGAAACATAGAATCATATAATGGTTTGGGTTAGAAGGGACCTTAAAAATCATCATCGGTGCTCAGTCACAGATACAAAGTGTGTGTATATATAGTGTATTCATAGTCCCTCCTGTTACATTATTAATGAACAAATAGGACATCTGTGGCCATAGACCAAATGAAATGAAGTCAAAAACTACATCTGTCTGGAATACAGCTTTGCAGCATGTATTAACAGGATGTATGGGTTAAAGTCATCTGACCCTTAGCATATAGGTTGACATGATCTGGTTATGCAAGTTGCTTTTAAAGACAATAGAGCTCTATGGCTATGGCTGTGATGCAGTTTAGCTGTACTGAATGTGTTTAAAATAGGTTAAATGAATCATATCCTAAATACTTTTATTAGTTATATAAGGTGCTCGATGAGCTAGCTGTTACTTTACTAGATGTTTAAACTTACGTGAGATTAATCCTGTTCTTTAGGTTTATTTTGCTTTACATCTTAATCACATTATTTACTTTTTCATTGTATATATTTCAACAAGAGAAACTTACAGTGTGAAAAAAAATCATGTTCATTTTCAGAATATCAATAGTACTGAAATGTCCTCTGGCCAGGCACTTCTTACTAATAAAATAAAAATAAAAAAAAAAATAACCTGATTACAAAAGCCCAGATAATATATGGAAATTCTGCTTTAGCACTTGCCAAAAAATGCTTTTCAAAAGCAGAATATGCTAAAGAATAAGAAATTTACAGCAGGAGAAAGATTTCATGTAAAGTCCCTTACTAAGTACATTCATCAGTTTCGCGTTTATAATGCCAGGGCCTCTACTGCAAGAGGATTTCTAATTCATTCTCATTTGTGGAGCCCTTGTTTTTTCTGCTTCCTCAGAATGCAATGTTATCTAATGTTATTTCATGCTGAGATGAAACACTGACTGTATCAGTAAGGATAACTGCTGAGAAAGAAGAACAAAAGAATTGTATACATCTAATAGTGCAACATCTTCACTGGGGATATGCTGAGCTTGTGAATTTACATCATCTGTCCCTAATGAATTATCTCATACCGTATTGGTTCCAGCAGATTGTGGTGTGTGGAAAGGTGCTAAGGCTGCGCAAAAAGTTTTATCAAGAAATTGAACCTGGAAAATTTCTTACTAACAAAAAAATAAAAAAATAAACCCAAAGTTTTTGTCAAGTCAGTTTTTGTTAGGATTCACCACAAATTTTTGGTTGAATTTGAAATACATTCTTGGGTTTGGCTATTGGGGAATCAGTCTTCTGATCTGAACAGAAGTTGTTTAACATTTTATGTTTTCCTGGTATAGGCCAGGATAAAACTAAGTTATGCTGAAGATGCAGATGAAGTTTTTTGCCCATCTGAGATTATATCTCAACCCATTTAACCTAGACTTCAACTATGTGGCTGTGACACTGGTATGGTGCATTTGAGTTGTGAATGGATGTCCTAGATCATAGGTGGAAATGAGTCTGCAGAACCAACATCTCATGCCTGATTTTCCATCCAGTTCACACATAGGAAACTGTACTAAAAGAGCCTGTTGCTGCATTGGATCCTTGCAAAAGATGAGACAAAGTGAGGACAAGTTTCCATAAGCTTCTGATAACTCACACAAGTATCATGAAACTATTGTGAACAGGACACCAGAATTTTTAACATTTGATCACACTTGTTTCCATGTCTTCAATGGACA
Source organism: Calidris pygmaea (assembly GCA_003697955.1). Taxonomy (NCBI): domain Eukaryota; kingdom Metazoa; phylum Chordata; class Aves; order Charadriiformes; family Scolopacidae; genus Calidris; species Calidris pygmaea. The sequence continues at coordinate 2,645,337 of QJSC01015167.1, read as the reverse complement.
ATGGTAAAAGCCTTTCATATAACTTTGGAAACATATAATTTCCATTTGGACACACCATTTCCCCACTCCCCACTCTCTCTTAAAAATATGTTGGTTAGGGTGTGAGTGCCTGTTTATCCTTGTGTCTATGTGGATGTTTGCAATAGTGACTGTTATGTCAAGAACCGAACTCCTTTCAAAGAACAAAGCTACACAAAATAGTTAACAAAGTCTGGTTATTATTGAAGATTCTAAAAAGCAGTGAATTATTACTTTTATAAAATAATGTTGCTTTAATGTTAGTATTTTTTCTGAACCATGCAAAATGGAAAAATATAAGAGCTTAGTGTTTTCATGGTGATTCACCTGAAAGGTAATTTTTTCCCATATTATCAATTTGTTTATTATAGCATAAGAAGTGCTGATTATTAGATCATTGACATGACATTTTTTTCTGCTTGTTTTTTTGGTTTCTGATTACTAAATTATTAACTGAAATCAGAATGGCCTGAAAAAAGATGAGTATCAGCTCTTTTATTCTGCGTAATTTCCAGAACTGTACTTGATGTATGAAAGAATAATTAATTAGGTAAATACAAACATTGAGAGAAGAAGTATGGTGATAGTATAGTATGCAGTTAAAATTTACTCAGTTCAAAGAAAGAAGATGTTTTATGTATTATTTTCTGACAATTTTTTTTCCTCAGTATACTATTTCCTATATAACATTTTATTTCTTAAAATATTTCCATTTGTACTTAAAACTGTAGCCTGATGTATTCAGCATTTTTGGCTTGACTGTGAACCTAAAAAATACCACTATAAAAGATTCACTGCTCAAGGACTAGGATAATTTAGAAAATCATAATTCCTATCCTGCCTTCTCACGTTTAGTTATTCTGAGCTTTATTTGAAGTAATGTACACTCCTCTAAATCAAGACATTATTTGATTGAGAGCATATAGATATGATACTTACATATAAAGAAAAAGGAATATATTCACCAAATAAAGCAATACAAAAAGCGGTTGTTCTTCATGCAAATATCAGCTTGCAATTGTATACATCTACACATGTATATACATGTATACAAATGTATACATCTATTTTAACTGAATGATACCCACTCATAACAAAACTATATGTAGAGAATCCTACACTTTTGAAATAAGGTGATTTTGATTTAGGTATACTACATCTCTCCCCTTCTTTTACCGGAACAAAATAGCTTTAGTATCACTAACACTGTGCCACTTTGTTACTCAAGGCCATTTGCAAAGAGCAAAGATAAAACAAAAGAAACACATTTTAAACCTTGAAGATTAGCCAAGCTTTTTTATCTGAAAGATGCTCTTTAATTCTGGAGATCTTCTATTATCCCTCAGCCTGAAAGGTCCCACATGAATGGCACGAGAGACTTACTCATCCTCCAGGCAATGAACATATTACCTGTCTTTTTCTTTTAACCTCTGCACAGCAGAAAACAGATTACTAAACTACTTTAAAGAGAAATATTTTTCTTGATCTACTTCTTGATTATTTTGGTAATTCAATGTAATTAATCCTACATTCTCTCAGTACTTCCTAAGAGAAATGATGACTGTTAGTTTTCACCTTCTAGTTATAGAGAATTTTTTAATCAGATAATCACCTGTGTTTTCCAGATGGGTACCTCATATAGCTACATCTGTTGTAGGGTGAACAGAACAATGTATTAACTTCTTGTCTCTAACTTAACAAGTATTAAACAGTAAAAAATAAAAATTGGAGTCACATTGTAGTCATCATGTAATGATAGGATGAGGGGCAATTTGCTTCAAACTGGAAGACAGTTGATTTAGATTAGATCTCAGGAGGAAAATAGTGGGTGAGGGTGATGAGGCACTGGAACAGGTTGCCCAGAGAACCTGTGGATGCCCTATCCCTGGAGGTGTTCAAGGCCAGGCTGGATGGGGCTTTGAGCAACCTGGTCTAGTGGGAGGTGTCCCTGCCCATGTTGGGGGGGAAAATAAATGATCTTTAAGGTCCCTTCCAACCCAAACCATTCTGTCATTCTATGATTCTATAAGATACTCATAATCTTTTTCACTTCATTGAACCTATAATGTAACCCTATACCATACCATGTATCATTGTGGCTAAAGTACCTCTGAAACACAAATCGGGTTGTCAAGGTATTGTGTTGCTGACTGTATGATATTGTATATGACATTCCCAGAAGCTGAGTCCTACTTCATGTCACGAAGCACTGGAAAAAACCATATTTTTTGTGTCCTTGCATTATGCATTCCTGTAGAGTTGTCACAGTCATTTATTAATAGTTGACAGTAATTACAATAGGACAAAAAGTTAAATATATCACTGTTACATATTGATAGACAGTTGAATTCGATTTGTCACTGTCTAAATGAACTGCATGCATAAGATGATCTTAGTTTTGTAACTTTAGCTATACTTTAATAAATATTGCTATTAAACCCAGAAATCTTCTCATTAAATTTAAGTAATCTGCACTTGCATAAGAAACAACTTTTAGTGGTTTAAGTTCATTTATGATAAATATAAAGATATATTGTAAGCATATAAGTTATTTTTAAAAGTTGAAACTGTCTCAGTAATACTGTATGTAAAATATTGATAGATAACAGATTCCATGTATGGTTAGAATCAGATACACTTTCATGCAATGTGTGAAGCAGTTTTTTTTCTTTCATTTTACCACCTCTTGCAGAGTGTCTTAATAACAATCCTTTGGGATAATATGCAGTACAGCATTTAAATATAGTTGCCAGTATGCTGTGTGTCAAAAAGAAAGAGATGAAAGCTTTCTCTCATATAAATAGATATTCATAGGTCGCTGCTCATGCAAGATTGGATTTATGTATATGCAGCCTCTTTAGCCAAGAGGGGTAAGTTTTATTCAGCAAGAAGGAATAGCACATGCTTTATTGTGGGTTATAAATGTATAAATGTTATTAATTTTTCAGTGAATTTTCTAGGCAATGATGTATTCATAATCTTTTAAAAACTATATTTTTGACTGTACAGATAATATTTTCTTTTTTTTTTTTTAGGTTTATTCATGCAAACCTTTTTCCGTTCAGGGTTCAGTGAATATATGAGAGACTGAAATTACCTAAGAATTATAGTCTATCTGTCTTAGAATTCTACTTTCTATGAGAAATTGCCTGCTCATGAAACTGATTCCTATCATACATCTATCATCGACTTCAATCTTCCAATGGAATAGGTTAATTCATCACTGTTATTTTGATGACATTCAGCTGTATCTGTCTTTACCTTACTGATTCTATTGGGGCCAATATACTTCCTGAGGAGTACTCGGATTCACAAAATGTTTCAAAACTAATATCACCTGGACGGAGATCCCATTGATAGATTCTATTAGTTCCTTGTGTGATCTGTAGCCATCTCTTAGGTGTTGTTAAATGCTTCACTACAAATACTGATCAGCGCTATAGTGAGACCTTATGCAAAGTTCAATGAAATCAAATAACAAGTGTATTTTGGGGAAACATCTTCTCCTTATTTTTATCTGCTTGATTTCATACATCTTAATGAGGTCTAACCTTGTTTGAATCTAAGCATAAAGTATAAATTTCAAATAAATCTAAATACAGTTATTCTCAAAAAAACTTGTTTGACTTCTGAAAATAGTGTAATACAGTTATAAGAGAAGCTTCATATGAAATCTCCAATCCTATCTTTGTTCAAATCTGTGCAGAAAATTAGTGTTAAATTTCACTGAGAATCAGGAGTTTTGGCAAGTTGAATTTTCTGCAGTTTCTATTTAGCTTCTCCCAATTTATTTTTAATGTCCATTTCTATTCTTCTTCTTGTTGTCATATTACTGCTGCAAATCTGAAGCTGTGACAGCAATAACTTATTTGTACACATCTACTTATGGCCTATCTAAACTGAATCTTTTTATGTCTAGGCTAGGTATACGAAAAAATGAAAGAAAATTGTAACAATTTCAGTAGCACTATGAAACTTTTTTGCTCATGTTTTCCTCTTTCTGTTTTACTTTTCATTCACCTTATCTTGTTTAAAAGTCTTCAACATCAGTCTCTGTCACCATCCAACCCCAAACCAAAAACCTCCAAAAAAAGAAAGTTTTGCAGAGAGTAGCATGAGATTTCAGGTGTAGCTACATTTAGAAAACATATTCTTGTCAGCAACATCTTTTCTTCTTCCTACATATTTATAACTATCCATTCTTATTTAAATCTTACCCTCCATTAACAACAACAACAACAACAGCAACAACAAAAAAAGCTCATGTGAAATACAATTCATAATACTAATTCCTCATTGAGCATTCACCTAAATTACACCTTGTTTGGAAATAAGCTAGGCAATACAAATGAATCTCTAGAGATTTAAATCTCGTTCTAATAATTAATAGCAGCTCTTTCAAAAACAACTCAAGGAGAATAAGCATGTTGAATTAATCTAAAAGTGAGTTTAATGTTCAAATATAAGCTACTGGACATATGAGGTACAGTTAATCTGTGTACATACTGTAAAAATCCAACACAGTAAGTTCACAAGTGACATATCTGTAATACTGCTCTAGAAGCTGGCTGATTTTTCATAATTTTCAATGGCAACAATTGGAATTCCACCTACTGTTATTCTCTGCAAGAAAACAAGCAAACAAACAAACAAATGCCCTGCAATTTTATTCATTAAGAAAAATTAAACAAAAAGAATACAGTGACAATGAACATAACATTTTTACACTAAATATCCATAGTTATTGCCTTCTTAGTAAATAATAATTTGTCTAGAGTGAAATTTATTTACTTTACTATAAAATAATTCCTACTTCAGGTAAATTCACTGGAATAATTTGGACAACGATCTGTCGTTTATACAATGAATAAGTAAAACAGATGATTTAGAGTACTGGCACATTTTTCCCTTTGCTATTTAATTTGCTATTCAGACTTGAAACCAAGAAGAGATGAATACATGCCACTGAATTTGCCTACGAATTTCTTACATGAGCTGGCAGCGCTTGTATGAGTGAAAGCAATGAGTTTACTGAAATACACTGACTACAGAGTTAAAACAGTATCGTCTAGATCATACATAGCTTAAAGAAAGCAGTGGGGACTAATAAGACTTCAGTTATCTGACTGAAGTACATTTCTTCAGCTGCAATGTCTTTAGGTTGAAGCAGAAAAAATAAGTTAAACACCTGTATTGTTCATATGTGAAGCTGGTATAATTGTTCGTATCTAACAAGTAATCTGAGTTAACATTTGCCTTTTACATGTATAAAATCAGTATGCTCTTTACAGTGCTTATTTTGTGAACATTTTCTTTCAGAAAGATAATTTGACATATGCTGTTATTAGACATCTTTCAGGAAAATAAGCACTTACGAAAAACTGAGAGTAAAAACCTGAATTTTTCTGTTTATCTAAGTCTAGCTGTCAGACAGGCAGCTATGACAAACACTCTCAGACTGACCTCAGCATTGCCTTTGATCATGGAAAGTAGAATCTTTCAAAAAGAGAAGGGGATAGAAATAGGGAAAAGAGATGGGTATATTTGCATATTTGCTGGTGAAGTTGTTATTCTGAATTTGGAATTTTTAAAGCAGAAGAAACTGCGATCAACTAACAAGCAACCATGTGTTCACAGGACTCAGGCAATATGGCACCATTATCTGTACTGTTGATCTTCTATGGAGTTTAATTTTTCTAGAAATCTCCAGCTTTATTTTATTGCTAATGAAAGAATTCCAACGAAAGCAGGAAAGATTGAAGACTGGCACTTTACTCTCAGCATTTTATACCTTCTACAGAGTACTGAGGTACAGGTCAATTCTGCATGTTATTTTGCTCTTGTACCATATAATCTCATCTTTTCTCATCACACCACATATTTGTTTTTATCTCAGTAATCCATGGAAAAATGGATTATACGATACTTATGCTCGCACCCTCACTCCTGTAGTTTGTCTTCTGTTAGAACAGAGAGCAAAACCAGAAGATATGGTAGATGGTTGCTTTAAGTTAGGTTCTTCTGGAGAAAATATTTCAGTAATATTAATATTTTTCAAGTTGCTGAGACATTTAAGAAAAAAATATTGATTTAGAATTCCGTGTAAAGAGAGTATAGTAAGCTGAAACTCTTACAGAATTGCACTTACATGTAAAGAATAAACATTGTCAATGACATTAGTTTAAAAATTTTTTATTTTAGAGAAATTCATTTAATATAAAACATACCTAGTGACCGCACTGTGTCTGCCAAATAATGTTATTTGTCTTGGTTCTTAAAGATTTTTATGCTAGTGATCTATTTAAATCCTTTAAATGCCCTTTTATTTTTAACTATTCAATATATTTAATTTATTGGAATAATTTTTATTTTAAAATTATTTTTTAGAGCTACCTCAGGCAGTTGCCTATACTTACTGTAACTACTGCATCAATTATTGTCCTGTTACAAATATAACTTCAGACTAGATCATTTGTGAGAAGTGATGCTCAGTACGTAATATTTGTATTCAAAATACAAATAAAAGGTTTGCTTTCTATCTTGTAAAGTAATATTAAGATCAAAGTTCTAATTACCCCATCACTTCCTCCTCTACAATAATAATGAATTAAAATTTAAAATTTAATACCTACCTGTGCCTGAAAGCTTATTCTTCTTTTCTACCTTTTATGTGCCTACCATGAACTAGATTAATTACTGTCACCTGTGCATAGTATGGGCTTAGAAAATATTTTAAAAATAATCACCATTATTTTAACTAGGAACAACTTTCTCACAACTTTTAAAATAAAGGAATAGTAACATAGGAATAGGTACAGATCTTGGAATGTGAACGTTGAACTATATGGAAATCGTCATGACTTACTCTTTTGATCATTTATTTAGAGGAAAAAAAAAAGGAAAAAATTAAACAACTGAAATATATTTTCTCTAATGGCACAATTAATATCAATTATTAGACAAGGAAGATATGCTTCCTTTTAATTGATACTGAAATGATTCTGAGAAACACTTTTTTAAGTGGAAAAAAAATAAGTAGAGAGATGATAAAAAAATAGCCTCCAGTCTTCAAATGGTGAAGCCTTCAAACTGACCAGCCTCACGCTGAATGAGGTTGCTCAGCCTCTCTGCTGAATAACTCTGGTTACTTTTGCACTTAAACCCCAGTTATAAAAGCAGAAGGAAATTCTGCTTTTATGTTTTGCATCTCTCTTATCAGAATGTAATTTTAATCTTATATATCAGTATAAATTATGAGATTTAGAAGATAGACTGAATCGTTTGAAGTGGATACTATGGAAAGATTAAGATATTTTTATAAAGATTTTATTTCTCTCTTTTTGCAAATTAATGTTGTGACATAAAAAGTGCTTCTTGAATGTTACATGGTGAGATTTGAAAAATTATTACATATCTGCCATGACACAGAAATAAAGAAAAATGTGTTTTCATTTTATTTTATATATAAACTACAGATTTATTTTTTTTACATTTCAGAAAATAAAATAGAGATAATGGTGTAAAGTTAAATTATACTTTAGTAGCAACTGATTTATATACCTTTAGGAAACAGACTTTAAACAAGTTAAGAATCTGACAGAACAGGAGGGAAATTGATCCCTCTAGTTGCAATTAACCAAGCAAAACCTTAAAACTTTTCAAAATCTGAAGAAATGATTCACCTGTGTCCCCAGGACTGAATTCTTTGGTATCCCATCATATGATTTTTTGCACTTTCACACAGTTGCTTTATCCTTCTTCACCAAATTTCTTGCCTTCTTAATCCTAACAAGCTGAAAGAGTACGGAATGAATCACAGAACCACAGAATAGTTTGGTTTGAAAGGGACCTTAAAGATCATCAAGTTCCAAACCCCCTGCCCTGGGCAGGGACACCTCCCACCAGACCAGGCTGCTCAAAGCCCCATCCAGCCTAGTCATGAACCCCTCCAGGGATGGGCCATCCACAGCTTCTCTGGGTAACCTCTTCCAGTGTCTCACCACCCTCAAAAGAAAGAATTTCTTCCTAAAATCTAATCTAAATCTCCCCTCTTTCAGTTTAAAACTGTTACCCCTCATCCTATCACTCCACTCCCTGATAAAGAGTCCCTCCAGACCTCTTCTGTAGCCCCCTTCAGGTACTGGAAGGGGCTATAAGGTCTCCTCCTCTTCTCCAGGCTGAACAATCCCAACTCTCTCAGTCTGTTGATGAAAGGCAAAGAAGTAGAGATTAATTATTCCTCCTATGAGGAGTGGAAAACTAAGGTACCAAGAGAGCCAAAAAGAATCCTGAAGCATCCATTTATACCCAGTGAGAGTTTTTAGGGCTGACATTATTAAACATACTACTTTACAAAATTTTAGTTATATTTCTCTTCTGAAGTGGTAGCTGCAAATAGATATTTGGTTCAATTTCATCTCAGGCTGAACAGAGTCCTCAGATTCAGAATCAATTCTAGCTGTGGGGAAAAAAAAAAAATAGAAAAAAAGAAGAAAAAAATACCCTGACCAAAACAGGTCTTGAAGTGATTACAGTTTTAATTTCCATTAATTTTCCTTCAGTATTCTTGCCTCTATTGGTTACCTTTGGGTGATGCCACATTGTTTGAAGGTGGCTCAGATGTGGCTCTTTAGAACCTAATTCTGAAGCATCTAAATCTCTTCATGAATTAGGTATGGAATCTTAACACAGTACTTTGCTTTAAGAACCAGACATGTAAAAGCGAGGATTCACAATTCCCCTTTCCTAAGCTATTTTTGGGGTTTATCTTCAAGTGTTCATTTGAAGATACAGCTGGACAGACAAAGCAGTCATGACACCACAGTGCTGCTCTCTGCATAATAAATAGGTGTTCAGACAAGGTCCTTTTGCCTCACTCCCACTGAATTATCATCTTTGAAACATTTTGATTGAACTTAAGAGGGCAATAATAAGCTTTACTGTCCTTAAGTGAACAAAAGAACCACAGTACTCAAAGCATCTAGTAGAAACACCCACATATTCTTGAGTCTGCTGTATTACAATCCCTTGCAAGCCTTGGTCTCCTACTTTGTTCTTTTATAAGTAGAAATTCTGTGATCTGAGGGCAAAGGTTCTCTGCTTTCAGATATGACTGGGTAAAACTGGATATTAAATAGCTACATCATATAAGCTTCCTACTGCTGGGAGGGGGAAAAAAGCATTAGGAAACATATATACATGTTCATTATTACTTACACCAGTCCTTGAGTTCTTGTTCTCTGAGTTCTTTTGGACTAGTTATTGAAAAAAGGTGAACAGGTGATTAGGCAGAGACATCCCTCTTCTCTCTTACTAAATTATTATGAGTTTGTTTTCATTCAGTTTTTTTCCCAAATCCCTTCTTTAGTAATTTCATCCCTGCTTGATTACAGCACACAAAATTCAAACAAGTGTTCCAAAAGCAAGGAGGGCACCTCCAATTTTTTTTTTCTCTACCTTAAGTTCAATTTAGAAGCTCCTAAGTGTACACACCTTGCTGAAGATTATTTAGATAAATACAAGAAACAATTATGTTCCCTTATGGCACTCAGAAGCTGAAAGTCTAATCTTCATTCCTGACATAAAATCATGTAAAAAAAAAAGAAGCTACCAATCAGAAATTTAACTGTATGAGCAGAGAAGTGTGAGGATCATGGCCCTGAGGGAGCAGAAAGATTAGGAGAGATGACAGAGAAGAGGGCATGACCATAAGCAAGAACAGCACAAAAGTGTTATAAACACCTACAAATGGAGGGGAAATCACTTACCTCCTCAATAAGAAATAAAAGATATTCACATGCGTTATGAACCTCGCAACCATATGTGCTAACTACAGATTTTCTCAGGGTACTATTGATAATATAAAGCTGTTTGACAAATGGATGCACCTATTTAGAGGACTGAGAGGGACAATATTGCCACGGGCAGTGATGGTTGGCTGCTCCACAGAAGAAGGTAAGTTGGTACCGAGCACAGTAGCAGGGCAGGAGAGAAGAAGTTTAAATGCGGCTCCTAAAAAAGGAGGAGCTGACCCTGGCTTCCAGCTCCCTTCACAACAGCTCTCCTCAGATCACAGAATCTTCATGGTTGGAAGGGACTTTTGAGATCATCGAGTCCAACTGATGATCATCGAGTCTAACTGAAGGAGCTAACCTCAGCCAATTGAATTACCTACCTTACCTCCACTAACCTTCTGGAGTGAGGATGTCCTCAGAGCCTTTAAATCTTTCTAAAGAAAAATTCCCAGGAAATAATAGTCTTAGTTTAAATAGTAGTTTACACTCTTTAATAACAGTTTAAATAAGTAAGGAGTTGACTATGGCTTTTTCTATAAAGTATTTAAATACACTGAAAAAAAGCCCAAACCCCCAAACCTGAAAATGAGTACAGAAACAAGACTTAACTCTTATTAAATGATAAATTGGTTTTCAGGCACTGTTTGGGGTATGTGTTTCTGATATATATTTGCTACTCATAGTCATATCATGACTTCAAATATACTCATAGTCATATCATAACTTCAAACATTTTTGATTATTATTTCTCCTAACAAGACAAAAAATTGATGCTTGTCTTATATACAAAGCTTCAAAATTGAGAATGAGTTAATCTTCCAACAGAAAGGGTCAAATAGTGACCATTCACTCTCTGTGTTGGTGTGTGAACATGTTATGTGTCTAAGCAGGTGGGATAAGGGAGAGAAGAAAGCTATGTGGAATCTAAATGGTGATTTTATGTAAGAAGGGAGGTTACAGGAGTGCTTCAATTCCCATTTTCCTTCACCCAAAGTATGTCATAATACAAGGTACCTGTGCGTGGGTCCTCTGTTGGAACATCAGCCAATTCCAGTTGGTTGAAAAAGCAAGATGGGAGTAACCTCTCATTCTTTCTGCATCTCTTTTAACCAACGAAAGTATCAGAACATAAGTAAGATCAGTTAATCAAGACATCTTGTTGGTCACTAACTCAATTCCATTTGTGAGCAGTTAAACATTTAAATAACCTTTATCTAAAGATTAAGCAATTGTTACCATATGTGCCTGGCTTACTCCACTTTGCTAAAGCATTTGTGACCCCAAAGTGTTGTGTTAACACCTTAACTGTAATTAACAAGGCTATTTCCTGGCTGGCATCGTGTAAAACAGAGAGAGAGAGAGAGAACTAGCCATGACCTTTTAACTGCCATGTTAATTCTCCTAATTGGAACAGGCAGTATAATTAGTTAGAATATTACCCCTCAACAGTATCTTGTATTATACCATAGTATAATACATATATAACCATAGTAAAGGTTGGTGTGTGGTTTGTCTTCTTTTCATTCAGTTTAGTCAGTAAATCATATTTTTCAAGTTTCTCAGATAAAACATGACTTTGTTATTCACTCTGCCACACTTAAACCATTTTTTTACCATATTCCAGTATGGTATATGTTCCAATATCCCCATTTTCTCCTTGTTTTTTTTAAAAACTAAAGAGTTTTAGAACCAAGAATAAACTAACATAAACATACAACACTAGCTTTAGGAAAAATACTGTCTGGCTTAGCATTTATGCTAATTACATGTTATCACTGCTTTCATTAATCAGAACAAGACACTGAAATTAATAAATTTAGGTATTTTAAATTTAAGGACAGGTGTAAATAAGTTAAAACCCTAATTAGTTTCAGTAATTAAAATTCCTTATTGCTTTGCCTGAGTAACTAGCCTATGTGATAAAAGGACAGGAAATCTACCCCTTAGGACAGTGATTGCTGTGACTTTAGTCACAGTTCCCAAAGCATTAGAATAGCTTTAAATTTAAAGCAGTCTCCATAGCTACAATGTACCTGTAAAGTCGTCTCTTTGCCAACATCCTTTATCTTCTGGAGTTTCATTATCCTCTACACCAGGATGAAGCGCACTGTAAACTCTGCCACCACATCTGCCAATACGAGAAGCAGTTTTAGAAGTTGTACTTCAAGATATTCCAGAACAACAATAAAATATATCTATATGAATCATACCCGTAAGTTCTTACTCAGTTTTCACTCAACCTTTACTCAGTCAAACTCCTACAGGATTGTAAGTACCCTAGGATTTGGCCAAATGTGCAAACATCATAAGTTGGTTTGGTTCTTTTCTTCAAATGTTTACCTATCTTGATTAAAAATTGACCTTACAGTACATAGCATGGCTTAGACTTTATAGATCCCCCTCTCACTATGGAAAATATTTGAACTACGTCAGAAGAATTTTGAAGAATGAAGGATTTTAATATAAATTCTTTTTGATTGACAGTTTGACAAGAAATATCAGTATTGCGGAAATTTAAGAAAACTGTCATATAAGCTATCTTTCTGTTGAGATAAACAATGGTGATTTTAAAAAGGTCACTTATTATGATTTTTGGAATTAAAACTCATCCAGCAGTGTACCTGATCCACCATGTATGGTGAAAGGAATTTATTGCTGCATCTCAGTATTGAAAAAGAAAAAGTTCATGCTGTCATTGATTGACCTTTAAAAAGAAAAATGTAGCTGGCTTATGGGTAAAAGCATTTCTTTCCCCCTCACTTTCTCCATTAGGGTTCACTGATAGTTTCACAACGCATTTTAAAGTCTACCAGCATAAATCAAATGTTCAGTTGTCAGAAGAGCAAAATTACCTGATTGTATAAACCCTTGATTAACAGTAATGCTTCATAACCATTATTTTCAGATGAAGCAGTCAATAAGTGTATGCAGTAGCCTACTAACCACCTGTATTTCGTCTAAATGATTCCAGGCATGGCTGTGGATCATTACTACAGCAGCTAAGGGACATGTTCTTTCCTTTTCCTTTGTTTTCTTTTTTGTTTTTTTTTTTTTCTTTTTCCTAATCACAAAATAAGTCACCTATCACATTTTCAACAATTGTCAATATATTCCTGATCTTTCATGTGAAAGGGAAACAAACATACCTGGAAAATAGAGATTGATTACCAGATGACCAGAAAAATGATAAAAAGTCATAATTAATTTATCATTTCCAGTAGTGCATAATTACTTTTTGAAATTTGACACCAACTTCTATTACTTTGTCTTCCACTTGGAAGCAGTATGTTTTCTATTTCACATGCTTTTCTGAGTCACCTGTGATGTTGTATTTTTGTATTGAACTTCAACAAAGTAATGCAATGCACTTCATGCATAACAGTCTTTCTCTTACAGTATTATAGGAATATAAATCAACTTGTCCTGAAGGCAAGAGATATCTCTTTTACAGGAACACAGTGCTAATCAGCCAAATTCACACTTTAGGTAGAAAAACATGCTGAAGAACAGGTAGAAATGTTAAAATGTCACGACAGAATATATGTCATCATAGTCAATGAGAAACAAGCAAAAATTATCATTAAATGAATCAGAAACACTTCTCTGAAATGTTTTTTTAATTAATAGAAAAGTATTCTGTGGTTTGTGGATTTTTTGCTAAATATACAAAGTATCTGTTTCCATATATTTCTTGGCATGTATTGTGCCCAAAGCTAATTGTAGTGGAATGAACAGTGGAAAATTAATTGATAGATTGCTTTTCTGAAGACATTTAAAAAGAATATTTCCATCTAGAAAGACTGTATTCACTAAACAGAAAACCATGTCAGAACTGAATTTTTCAGAAATTACTTCTTTCTTGAAATCTAATGGAAGGTGTCCCAGGCCACAGCAGAGGGGTTGGAACTTGATGATCTTTAAGGTCCCCTCCAACTCAAACCATTCTATGATTAAAACGTGCATTTGAAAACCAATACATGCATTATAATTGTATTTGCTGAGTGATGCACAAATGAACAGCCCACAGTCCACCCAAAGTCAAAACAATTGTAAATAAATTTTACAAATAAAAATACAGGTCACAAATTCTAGCATAGAAAAACAAGTGGGAGAGAGAAAAGTTTTGTCTAACTACTAATGATATACTTTAGTAAATTTTGTGTGTTGTGAGTTGCCTGTAAAGCTGAAGCAGCTGGGGCAAAAATCTGTTCCTATAATTTTATTTATTTATTTTTATTGTTATTATTATCTGCTAGGGCAGATTTTTCTACTTAAGAGATTTTTCTCCGGTTCTTGACGGAAGTTGTGAACCAGGTTTATTATCAAAGGTGGTAGCATCTACAGTTCTATAATTTCCAGATAAATGATGCTCAAAATTATCTTATTATTATATGAAGTTGTTTGTGTGGAATGGCTTCTAAAATGTTTCAAGAAATCAACAGTTCAGTATTCAATATTTAGTTATGTTTTCTGTTTCTGACAGTTCAAACTTCAACACATTAATACTTGAAAAACTAAACAAAGATGGCCCTTTTTACATTTGGAGCTTGTTTTTTTTCCAATGTTGTGAGAAAAAAATTATTCAGACTTTCAAAGGTGTTACTATCCAGAATATTTTAAGATAGTCTACAGTAAGCTTTACATGACTAATTTGAAAAATGTATCCATTTAGAAAATTTAGAAAATTTATCTGTTTATCCATCACAAAAATTATTTTTGTGAATGTAATTCTCCTATTTGTTTCACTAAATGCTTTGTATTCATTTTTCTAGCTTGCGAACTAAACCTGGAACTACAAAGGTAATCTAATTTGTCCTGCTTCTGAATAATTATCATTAATAAGGACTAGTTGGTCCTTTTTTTGTCCTCACAACCACCTGTTCTGTCACATGTATTCTGCTTCCTGTCATCATTTACTGGTAGTTAATAAGGAAATCTCTTAAGGATGGACTTTGAATTTTCAGTGATTGTTTGTTTAAGCAATATTGTCAGGATTCCAGCAATGCATTTAAACAGTATAAGTAATCTGAAGAAGAACCACAGTGGAAAAAGAAGATTATAGAATACATTGGTATGACTTCCTGGCAGTTAGTAATTTGTTTTCACTGAAAATTAAGTTCAAATACATTTACAAATATATAAACTTAGCAGGTAAATTGCTAACTGACTTCATGTCTCAGGTAGAAAACACATATACGAACGAAATTGAATTAGATGATAAAAAAACCATTTTGTTTTAAGATTTATAGTAATAAACATTAGACTGAATCAGTTCTTAGGTTATTTACAGTCAAAATATTTGGGAAAGAATTACTTGGCTTTGATTTTAAGATAGCCAGTTACATTTGCTTTTCTCATGTTATTTTGTTAGTTAGCACTTACCAGTAGAAAAGAAATAACAGTGTTTGAGATAATTCGAGGATAATAGCACCAAATACATTTATGTAGATGGTGAGGAATTAACAAGGTGCAGAATTTCAAAAAAGGCTTGACAGTAGAGAGGATGCACAGCTATAGCTATTTCCATGAAAGATGTTGAGTTTTTAAATGTTTATTAGACTGTGATAAATGTACTTTGGAAGACAATAAAGAAGAAGATGGCCTTACAATGCTATTTAAGTAAGGCTTTTTGAATTATTTTTTTTTCAATGTTTAACAGATTCCTGTACTCCACATGAACTTTTACTTAAATAGGTATAATAACAATTACTTCTTTGAAATTTGGTCCAAAAACTTCTAGCGAAGAACTTTGCTTAAAGAATAACTGTTCTTCCTCTGGGTACTTAAATTTTATGTGTGCACACAGACACAAGCATGTGAAGTTGACTTCAAGTGGGAGAATTAATTATCATCTAATGGCGAGGACCTTGTACTACAGAAAAATAAACGACCATATTAAAAAGATAACTGTATTAGTAGAGAGTTCACACTGCACATTCATTATTCTGGTACAGTTCAGCTTTCTTTGGATATCTATACGTGGCTAGACTTGCTTAGACTTACAAACACTACACAAATGATCCTACTGACCTACTTGTGGCAGTAGGTCAAGCATCTAAATGTTGAAAGGATACAGGGGATGAATTTGACCCTTACAATCAATATTGTTGTATATATACATACTCTAAAAGTCAACATAGCAGAGACGTCTTATGGTGTGTCAGCGTACAAATTGCTAGTACAACATTGTACACTGTTTCCCTCTTGTTCATATGCAGTTACATAGATCACTTTTTTCATAAGTATATTTAATTAGCTTATTTTTTTATCTCGTGGACTCTGGCAGGTAAAAATAAAAAGCACATTCTTTCCAATGGTTCAGGTCCCTGTAAAAAAAACATGGAAGTGTCAACATAAATACACCTTGTGAAAGAAATGGCTTTATGGATCAAGTCTGTGAGTTAACTGCAGTGGATCAGGTGGCATGAATGTTACTTCCACCAATGACCCAAATATTCCATGAACTCCAATTGGAGGTGTTCTGAGTTACAATATGTTTATCTAATAAGTATATGACTTTGCTATAAAGATTAAGATTCTGATCTGGAATGGCAATTTATTCTGCGTAGTTATACTAAAATTGGTAGAAGTTGGATAGTAGTTTATCAACATAAGTATATGAGAAACCGGCCTCTGCAATCTGTCATCCAGCATGTTTTTTTGTTATCCATGTCTCAGACCTGGGTAAGCATTATAGAATCACATCATAAGATATTTTCACTACTGGAATTAACTACTTGCATATGTTATTTTGAGAGGCGAATTAGTCTAACTGCACAAATGCAGTAATTACATTTTATTTCCATCAAATCTTTCCCAGTGTTTTTCAATCATTTCTCAAACCCATTTTGATTCTCCCACTCCAGCTCCAGAACTTTGTTTAATTTTTTCTGTCTGCAGTTTCCCTGCGACTCCTTCTCTGTCTCTTGCTTTATTGTTTCTTCTGGCTCTTTTGATTCTATTTTGAGAAAATAATATATCAGACTTACTGTGTATTCCTATGTGTTAAGGAAGATGCAAGCTGTGTACTGCCTAAGGCCTGTGCAGCTAGCAATAAATAAATAAATAAACCTCAACTGATAAGTGAGATAAGTGTGAAGGTATTGCAACTTTTAGAAGTTGTAGTAACTATTTTTGATGCTTATATCAGCTATCTTTTAGATTTGGGAACATGACAGAGAAGTTACTATGTTCCTTGTATGTTATTTTTCTCTGCCATAGCTAGTAATAAAGGGAAATTGTCTTTCCTTCAATGTGTTAAAACATGGCCTCTGACAAGCACACAGCTCTCTGCACATCCGTGTGAGTTGTTAGTCACCTTGAGATCATTGGGTTGGAAAGGTTTGGTTGAGTTACCCGGGCAGACTCAACAGTGGTTGCCAGCCACAGTTTCCTGGCGTGTGAAAGTCGATTCAGCCCACAGCAGTCACTCCTGCCTGTGATATTTGATTTTCTTCTGGTGGAGCTGCCATTTCTGTTGTTATCAATGTATGCTATTTTTACTTTCCGGAAAGAAAAAAAAAAAAGTTATTACAGTTAAGTAGATTTTTCATGCAGAATACTGAATTCTTAAAGATATTAAATTTATTAATTACTGGGTTATTAAATCGATTATAACAAAAACAAATTTACAGGTTGTTCTAAATTTTGTGAAAAAGGAAGTTATGTGAAAACTGATCAAACACCCCTGTTTTGTACTTTAGCACTAATACTTATATGCAGCTGCAAAATGATGAAAATAACAACAACAACAACAACAATAATAATTTAAAAATTCCAGGTTTGGAAACTAACAAAGTAAAATCACTTCTGTGTGGTGGGCTATAAGACATAGAACAAGACCTGTTCCAAGGGAATCTTATTCCTTTGAGTACAGAGCAATAAAGTATTGGGAAAAAAATCTCCTTCTATTTCTCTCGTGTAACCACTGGTAAAAAATAAGTGACTTTAGGAATTGATGGATTTGTCTTTAAATAGTTTCTTTGTTACCACATTATTCTAGTATTTTTATGGGGTACTTATGCTGAAATAAGCTATTGAAGTAACTATTTAGTTCTGCCCTTGTTTTGCTTAGATTAACCTAAGAAGAACTTTATAAAGAAGTAATAATTCATGGTGTAAATTATCTGCTGTAATTTATGTAACAGCTCTTTTAGATAAACTTACATGAACAATTTAATTAGTGAGTAGCATCTAAATTAAAAAAAAAAAAAGTTGTTGCATTTGTCCAATATGCCTGACTTTCTGTCCTGGTGTGAATACTTAGATATCAAAAAAGCAGTTTATTCCAGGACCATATCCTTCAGTTCCAGCCAATTGAGGCTTGGATGTGTCTCAGTCCCAGTGATGCCATTGCTTGAGAATATACACAGTCCTCCTTACTAGTTTGCATCTCCAAATAAAATAATTCTTTGAGTTTGATATTAGTATGCCTGAACAGAGTGAGGTTCAGGGACAGTTTTAACTCAGATAAGAAGCGTGCAATTTAGTCAACAAAACAGAACAACTATGAAATGATTTAATGAAAGAGAAAACCTTGCAAAAGCAGGGAAAGAGAACGGATACATAGGTTGTATGCCCATGTTGTAATCTCTGCTGGTATTGTAGCTCTATTCTGTCTTTGGTAGTTACTTCAGGGGCTGTCCTTTGTTCTTGCTTCAGCTCATATGGGATTTACTCTTGTTCATATTCCTAAAGTATGCTCTTTGGAAAGATTTTGGAAACAACAACAGGAATAAACAACAGACTTCTCCAACACAGCCATCTCACTCCAATTGTTCTGTTTCAAATTTAAATTGTGACCACATTGGAAGGCTCTGGGTAAGTGCCCAGAGTTGGAACAATTCACCTACTCCTTTTCGCTCTTCATACAATGAAAACATCTCTTTGCATTCATTGGACACTGCTGGCAATTATGATAATGATCAAACTGCAGAGACATTTATCTTATCTGGTTAAGCAATGAAATCTGCAAAAAGCTCTGTAGAGCTTGGATTCATTGAACCTTTCTCCATCCTAGACAGTAGGCGAAGCTGAGAGGTCCACCCACCAGTCCAGCCAATGTGGTAGCAGTTACCTATCCAGTTTCTCCCAGGTGTTAGCTGGTCCAGAGTTTGGACTATTTCAGCTTTCTCCTCTTTGGAGAACTGATTTGACAGAAGGAGATGACCACCTGCTGGTGGGATTTTATCATCCCTGTAGGCTCAGCCCCTGGCCTACTTGGCATAAATATTTGTGTTTCCGCCTGGTTTTGAAAAAGTTTGCAGAAGAACTCTACATATGAAAATGAGGAAGAATGTGATATAAAGAGTGGAATATAATTTTTCTTTTTTTTTTTTTCTGTAATATGATTTTAATAGCTACAATTTAAGTTTAATAATTTATTTAGCAAAATTCAGCTTCAAGAAATTATATTACAAAGCAGCTTCAATACACATGTTCAGCTTTGCAATAATTAATTGAAGAAGCAAAAGGTAGAACCTCTGCCTTCATCTAAGTTCTGTAAAAAGAGTTTTTAATAAAGGAATCCTATGACCTCGGGTGATGATCATGGGCAGAGAGAATGATCATGGACAGCCACTGGTCAGAGTAGCTGCACATATCTAGAGCAACTGGATAATTTTATCATTGTTTAGATCTCATATATATTTTGTAAATGACCATAAACCCTGAAACACAGTTTGAACTAGTCTTCTTCAACACTGAAATTCCTAATTAAATGAACATTGGTAGGCATCTACTGACCACCCAAAAACTCAGGGAACTAAGGATTAGCAGGCTTGCATTGGAAGACCTGTGTGAAGAACTGTTGCCTGCTCTCATGGATGAGCAAACAATCTTCAGAAGCTTCATTTTGGCACTGGAGATATCACCATTGCTCTTTGGAGTTTGTAAACTATCACGATCTGAAAGGATGTTAGGGGAAAGCATGTACCTTTCAGGTCTCTGTTTATCTTTGAGGTGAGCAATATCATCCTCTAAGCCCTCTAGTCCTCCATGACCTATACCTATGGTATTCCATCTAGGCAGCCTAGTATGACTTTCCCAGCTGTATGGAGTAGGGGAGACTACTAAACAAGCCCATTAATTAGAGATTATATTACTCTCTGATCTTTTAGTTACTTCACAACCACTGTGATTTCTGCTGAAATCAAGAAAAATCCCCACAGCTAAGCAATGCAAAAAGCACAGGATGTTCCTCTGTGTCCATATGTCCCTTTTTTGGTGGGGCGGGGGGGATACAAAGAGGGAAGGAATCTCATTGTACAAGCATGATTCCTTCATTTCAGTATGTCCTAATGATGATCATCTCTTGATCACCAGAAACTGCTTGCTGCAGCAGTCAACACGTGCTGCATGCTTTAACCATTTTTTGTTTTCCAGATCTCCTTCAACCACATAAGCTGTGTTCCTCCTCCATGCTGGAGGTGGGCTCTGATGTTAAGTCCTTTTTGAATTTTTCTCTGTGAGCTTTCCAGCATCTGATGATTCGTGTTTGTATTTGCCCGAGTAGCCAAAGAATACTTATACAAAACATCAGCCCTGATCTCACAGGGAGAAAGCCCTCTCAAAGGTTTCATGTAGCTTGACCTAGAACACACAGCTATGTCTAACTGTAGCTGTGAGCTGGCTTCTGTCTCCCAAACACATGCTTCTGACTACTTTTTTTTTTTGCTTAAGAAGCAATACACCTTGCTGTTTTGTTTGAAGTCTGCCTCTGCCACATCACTTGGTATCTCACCTGCTGCTTCCTAGAAATATACAAAGCTTATCAGCAAAGCACACATTTTAGACAGGTGTTTACTAGAGCCATGGTTTCCTCTGCTCGTAGATCCTCAGTCCACAAGGTTTAACTTTGGGGGTTTCTGTATTGACTAAAGTAAAATATATGGGCTCTAAAAACAGAATTTAAGATTAAGGAAGCTTCAGAGAATGCCTTCTGGAGGACAGGATGAGACTGATATTTTGCTCCCCACCTGAGAAATCTGAAGGTGCATAAATCCATGGGACCTGATGAGATACATCTGCATATCCTAAGGGAAATGGCAAATGAATTTGCCAAGTAAATTTATCCATCAAATTTGAGAAGTCATGACAATCTGGTGAAGTTACCGCCAACTGGAAAAGGGGAAATATACACTCCATTTTTACAAAGGGAAAAAGGAAGACCCAGGGAACTACAGCCAACAAGGCTTTAATAAGGGCAAATCATGCTTGACAAAGTCGGTGGCTTTCTGTTATGATGTTACAGAGTCGGAGGATAAGGGAAGAGCAACTGACACAATCTACCTGGACTTGTGCAAATCATTTGACACTGTCCCGCACAACGTCCTTGTCTCTAAATTGGAAACAGATGGATTTGACTGATGGACCACTCAGTGGATACCGAATTAGTTGGATAGTTGCACTCAGACAGTTGCAGTCAACAGACTGATGTACAAGTGGTGTCAAGAAGTGCTCCTCTGGGACTGGTACTGGGACAGGTGTTGTTTGACACATTTGTTGGCGACATGGACAGTGGGATTGAGTGCACCCTCAGCAAGTTTGCTGACAACACTAAGCTGTGTGGAGGGGGGGTTGGAACTAGAAATTTTTTGAGATCCCTTCCAAACCAAACCATTCTATTATTCTATTATGAGGAGAGATCTGGCACAGATTTTGTCCTCATTCACATTACAGGTGAAACTCACCCTAGTTCCTTGTTTCTTAGTGGGGAAAATACTCAGTTGCCCTTGAGTGAAGTCCTGAGATGAATTAGTATGGTAAAAAACTGGTACTTGAGGACACTGGTCCAAAGGAGTAGTTAACCATCTTCTCTAAATTTTTTTTTCCTATATGAGTAACTGAGTAGCTGTCCCCTCCTGCTTGACTTTAGAGAAAAATAAACAAGTCCTTAATTTCTTCAATCAAAGTATTCTGTAGAGCCATAACAGCATGTCAGCATGACCCCAAAACAGCTGGGTCATAACTGGTTCTGTAGGAACAAGATAATTCAGACGTTTTTCAGGGACAGCTCAAGACAATCAAGAAAAGAGCAACAACCCAGATAAGTATTTTTACTATCTGTGAAAGAGTGGTTGCAACAATGGCTGATGATGCTGAAAATTGAATTCATCTCAGTACATATGTAGAAGTGCAGTACAGAAAACATTGTATGCACATTTCCAAAGTGCCTAATGTGTCATTATCTTAACTTTGTGAATGACAAGCTGTACAGTCTTCATCATCTCCCAGTTTGTATTTACTGAAGCAACAAATAAATTGATTGTCATTGATCATGACAGTTTTCCATAGACTGTGTTTCAGGTAGACTGGTGAAGAATAGCATCGGATAGCTTTGATCTACAGAAGCTTGGATTTATTAATATTCTGAACACACTAAAGCCCCCCTTCCCCTTTTATTTCCCTCTTCTCTTCAAATTTTTGTGACGTGGGTAGAGTCTAGCATATTTATAGGCAGACAATTATTTCTGTCTTGGACTGTTTCTTAATTTATGGGGGAAATTGCCCAAGGCACTGGATCAACAGCTACAATTCCCAGCTTTGAAGAAGTAAGTGTAAATAAATATTAAAACTGGAATAAGACCAAACTCAGTTCTAGACTGCCAAAAAGATATCAGAAGGTAATAATCTTCAACCAATTAAAACTGTAAATCAACTTTACAGTAAGCTACATAAACATGAAAGGTTAAGATGCCTCTTGCATTCTTATACATTATTACAGTATTAAATTTCAATATTACACATTATTAAATACTATGTTTTCTCAGTGTACAAAATTCTTTCCCATAAAATACAATGAATATAAGAAACCAGAAGTCATTATACAGAGATAAGTAAGACTGTTATACTTATTAGTGAACCAAGGAGCATAAAGCAGAAGATCACGGTAGTATTCAGAGCCCTCAGTCTTGATCCTCTTGTCAGACAAACTCTTTTCTCACTTTAGGGTAAATTGCAGGTCCTTCAAAAGATCTTGTCCAAAAACGGTCATGAACTATTTTACCAGAAGATTGCTGACAACAGTGTATAAAATATTTAACCCATGGGGGTTATAAATAAATTTCCCATGGGGAATTTGAAGACAGATGCATTGATAAATCAAGCCTTCGTAACATCAACTTTAGAAAGATACCCACATGCTATTCATTGAACATTGCTTAAAATAATTAAAATATATCCAAATTTTATTTTAAGAATGGATAATGAACTGATTAAGTTCTTTACACTAATATTACAGAGAGTATAACTCCTGTGCTGGTTTTGGCTGGGATAGAGTTCATTTTCTTCATAGCATCATAGATTCCGGATGGTTGACAGAGACCTTTGTGATCATCAAGTCCAATCACTAATCTAGCACTGCCAAGTTACCACTAAACCGTGTCCCTCAACACTACGTCTACACATCTTTTAAATACCTTCAGGCATGATAAATCAACTACTTCCCTGGGCAACCTGTTCCAATGCTTAACAACCCTTTCAGTGAAGAAATTTTTCCTAATATTCAATCAAAACCTCCCCTGGTGCAACTTAAAACCATTTCGTCTTGTCCCATTGCCTATTACTTAGGAGAAGAGACCGACTGCCCTTGCTGCACCCTCCTTTCAAGCAGTTGTGGAGAGTGAGGTCTTCTCTCAGCCTCCTTTTCTCCAGGCTGAACACCCCCAGCTCCCTCAGCCTCTCCTCATAAGGCTTGTTCTCCAGACCCCTCACCAGCTTCATCACCCTTCTCTGGACACACTCCAGCACCTCAATGGCCTTCTTGTAGTGAGGGGCCCACAACTGAATGCAGTTCTTGAGGTGCAGCCCCACCAGTGCCAAGTCCGGGGAGACGATCATTTCCCTAGTCCTGCTGGCCACACTGTTCCTGATACAGGCCAGGATGCTGTTGGCCTTCTTGACCACCTGGGCACACTGCTGGCTCATATTCAGCCGGCTGTCAACCGACACATTTAGGTCCTCTTCCACCAGGCAGCTTTCCAGCCACTCTTCCACAAGCCTGTAGCACTGCATGGGGTTGTTCATAGTAGCTGGTACAGGGCTCTGTTTTGGATTTGTGCTGGAAACAGTGTTGATAACCCAGGGATGTTTTAGTTCCTGCTGATCAGGGCTTACGCAGAGTCAAGGCCGTTTCTGCTTCTCATACCATCCCACTGGTAAGTAGGTCGAGGGAAAGTCAGACATGAGGTTGGGAGGGGACACAGACAGGACAGCTGACCCCAGCTGACCAAAGGGATATTCCATACCATATGACATCAGGCTCAGCATATAAAGCCAGAGAAGAAGAAGAAAGGACAGGACTTCTGGAGTTAACGGCGTTTGTCTTCCCAAGTAACCATTACACATGGTGGAACCCTGCTTCCCTGGAGATGGCTGGACATCTGCCTGCCAATGGGAAGTGGTGAATGAATTCCTTGTTTTGCTTTGCTTGTGCATGGGGTTTTTGCTTGATGTATTAAAATGTCTTTCTCTCAATCCCTTTTTCTCACTTTTGCCTTTCATCGAATCATAGAATGGTTTGGGTTGGAAGGGACCTTAAAGATCATTGAGTTCTGACCCCCCTGCCATGGGAAGGGACACCTCCCACTAGACCAGGTTGATCAAAGACCCATCCAGCCTGGCCTTGAACCCCTCCAGGGATGGGGCAGCCACAGCTTCTCTGGGCATCCTGTTCCAGTGCCTCACCACCCTCACAGCAAAGAATTTCTTCCTACTATCTGATCTAAATCTCCCCTCTTTCAGTTTAAAACTGTTGCCCCTCATCTTATCGCTCCACTCCCTGATAAAGAGTCCCTCCCCATCTCTCCTATAGCCCCTTTAGGTACTGGAAGGCCATTATATGGTCTCCCTAGAGCCTTCTCTTCTCCATTCTTCTGATTCTCTCCCCCATCCCGTTCTGGTGAAGTGAGAAAACGGCAGTGTGAAAACTCTTAGTTGCCACTTAGTTGACAGCAAGGGTTAAACCATAACAGCTTCTTGTGGTGTAATATAGCCTTTCATGCAAAATAAGACTAATTTTGATTACTTAACTGTTTTTAAATGACTGTAGAAGCCTTATATGAAGTATGACCAAGTTTACTCTGTACCAAGGACTACAGATTTAATTCTGCATTTGGTTTCATTGAAATAAATCAGGAAAAGTGTCATTCAAGCTACATCAATTTCACTACTCAGCCAGCACTGTGCATTCTGGCTCAGCTCAAAAAGAAGCTTCAGTTTTACAAATCATAACAGATTATAAAAGGCACAGTAAGTGAATGGTCAATCTAGCAACATTACCTCTTACATGAAAAATACTCACAAAGTCAAATGTTATTAGAGAGCAAGGCAGGTTCTAAATGTGAGTTTTGCCTGTGAGGAACAATGGAGGGATTTTCAGGGAGCTTTACTAATCTACTGTTTCTATAAATATTCAGTACATTATTGTTGTTAGTAATGTATTGGTGGTGTTAAACTTAACATTTGCTCAATTCTTTCTTCTTCCATTCTTTAGCTTTCTCACTTCTCATTAAATAGTATTTGAATACCTCTCTTTTAGCATTTTCTTTTGCAAATAGCATGACACAATGTGGAACTTTCTTGGCATTCTAATCAATGAGATGCAGGGTATTTTACCAGCACAAAGAAAACCTACTTTAAATTGAGAATTATTGTTAGACTCTTCATCCTTACTGTTGAACTATGCAGGCCCTTATCACATTAGTACCGCACAGCCTAGAAGAAGGGTAATTGCATCATCAGTCTCTCTTGGTCTCTGCCTCAGCCCTTTTAACATGCTCATCCCTTCCATTACTTCATGATTTCATTTAATATTCTCCTGGGTTAGAATCATATCAGCAGCAAGAACATGCTGAATTAACAGTTGCTGTATGCTCTACTCTAGAATTTCTTTTCTGTGGATTAAAGGGCAATTGACATTTTTTTTAATAAACAGTGTCCTTTTGAACTTTTATGTCCAAATAGATGGATATTGAATTTTTATTTTAGAGTTTGAATTTGAAATATAAACAGGTAACATAATCCTTTCTTTAATACAATTACAAAGCATGACTGTCTATATAGGATAATCCTTTAGGTACCTAGTGCACTGGCATTCCCTTCAGAGAGTTAAAGCTGTTTTAAGGTCTCAGCACTGTGGCAGTTGCATACATGTGCATTATATCTTTTTTATTTCCTTCTATTACATTTTTTTTTGAGTGGACAGATAATGTGGTTGCTGAAAATGAGAAATGCTGATTCTTACTTCCAAATTTACATTGGCAACAGATGGGATCCCTGCTTTTCATAATTTCAAGGGACAAATTATGTGGAAATGTAGGGAAGCTTATTATTAATTGATGCAAATCTTCCCTTTTTAATTATATTATCTATTTTCAGGTGTCTATGACTATGATAATAATAAAAAATAGATACACAAATTAAAAAAAAGACAAAATTTATTACAAAAAGACATATGAGAGCTGACAGAGATAGCAAGTGATCTGCCATTTTTATCTCAAGAAGTCTCTTCCTCCCTAATGGTGTATATGTGTCTTTGTATTCACAGACTTAGATACTATATAAAATACAAAAGTTCTGTGTCTGTAGGTGCAAAGCCTTACACAGGCACAGCCCTTTGATAATTACAGGCAAGAAAATGAATATCCAGATTTTAATGATAAAAATACTACTTCCATTGAAGCCCTCTCAAAGGTCAAGATTCTGTCACCAGTATTCATAAAAAGTGTTTGAATACTCTTACAGAGCTGAATACTGTCTGCAAGAGGGGAAGAAAAAAAACAATCTAACTAAAATTAAAAATGCCTTTAAAAATGTTTGCTATTGTGATAGTGCAGTTCTTTAATTTCATGACTTTTGCCTGAACTTGGTTACTGGGATGAGGTGAAACTGATTCCTAAAAAGCCCAAACAATGCTTTAGGAACCAGTTCAGGTTGCTTGAAATGCTCTATATTTCTTTCACCACTCTGATGCTGTCCTTCCATGCTAGAACTTGTAGTTGCAGCATTGTTTCTTCAGAGAGTGAAGGGAGTGGGATGGAGGTAGGAACCAGACGTCGGCTGCTGCATGAACCTTATGGGAACACGTTACTTCAGGGAGGAATCCCCAAAGACCTAATGCTTCTCCAACCAGCCTGACTTTTTTTCTTTAGCTTCACAATTCGTCTTTTGGGAGAAAGAGGGAGGATGTTGCAGGAAGTGGTAGGACAATACTCTAGGGAGTCATGTCACCAAGGAGAAAGCCAAGGAAAGCATAAATAAGTTGTGAGTTGAGACTGCTGGCAGCTAATATCAATGAATTTTAGATCCATTTATTGACAAGCTGAATTTTTTTAAAGAGGAATGTGCTTTGCAGTGGGGAGGAAAGATGTATAGAAGAAACCTTCATATTCATATTCACAAAGAAGTAATTTTTTTTTCCAAAGAATGACTATAAAATATGGAATTTAATACTGTTGGAACTACTTTATGTTCATATGAACATAACTAAGAATACAACAGACTCAGAATTTTTAAAGTGCATTTTCGTTGTTTTCCTCAGACATGTCTTTCATTTTACTCTATTTTACTTTGATATATTAGTTTTAACTTAATTGTTTATTAACTGTGTCATTTTAAAATAGCTTGAAGAAGATACAGAAAAAACCCGAAACCTAAGTTTATATGATAGATTGAACATATCAATTTGATGATTGAACTTGAACATTTTAGTTTAATATTAAATCAAAACAACTTAGATTTCACAAAACTTCCTTCCAGCTCTTTTACCAAGAAACATAAATAAGCAATAAATTCTGTATCAAAGAAATATGAAGGTAAATAATGAAAGAAACTGCATTAACTATAAACTTATACGATCATTTCAGATTTTATGACCACTTTAACTAGATCAAGTATTTAGATATGAACCAGCAATGTGCACTTGAGTGCACAGAAAGCCAACTACATCCTGGGCTGCATCGAAAGAACCGTGGCCAGCAGGTCTAGGGAGGTGCTCTGCCCCTCCACTCCACCTGGAGTACTGTGTCCAGCTCTGGAGTCCTCAACACAGCAAGGACTTGGACCTGTTGGAGCAGGTCCAAAGGAAGGCCACGAAGATGCTCAGGGGGCTGGAGCACCTCTCCTATGAAGACAGGCTGAGAGAACTGGGGTTGTTCAGCCTGGAGAAAAGAAGGCTCTGGGGAGACCTTATTGGTTATAAGAGAGATGGAGAGAGATTTTTAACATGGGCCTGTAGTGACAGGAAAACTAGTAATGGATTAAAACTAAGAGGGTAGATTTAGATTTTATATGAGAAATTCTTTACTGTGAGGGTGATGAGGCACTGGAACAGGCTGCTTGGAGAAATTGCGGATGCCCCATCTTTGGAAGTGTTCAAAGTCAGGTTGGATGGGCCTTTGAGCAACCTAATCGGACGAAAGATGTCCCTGCCTATGAGAGGGGGGGTTTTAACTCAATGATTTTTAAAAACCCATTCTATCCCTAACCGTTCTATGATTGTATGATCACAGAATTATTATGTTCAAATTCCACAACTGAAATGATAAAATTTGACCTTTAAAGATCTTTCACTGTATTGCTTTGTCATCTTGTGAAAACAGTAACAATTGGTGGGGCAATTAAAGAAAAAGAAAAAAAAGAAAGAAAAAAGCCAAGAAACTGATGAATACAACATCTTTGACTTAAGCTCCAAGTTTTCAGGCAAAGAGGGAAAGTTCTATCTTTTAGATAAACTGCAAGACAGAAAAAAATCAAACAGCAGAAACATCGGTAACAAATACCATGATTGAAGCAATATTAAAACCTCCAGGAATTGCTAATGCTGTCCATTTTAAATTTTCTATTACATTTTGTTCCTCTCCATTCTGACCATTATACATCTGCAGTATGATTTAAATTACTATCAATTCATCTCACATGCCAAGGGAGTAATAAGAAACTCATTTTCTACATAAAGAAAAATAAATCCAATAAACCACCTAAACAGCAGTAGTAAGTTTTATTTTTATAATACCTTTCCAAAGCAGAATTGCACTGAATAAATCATGGATGCACTGCAGGTGTGAAATCCATTGCTTTCTGCTTATATTTTTGTGCACTCTCTAATTCCCTTAAGTTATTAATAATAATTTCTAACCAATAACCTGCCTGTGGTTGTAGGAAATAAAAAATGTAGTGCCATTTTATTCTTTCCCCCTTAAATAAACATCTGCCTACACTACATTAGGAACTGTTGTTTTTATCATAGGATGAATATTCCAGTACTGTACTTAAAAATCACTCAACTTAATAAAAATGACTGATTTTTATTAAAATGACAGGTTTTTGACATGTCTAAAATAAAATAGTTGACAGCAATAATGCAATTCTCAGTGACATGGCCAAAAATTCTAAAATATTCTGAATGTTATAGGCTTGAGTTTATTAATATAGTCAGTGATATTAATCTAAATTATAGTTACTTTGAAAAGTGTTGCTTCTTAGAGGCTATTACAAATACCCATCATACTTGTACAAGGTATAGGATCCTATTTATCATTTCTTATGCAAGAAAATCCTATTTAGTACAAATTTTAGATAAATAGTGGAAAATCTAAGGGAATATTAAAAAACCCACTGAGAATTTAAGTGTTTTATCAGCAATCTGTTGGTTTGCCCAGGGCACAGGACTGCCAGCAGAAGTCTATACCTTGAAACAAATCGCTCATGTGCAGACATTTAAATATCAGAAAAACAGCTTTAAAATCTGAGGATCAGCTCTCTTCAGTCAAGTAATAAATGCATGTCAGGACATGAGGTGGAGATAAGCAGATCTAGGTGGAACACATTTAGCTGAAATTGCCGTGTGAGTAGGGATTAAAAATAATAAAAAAAAATAAAATTAAGAAGCATTTTTGTTCAGCGGAAAGTACATCTAAGGAACTCAAATTTCAAGGCGTTACATCTGAGTTAACAGTTCAGATAGAAAAGTCCTAATGACATCATTGGGACTAAAAAACCATACATTTTATTTGTACATAGTAAAGTGTATCCTTACTATATTGCTCAGATATTTTGAAATTTCTATTACCTATTTCCAGGTTCAGAAATTCTCCTTTAGTACTATGCTTAATCTTGAGGCTATGATGCAAGGAGGACATGTATTTTTATCCTTTAATAACAATATCTTCACTCTGCACGTACTTAGTCTGTTCTCTCTTTTCAATAGTCAACCAAAAACAAAACCCAAAGGCTGGGTGTTAATTAAATTATATTAATAGAGGTATAGGACCAAGTTTTGTATTGCAGAATTTTCAGAATTTATGCAATCTTATTTTTCATAATGATATTTTCATGACATAACTGAGATTTTCTTAAACTAACTTTATCATGATAACTTTCATGATAATGAAAACGTGTGACTTCTGAATAATTTGAATTTGTCTCAGAACTACTCATTCCAGATTGTGTTTTGGATCAGATACTGTAGGCCAGGAAGGTCTGACTCAAAGTTAGCTAGATAGGGCAGGGTTAAAAAATATTTTAATTATAGCAAAAATGACGAAACTGTCAGTCACAGCTTATGAACTTAGATATTGGTTATACTACATTGAATAAAACAGCTCTTATTGGTCAACTTCCCTGTTCTTACTGCAACTCAAACAAGCACCTTGAAAACTTACAAATCTTTCAGTTCTATTATGTAGGAGAAAAAAATTCCTGAGAGGTTGAGAATCCACAAATTATGACTCCTAGAGTCAAATCAGGCAATGCAAGACAAAGCATGAACACCACCACCATGGTTAAGGTGAAGAGGAGGAAAAAAAAGCATGAAGGAGGAAAACGGAAGATGTGAAGGAAGAATTACAACAAAGGGACAATATACAGAAAGAAAATAAACTTGATATGCGTCTCTTCTTCCACTGATTAATGAAAAACATATTCAAATGCATGCATTCAGATATATATTCAAATATATCGAACATATTCAAATTGTATACATCATATGAAATGTAATCGTGGTATTTTCCCTTTATGCTTTTATTAAAGTGATCCCACTTAATGATGGTGACTTTTATATTTGTGACATAAACTATCTCACTGACCATATTTTATAAATTGGCTTGTACCTGAAACAATAAAAATAGAAGTAAGCATCTACATTTGCATGTATTTGATGTGAAAATTGCATGTCAAAAGTCTATTTTAGGACACAAAAATACGTATCATTTTATGGGTTCAAATTAGCATTCACATTTCTGTCAAGTGCACATTAAAGTGAAGGTAAATGTTAATTAAACTTCCACTTACTCCAACCAAGTATCCTTCAACTCACATGTAAAGATCAATAGAAATTTTTGAGATTAAGAAGCCAAAGACCTACAAGCATTTTATAGATGCTTACATTTCATTTTTTTCTGCTTTTCCAGTTTCACTAATTTAAATACTCTTTTGGCCTTTAGAGTCATTTCTATATATGCAATTTAGAAAGATAAACTCAGAACAAGAATTATCACCCATGTTTTTTATGTATTCAGAGGGTTTTCTTATATGTAAATTTATTCAGGTTAAGGTTTTGCTTCTTCCACAGATGTGTTTACATCTTCAATGTGAAGGAAAATACGAGTAAAATTCTTAATCAGAATCATGCACATTCAACTATGTGCACAGGTTCATAATATCATTGGAGAACTCCGATTGGAAGGACCTCAGGAAGTCTCTAGTCCAAACTTTGAAGTCAGACCAGACTTCTCAGACTGTGATCCAGTCACGTTTTCAACCCCCAAGGCATGAAGACTGTAAAACATCTCAGCACAGTCTGTTCCACTGCTTGACTGTCCTCAGTTTTCATATGTATAGTTTTTCATATATATCCAGGTTTTCATATATATCCAGTCTGAACCTCAGTTTGTGCCTATCATCTCTCATTCTTACATCATCCACCACCGAAGAGCCTGTTTTTGTCTTCTTGATGACCCCTGCAGTGATGCTGACTGGAAGACCAGGGTACATTAAGGAGTTAGTGATCACAGTAGAGATAACCCAAGTATGGCCAGGCCTGTGCTGAGTACCGGTAATTACGGCACCCACACAGCCTTGCCTTTATTTGAAAGTGCAGCAAGAAGCTCTCATGAGAGCATTGTTTCTGTTTTGGCTGTAGAAATGATTAGCAGAGTTCTTTCCTTGCAAGAAAATCCCGTAATATCATGAATGATGGAAAGGAGGGAATCTCTACTATGGACGGGGTCTGCATGGCTTGGTGAGCATGGGTTGGAGTCCTTTTCAATGCTACACCACTGAGGATTCCCAGAATCTGAAGGGCCATAAGATTATCTGTGCTTTTCTTATATCATTAGCTCTAACAAATAGCATTTTAAATTATACTTTTACAGTCCAAGTGTTTCTTACTAGAATCATAATGTACCAGGACCTCCTGGTGCAAAACACCTCTCCATAGGTGCTGGTTGGCTGTTGTTAGGTCCCCCCAAAGCCTTTTCTTCTCTGGGCTGAACAAGTCCAGGCCCCTCAGCCTCTCTTACAGGGTAAGTGCTCCAGCTCCTGCCCAGCTTGCAGCTCTCTGTTGCACTCACCCCAATTTATCAGTGTCTTTCCTGCACTGGATGGTCCAAAGCTGGATAAAATACTCTAAACATGCTCTCACAGGTGCCATAGAGCCCAGGTGACTTTGGTGAAGGCTGAGGCAAAAAAAGTATCAAGTACCTCAGCCTTACCTTCATCCATTGTCACGAAATCACTCATCCAATTCAGAAACTGGTTTAAAACATTACTTGTTTAGCCTTTCACTACCAATGTAGCAGCAGAGACTCTTCTTCTTGTCCCTGACATCCTCTGCATACTTTAAGTTACCACACATGATGTAAAGCAATAAAGAAATAAATAGATCAATAATATGAAATATTGTAGGATTTGATTCGAAACATTTCAAGACGACTTCAACAAAAGGTAAGTTTAATAAAACTGGTTTCCGCAAGTACTGAATCACCAGCACTGCAGTCAGTGAGTATATTAACAGTCATTCAAAAGAGTATTAGTTCCATCACTGTAGTGAGAAAAAAGCTATATTAGTTTATCTTTCTTGCTGCTACAGAAAGATAATATCCTAACCAAGGATAGTTATTTATTATACAACAGTAACAGAAATTTTTCTCCTAAGAGGATTCTTCTTACCAATCTTTACCCCATGAATTAGGCACCAAGACTAAGATAGGCCTCTGTGTGGTGTAGGGAGAGAAGAAGTCACTTTTAGAGGAAGTGTTAAAAACGTAAGATGAACTGCTGTTCTTGCTCTTTCCCATAATTACAGAGGGAGCCTGAACAACTAGTTTACACAACAACAATAAAGTTTTAGATAGTGAAAGTTAGGTGAGATGGATCTACCCTCAATGTATTATCCAACCTTGTAAAATTCAATCACACTGCTGCTCTATTCATAGGTAAGTAGCTTTTTGTTTTTCATTCTCTTGTCTTTTATGTTTGAAGTCCTAATATTATTACCTCTAATATTGGTATGACACAAGAGGGAAAGCTTCAGAAAAATAGAAAGTTTCTTTCTGATTCTTCAACAGGAAATATTAGAACTGTTCAAAACCCGACAAATATTGTGATCATCTAATTCCTTCTTTTTGCTTGAAAACAAACAAAAGAGACTCGTTTCATAGAAGTTTGAAACTATTGTAAAAAGCAGAGTGGATTAGTGCGAGTATTAGCTGTACCAGGAATTGTTTTTCCTCTGTACTTACAAGATAAAAAAAGTTTCCTGGAATAAAAGATTCAACACTATCTGTATTTTTTTTACATTTAAAGCACTTCTGGTTTTATTTAATCTTTTGATTTTTTTTCTCTTATTTGTTAAATGTTTCCTTTTCTGATCTTTTTTTCAAGTCGTCCAGGAGTTACAGAAATGTATCAGCTGATAAAGAATGTAAGTCTATTACTCTACGTCCATCTATGTCTGCTGGCAAGGAGGTGACAAATGGACAGGAATTTAGCCTCTGAAAGTTCAATAAGCTGGTATTGTCCTGACATTGCAAACTGTTTACCACAAAAATCCTCTACATCTATCACCCAGACCCAGACTTTGCCTGATTCTAATTCTACTGATGTTGAAACCTGAAGCCCTTTGTGAGTCATTTATCACACTTATTAAAATGTTCCATTGTGGATTAGAATAGCAATTCACTATTACTTCAGAATGCTGCCCAAGGGCTATTCTATGCAGGAAATGCTAATGCTTTATTGAAACTATGGTTTGGTCTTAATAAATGATACTTTGCAAAGGCACCATGCTTTCAGTTGTGAAAAATGATGCTGGCATTTCAAAGCTGGCATCAGTGCCCAATATTATGCAAATCCCCTTACTTATTACTGCATTTAATTCTGGCCTAAATACTTCACACTTAATATTTTAACAAGTATATGTCAATTGGATTATATAGAAAACTGTAAGTAAGGAATGGCTTTCTGCTTACTGAACTATAAACAGAAGTTCAGTCCGTTGGAACATAAGATAAATGATATAATCTCAAATACTATATGAAAGGATATTCTTTCGCCATTAAAAACTGACATAATCAGAAACTTTTTCATTATTATTTTCCTAAAAAGCTTGATCTTGTTCTTCCCAAAACCAAAAACTCAGTGGGAGCAAAAATTAAAAGAAATTATGCATCATGTCTTAAGTCACTGATTTACTTTACAAATGTAGGTATTAAAGTAGTTCTAGATCTATGTTTGACAAAAGATTAATATTTAGATGGCTGTGTTATCTAAAATATGCTGTACATGACTGGCCTTTATTCATGTGAAACATGTGTAAAGCATGTGTATTCATTCCGCACAATGAATTTATTTTTATACTTAACTGCATGATGCCTGTTCCTTTTTGCAGACTTTAAGTCTGACACTGTTTATGAGAATTGTTCAAAAGAAGTTATGACCCTTTAAAGTATTATTCCTGTGTATTTAATACCTTGATTTAGAAAGGTACTTCAGCATTGAGGGTGTTAGGCCCAGCTTTCAAACTTTGGAACTATTATTTTTTTCTGCCAGTCTTTCACTACATCCCTGACTGAGTCACTTAAATATTGATTTTTCAAGGCCACTTAAATAACTTTCATGTTCTACTCAACAATCTCACTTTTGTGTCTTACTATTCTCATTTTTAGAATGAGATTAGTAGCACTTTTTCTCACAATAGTGCTTCAAGAGTAAATACTGTAAATATTCTGAGGGTCTCAAATGCTATATGTAGGAAGTATAAAACCACCTAAGATCAACAGATTCATAGTAACTTAGATGAAATTGCGATCTCTTAATCTTCTTCAAAACCATGTGGAAAATATATTCATCACTGTACTTTTACAAAAGTGAAGACCATGGAACACGCCACTGCAATGTGTTCACTGGGCAGGGTTCCAATGAACTTCTTTTAGACGAATTTTCACACACAAATGACAACATTTCTGTGACTGAAAAACAGAAGTTATATCCTCGATAAAGACATTCTAGATCATTCACGTAGAAATACATACAATCTAAAAATATAAATATCAGGAGTACATCTCATAATCAATGTCTGCTATGTATAGATATATAGTCATAAATATATATATTTTGTGGGTGATTTACTTTTTTATGTTGCCTTATTAATGGAAAATATTATTTTACTCATTCAGAAATCCGTATTTGTGCAATGAAAGCATGTCATTTACTGCAAACCAAAGGTAGAATAAGTACTCTTAATTCCTACATGCCTGTCTTTATGCCCTGACATGTGTTACAAATCTCAGTCGGCAAGGTTGTTAATCTTGTAAATAACATTACTTTTAAATAACACAAATGAGAAGGGAAGACATTATAAGACCTTCAACTTTAAGGACTCTCTCCTTGCCTCGTACTGTGGCTATGTCTTTTTGAACTTTTAAGAAAACATATACAATTTTTTAAAATTCAACTTGAAAAAATAACTGAAGTTGTCTACAGATTAAAAAGGTTACAGCTCCCACTGGAGTATGTGGAAAGACTGTGCTGTCCTCAGCTTGCCAGGATTCAAACACTGACATTGTACAGAAATGAATTGTGCCACAGGATTTCCACAGGAGTGCACCAGGCAGTCCAGTACATGGGCTGTAAGCATGGGGAAAAGCTCTTCCTTTAACTACAAAGTCCTTTGAATATTGGGCTTTTCTGCAAATGCCACAAAAGAGGAGTTGCCCACAGCTTGGGCACAGAGAAAAACATAGTACATAGTAGCTTTTCAAACCCAAACATTTGTCTTAGCTTTGCACAAGGATGGT
Organism: Calidris pygmaea; assembly: GCA_003697955.1. Classification (NCBI taxonomy): domain Eukaryota; kingdom Metazoa; phylum Chordata; class Aves; order Charadriiformes; family Scolopacidae; genus Calidris; species Calidris pygmaea. Next base: position 2,609,231 of record QJSC01015167.1, on the reverse strand, counting down.
ATCAAATGGCAATCTTAGTAAAACTGCTGTTGAAAAGATATTAAATATATTAATTTTGCATCTCTCTTTAAATGTTTGTGGTCTACACCTGATTTTCAATACTGCTTGGAGGCACTGGCCCAGGTTGCCCAGAGAAGCTGTGGCTGCCCCATCCCTGGAGGTGTCCAAGGCCAGGCTGGATGGGGCTTTGAGCAACCTGGTCTGGTGGGAGGTGTCCCTGCCCATGGCAGGGGATTTGGGACTTGATGATCTTTAAGGTCCCTTGCAGCCCAAACAATTCTATGATTCTATGATTATTGTGAAAATAGATTTGATTTTTATTCTGAACATACTTTCTTTAATTGTGTTTTGAATTCAAATGCCAAGTAGTGAGAAACCTCTATGAAGTGTTGTTATAAATAAGAGCTGGTACTTCCTTACATATGCTATCTCAGTTTTACCAATGCTTAGGAATATTGAACATCAACTTCCCTAATTGGGTCAGATCAATGGTCTATGTCAGCCCCACTCCCTCTTGCAGACAGTGGGGTACTATATCTATTTCAGACAGTGGCAAGTGGTGCTATCTAGTAAGAGCAATTAAACCCAGATATTTTCTGCAGCTCATTCTCCATGGGGTCCTCCAGATGTTGTATCAAAGCTCTTAGTGAGTTATTTCCTATACCTAGTCTTTTTACTACCAGTCAATGGACTTGTCTACCAATTTGTTTAGTCTTTCTGAACCTGCTGATAATCCTGGTCTCCACAACCCATGGTGGAAGTATGTTCCAAAATTCACAGCTATGTGTGGAAAGAAATACTTTACCTCTTTTGAAATGAGGAAGTCAAACATGAACTTCAGATGGAGTCTGGTTACAGGATAGACAGAAAATTCCAGTCTGGGCAAGTTATGATTGTTACGGGCTAAAACCAGGCTTACTAGCTATGCTAAAATTGTCTGTTTTAGCTCCCTGTCTACATTTTCTTCATCTAACCTCACTTTTATTTGTTTGCCTCATTCAGCCACTTGATTTCAAGGCGAGGAACTGGTATGTCTGTGATTAGAACACTTCACATTTAACATGTAACTGTATATTACTACTACTAGCTATGCAGAGAGACAACACTATCTGGTTTTAATACAAGCCTAGGGAGTTGTTTTCCTCTTTAATTTAACTCTGGGTTATACCTGACATTGTTATTGGTGTTTCGTTTTATCTTTGCAGATCCTCTATGCTTTTTTTACTGCTGACTGTTCTTAATTTGGTATCCTCCTGTGAAAAAGCTTAACTGATTATCATTTTTTCTTTTAGTCATCTATTAGAAGGAGACCTTTTTTAAAAGCAGGTTAGTTATGGTTCCATTGGTAAGGTGAGGTGTCAAATTATTTCTTCGAGCCTTTCAAAAGAATGTTTCTAGAAAATACTTTCTCACAGAAGTGGATAGGAAAATGCTGTCAAACCCATTTTCCTCTGGAAAATGAAGCTCTGGTAAAATCAAAGTCTTTCACAGAACTGTATTGATTTTGTTATTACTTAAGTTTTGGAAGAAAACAAACCTAATGACAGTGAAATGCATCTAATGCTTGTGGGCTCGAAATTAAAGAGTTAAATTATCTCACTTTGAAATAATCATCCATACATTCACTATAATACAATTTTTATTATATTAAACTGAAACCGAAAAAGAACCAAAGATATTTTAGCTGCACAAGGAAGGTGATGGTCATTTAGAATCTTGCTATAAATGAGACTTAAAATAAATTTTGATATCTTTAATTCTTTTAGTTGAATAGTATTTATATTGTCTGTACAATTGCATTCCAGTCAGAATTACTTTACTCTTACTTTGCCTTCCTTTACTTCCTCACACTTTTCTTTTGTCTGCTAGCTATCATCATACAGTACACCTCTCACCTCCGTTAAGGCCAAATGCTTCATTAGATCTTCTGGCTTTCTTTCTAAAACAAATAAATAATGATGGGTATAAGGGACAACTACTATTTATCATCCTCAGCAGTATCATGCATCTATAGTGAACATTTGAACCTTTGGAAAAAAGAACAGTAAAGAGCTTAGAAAGATGAAGGTTTTTTTTCCTATGCCTTATGCTTTCTCCTCTCTTGCTCCTCCTTGCAGAGCTCATTTTAGGCAATGAATCTGTCTTTTCCCTGCTTCCTCTCGTTGGTCAGATGCACCATTTAACAGTTCATTTCAAAAATATATCTATCTGCTTTTCCCTCCTTATATAGCATAAGGGCTCATTAAAACTGGATTTGTCTGTGGGTTCTCTTATAAGTATCACAATATAGAACCTCATTTAAATTGAAATGTACACTACTTTCTTCCTAGACTCCCTTCCAAGACTTGATACTATATAATGAATGATTTTTTAAAGGGTAATCTTACCATTTTTAGCATCTAATAGGCCTACATTCTGAAACAAGGAAGAAAGTGAAATAACTTGCTTCACAGCACACAAGGATGGCATATTGCAATACAAATCACTGTCTCTTCTCTTCTGTTCTCCGTCCTATAGAATCATTGCTTTTTATATTAAAAATGTCTGCGAAAAGATTTCTTTCGCAGTGACAGTGTGAAGTAAATGTGGCTAAAGGATGTTCTCATGAACATCTCCCCCTCCCTACCTTGATGGGGGGAGTTGACTTATTATTCTGTTTCAGATTTGCATTTTCTGATGTTTCCGCCTTTATTCAAATATTCTTTCAAGTGTTCAGTAATGGCACAAACAGTCCTTATATTGAAAAGTATAGCTGCTAACCCCTTACGTTCCAAACCAATATTTACTGGAGTAATCATGTATATATAGTATCACATTAATCCAAATTCAGAAATCCTTACACCATCTCAAGCTAACCCCTGTTGTGCGTTTGTTTTTTTTTTCCCCCACTGGCAACTCATGTTCTTATTTTCCTCTCATTCTTTGAAAAATCCTGCAAAACTCCCACCATTAAAATTAAAATTGCCACTAGAAAAAGCTCTCCTCAGAAATTCTGAAGTTGTTCTTTAAGGTGTTGCTTGAGCCACCCATTCAATTGTTAGTTCATTACAACAGAACACAAATTAAGATCATTCCCCACTCCTTCCGTGACAAACCCAGCTAATCAAGTAACTTGAACTCCAAGCAATACAAGATCTGCTTCATTATTTTCCCCTGTTCTTGCTACCCATAACTGTGGAAGCAAACTGGTTTGCTTTCCTTTTTTGTAGCTCCCTGAGAGACATTTAGCAGATTATCTGCCTGAAACAGGGAATTTCTGCCTCAGCATGGGAGGAAAAAAAAACCCATATGGATTGCTGAAGCAAATGGATTTGTGGGAAGGGAGGAAAGTCTGTTAGCTCATAAGTTTAGGAAGTAGGGACTAGAAGTTAATAAGCTTAGGGGGTAAGAATATATCTTGGGAGCAAACAGATTTATGAACACCTGCAACAGAAGGATTTGTGAAAGTGGATAAAAAACATTAAAAATGATGATGGGTGAGGGGTGTGGTAGAGTCAGAACAATAGGGAAGAACCTGTGTTCCTAACGTCGTATTTAAAGGTAAACCGATAGATTTCAGCAAATGCCTAAAGAAAGATGACATGGATAAATGTTACACTGGTGTATACACATACATATCTATAAGGATGCATATACATATACAAAATATGTTGTGGGCAAAGGAGTACACATCATATATACATGGAAATTACAATTGTCTTCTTAATTATAACCTTAACAGTCTAAACAGAATACGTCATGTTTATCTCCAGTCCAGCTAAGGTAATAATTCCCTCTCAGCACCCAGACTAATACAGAGGAGTTGCACTAATAGCAGCTTTAAAATTGTCGTGCAAAAAAAATTTCTAGTATCTATTCTTTTTTCTTGATGTTATGCTGTTGTACCGGTGTGGATTTGGGTCCAAAGGTCAGCGGTGTGACAGCGGTGTGAGTCTTCCCACAAACTGGGGAGGAAGCCGTCTACAAGAGCCGTCTGCAGAGACACATGGTGTCCATGGTGGGGCTTTCTGCCTCTCCAGGACTGGGATCCATTTGTGATTATTTTTATATATTCTCAGAGTCTGTCTCCTTTGCGCTGGTTCCCAGATATAGTTTGGAAAGGGCACAATAGCCTCCTGAGCCACAGCGATGTAAAGAAATTTTTTATTTCTTCAGTGGCTACATTGGTGGGTCACACCTTTACCACGGGTGACATTTACAACATATTCGCCAAAACAGATGAAGCAGTGGTCAGTTGGTCATCAGTCAACTGTTAAACCAAATTAAGACCAGTTCAGACCAAGACAATCCCAAAGTGGTCCTGAGACCCCACACTGTCCATTTAATACAAATTACATGACCTTTTCCTAGTAATGGCCAAAGGTCCTGGTTATTGGGATACATTATACATAATCACATATGAGGTGTGTATTTGCATAGAAAGGACATAAACTGAAAGTTCAAATGGATTGATGGCTTCTCAAAATATTTTATTTGACTGTGTGAAATGGCTTGTGTGATGCTGAAATGAGGCTGAGGCTGCCAGAAAATCAGGTAGGTAAACACAATCAGCTTTCAGCATAGTTTGAGCTTAACACTTTCACATGCTGTCTGTGTTCTCCCATATTTATTATTATTTTTCTTTACTCAAAGTCTGGGAATTTTGATTCTAGTTTTATAGTCCCATTGGCTTGTTAAAGGGTATTATATTTCCTCATGGCAACACAGTTTTACGCAGAGCTTGTAGGTAGAGTGTACAGTGTTCTGTTAGTTGTAGGAATCTTTTTATAGTAATAAGCTAATCGGTAAGATCTGTATTGCAACATCTTCCTTCAAGATGTTTTACATTACAAATTAAGTTCACATTTTGAATAGATTTTATTAACTTCTTCATTTCACTTCTGATTGTGAAAAAATTAAGCCACAATATTATTATAGTTTAATGGTCGAAAAAAAACATTGGGGACCAAGAATTATTTGGGAGTTTGAAATAGCCTGGTTTGCTTCTGCAGTTACGGCAATGTCATTCAAGAGGGTGAGGGAGAAATGCAAAATTACCTGTATGATTTAAGAAATATGCAATGGTGGGGAACACAGGGCTTCTGAATATACAGTGTTTGTATTGCATACAAGAGTACTAAGAAAAGCACCAATTCATCAGTGTAGTTTAATAAAAAAGCTTTTCTATGTTATCACGGTACACATGAGATTGTAGAGCTTTCAAGGCCAAAGTGAATTCTTAAGCTTAGTTCTGTCTGCTCTTGCCATGTAAATAAATTCTAGGTGTCGCTGAAAGTCAGTCAGATGAACGGTTATCAGTTTTTGGGTGAGCGTGCAAGCAGAATGAGTGATTCAGAAGAAAGGCTTGAGCAATCTGTACAGGATGTAACTTACAGTAGTTATGAGCAATCTAGAAGGATGGTTCGAGGCAGACTTGCTTTTGAGATAGAATCAGTCCTGAAACCTCCCACCAGCCCTGCAAGGAGTGGGAAATTGTTCCAGTAATACCCATGGGCTAATACTTCTTATAGAGGTAGAGCATGTTAGCTTTTCCCTCTTAAAATTCCTGTGTAAAGGTGATGTTTCAGTCTCCAACAGATGATTCTGCAGTCACTAGAATGCCCATGCAAGAAGGTAGAAAGACAAGTCTGACATCATCATCAGCCTGGGGTGTTTCTAATACACTTTTCTTACTGCCCTGGCTATTTCTCTGCCTTAATGATCACACTTTTCTCAACTAGCTCATCAGGGTTTTTTTCTCCACTATTGAAGCTATGTGATTGCATAGAAAACTATAAAGACTTACTAAGTAAAGAGAGGAAAAGAGAGCAAGATGAAGCCAGAGCAAGAATGCAGTGTACTGGTTGAGATGCTGAACCTGGAGGGAGTTTTCCAATTACAGTTCCTCAAATAACGTTCCTGTATTTGTATTAAACATTTTTGAACAAAAAGGTCTGGGGCTATGACCTAGATATGGTGTCACACAAATCGCCTTATCTGGCCACTGCCTGTGTGCTGTCTTTTTTTCCAACAATTCTCAATTTAGTTTTATTCCCCAAAGCACAATTTTAACAGAGATAGAGAATATCTCTCTGTTTCAGAACTGTTTGTAACACTGAGTTTGGAATAATCTCCAGGGAGGTAGAAGCTGTGGATTTGAATTCCCTTAGAAATAGGAAGATACTGAAACTGAGTAAAATGAAAATACTATTGCTAGGAGGGCACTCCTCTCTTGGCTGCTGTTTCAGAAAGAAGAAAATATTGTGTTTTCATTTTGGAAGAAGTCTTAATTGGCTGGCAAAAGTCGGATGTGCTTTTAGAAGATGTGGGAGATCAAGTCCTGGAGGAAGCACCTGTGGAGGAACACTGCCTCATGACTGTGTGCTCTGATAGGCTAAACATGACCCAACTTACTACTCTTCAAACTGGAATGATAGTCAGGTTGCACAAAATAACCTAACTAGATTTGTTAGAGCAGTACAAGATAGACGTGGACTTGTTGGGATGGGTCCGGAGGAGGGCCACAAAAACGATCAGAGGGATGTCCTCCTACAATAAGCGGCTGAGAGAGTTGGGATTGTTCAGCCTGGAGAACAGAAGGCTCTGAGGACACCTTTTTGTGGCCTTCCAGTACTTAAAGGGAGATTATAAGAGAGATGGGGACAGACTTTTTAATAGGACCTATAGTGATAGGACAAGGGGTAATGTTTTTAAATTAAAAGAGGGTAGATTCAGGCTAGATATAAGGAAGAATTTTTTTGTGCTGAGGGTGGTGAGACAGTGGAACAGGTTGCCCAGAGAGGTAGTAGATGCCCCCACCCCCTGAAACATTCAAGGTCAGGTTAGATGGGCCTCTGAGAACCTGATGCAGTTGAAGGTGTCCCTGCTCATTGCAGAGGGCTTGGACTAAATGACTTTTAAACGTCCCTTCCAACACAAACCATTCTATTATTCTATGATTTGTCAGGGGAGCTCTGAATGTAAGATGAATGAGATAAGCAAATTCACATAGCTCAATAGTATTTTTGAAGGATACCATTTTTGAGAACAGAAATTTAAATTCTGCCTATGTCTCTCTTAGATATCTGCTTACTTTTCTGAACTTGGGTCTATTAGTCACTTAAACTGCTAGATTTCATTGGTAAGTCTTGGTTTAATGACCATCTATGAAACTGTTAATGATAAGTATGACACAGAAGCAGTAGCAAGCATTGGCTTGAAACAGGCTTTGAAAATTTAATCAAACTAAAGCACATAAAATTAAGCATTATTACAGAGGAAAAAACAGAGTTCACTTGCAGTCTAACTTTGAAGAAGAGGTGGTGAATGCAGAAAAAGACATCATGAAAGTCTGGGAACTTTCTCCTCCATGAGATTTTAAAGATGAATTCAGTAACTGTCCAGGTCTGTCATACTACTTAGCTTAAATTTCATCAACCATTAAAGTTATCCATGCATTTGACAAATAAATGGAATTAAATTTAGCGTTAAAACTTTTTATTTGTGCAAAAATTATGAGGTAGACAAAACTGTATAGTAATTAAGCCAAATTATTGTTTCTCCTTAGGATGGTCTTAACAACTTCCCAGATGTGCTCCAAATGCAAAAAAAAAAAAAGTCCAAATAAAATGGAAACTTTATGCTGAATTTTATTCTTTCCTGTACATGACAATTTTTCCACAGAGGTCAAGGTTTGCTAAAGGCATATGAAACAAAATATTTAGTAATGAGGCATGTGCACTATTTTAAATGACTTGGGCTGAACTTGAGTGGTGGTAGGGAGTGATTATTTTTTGCTAAGCTTCTTTCCCCCCTTAACGATCATTATATTTGTACTGCAGACTAAAGGCCAAAAGTCATGGGCAAGGTCACGAAGAGCATGTAGTTAGAGCTGTGCGAGAGACAAAGGTACAATTATTGTAGTCAAGAAGAAAAATCCACCACCTTTAATTTGTAAACTTCATGACTGAGTTCCATGAGTTTTTTTTCCACCAAAAAAATCAGGCTAATTCTTGTGCATGTTTGTAGAATCCTACTTAAAGAGATTAAACATACATCAATAGAACCATATACTTGCCTTTCTCTCCTTTTTAACAGACTACTTCCAAAGAACTTTTCCCCCCATTATAAACTACCTTATAAACTAAATATTTTTTGCTGAAATAAATTTTTCTCAAACAAATTTAGAAGTTAATTTCCCGTGTTTAAACAGAAGTTTCAAAATCAAAATTTAAACCAATGAATCCCTGAATTTTATAAAAAAAAAGAACTTTTTGAAAAATATTTCAAGAGTGTACTCTTACATTTCAAAAGAGTCTCTAGGATTTAGAGCAGGTTAGAACAAAATATGAGATCTGATAAAATTCAAATTTGGGCATAGATATCTATGAGTTTAAGAATTAATTTCTACCCTTAGATAGGATTCTTTTTTTTTTTTTTTGAGATCAGTATCAACTGGAGATTCTATCATTTTTGCCACACCACTCCCCAAATTTCAGTATACTGCAGTACTATTCTGTATAGTGCTATAAAACGTTACTTTGAGAATCAAATGTTGTTTGATGCGTAATGAAGGTAATCTATCTAAAGTTATGATAGTTAGAAACTTCTGGCAGCTTAATGAGCCCAGGAATGGCAACAGATGTAGTACTTCTCTGTTTTAAAAATGTCTTGAAAGTAGAATATCTCATAAATATATTTTTAATGACTCCTTGGTTTCTCTTAACATTATAGGATACTGCTGAATACACCCTTCTATGTATTTGAAAGAGCATGAGATTGTCAATTACTATTCAAGTTTTCTATTAAATTTTGCTGAATTTACCCTCAGTTCTCCACTGAAACATCAGTAATGGAAAAGGGAGAATACTATTTCCGTTCTCCAAGTAAATTTGGATTAGTATTACTCAGATTAATATAATTCCGGAAATACAATGGTTTATTTGGTAGCAAAATGAATCCAAATGAGTATGGTCTTTCCCAAGGTTTAATAACCTCTTAAATATGAGACAGACTAAAACCAAAATGGTAGATTTTAGTGCAATTTTGAAACTGAGGAATATGTCAAATCACTCTTCTCAGCAGAATTCATTTTGAAGTGTAGGGGTTCATATACTGTGTTCTCTTGGATTTGCACAGTTAGATGTGTAAAAGCTTTGGTAACAAGGAAATTGAATATACAGTAGTATATTTAGATGCTTGTTTGTAATAACCTCATATCTGCTGTGTGCACGAAGTTCCTGTTTTTCTAATTGAAAGTATGGATACATCAGATCTTAAAGAAACATATTGTTTATGACTGTAAGACTAACATGAAGTGTCACTGCCTCTCTGCAAAGTTTATGCTTTATGCAATCTATGCATAGGAAGTACATTATTACCATGTATTATTAAACACAATACAAAAAAGTCTGAACATAATTCTCATTTTTGCATTTATTTTGAACCATTTTAAAGAACTTAAAAGAAAAAGTTAGTACTCCAGTATCCTGATATGCAAAGCATCGATATGTACATAGTAAAAAGGATAACAGAAATTCTTCTCAGAAACACTGAAATTGTATTTTCTCGAAACTTAAAAGTCACTGAACCAATCCCTTTCAAACACAGTACATCCCTTCATTTAAGCACAATCTATACAACAAACCAAGCCTGAAGAAATTGTTTTTAGTGCAACTGCATCTTTCATCAGCAATACTATTGATGGACAGACAAGAAAGGAGATTTACATTCTGACCTGCTCTGAAACAGAGAAAAGGGCATTTTATTCAAGAAGCAAACTGTTTCTCACTGCAAAAAGAAATATCTCATTGTATTCATAATCATCTTTACTTATGAAAACACAAACAAGAACCTTGTAAAACCTGAAACAAATAAGAATAACCTATAAAAAAAAGTACAGTATTGCCATCACTTGTAAGAGGCTACGGGCATTACGATGAGCTTGCAAGACCTCAGGATGAAGACTTGCAAGGTTTGCTCTGCCTGAAATTGTCTTGAACTGCCAGCAATTTTTCTTTACTTAATTGGACTAAAACAGTAATTTTTCTAACTATAAGTAATTTTCTAGTTATCATCAAGCCAGGCGATTCCTAGTTTGTTGTGTTTCATACTGGTCCACTGCAGTTTTTATATAGATAGTTAAGACAGATAAGGTAACTTGTTATTCTGTGCAGAGTGAGATACTTAGAACTAGCATAATGATGCAGGGCAGAGACACAGACGTGGTACAACAGCAGAGGTGCTGAGAAGCGGAGATACAGGATGTGGCAAAGAGGATCATGGATCTGGCAAAAGGGACAGGTCACAGACATCTATGAACAACCTACCTGTGGTCAGTTAAACAAATGCAGACCTGGACCTGTAAAATAGTGGGTTTAGGGTTACTACCAAGAACAAAGTAAAAGAATTTAACGTACATAAAATGTTCTGTAGGTGATGAACCAATGAAGAAAGAGAAAGATGTATTTTATCAAGAACACTAAAATTTCCCCAAATAATTTTCTAGAGGGAGAAGGAAGAAGCTATCAATATTAAACTCCCTTTAGGTAGTATGCAGGATTTTGATGAATTGATGTACCCCACCCCAGCAGAGAGAAACTTTAAGATCCCATTGGGCTGGGAACAATGAAAAAAGAAGTAGAAATTGGATATGTATGCACAACAACTTTAACTGCATCACTACTCAGACTTTATTATTGAGACTGTAACAGTGGTATTCTTAATTTCTTATTTTTCATTCTTTTCCTGTAATAATTTAATCTGTACTAATAACACTTTGATTAGACTCTTAAGATTTCAATTATATTAACAATTTATTGGCCTGATGTAAGAGGTTCTTGTTGGGATGAAAGCAGCATTTGCATTTGTCAAGGGAAAATGCACTTCAGAAAGACATGACCTGTCTTTATTAAAGTAGTCATGGCAGAGTGTGTTTTGCCTTTCACAAAACATTAAGTATGAAAACTGCACAGAAAGAGCCTTTTGCTGACTCAGCCTCCTGAACCGCAATTCCTAATTACCATGTGAAATTTGACACATGCTGGTATTTCTCGTAGAAACAGTCTCAGAGGGGATAGAAACAGATGAGGTTAAGGTTCTCTCTGGCTTTTTTTTCCTTACATTAGTGATCGGTTATAATCCTTCATTAGTGGAAATTACATAGCAGACAGAAATGTAGCAACTGTCCTAGAATTCTCTCCCAAGGACATATCTATGCTCATCACCTTAATGTCTTGTCACCACAGATCCTTCTCCTGAAGCTCTAAGGAATTATGGCCAAAATAGCTAGAAAATGTTAACCACCTCCTTTTTCATTGTAGTCCTTTCTCTCTTCTCTCTCTCACACCACATGTGCTCAATAAAGTTATTCTCACCTCACTGCATTGGTTTTTCATATTCTTTTTTTTTATCTTGTCACATATTTTGCCCGTTTTTAATTTTTCTTTTATTTCAGTTTGTTTTGTTTTTTCTCAGTCATCCTTTCATATGACTCCTTTCAATCCTGGATGAAACCTAAAACTGAAATTTAATTTCAGAGACTTAACAAAACTGTCTCCGGTGTTTCTGAACAAAAAATTAAACCAGCTCCAGAAACAGAGAAAAACAATGCCTTTGCAAGTTATAGTGAACAGTAGTAAAGCCTGTGTATTTTTGCATTCTGAATGAAATAGTATATCTACATATAATCCTGGCACTTCTTAGGTTGGAAAGTCACAAAATTGTTGCACTATTTTTATCTCCTTTACTACAGTAAGAGTAAACACTTTACTGGCAATAACTGCTAAGTAAAAATGTGTTCCATTTCAGGTATATAAAAGCCTGATTAAGTTCCTATATGGCAAATTATTTATTTAAAGTAAGCAAGGCTTGAGATAAGCTGTATCTTCTATTAAACTATAACTGTTGCTAATAGAGATGCTTTTGAGTATACAAACACTTCCTAAACTTGTTGGGCAGTTATTTTCAGTTTTTGCATCTTCCTCTGATTTCATTGTCTAATCTTAGAAAACATTACTTTCCCTGTGAATTGCTCTTTACATGTTTCATGATTTCCTGAGATATTCATAAAAGAACATCACTACATTATGTAAACTATATTACAATAATTTTAAATCTCTTACCCCAGCTGGGAAGTCATGGCAAATCTAAATTTTCCTTCCTTCCCTCCTTCTCCCCACACAGGAGTATTTGTCAACTTCCTCATCTGATACCTAGGCCTCATTACATGCTTAGATCAGACCATCATTTCACCAACTACTCCATCAAAGATATACTTTTATGGAAAAAGGAATGAAGAATATTTTCCTGCCTTAAGCAAGGAAAGAAAGAAAATAATAAAGAACCTGTCATCATGGAGGTCATTCATCAGAGTTTGGAGCAGAAAGAAACTACATTTAATCCTTCTCAATTCATTTGAGACTACTCTAAAATTACCAATATAATATGAAATTGGCCTCGAGTTATAGGATTTTTTCCTATTATCCTTCAAATTATGGCTTTTACCCAAATTATAGTTATCACCTGAGATTAGATAGTATTTGCTAATAGTAGGTGATCTAAAGAAAGGACAAAATCTTTTAATGAGCAGATGATAGTTTTTTTCTCCCCATACTATTCAGTATAGAAATAAACATATATGATTTAAATTTTTAAGCATGTGGAGGTTCTTTCATTTTGTCACACACACACAAAAACCCAAAATCCCCAAAACAACCACTGAACTTTTTCTGAGCCACTGCTATTGAATCAGTATAAAAGAATACTAAGTACACATTTTAGAAGGCAACATAAGATAACCACAACAGTATAGCACAGGAGAGAAATCTGCTATAGCAAGAATTATTCCAGTGAAAGAATTCAGAATCTTGATGCTCTGATAAGCACATCTTAGAGCTTTCTTTCTTGTTAAATTATGCATTAATTTATTTAAATGCAACACTAATCTCTGAGATTGTTTTAGCCATAACTTGAGGATTGCTGGGCAGTTTTCATTCTGGGGTAGAATGGAATAAGGTATTTTCTTAGCTTAATTACTCTTGCATACCTTCTTGATTTCTTGAAATTAGTATAAATCTGTAACTGTCATGAAGTTTCATTCTGCTAGAACCACTATCTTTTCAAATCTGCGTGAAAATAGATACAGCATGACACGGAGTAAATAAATACAGTATGAGTCAAAATAAAACAAGACTAGCAACAGAGAAGCCTAGTAAACACTTTAAAGAAAGGTAACTTTCTTGTATGAGTATGGGTTATGATCTGAACTAACTGTGCTTCATGGTTTTTCTCTGTCCTTTGTCAACATCAAATAGTAATGTAGCATACCTGTTGAGCTATTCCCAAACTGAAAAATAACGGACACAGACACTTCCTCATTCTTTCTGCAGTGCTGTTACTAAAATAATTATGTTTAGATGCTGCAGATAATTTTAGAGTGAATATAATTTTTTTAAGAAGATGACAATATCCTTACTGTTGGACTTCATGTGTTGCCAATGTATGTTTTGTGATATTCTGTGTTACCATTCTACATTTAGAGAGTAATTACAAGTAGGACTAAAACCAAATATCATCCCATTTAAAAGAAACATAAGCTCTCACATGGTCTTGGAAGTCATCTAATTAATCAGTTTTCTATTATATCCATGTAGAAGTATAATTTAAATTCTAGTTCTATAAACTGTCCACAGAAGAAAAAAGTTTATATTAGACTATCACTTCATCTACACCAACCTTTGTTTGTGTACATTTGTCTTATTTAGTTATTTCACTGGCTTATGCTACATCCAAGGGAGAAAGGAACACATTCAAAGAGTCTTGTCACTATTAGTTAAGGGAAAAGCCTTCAAACAGAAAGAAAGTGAGCAAGAAGGGCTTTTGCAAGGAAAAAACTTACTGTCACTTTAGAAATATACCTAGTGTATCCAGTAGAAGGAGTATAGAAGTGTGGCAATGGCACAAAACACAGTGAATGTTATAGTGGCTTGAAAATAAAATGTATGTCACAAGCAAGCTTATCTCCAATAATTCCATTGAATTAAATACTAAAATTTGTGCACGTTCTTAAAGAAAAAAATAATTCTTAGATATTTTTGAAGTATGTGAGTTTTTCATCTACTGATAATCTATATTAGTGCACTCCTGAAGCAACTTGAAAGTGGCCCCTCTGGTCTTAATTTTAACTCCAAGTGTGTTAGAATTCAGTCAGGTTTTAGTGGCAGTTTTAGTGCTGAGTAAAGGATATTTTCAATTTACAAAACAAATATAACAGCCGATATCCTCAAGCTTAATCCTCACATTCTCAAACTTAATCCAAAAGTCTGCACCCAGTGACTGAATAAATAGAGGCAGTATTTAGAGAATAGAATTGTTTCAAAATTATGTGATAACACTGAACATGTATTAAGATTAAAGAGATTATTAATTTCAGATGACTGAAAAGTATAAAAATAAACCCCCCCATACTGAAGCCATAAATCCAGACAACTACCTTGTTTCCACTGTTCTGCCCTTGAGTTTTAAGGCTACACAACTAATTTGTACATATATGATGGAGAAAGTGCTTCTGGGAGCAACTTAGGTTCTTGAGATGCTTAGTGGCAGAAATAAAGAGTTGCACAAATAAAATCAGCAGAACTGCACTAGAACCACATCAAATAATGGTCTGGGTTTCTACTTTGTAAAAGTCTGCTTCTCTCTTCCCCTTACACTTCTAATATTTCAAAAAAATTGCTTGGCTGTTATACAAATTCCTACTCTCACAGACAAGCAAAGAAAGAATCTCTGATGCATGCAACATTATTTTTTGAGAGCAATGTATTCACCACTGCAAAAACTCAGCACACCAAGAGCCTGAGTTACCACATCACATACAATATTTTGACAGTCTTTTCTTGTTAAATGCCAATGAAGCATGAAGAACACTAAGTTGAATGGTAAAGCTAGTTTCCAAATAGATTCAGTCACTGCTTGGTATTTGCACCTTTATTGGAGTCCAAAAATTACTTGTCTACCTACACGAACAAGGGTATATTATAAACAAGCCATTCATAAGAAGTGATAAAACCATGAACCTACCACTCCTCTAAAGTATTACCACCTTTTCCTGTCAGTATTTTTCACTACTTAATAAGGACTGGCAAAAGACCAGGTTATTAAAATTCTAAAGGCTGCAATCTGCAGACAGTTTGCTAGCCTTTCATCACATAACATAATTGACTCTCAAAAAATAAATATAATTGAACAATTTTAAGAAAATTCATGTAGGATCAAAGACTTAGGATTAAGAAAATAAATTTACAAAGTGTTAATCTGCCAAATATTAGAGTACTTAAATGCCTGAAAAGATAGCTAAGCACAAAATAAGTGTATTTTAGAAAGATTAAATTTACTTTAAAAATATCCCCAGCTTAAGTGTGGCCACTAATTTATTACACCAAAGTGTGTGAATTACTTCCAAATGACACTTTTGTTCTTTGAAATAAAATACTTATTTTTTTTTAAAAGAAAAAGAAAGAAAGAATGAAGTGAAAGAAAGATACTAGTTGGGGGTGTCCCTGCTGACTGCGGGGAGGTCGGACTAGATGACCTTTGGAGGTCCCTTCCGGCCTGGGCAATTCTATGATTCTATGATTCTATGATTCTATACTAACATAACCCAGAAAAACCCAAACCAAAATAATACCTCAGGTAATGGAAACTATTATTTGAATATTCAGAAACTATTAATGTTGTAGAATCCAGATGATGGACTTATCACAAATCCTTTATTATCTTCATTTTTAATAACATATCAATTAGAGGCTGCAGGTAAAACCACAGCCAGGTTGCACTACATCTTATGCACGTAAGAGGCAACAGCATTTGAAAACTTCCTCGGAAAACTGAGCCAAGTAAAAAAGGATTTTTAATTTGGATTTTTTTTTTTTTTTTTTTTTTTTTGCTTTCTCCCATTATGGCTTTTCCCTGTGTTTTACACAAATCCAGAAAAAAAAAATATGTATTTGTATTGCATATAGAGAGTACCAAACCTGAGACTCTTGTTTCAGGAATAAATGGGGCAAAAGAAACAGCTTTCCATTCTACTGGTATTTTTCACAAGTGGCAAGGAATAGAGTGTGCATAGAGAGCAAAATTCATTATAAAATTCAAAGATATGTTTGCAAACATTTTTCCCTTTTATAATTCACACACCCTCAATTATAAGAAAGAAAATTACCAGCTACTGCTCTAAATTTGGACATCTTCCAGGGACTATTTATCCTCACAGAACTATTTAATCTACAGTTGAGAATGTTCTTAACACTGTGTTAACCAGCACAACTCATCTTCATAAGCAGTCAAAAATTCAGAGAAAGTAAGCACCGCAAGCAAACGGCAGCTACATTCAGTTGGAAACTCTACCTATATATAGTCCATTTATTCAGTATAAAGTTTGCATCCAGTCACCTCTCACCATCAATTTTGCAGAGTTTTCTGGGTAATATAATGGCATAATATCACAAAGATAACAAACATGTTTTACCAAGCCTGATTCCACCTAGAACAGTCAGCGCCATACTACATTTATATATATTCCTGTTGAAATGTTCTAACAATACCTATGAGTTCTTAGCACAGATCAAAACATTGTGGTAGACGCTAGCCTGAGTAAGAGGATGTACTGGGTTTACATGGCAAGGTTTTGGCAGCAGGGGGCTGGAGACGAGGTTTCTGTGAGAAGACACCTGGAGCCACCAGAACAAGTCAGGTCAAGCCAGAACAAGTTTCAGACAGCTCCCAGATGGACTCATTTCTGGCCAAAGTTGAGCCATCACTGATGTTGGTAGGGTCCCTGTGATAACATATTTATGAAGGGGTAAAAACTGCTGCACAGCAGAAGCTTGCAGAGAGGAGTGAGAGAAACCAGATCAGTGTAGAAGGAGGGAAAGGAGGTGCACCAGGTGCCAGAGCACAGACTTCCCCTGCAGCCCATGGTGAAGTCTATGGGGACACAGTATAAAGTCCCTCTGCAGTCCATGGATGTCCACGGTGGAGCAGATATCCACCTGCAGCCTGTGGAGGATTCCATGCTGTAGGAGGTGGATGTGCTCTGAAGGAAGCTGTGATCCCATGGAAAGCCTTCCAACCCTTAAAATTGTGTGATTCTGTGCTGCTAAGCAAATATAGTGTGATGCTTCATGCTACACAATGTTGTGTGCTTCTCATCACTAGCCTTCATCCTCATGCCCCTAAGCCTCTTCCCTTATCCTGAAATGGTGACTTAGTTTCCAGTATAACTGATTGCAATGATCACACCTAGACCTAGACATAGAGGAAATAACAAGAAAATCCATACTTGTAATGATGTGCTACTCTGACTGCATACAATCTACAACCAAAAATGTTTTGTTGCTTTTATCTATTTTTTTCACCCTCCACTATGTCACAGATTCACAGAATGGTTGAAGATGGAAGGGACCCCTGGAGGTCATCTAGTCCAAACCCTATTGTTCAAGCAGGGACAACTAGAAAAGATTGCCAAGGGTTGTGTCCAGACAGCTTTTGAATATAGAATCATAGAATCATCTGGGGCAGAAGGGACCTTCAAGGTCATCTAGTCCGACCTCCCTGCAGTCAGCAGGGACACCCCCAACTAGACCAGGTTGCCCAGGGCCTCGTGGAGCCTCACCTTGAATATCTCTAGGGATGGAGCCTCAACCACCTCCCTGGGCAACCTGTTCCAGTGCTCCACAACCCTCATAGTAAGGAACCTATTCCTAATGTCTAATCTAAATGTGCTTTTCTCCAGTTTAAAGCCATTACCCCTTTTCTGTCACTGACAGCCTTTGTAAACAGGTTCTCCCCAGCCTTCCTGTAGGCCCCTTCAGGTACTGGAAGGCTGCTATTAGGTCTCCTCGGAGCCTCCTCGTCTCCAGGCTGAACAATCCCAGCTCCCTCAGCCTGTTCTCGTAGCAGAGGTGCTTCAATCCCCCGATCATCTTTGTGGCCCTCCTCTGGACCTGCTCCAAGAGGTCCATATCCTTCTTATATTGAGGGCTCCAGACCTGCACACAGTACTCCAGGTGAGGTCTCACCAGAGCAAAGTGGCAGAATCACCTCTGGACCTGCTGGCAACACTTCTATTGATGCAGCCCAGGATGTGATTGGCCTTCTGGGCTGCAACTGCACACTGCCTGCTCATGTCCAGCTTCTCGTCCACCAGCACCCCCAAGTCCCTTTCCTCAGGGCTGCTTTCTAATACCTCGCCCCCTAGTCTGTACTGATGGCGAGGATTATTCCAGCCCAGGTGCATAACCCTGCACTTGTTTGTGTTGAGAGGGGGAAGAAAAAAAAAAAACCACGCACAAGAAAAAAAAAAGAGAAACAAACACATAAAACACAAACCAAGTCACTGCTTGAAGAGGCCAAATCTAGTCATGGTTGGAACTCGATCAAAGGCTATTAAAAAACCTGTGGGTGCCCAAACAGAAGCCCCACACAAACATGCAGGCACCCAGGGAACTGGTTGCAGTGAGTGCCGGAACCTGGCACTCACTGATAGATACATACACAGATGATAGAGACAACACCTGTGTTAGGTGTGAGCAGATCAATGATGGCCGAACTGAGGGAAGAAGTGAATAGACTAAGGTCCTTAAGGGAGCGTGAAAGTGAGTTAGATGTGTGGTATCGGGCTCTGCAGACACCTGTAGCAGAGGGAGGTGACCCAAGGAACAGGGAGGAATGGATACAGGTCCCTGTTGGAAGATGCAAGGGAAACCCTTCACAGCCCCCCTCATCTTTCCATTTGCCCCTGCATAACAAGTGTGGGGCACTGGAGGTTGAGGGTGAAACGAGAAGGCAGAAGAAACACCACCTGGGAGGTTGCCTAAAGCAAATCAGTGCTCCCCTCGCATCAAAATCAAAACCTCTACCCTCACAAAATAGAGGAGGGTAATTGTCATTGGTGACCCCCTTCTGAAGCGAACAGAGGGCCCCATATGTCAGCTGGATCCTTCCCACAGGGAAGTCTGCTGCCTCCCTGGGGCCCGGGTCAGAGATGTAACCAGAAGGCTGCCTAGATTCGATCTCTTCAAACAATGAATTGGTTTGTGGTTTATGTGTTTGTGTTTGTATGTGGTTTATGTGTACTTTATATAAGGCAAATGTTTAATTTCTAGTGTTCAGATTACTGTATATGCTAAGTATTCTATTTTTACCAAGACAGCATCACATAGCTAAGAAAATACAGAAATCGGAACCCCGAGTTAAAGAATGGAGTTCAAAGCTATTTGATTTCACTGTTTCCAGCATCCAACATCTAGAATCTCAGAAAGTAAATGGAATACAGGTTTTTTTGCAAGACACAAACCAACAAGCTTTGATAGCAAAGGTGTGGAGTAGAGTGGGAGTAGGTTCCAAAGTAATCTTGAGAGTGAAAAGAATATCTGTTGAAACCTCAGCTAAAATGATAAAGTAGTTGATAAATTCAGGAGAAAGTAAGAGAAGTAAGGAGAGATGGATAAAGTAATGGAAAAGTACGAATATGACACAGCAGCAGAGAATACAGAAATAGATGTGGAAGCTGAGTGAGGGGTGGCAAAGAAAAATGTATGAGGGAAAAACAAGGAATACAGGAAACTGGGAATATTTCTTAGTAATAGATACTTTTGTGCCTGTATTATCTCTTTCAGTTTCGCCATCTCTGTCTTTATATGACATTTTTTGAAATTGCATACTTTCTTTCCTTTTCCCTATTGGCCACCCTCCAGCTATTTCTGCTCCCTCTTCTATTCGGACTGTTTCTGTCAGACAAGAGCTCAAATGAGACACCTACATTCAAGTATTATGAAAAAGTAGAAATACTTTTTGGTATGAAAAAGTACTTTTCAAAAGTCTGTAATACACTGTATGTGCACTATTTGAAAAGTGTTATGAAATTTTCATTCAATAATTTTTTATGTTTTACTATTCAGAAAATCAAATATATAGACATGGCAATGATCACTACAGTTAAGGCTGCATAACAGTTATGGATGGAAATTATCTATTTTCATTTGCTGTAACTGCTGAAATTTTAAACTTACAGCTTTTTGTGATTTGTCATTGCTTGGAGAGGAATTTTTTGGGAAGAGACATCAACAAACAGAATTCTTCTGTCTCTGAAGTGAACAAAACATATTTTTCCATTATAAAAAAAAAAAAAAATAAAGTGAAATCTTGCAAACTCTTTATAAGAAAGAGCTTGCAAGCTCTTTCTATTTTATCTGATACAAAACCTAGGATAACCAGAACTAATATACTACAAAAGGTTTAAAAATCCTTGCATATACTATAGTCTATAAATACCATCACAATCTACCCCTTATGATCATTATAATCATTACAACGTAGACATTGCTATATGTTATATATTACTATACAATCATTTCAAATATTATTGTTGGTCAAGGACGTTGTCCTAAAAAACATTTTATAAAACAGGATAGAAAACTTCATGAAATAATGAAAAAACTTGATATCTTGTGAAGTTCACTTCACTTACAGAGGCTAAGAAATCATTACGGCAAGAAAATTAAAAAGAATATTTGTACTGTCAATGGCCAAGGAGTATTTATGTTAATAGTTAATATGTTTAACTGGAAATTTTAAGCATTCTAATTTTAGCTGAAACCAGCTGATGAACCCATCTAGTACTTTATAGTATGCAACTTCCACTCAGGATGGGAAGCAATTTCAAGTTGTCCAGGACTTCTTAAAATGCCTAGAATCAAGGTTAAGGTGAAGAAAAAGGTAAACTCTGTGTCAGGATTGAAATAACAACTCTAGATAAAAACGCCACGCTAATAACAACTTGCAATGGAGAAAAGGACCCATTTCTGAAAAAAGACTGAACTTTACAATGAAAGATGCTTAGAAGCACTGGACAAGGTACTGGAAAGTGCCTGACGCCCTTTCTAAAGCTAAGAGACAGTAATAGTCTACTGACTTCAATACCATTGCATCAAACCTCCGTTAGATTTCATTCCAGTAGACATATTTAAAACAAAAATGATAACAATTTTTCAAACCATTGGTATGTTTAAGGCACAAGTAGTGAGTATCGCTGAAAAAGACAGGCTCAGAGCACAGGTTAAACATTGCTGTTTGAATATCAAGCTGTCGTTCACTCACATGGTAGAATGACTGTGCAAGAGAATTCAGGCATGAGAGAACATACAGTCACGCTGAATTCTCTGTGTACAAATCCAGTTTTATCCTTTATCATTTTATGAGCAGCCTAGAAATCAGTTTCTTCTCTTATTGAAGAAATGGCACTAACTTTTCAATTTCACCTTTGTCCCAGGCATTTCTTTAAATATCTTGCCTTTCCATGCCTCAAGCTGTTATGTGTAGCTAAGGCAATACTTTCAGTGACTTCTTGTATTCAAAACTTAAGCAAAGTCAGCTGGTGACTAATTCTGCAGTTGAACAAATAACATGACTTATTTACTACCTAGAAAACCTGTAGTCTGTTCCTTGCCAAAATAAACTGCACAGACATCTTTTCTTGAACTATTATAGGTTTTTTCCTCTGTTTTGGGGGCATTACTTTTATTTTGGTTTGGTTTGGTTTGGTTTGTTGGCCTGGTTCCTGCAAGGATAGGGTTAATTTTCACAAGTTGCTGGAGTGGGACACAGAGAGAATCAATATGGTGTGATGCTATGGTCAGTATAAAGCCAGGTAGTTCTGGTTAGTGAGGGGTGGTACATTAATCATGTTTTATATATTCTTCATCGCTATTGTTATTGTTGTTTTCCTCTTTCCTTTGCTGTTCTGTTAAGCTGCTTTCACCTCAGCCCACGAGTTTTGCCTTTTTTCTTCCGATTCTCCCCCTTGTCCCACCTCTGGACCATGTGGTTCTTTGTTGCCAGCTGGGGCTAAACCATGACATTTGTTTAGTTGGGGGTTTTTAGAGCTGAAAGACTTCTCCAAAACTTATGGGAATATGTATCAGACATTACTTAAAGCATTCTACAAATATTACTAGGGACTGAGATCTTTTTTCCTCCTTTATTTTTCTTTAGGTAAATTATCTTAAAATGAGTTTGAAGTGTGCAACCATATTACCTAGTCAGTATTATTAGTTTCCTTTCTAAATCCAAATAAATTCAGTCTTTAATAAATATATATAAATATATATATTTATAATGAATAAATATATTTAGTGTTTTGTTGGATTTTTTTAATGTTCAATTGCCAGTAGTTATGATACTATTACTAGTCATTCCAAGATGACTTAACCTTTTGGGGGGAAAAAAGATAAAAGTAGGAAAGTTTCCAAAAGAAATTAGGAATTAGCTCTTTAAAATCTAGACATTCTTAAAGAATGATTTAATTTCTTAGTGGTATGCACAGTCTACTGTACTGACTTTCCGAATTCTTGTTATGTGAGTCTTTGTAGAACTATTAGTGTGTAAATGCACATATTTTGTCAGGAAAAATAGCATCCTCTCCTAGCAATTCTTCTAGGCTTCATAAACAACCTTTGAAGTCTGTCATTAAAACAGGATCTGGGAATAAGCACTGTAAATTGCCTCATAGCTGATCCCATAAATACTACTTGAAGTGCTGGACAACTCAATAATAGCTCTAAAAATAATTTAGACCCAGAAATTACTCCTCTACTGTCTCACACTGAAAAACTAAGATTAAACTAATGGTCAAAGACTAACAAAATTACTGTCACAAATGGTAAAATCACTGGCTTTTCAGACAACTATAAGTGAGTTTATTATGTTGTAGTGGATAAACAGCATGCATTTATGTTGTGTTGCTTATGTATTTGGGAATGTATCAGGGAAATAAAAAAATAATTAGAATGAGTTCATTATATTCTAGGTAACAAGAACAAGAAGCAAGCAGAAATAGCAACAATAGATGTGCATTTAAAAAAAACCAAACAACTTTTATGTGCTATTAGATTCTAAATATCTTATTTCCCTAATTCAACAGACATTCATAATTACTGGAAAAGCAAAAACAAATGGAAAACAGAATAAATCTACATGTTAGTAATATCTCAGTCTCATGACCGAAAATTGAAAATAACAAATCACATGCAATGAGAATAAACCTTAGTCAAAGTGAATTAAGTCAGTACATGGCAAAACATAAGTAGAATATGATTATTTATTTTTTTTACTTACATGTTTTGGACAGTTAATCGTGGTCAAAAATGCATGTCTTCTCTATGTTGCTGTCATACCAAGAGGTATTTCTGTAAGTGTTTAATATAACTCGTATTAGATTCTTGAGGTATGTACCAAAAAGATCAAGACATTTTCAACCTGTCGTTTCCTCTTTGTCTATCCACAGGTGTAGCTGTTTTTCCAATAGCTCAGTTTTACTTGTAGACCAAGGAAATTCCAAGAAATACACAAAAAATAATTATATTAGTCATTAGTATCTGAAAGCCTGTCAACTTTTGCTTTCAGACTATTGACATTTGCAAGTATGCTTCTCTGTAAGTTCCTGTGAAATATTCAGTTAAGCTTTTTTCTTATGTTTGTCCATAGCATGAATAATTGCCATTACTTTGAAATTCATTCTCAAATGACTAATCTATCTGGGATTTATGTAGCCATTTAAATGAGCCCAGTCATCACCACTTTTTCTTGCTTTTTGAATCAGTAATGTCTATATTCTTGCCCTTTCTTATATTCTTCCCAAGGAATATGCTTTCAGCAACTTGTCTGAGAATGGATACAAATCTTTGTATCCAACCTTTACTCTGACTGGATCTGACTTTTGTATCTTCTCATGATTCCCCACAAGATAATAAGCACTGAGAAAACTAGCATATTCCTCATTTCATTACACAATTACTTAACTCTTATGGTATATATGATACTGTTTAGATATTATCAAAGCATCAGAAATTTAAAGAAAATAGTGTTTTAGAGTAACTTTTGCTATCCACTTACTCTGTAGATTCTCTAAACTGTTGTATCTCACTTTCTTGAGTTTGACAAATAATGAGCTCAGATGCAGAAGGTGCCTGTGAATTTGTACAGGTGGAGGTGGTTTTGCTCAAAGTAGCACAGACCAAGCTGTTTGGAAGAGTTTGATGCACCCAAAACTGATCACTTTTCTTTGAATGGACTAGGACACAGGAATTTCCATATGAACGTGAAGGGAAAATCTTCTTTACTTTGAAGGTGGCAGAGCCCTGGAACAGGCTCCCCAGAGAGGTGGTGGAGTCTCTGTCTCCGGAGATATTCAAAACCCACCTGGATGCATTCCTGTCCATCCTGCTTTGGGTGACCCTACTTTGGCAGAGAGTTGGACTAGATGATCTCCAAAGGTACCTTCCAACTCTTACCATTCTGATTCTATGAATTATCTGGATCCATTTCTCCACTGACCTATCTTGTCTGCAATCTTGATAGGGCACAAATATTTAAGTATGAACTGTTGTTTGTGGTAGTTTAATCACAGAATTACAGAATCACAGAATGATATGGGGTTGGAAGGCACCTCTGGAGATCATCTAGTCCAACCCCCCTGCCAAAGCAGGTCTGCCTAGCGCAGGTTGCACAGGAACATGTCCAGGCGGGCATGTAATTTGTAATGTCTCCAGAGATGGAGACTCCACCACCTGTCTGGGCAGCCTGTTCCAGGGCTCTGCCACCCTCAAAGTGAAGAAATTCTTCTTCAGGTTTAGATGGAACTTCTTATGTTCAAGTTTGTGCCCATTTCCTCTTGTCCTGTCACTGGGCACCACTGAAAAAAGACCGACCCCGTCCTCCTGACACCCACCCTTTAAGTATTTGTAGGCGTTGATCAGATCCCCCCTCAGTCTTTTCTTCTCCAGGCTAAAAAGACCCCAGTCCCTCAGCCTTTCCTCATCAGAGAGATACTCCAGGCCCCTCATCATCTTTGTAGCCCTCTGCTGCACCATCTCCAGCAGTTCCCTGTCCTTCTTGAACTGGGGAGCCCAGAACTGGACACAGGACTCCAGATGGGGCTTCACCAGGGCAGAGTAGAGGGGCAGGATGACCTCCCTTGATCTGCTGGTCACACTTTTCTTGATGCGCCCCAGGATGCCATTGGCCTTCTTGGCCACAAAGGCACATTGCTGGCTCATGGTCATCCTGTTGTCCACCAGGACTCCCAGGTCTTTTTCCTCAAAGCTGCTCTGCAGCTGGTCAGTCCCCAACCTCTACTGGTGCATTCTCTTTGAGCAGGACATCCAATAAAGCAGAATCTTTCCACAACACTCTTCCTCTGTTCTGCAAACTTGTACAATGGCAGGTCTTGAACAAGCTGTATAAGAAAAGGTCGGTATTCAATAAAGTGCAATATAATCCTGAATCCTGCATGATGTAAAGAAAATGAATGCTAGCCTGTGTCTGCTTTAGCAAATGATGTAAATGAATATGAGTAGATCAATAAAGCAAAAGTGGTAGTGTTGAGAATCTGATAGATGACATTTCATGTTTTTCTTGGGATTTTTGGGGAGAGGGTCATTTTGTTTTTTCTTAAATCTTTAGACTATCTCTGATGAGGTCCATTTGTGGCCGGACTACATTAGGTGTGCTCAGGGAGCACATTTTCCAGTTTAGTTTCATTCAAGAGGAATCCAGTTCATGTACTCAGAATGTTTGTTTCTCATCATCAAAGCACAGTAAGTAGAGACAACTACGAGGTCTGTTTCAAAAACACATTTCTGATCTAAACTAAAACACTCATACAGAAAAACTCTGAGTCCTCTCAGTCCCAGTTCAACTTTGTAGTTACTTTAAAATCTGTTTTGAAGTGGTAGTAAAATTCTTGGAAACTGCTACAAAGGAGCACATACACTTTGAATTTCATCTCAGTTGTCTGGGTGTAAGAAGTTGCGAGGTACCAGGGATCTTATTAAGAAGCTTGCATGAAGATACACCAAAAATAAGAGTCCTTAGTCTAAATACTGAATGATGTGAAAAATGTGCTAGTGTCTCATGTCACATATGCCGCAGTAACCAAGGCACAATGTCTAACAGAACATAACCTTGTAGCAGTGAGTTCTGAATTACTTCATTCTCCATTACTGGGAAACCATGAAAGGCAGCTGAAAAAAAGATAAAGGAAGACGAGTGAAAAACATTTAACTGGATAAAATAATTAACAGTTTTAATATCCCAAGTTCTCAATTTCAAATTTCATTTTTAAATCATGAATAGTTGTATTGTATTTTAAATTATTCTTGTAGCAATGCAGATTTTATCTACTGCCATTTTAATTTGACAGTATTTCATAAGCATTTTCCTCCATTTGCCCAATACTCCATCACTTTAGACTGGATATCATTTATTTATAAAACTAGAAAATCATATCCTAAGGCAATGCACTGCAGGAACCTTTCATGTTTAAATGACAGCTATTGAAGGAACAAGACATGCTACAAAAATAATGCTGGTGAATAAGAGCTTCCATTATAAGAATACATTAAACTAATGCATTACCAAACCTCTTTGATGTTCTGTATCATTTATCAACAACATTAAGAATATGAAAGTTTTATTCAGGATGACTGGTATTAAATCTGTTCCTTAACATGTTTCACATAAAATATTAAAGATAAAAGTAATAATTATAACTTTTTTTTTAAAAAAAATGTATTTCATTACAACAGAGTAAATATAATGTTTCTTTTGAGTATAGCTTAGCCTGTTAGTTAGACTGTTAGATGAGATTAGCCAATGTTAACAACATAAAGACTGACATCCTAGCACAAGAAAGAATATATTTTTTTCCCAGCAGAGTTCGTAAAAATCAAATATATTTCATGTCTATAAAAATGGGAATGACTGAGCTGGGAGCATGAAATAATATATTAGTAAGGACCGAAGTATTTCAAGACAAGGAAACTGCAATTTTTTAAAAGCCTTGGTGATCTTAAGTCTTAATGGACTCTTGGTCTCAGTGCTTACTTTTGTTATTCTTTCATCTTAATATTAATCATTCTTTCTTCACATTCTTGTGTTCCTACTGTAGCATTGACATTCACATTGTCTCAACGGCTGATTCTGCTAGATAAATTAATATAGTTATTTCAAGAAAGATTCTTTCTAAAGAACATAGTAGGCATTATGTTAAATTTACGTTTTATTACAGAGTTCAGTAGCAGAACTGTTGTTCTGGACCAGCAATCTTAAAAGATGAATCTAAGGATGAATGCTAAAGACAAGGTAGTAATGGTGCAGATGCACAGTGACAGGGAAAGGCAACACATCAGCTCCACCTGCCCAAAAGGACATAACAAGGAGACATTTCTGCAGAAGTCAAGAATAAGCCACACATTTTGGGGTCCTTTACTCCCCGGACTCTTAAAGAGGGCTGGCTTTTTAGCAAAAACCCTGCTATTTCCCCTGTTGTCCCTTCATCTGCAAAACTGATACTGAATTATCAAAAAAAATCTTAGAAATATTCCAAACGTGACAGTGTTTTCCAAATCTCTATTTGTTTTCATATTTCAAAGGACTTTCAATCCAACTGAAATTAAAAGAACTTCTTAATGGTAAAACTATCTAATCTTTTCAGATTGTTATGCTTTTGTCTGATAAAGATAACGTCACCAGCACGGTTTTCTAAAGTAGTCTCATGAAAGAATGAATAAGGCTGGTAACTTTGGAAATGCTAAAATGACAAATTTGTGTGAGAGATTCTGTATATTTGTGTGCAAAAGGGCTCATAACTGAGTAGATGGATTACTGGGATGACAATTGGCTATTTCAGCTGCGAAAGTTATTTGAGAAATTGAAGTGGATGTGCACAAGAAATGTTATGATTTTTCATTTAGAATTTAAATGTATGCACATGATTATTCAGCTTCTGCTTTAGTAAATGGATTTTTTTCCTCAAAGAAAACTATCCTAAGTCCTTTAGGGTCTTAGATTTTTGTTTGTTTGCTTTTAATTAATAGAATTCAAATGCAAGATTATTGTACATGGTCAGAAATCAAAAAGTATTTGATTCTAAATCCAGTCCTGGCTTAGTAATAGAAAAAGAATATTTTTTTCTTTATTTTGTTTAGGTCCCAATGTCATCCATAAGGAATTTATTAAACAAACAAACAAAAAAATCCCTCCAGGAATAATAGACACTGAATTTATATTCAGTGCAAACAACAGGATTCTCTCTGGTATATCAAGCACAAATGGGATGATATGAAGATGAAGGAGTATTGAAATAGTAAACCTTGCTAGATAGTAGGAAAATACCCACAGGTAGGATTTCCTTACACTTCCCTGTCAAAATACCATGATATTTGAAACTGAAATATAGTGTCCTCAGTTATGAAACTCATTGAAAAGAACCCTGGAGATTTTCAGTGACATTAATGATATGACCAAGCTAAAACCATCCTGTAGAAGGACAAATAAAATTGCCCATGCTGCCAATTTAATGTGAGGTAATCAATACAGATGCTGAGACGTCAAAAATATGTGGGGAACTTATCTGTTTCCTAAATTGTAACCGTTCCAGTGGAACTCAATATGGCAACACTCCAGAAGTGGTACCAGCTTCCTCCCATGCTTCAGAGCAGACTGATTTCTTCACTTTCTGCATCACTCACTTCAGAGTGATGAAGTTCTAACATTTTACTTTGCAGTATACACTGACCTTGCCACAGGCAGGACACCACATTAAACGTTTTAAATGTATTTTAAAATGTAGAGCTTAGAAAGATTAGATTTACAAGAAGAAACCTAGGGAAAACTATCACAGCACTATTCCTAAAGAGGACCTCAGGAAAAACCTTTCTGAAGAGCCACATGGTTCTAACACAAGATTATAATTTAAAAAAAAAAAAAAAAGTATATTCTATTTACTGAGAGGATGATAGTATTGTTATACCAGAGCATGATCTTAGAGATATCCCAAGATGTTCACAGAATCTGCCTGCTTGGGATAGTCAAACCCTCTCAGGTGCTGCTAAATTTTGTTTTCAATTCTAGAAAAAAATTCTTCAAGACCTTTTATATCTTTCACAAGATGCTCAGATTCTTTCTCTGCACTAAATCTTACTGGATAAAAACTTTAAATTAACAGCTGTTCATAAATAAGTGAATTCTTAAGACTCTTGACTAGTATCCTTGGTACAGTTTGTGTAATTCTAAACAGAAATCATCAGGTGTTTAACAGAAACCATCATTCAAAACCCAGTTAGTGATGTCTATAGACAATCAATGTTATACACTCTCCTAATATTTTCCCTGGAGTACCTGATTTCCAAGTGTTTTAAAACATAAGTGTGTTAATACAACCGGCCTGAAATTCAAGATATCTTGTTACCATTGCATTATTTTTAATAGATACAATGAAACAGTTTCTTTGGTTGGTTCCCCCACCCCCACAACAGAAGGGCAGAGTAATTTCCATTAGTACATTTCCACTAAGAATTTGCAAAGAGAAATACAGCTTTTAATCATTAAAACTCCTCCAACGGTGACAAGTAATTCAGTGCCTACCTTGGCAATCTCTCTGGGCCCTCTTATTAATTTGAACTGCATGCGTTCTTGGCAAAGGAAACATTTCTACTGATTTCTACCATTTCTAACAAAGACCTCTCTTTGTGGACCCTAAACCTAAGAATTTGCTAGTACAATCTGGTATCAAGAACACAGCGCACAAATGTATGATGTGAGAAGCGTTGGGGAATCGGTCTCAGGTGGCCTGAGTTGAAGGGACTTCAAATGAAGCATCCCATGTGTGCCAGCTCGTTCATCATGCAAGATAATTCTCTAGTCATAAAACCAAAAGGATATTTTATATCAGTAAGCCTCGTTTCTACCTGATTTGTAGGAACAATCAAGGTAATTAGGTGCACTTTTTGGAGTCTAAATAGTGCCAACTGTGCCTGCCAATAATGGTATGTTGAAAATAAAGCATTCACTTCAAAAAATAAAGAACATCTAGTTATGTTGCACAGCTTATATAGAGTTGGTATTTGTTGGGTTTTTTTTCAGAATAAATCATGATTTCTGTACAACAAAAAGGAAGAAAGAACATAAATTTCTACAGAGTGCACAGGCATGTGGGCAGAAAAATTCAACTTATAAGGTGTCTAAGCAAATCCAGGGGGAATTAATGATCTGCTCTATTCAAGAACATCTAAAAAACAATGCCATCTGGTGTTAAGCAGAATTCTAGCCAAGAGCTGGCAGCAAAATAGGTTTGACAACCTCGACATAAAAACTACTTACTCTCAATGCCAATTATGCTCTTCTTGCCAGTTCAAAAGCATATCTTTCCAAGAATGGCATTTAGCCCCTGCTGGCATCTGAAACACCACAAAATCTATACACCTCAGAGATTAAAGTAAAAACACTTCTGCAAAGCACCAAACAAAATAACAGAATCATCTGGATAAACACACCAAATACTAAATCACAGTTCATTCTGTTTAGGACTGGTAAGAACTGACATCAGACGGGAAAAAAGAAACAGTGGTCATTGCTCTAGCTGGGAACTTTGGAAAAAAGTTTGTTTTACTTATTCCAATAATTTCATAAGTCAAAATTCTGTTTCTGCTTTTTTTTTTTAAAGAAAAAGATCCTAGTTGATCCTTACTTTCCCTACAAAAATGGATTTTTATCTTTATCAGTGCCTTACCAAATGCATTTTCCTAGGTTAGTGACAAAGGAGCAGATAAAACTGAGACCAGCTTCTTTCACAGTATTAATTGTCTTCTCTATTAAAAGCCAAAAATGTACCCTGTTCAGTTTCCAGGTCTAGTTTAACTGATTTCAGATAGGTATAATCATGGGAATCAGTTCCTCTTTTTTCACTTCCTAGGCAAAGCTAAGACAAAAACCTGATCTTAATTTATCTGTTATCAAGTCTTAACTTTTCTGTGGCTGGCCAAAACAGATAGACATCGTTCCTCTTCCTTTAAGTACCAGAACTTTATTTCAGTAAGAGGCACTGAAAAATGGCTGTACCATCTATACTCATAATACGAAAGTGAATGTAAGGAGAAAGAATAGGAATTCAGGGAGATAACAATGATCAGTTTCCAATTCCACAAATCTCTAGGTGAATCTAAAAAGAAGCAGCTTCTATTTTTTTTTAATTTCTCAGATATAACAACATAAAGAGTTAAAATTTTTAGGAGTAACATATGAATATCTCAAAAAATTGTTGTCTACCTCTAAAACATTAAAAAAAATATACAGGACTCTCTTTTCCAATTGGTTTAAAGCCATACAGTGTGTTATTGAAGGTGATAGAAAATATACAGTGCCAGTGTATGCAAAAATTTATCATGTAAGTTGTAGTGGCCACAGGCATTGCCAAATGGATTCTTGATGCTCACTTATTTTTCTTTCATTGTTACTAAGATGTATACCTATTTCCTAGTGAAAAATATGTTGCATATTCAGAGGAAAAAAAAGTATTGCATTTGAATTTTGCCTTGCATAGAATATCTGTGTCTTAAGAATAAATACTTGCTTTAAATGGACACAAGTAACATAGTCACCCATTGTCAATAAATATGAAAAATTTATCCTCTCTTAAAACTTGAGTATGAAGAAATGGTACTGGTATTTGCATCATATTCCAAATGATCTTGTACAACGTAAATTGCTTCCCTGCTCTTTCACATTCTCTGGTTCTAAACTTCTTAAGAAGTGTATCCTCATTAGCTCTTTCAGAAGGGAAGTAGGAAAGAATAAGGGAGTAGCAGTGTGTCTATGTTAACTAAATTTTAAAGGAGTGGGAATAAACATCTCTATCATCTACATATATTGCTGTAAACAGCTGCTGCTCATATGCATTTGATAATTCATAAGACTAAAAGCAGTTCAGGCAAAAATATGCAAAGCTTTAAAAAGGAATAAGGAATAAAAATGAGGCAGAATACAAAATCTGAACTGATTTGTGACCTTTGATCTGACTTACAGACCTGAACTGAATTGCAAATATGACAGTAGCTTATTAAAATTTTACTTTAGGTCCTTCAATATCACTGAATCAGCAAACTAAGAATATTAAGCCATACAGAGGACAGAGACTCATATATTTTAAAATGTATTAAAAAAATTCCACAGATGATGTATTTAGTTAGGTGTCAATGAATATGATTTTTCAGTTACTTCTATCAAACATCACATTTAAAGAAGTCAATAACAACATGTGGTTAATGCTTCCACTCAGAAGATTATGCTTCCTTGTTTCCTATTATTTCATAGCGAAAAGAGGGGGGAAAAAAAGAGGGGGAAAAAAGGGAAAAGAGATGATTCAGGAAAAAAATGGGAATTGAGAAATAATGCTTAATTTGAAATGAATGGTCAATTTCCAAGCAGCAATTAAGGTAAAACATAAGCAAAACGTATAGTGTTGGTGGGACTTACTGATGTTTTGCATCTGTATATTCGTATAGCACATTGTTTCACTATTTCATGTTATTTCATAATGAACCTCCTCCAGCTCCCATTAAATTACTGATGTTGTGATTTTAATGAGAGTTTGGTCTTAATCAATGCCTGCAAGTAAAATGGAAATTCCATTGACATGTTCCCCCCAAATTAGGCCTTTTGGTATTGCTTAACAGTATCACTAGTAAAGCAAAAAGTCATAAAGTTCAACCTTGCTTTACAGCTTTCTGAAAAAAAAAAAACCAATACAATGTAAATTCAGTATCTCTACATAAAAGTTACAGATGGTCTGACATTTCATGACTCTATTTTATTTTATGTATTGAGCTCTCCAGCCAGGTCATTTTCTACATGCTAAAATCACAGAACACCTTTGATGCAATATATCCCTTCCAAAGACAACCCACTTGCTTGGATAAGATTTTTCTTCCGAATAAAAGCTCCGGTGTTTATTTCCCAATTTGACTTTTCCCCACTTTATTTAGATGTAATATTCAATTGCATTTACCAAAATTAAGACTGGCTTTTTCATGAACTGTTAAATTGTTTTAAAACTGCAAACTTTTGGTTGAGGACGGTTTTGTTATGAAACTCACAACAAAGCTATTTTTGATTTGTTTGATATTTTTCCTATGAATCTTCCTCTTTGTTTTTTTTTTTTTTTTTTTACTAATAACTAGTATTTATTAAACTATCATTGATTTCCCAGAAATTATTTCAAATATGAAATCAAGTTATCTGGATTAAACAACTGGTATAACAAACCAGTAATTAAAAGATAATATATTGGGGGATTCTATGTGCAGTATCGATTTCTACATGAGGGAGAGCACAATTCTATAGTTTATGAAATACCATGGTAAAGGATCATACATTAGTATATTTTCTGTACAATAACTCCAAAGTTTAGTGAAGGAGAAAAAAGTACAATGGAAAAGTCATGCTTGCAAGACATTATTAAGAAAAGGAACAATGACTCACTTCACTTTATTGTAAGAAACTGACCTGCAGTTTATTAAATTCTGAGGATTGTAGGTTTATGCTTTAAGCATGGAAGTGCTGAAATCCATATCAATATAATGTTTTCATAAAAGTAACTACACCCAGTAGAGTCTTCCCACTCTCTTCATATGTAGCACAAAATTAACATTTAAAGTCTTTAGAAAATGTGCAATTTGTTACTTATGCATTCTTTTCTTTAAACCAGGTGTCAGTAGGACAAAGGAAAAACTCCTACTAAAGCTGAGAAACTGCAGTTACCCAAAGATGTGGGAGAGACAGGTGTGATGGGCTTGTATACACATTAAAAAATAGATACGTACATTTTAGAAAAAGAAAAAATCCAGAGTCTTTAAAATTTTCTGTAAAACAACATCTTACATGCTTCATGTTTGTTTTACTTTAAAACTTGCACCAGATTTACAGGTGAAAATGCCAATTCTGTTGCAAAATTGCACATTATGTGAACTGCTGTAGGCAGGAACTTGTACTGTACCTCGGATATGAAATCAACATTTCTTAACCAATATTATGAAGCCTGGAGCTGAAGGGAATCTACATTTCACTGAGGCTCAACCCCCTAGATACCCACTTGGAATGTTTGCTTGATTTGTCATTCTCATGCTCCAGTGTTTTGTGGTAGGACATAGAAGTGGCATCAACAGAATAAAGTTTAAAACTTTACTGGAAAAAAAAGTAGATTAATTGTTAGTCCCAGTTTTCACCTTGCCTAGAAGCAAGCTGTAGATAAGTTCTATCTGAATGGCAAATCTTCACCAACAGTTTCCCCTAATTCTTTGCATGAAATTTTGCATTTGAAACAATGTTCTTTCTTATCTGAACCCCAAAGAATTCACTGAATCTTTCATGTTGTAGCATACTACAGGAATAACTGTCTCACGAGAACTGGAATTCTAATAGGACATATTTAAAATGAAATTTTTATGCACTTAATGAAGAAAACCTTGATATTAGAAGATGAGATATGAACGGACTAGAGAAATTCCAGTAAACATTGCCCTTTTTTATGTATGTCTCATGTTAATAAAATAATTTTAAGCTGTTAAACTTTATTTTTGTCTCAAAATATAATTTGTTGGCAAAACTAGTAGTACAGCAATATTTCTCAAGAGCCTGCAAGAAACTTTTATCATAATATATCAAAGTACTCTGAATATTCTAAAGAAGCAGTTAGGTCTATTGCCCTTATTTTTACATGAGGGTAAATTCAGTACAGAAATTGAAATAACAGCCAGTTAAAACACTAGGTCTGCCTTTCCGTGTCTCATGTTCTGGGGTATCATTCTCATAGCTGGCCACCAATATGCATGTATTTTGGTCAAAAGATGAAGAAGTTGGGGTCTTCAGCCAATGAGGGGGCCACATGACCATATATGACCACAGATCAGATTGAAATTGGTTATAAATGAAGCCCCATGAGAGGGTTATTTTGAGATGATCTTCCTCAGAGCAGTGGGTCTGCAGTTGGGGATTCTCCCCATGAGCTGGGGCGCCATTCCATGGATCACCTCCTGGACAGGTTGAGAGCCTTCATCTTCTAGATGAGTGATAGAGCACATTTTGAATCATTTCTAAAGCTTAAGAATTTTTAAGTTGCATGTATTAGTTTCCTTGTACATTCTGAACCTGTGGTTTACTAATGCTTTTGGAGTGTTAAACAATTTTGATTTACCTCATTTCTGATTAGTTCTCTGCTAAAAAAATTGTGATCAAACTAAAGTGTATTTGAAGTTTTTCACCTGCCTAAATTTGATTTTTTGAACCTCCCTGACAAGGTACTTCTCAGACCTGAAAAATTCCATTAATGGACTGACCCAAAGCACATTTATAATCGGTATCTGTCAATCCTGGTGACTGATATCAGAAGAGAGTCCTGGAGCTTTTCACCACCAGTTAGAATTCACAGCTCTAAGCTGGGTATTTAGGAACCTTCCTAGACCTCATGGAACCAAGGTTTTAGTAAGTGTCACCTAATGTAACCAAAGGAAATGAAAAGATGTGAAGTGTAACTAGTGTCTTGCTTGCTTCTCAAGCTATGGGGCAAACATTCTTAGAGAGAAGTCTTTCCCTAAAATTAGAATCCTAATTCCTCCCACCAACCATTGCAAAACATCACAGTATTTGAAAGCAAGGGGTGTGGTAGTGACTACTCCTTCTAATATTCTCCTTTTCACATACAGAAAATTAAATGTTCTTTCCATGTTGTGTCCCACCTCCTAATTAGCACTATCCATCCAAATAAGGATTTTAGGTGTAGGAAAAGGAAAGTTCTCCTATGGTTTACAAGTCTTTTCCGAAGTTTAATTTAATTTTCTGCCTTCTCTAGTAGTTAGACTTTGTGAGGGTAGAAGGACCTGAATGTAATGTATTTTCTGTAATGTATTATTCATATACCGGCACATAATTGGACAGTTTATCTATAATGGATTTAGTGAGTGTAGCCACATCCCAGACATTTTTGGGGCTTCAGACAATTTAATTTCCTGAGGCTTTGAAGTCTTTGTAGGCAAAGTAATATAGACTCTTCACTATGTTACCATATCTTTTATAAACTATGGAGAAGGAAAGACATGTTGATTTCACTAGTAATAGAAAAAATCATAACATTCATTAACTCCTTCACATGTTTCTTCAATGAAAGAGAGAGATTTCTCAAAAGATAAAAGGGTGCTATCATATTATACTTGATATATTAGTGGCACCAACACCAAGCCACATGGGAATATGCAGTTTCTGACTAAGTCTTGTCAGAGACTGGTACCCTGACAGATACTCAACTCATGAACTCTAAGCATACTACTACAGGAGAACTGGCTACTCCTGGTGAGTGAAAAACAAAGCAGAAATACGGCTGTCATGGGGACCTTAACCATACTGGTGGATGAACTAGCTTTTTTAGTTTAAGCAGATGATTAGAAAAAATTCAGGATCAAGACCTGAAATAATTCCCTGAGGCTGAGAATAGGTCTAGAACCTAACCAGTGTAGTTTATCTCTTAATACCAGGAGGAAAATACATGCATCAGAAGGGAAAGATGCAAGAGAATTATCATAAAGTTACAGAGGGTCTGGAAATGACCTTGTTTTTTCCAGGTGTGAGAAGTAGATCCATGAGAAATTCCTATTTAACATTGTCTTTGAGGTCTAGGAGACAATAATTCCAGCTTTTTGCTGGATGGATAGTTGAATAACTTCCCTTTGGGAAGTCCCTCCAGGTCTTGAGAATTATATCAGCTGTTTCTGGAACTAGTGATCTGCCTGGTGTGACAACCAAAATCAATTAACTGTTTAGCACTGCCATGAATATTTTAATGGACAGATGAATATTTTAATTGATATATCAGGAAGGACGTAAAGGATGTGGGATCTCACAGGCAGTTGGCAATAAACAGTGTGCAGGGAGTTGTCGGTCAGCATTTGAACATGGTGTTACCTGGTATCAAAAAGTTTTGATAGAACTCTGAGCCATGGGGTAAGTCTACTCTGAGGCAAAAATTCCCTTCAGTCAGGGAGTCCCTACATCCTCGGGTTACCAGAAGGTATGCAACTGAAGGATCTAGAGAATCTTCTCTACTATTTATCCAAAAGTGATAAAACTTTGAAAAAAATGTTTGGCGTTTACAGTAAAAGGGGCAATTAATAATCCTAAAAATAACATTAGTTTTATACCTAAAGAAATAGATAATATGAACAGTGGAAATGCATCTATGTGTCCAAGTTGTAAGGAAATGTGTTTGTAATGTGTGGTATGATGTGATGTGGCATCAAAGGTTTAGTTACAAATATCAACAGGACTAGACAATTAGACAAACTTAATACAGAATATAACTATTATGGGTTGAAAAATATAGAAATTATTAGTGGTCATTAAAATGTAAAATACAGGTCATACTGGAAAAAGCAATCTGATATCCAGCAGAATTCACTAGAGAATAAAAGTTCAGCTTCTGTGTTAGAGCAATATAATGCAATTTATTAAGAAACTAGCCAGACAAGACCTTTCTTGCCAATTCATCCTACTGCTCACATAATACAAGATAACATTTTTGTTCCAGTGTTTAACCCCTTTGACATTTAAAGAAGACATTTAACTGTGGGGAAGTACTCTTTGTTGTAATTTCCATGTCACAAATATAGAAAGATATCAATGGCTATAAAAATTTACAGTGCATATAGGTTGCTAAAAAAAAAAAAAAAAAGCAAATCCTGATAATTTTTGATTCAAGTTAGCAGCCTTCAGCAACAGGGAAAAGAAATTTGCTAGCATGTCACTGCACCACCACTAATGGATGTTAAATATCATGGGCAGTGCTCTAAGAATTCCATCCTATTTTTTCTGTTTCAACAGAGGAAGGAATAGAGACCTGCAAAATATGTATACATTGACCATAAACTATGAAACTATCATACTGAGAGGAACATGGACAAACTTCTCTTTGCCCTTCCTACCTCTCTCATCCTCATTCTTTATGGTAGGGAAGGCAAGCAGACTGCATGCAGAGGTCTACAATACATTTTCAAATACTAAACAATTGCTGGGAGCAAGGTATTCTCATTCTCATATGGTTCCATCTTTTCATCATTCTTTTACCTTATAGGTTCAATCAACTGAAATTTAGAAATGAACTCATCAGCCAAAGGCCCATTCTTCCAATATATACATTACTTCTTGAATTAATACTAATACAAATACTCTTAAAAACAATACAACCAACTGTAGGTCATAACGTTTCCTTAAAAATACTGTCACTTCAGTAATAAATCTTTGGGTTCTCATGCATTTTGACTTAAGTGTCAGAATAGTAAGGACAGAGGTAAGATTAAAATTGTACACTACTGTTTCATTGTACTGAACCAATGTATTAATGAAATAATAATAGGATAATTAGAGGACAATGCTGTCCTGTGTGCACAACATTTAAGACAAATATATTTTTTCAAGGTAGTGGAGCTCTAAGGTAGTCTAATATATGTTATGTTCATACAAGCCTTTTTTTAAGGCCAAGTTAGGCAGATGCTGAATGCCTACATGATGCTTTTATGTTGTTTTTTGTGTCCTTCTCCTCTACCTCACCCCCTCAATTAAAGCAAAATCCTCATATTTTTTCTCAGGAATCCAAAAAAATTCCCACATGCAAGCCATCTGTTAAGCCATTACTCCTGTGAGAAGAAGATATCAATCTTCAGTTTGTACTGCTAATTTCCCATATTTCTTTCAGTGGGTCACAGTATAGCATTTCTCCAGTCTGAAGCTGTAAACTTTCTGGTTTGTGTTTGTATTGGATTTGCGTGGCAAGGTTTTGGTAGCAGGTGTGGCTACAGGTGTGGCTTCTGTGAGACGATGCCAGAAGCCTCCCCTGTGTCCAATGGAGCCAATGCCAGCCACCTCCAAGATGGACCTGCTGCTGGCCAAGGCTGAGCCCTTCAGCAACAGTGGCAGTGCCTCTGAGATAACATGTTTAAGAAGGGGAAAAAGCCCTGCATGGCAGCAGTCAGAGGAGAGGAGTGAGAATATGTGAGACCAACAATTCTGCAGACACTAAGGTTGGTGAAGAAGGAAGGAAGGAAGTGCTCCAGGCACAAGGGCAGATATTCTCCTGCAGTGCATGATTAAGACTATGGTGAGGCAGGCTGTCCCCCTGTAGCCCATGGAGGTTAACAGTGGACCCTACACCGGAGCAGGTGGATGCCCAAAGGAGGCTGTGACCCTGT
Organism: Calidris pygmaea; assembly: GCA_003697955.1. Taxonomy (NCBI): domain Eukaryota; kingdom Metazoa; phylum Chordata; class Aves; order Charadriiformes; family Scolopacidae; genus Calidris; species Calidris pygmaea. Next base: position 2,570,130 of record QJSC01015167.1, on the reverse strand, counting down.
GCAGAGCCTGCGCTGGAGCAGGCTCCTGGCAGGACCTGTGGACCCATGGAGGGAGGAACCCATGGTGGAGCAGGTTTGCTGGCAGGACTCGTGACACTGTGGGGGACCCACACTGGAGCAGTCTGCTCCTGAAGGGCTACATTATATTGTATAAATTTGAATTTCTGTGTTTCAAAATGGTCAGGCAAAATCTTAATAATGGTTCCCTTTGCCCTTAACAATAAAGAAAGTTCCCCTTTCAGTCTGCATGTCCTTGCAGCAGTGTGCCAAAGTTTCATCCCCCTTTTGGAAAGGAAATAATTATGGAGGGAAGAATTATCTAAGGTAATTTAGGACAACAACCCATGTGAAACTGGGACAAAAGAATGTGCCAGTGGGACAGCAGATGCAGAATTTTCTTATCTTCCCTCATTCAGATAAAACAGCTCCAAAAAAGAATTTGTGAGAATTACTTGACAACCCTGCCAACTCCAGGCACAGCTTTGACACGTGGCCTGCTTGGTTTAGGGAAGTATCCAGATGGGGACTGTGGACTTTTGGGTAGAGAACAGGGATGGAGACAGTGCTGTGTTTGGCAGCAATTAGAAGTGGTATAAGAATAGCAGTACCATTGACTGATAAAGATTTCTGTTGTTATTCAAAAGAGGTCTGCCCATGTCTAAGGATCTAAATCTGATACTTCATGAATCCATGTAAAATTAAAGATAATGAGGAAGAAGTGTTCCTAGAAGTAATTGAATAGCACTTGGAACCCCAGAGCACTAGTAATGTGTTATGCCAGTTTTATTTTACTGGCTTGGAAAGTGAGATGATTTAGATATTTAGTATCCAATAAGGTTTTATTGTGCGGACAGAAAGTCCAAAAACATAGAATGGCCCACAATGTCTGTAAACCAGCAGACACCACAGCCTGCCAGCTGTTCAGATTATTTTTTGTTAGTTTAGCACATTTCTAAACTGTCACAGGTCATAAAATCTTTTGACCAAGGAGCTATTTGGCATTAAAGATGTGCCAGGAGAAGAAGAGATAACCAAATATACTGAATTTTCAGAAACAAAGGACTTTATACAGTTAATATTTGCAAAAAATCAACATTATTATGGGAAATGTGGAATATAAGTAAAATTATCATAAATATTTATAATTATTATGATGCAACTTAAGCCTGTTTAAAATCTTTGGATTGTGTAGTTATGTTTTAAGATGCATTTCTCATATCTGCGAATAGGTATGCAGATTATACGCAACTTCCTTTCATTTACTGCAATATCTGCTGAGGTGTAATACTAAAACCATATTCATATCATAACCCATGAGCCAAAATCTGCTGTGACTTAGGTTAGCATAATTTTCTAAGCTGTTGGTATAGCCAAGTGGGATTCTATAGTGGTTATTTGCACAGTGGGGTTAATGCCCACAAGGATGATATTTCTCCCTTGAAAAAATATTTTTCTCTTATATTATCAGTGAAAAAAAATGAAAAAGGAATGTAAAAAATCTTTTTTTGCTTAAGCAAACATGTAAGGAGAGGAAGAAGATGGAAAGCTCTACTAATTGACCCAAATTTTAAGGATTCAAAGCTTCCTTATTGCAATTTTACTTTATAAACATACTCTTAAGAGAGTGCAATGTGTTTGCAAAGCAAGATGGAATACATCCAGGATTTACACAGCATCATCAAGCCAGCAGTAAATTAAAATAATATTCAGAGCAGTAACAACATGAAAATGAAAATGCCTTTGCTGAACCACCTTACCAATTATTTCAGGGTGGGCAGGGGCGTGTGTGTGTGTGTGTCTTCTGTCTAGTGCTGCATAGGCAATAAAAAACTTTCCTACACGTAGACAATTTCTTCTGCAAAGTCTGTGGAACATGAATTTCGCACATGCTGGTCCAGTGAGCAATTAAATTTCTTCTCTTTATAAATAACTGGGAAGTGAATTTACAATTTTATGCAAATAAATGACCATGATGCAAAGAAAAATTGACATGCTGGAATTATGAAGCTGCTTCATAATGCCTCCTCTAAACATGGGGAGGAAGTTCTTTACTTTGAGGGTGGCAGAGCCCTGGAACAGGCTGCCCAGAGAGGTGGTGGACTCTCCACCTCTGGAGACATTCAAAACCCACCATTTCACAGGACACATTCCTGTGTAACCTGCTCTGGGTGACTCTGCTTTGGCAGGGGGGTTGGACTAGATGATCTCCAGAGGTGCCTTCCAACCCCATATCATTTTGTGGTTCTGTGATTCTCTTCAATTGTAGGTATAATGGCATATGCTTCTATGGAAGTTAATGCTCCTAATTTCATTGGTTGAGAGGTGATAAATACGGGGCCATTGGGAGGATGCAATCACTTTTATTAAATACATCATTTATTAATTACATCAACTAGTAGCATGTTTATTTTACTAGATGATTTTCCGTAAAACCATGGAGCAATTATTAATTACCAATTGCTCTGCTTTCCTGTCGTTTTTTTATTTGCTTCAAAAGTATCAGTTCTACTAGATTGTAAAGGAATGCTTGGGAATCAGTCATTCATTTTATCATTTTGTTTTCCAAATTTGCTGGAACTTTTGTGATATCTTAAGATTCATGAAAACATGTTTAAAGAATCAGAGAGCTCTTAGTTAACTTTTTAAAAAGGCATGGATATCATTTATGTGACTTTTAGGATTGAATAATAATAAAAATAAGAACAATGCCTTAATTCAATGGTTGAAAAGCTCCCCAAATAATCCTGAAATAAAGGGCTTTGAACTACAAGTTTGACGTGCTCCATTATTCAGAAACATTTAACATTTCTTTCTTTAACAAATTTAGCTCTTTCTAATAACAGATTTATATCATTGGTATGATTTCTCTATTTCTGGGGAATGTGAGTTAAAATGAACACATTTTTGTATTTAAACCCACCTGACATCAATTTTCCACATCTGCCTTTGGCCAGCCTTATCACCTACCTTTCTTCCATAAATGTCAATTTACATTTATAATATCAGTGTAACTATTCCCTATCTTATAAGTACTTTTAATTTTTTATTTAATTTTTCTCTTTAATGAACAGTTCCTTTTAAGCAACCATTACTTCTCAAAACATATCTGGCAGAGAAGCATCACAGAAAGTTATTCAGGTTTTAAGAAGTATTTTTTAGATTTGTGCATAGAATGAGCAGTTCATTCAATCTAATTAGTGGAGATGTATCAAAATTTACAGTCCAACACTGACTTCTTTTATCCAAAAATTGTGAATAAGTAGAAGAATGAATAAAGGGAGATTAAAGACAAATAAAACATACGCATAGTTAATGCTAGGTCAGCATGACCTTGCCTTTTTCCTGAATTCTGATACTGCCTATATAATCTGAATTTTTACCTTCCTGTAGTGGCATAAGGCTTTTTACTCATTTTGGGTGATAATAAGTAAAGCTCTTAAGAGAAATTAAAATTACTGAATTAGTCACCATTCCTAGTTAATTACAAATTAGGACTGTCCAGTATTACAGAATTTCTCCCTAGATTAATAAATCCTACCAAAATATAACTTTTTTGATTTTCGTTTTTGTTTGTTTATTTGTTTTTTTTTATTTCTATAATCCAGAAGTCCAAAATTAAAATAAGATTCCACTAGTGAAATACTCAAAGTTATTTCTTCATTGCATTTTGGTATGAAGTCTGTAAGGACTACTGCTGAATTTATTTAACTCCTCTCTTTGACCATTCTCTGCAATTTATAACAAATAAGCAGTATACATTCTTGAAACAAAGATTCAGGAACCTTATCTTAACTTTGATTACAAATGGTTAAATTTACTTGCAAAACAATAAGCAAAACAGAATTCTGCTGCTTTTTTATATCTTTGAGATAATATAATAACATTAATTTCTATTTATAATAAAATACAATAAAAATATACATTATAAACTGCTATGAAAAATTAAAGCTCTGAAGCTCTTATAGATAAAGGTTCTGAGGATGCATTTTCAGTTTTTAGTAGGGTCATAATTTATATTTCATACTCACTACAACTTTTTTTTGTTTGTTTTTTTGGAGTAGGAGCATTATTGCTGTTTTTCTTAATGTAGTCCCTTTTACTGCTAAGGAATATAAAATGTTAGACTTTCCAGAACATCCAGGATATTGAAGGTAAGTAAATTAAAACAATAGAAAGAAATATCTAGCCATTTAATTTTTTTTTGTCAGGAAATCTTCAACAGACATCAATGCTCTGGTAAAACTCTTACAACTGCTTTTATTTCATTAGTATGTTAATTAAAGCTCTTTTTGTAAGTTTCTTTTTTAAGGTCTGTTTTACATTTGAAGATGATTTCTACGAAAATGTTATTCAAGCATGAGGTGGAAACATTACTGACAATTTTCTTCTGTGATCTCCTGCATTTTTTAATCAGTAAATTAGAATTCAACAGTTGCTCTAATGGAAATGTATGCGGTAGTTTACAAAAGCTACTTCAAATATTTGTTCAGCATTGAAATCAGACCCAGTGATTCTGAAGAAGATGCAAAGAATAGAACTGTTGTTTCCTTTTATTCCTTGTGTTACTTTTTCAAAGGCAGACAAACAAAAGATGTATTTTCACGTGAAAATAAATAGGAAGAACAATCAGCGACGATGCAATAGCATACGTGGCAGATTAAGATTAAGAATAAGGAATAAACAGCCAGCCCTGTGAGTCCAAAGTAAGACTGATCTCTAAAATAAGGAGTCCCTTTAATAGTTCTCAAGAGAATTCTGACCTTGTGTTTTGTGAGGAATTAAGAAAATGTTGTTGTGTGGTGCTTTTTTTCTTTCAGCCTTAACTTGCCCATATCACCCCTTCAAAAGTATCTCTGAATGTTCTGGCAAGAAACAGGGTTTTTCCAAAGCTGACCAAAGAAAACCAAAATTCAATGGCTTCGGTGACCCTGGAGTTAGTTTCAAGGTCTTGTTCATCCCACCTGAATTTGAGATAATATGCAAACATAAGTAACCATTGAAAAATAGCATAGCAATAAAAGTTTGGGTTTTTTTATAAATAACATTACAAATATAAATAATTTTTTTTTAGAGAATTCAAAAGATGGCTTTGTTGTCTAAAGCATACAAAACACATAATGGACTGTCATTAGTTGCTTGGCAACAATATGTTTGATGTTCTTCTGTTGAATTTCATATTTCATGTTGATGTATTAATTAAAAAAAAATCAGACTCCGAAAGACAGTCTTGAGAGAGGACTTTTTTAGACCACACTTGAGTGCTTTAATTGAAAAAACCCACTTTAATATTGTTGGAGATTTGTCAAGAGCCGTTATTAAATCAGAAGACAAAAAGGTATATAATTCCCAGTGATACATAATATTCTTTAGGTACCATTAGTACTGAGTGTTTTTATTTTTAATAGTTTTTTTTTCAAACTGTTTATTCCTTAAAAAAGAAAGGGGGAGAGGGGTGCCATTTTGTACTTGAGTGGAAGATCTGCAGCAGTGAAAATATTTGCAACAGCTGAACAGTTAGTCCTCTACATACAGGTTTGAAATCTGCAGGTTTTTTCCCTCTGAGATAGCCCTGAATCCAGGTAAATTGTATTTATTTTATATGTATTGTATGTTATGTATTTAAGAGTATAGCCGTTGCTCATAGCAGGCCACAGGTGTTGTACTGAGTTTGCAAGGCCTCAGGATGAAGACCTGCCAGCCTTGTTCTGTCTGAACTTGCCTTGAACTGCCTGGTGATTTGTTTCCACATGACCCCAGAGAGGCTGGGGAAGGGTGACTATAACATCAAGTAAAGGGACAGATATTATGTATCATGTGTATAACAATTAGAACTACATTATTAATGAGATTTTGTCTGTAAGAGTGACATTCTTTCATTTATTTTCTTTTTCTTTCTTCTTTTTTCTGTAATAACTAAAACTTGACTCATAGTAATTCTACAATTAGATCAAGATGTCAATTATATTAATTATAGATTCTTTTCTTCTTCCGTTTCTTTCATTTTATTTTAACTATAGCGATATTTTGAGGATAACACCGAAGCTTAATCTTACACATCAACTTCAATCACTGTTGAAATAAAATCAGTTCAATTTCCCACTATTAGAGTTCATCCCACTTTTGTGGAATGCTTAAATATTCAGACTGCCAAAATAAAGCAAAAATGATTCTGACATAGCCTCTGTACCACTGCCTTCCCTGTATTGTGCCTCTGGATGTTTCTTGCAGGGTAATAGTAGAACCTCCATAGCCTCTTTCTCTAGAGTTTCTGTGCTGCTTTTTTTTTTTCCCCTCAATTATTTAAAAAAAAAAAAATAAAAAAAGAAAGTTGAAACCTGTAATTCCAATCATTCTAAAATGATTGCACATGTTTATCATAAAAAATGGGATGCATAACAGGGGAACACTATTTAATTGAATAAGTAATGATTTTTTCTATCATAAAAGATTATCTATGGTGCGACCTATGGCCTGCTCTTTGCAAGGTTTTTAAAGTATGAATTTACCTGAGAACTCATCGTACCATATTTCATTCATACTGCCAATTACCTTGAAAAGAAAAGTTCATCCCTCTCTCAATGGCAAACATGTTTAGCCAAGAGTGAGTTCTGAAAAGGCAGGAATAGTATCAATAGAAAAAAGAAATATCAGCCACTTTGTCAGCACATTGTCTCAGACTAGACCTGAGGACAAAGGAATGCAGCAAAAGCTGACTCAGAGCGTCTGGAACAAGGGCGGCATCTGATTCCAAGCACAAAAATAAATATGTGTTGTGTAGCTGACATTTCCTGCTCTTCTCTGCAGCTGCAAACCTTGCACAACTTCTAGACCATCCATGCTACCATTTAGCCAGTTTCGTACCATTTATCTTTCTGCCCATCCCAGTGTAAGATAGCATGAAAAGATTTAGAATTTCGGGCCCTGCATTGGTGGAATAATATTCCTAAAAATTAAGCTATACTGGTTTGAACTGTGGCTAAAAGATTACCCAGAGTGATATGTTCTGAAACTGATGGAGCTACAGCACTGGTTGAAATGTGGAAGAGTTAACATTTAGTTAGTCCTTTAGAGTTTAGTTTAGTTTAGATATGGTTTGGTGATGTTTTTTGTCAGTGTTAGGCTGACGGTTGGACTAGATGATCTGAACGGTCCTTTTCAACTTAAGCAACTCTATGATTCTGTGATTCCATAACATTAGAAGGAAATATTGGAAATGAGGGACTGCCTGCTGCCTGGGAACAGCCCATTCTGTGTCAACACCCAGTTGCACTGTGTCAGGGATCACACAGGGATGCTGAGGAAGGCACCAGGAAAGAGCTGTGATGCCGCAAGTGCTGACGGAACCACTGAAGCTGAAACCGCACGTGCCAGACAAGGTGGAGACTATTAACACAGCTTTAATTTAATAGCTGTTATTGTCACCCAAACTGTTCATAAATAATGAACTTGAAATGTAGGCAAAAAGAGAGAGATATTTCATTGCAGCCTGAGAATCATTTTAAGGCAAGGAAAATTACTACAATTAATGTATTCTGCGTGTGCAGATCATTTGTATTATATTTTACCAATAGTTAGCATATTTTCATCAGTTGTCTACCCCAAGTTTTAATCCAGTAGCCTTTATTTTTCCCTTCAAAATAGCTGTCACATTGACATCATATATTGACAAAGGTCAATAATTCTTTCTGGTTCTATTTCTTCTACATGAAGAAACCACCAATAACTGCACATCACAGAGATTTATGAGAAATAAATTTTAAAAAGTAGTTATAACTGTAGAAAAGTCTACATTGAAAAATTTTTGTGGTATATAAATTAGGGAGAATCTGAAGATTGTATCAAAGCTTCTTTTGGCTTCTCAGATGCAAACTTGAAATAAGGCTTTCTTTTCAGAATCTGCTTTTTCTTTTCTTTTATATTTAGTGATAGACAATCTGAATAGCATGAGGGATATGCAGCTGCACTCCATATAACTGAATTACATAAGATTTAGGCATTATAGAAAAAAATAACAAAAATAAACAGGAAGATGGAGTTAAACTTGAAGTGAAGATTGACAAGGAGTTTGGGGGTATTTTTTTTCAAGAGTGATTATCCATCTTTTCAGAACAAAATTATAGCTTGACTATTTGATCCTGATAGTTACATTGTCCTTATTCCTCTATAGTATCTTCAACCTCCTCTTTTGTGCTACAAATACACACAGAATGACTGGATGCACTCTGAGCCAACACATAAGCAATGTTGTTTATTTTTCTTTATTTTATGTTATCAAAGAACACTGCACAGATGGTTTGTAAGGTCCAATTAATAAAATATGACAAAGTGTGAACTCTTATGTAACAATTCATGCCCGTGTGAATTGTTTGCGCTATGAAAGTTTTGTTCCTAAATCAAGGTTTCCTGAAGTTTTGTCTGCAATGTCTTTTTTAAAATAATGTGTTTCTTTTAGCTTGTAGCATCTGATATAGCCAAAGCAAATATTTTTCCTGACTTTAATGAGTTTTGGACCCGCAAATTCCTTCATACTTGCAAGTTATATCTGAAAAGAATTAAATTTACATCCAGAGAGCTATGGTTTGTCCAAAACTGATAGCTTTGGTTTTGTTTGTTCATATGCTTAACAGACTTTGTCTGGTTTGGAAAAAAATACTTTGTTGCATATAAGAAAAGTTATGGGGTTTGAATAATTTTTCATTTTACTTGCATTCATATTCATCACTTTGCCTCAGTAATAATTGACCTTTATTCAAAATAAGTAAAGTCTGAATAAGATTTCTTTAAGCTCATCTGTTTCCTTTTACCATAATGTTTTAAAGCTTTGTACCTTGATCAGATTCCTTTCAACTTCCTTTGTGAGAATGTTGGACCAAGTGTCATTTACTATTTAAGTGTTGGTACACTACAAGATTCTTTCATCTGCCACAATGTGACAAAATTTTACTTACAGGGCTGTCAGAAAAAATAATCATAACGCATGTTACTTATACCACAATTTTGTTTTGGGAAATTAAGGATATCTAGGAATCCTAAGATAGAAGCAAATCCAGACTAAACAATTCAATACCAGAATTTAGAGGTGAATATCATGATACCAAAAAGATTGGATTACTGATCTCACTGTGTGATAGAGGAGGTGTAAAGTGCTCTTATACCGTTATAAATGTGCTAAGGCTTAAGTCAATTGCCTTAGTACCTGCAAATGCCATGGGGAGCTGCAAAAGATTTTAAGTGAAAGGTGAAAAAGAAGTCTGACCAAACATATCTTACATCAGAAGCCAGGGAAATGAGCACTGATATAAGAAAGGTTGCATTAAATGTCTAGGGGTTTTAAGCCTAACTCAGATTTAGTGCGAGAGACCGAGACACATTACATATCAAGAAAAGACCTAAAGCAAGTACCAGCAAGGAGCTTCTTTCAGTAATGTGGTGGCATATTAGGAGTTAAAAAAAGCTTGTATTGCATGTTAGAAGCTTGGTTTGCAGTTTGATAATTTTTCAAACTCAAATCATGTTGTGCATAGAATATGTATCAGGGAAAAATTTAAGAGCACGTATCTCAGAAACAAATGGTTTTTCCCTGACTGCACATTCTGTAGTCATTTATGCCAAGAACCAGCAAAGCACTTTAGCATCTGTTTGCCATCAACCATATAGGTGGGCTACTTGACACAATATGTTTAAAATGTTGCCAGCTGAATAAGACATGGTCATGTAGCAGAACAACAATTCATTAATTATTAAATGAGATAAAGTTGTACTGTTATATGACATTACCTGAGTATTTGTGCAAATAATTAGAGAGAATACATCACTGCCTGAGAGCTGAAAGTTGAATAAACACCAGTTTTCTAAACCAACTAGAAATAGGTTGGTGGGCCAAACTTTCCCAGTTAAAAAACAGTGCTCATCTGAACATACATAATTACATGAAGTTTAAACAGTAGATTCATGATTCTTTCAAGTGACCAAAATTACATTGGTTGGCATGAGAATTCCAAATTTTTTCAACTGACTTAATTATGTGGTGAGGACAGTTTCTAGTTGTACACAACAGGCTGAGAGAATTGGGGTTGTTCAGCCTGGAGAAGATAAGGCTCCAGGGAGACCTTATAATGGCCTACCGGTACTTGAAGGGGGCTACAGGAGAGATGGGGAGGGACTCCTGATCAGGGAATGTAGTGATAGGAACAAGGGGTAATTATTTTAAATTAAAAGCGGGGAGATTTAGATTAGATACTAGAAAGAAATTTTTCCTGTGAGCGTGGTGAGGCACTGGAACAGTTTTCCCAGAGAAGTTGTGGATGCTCCATCCCTGAAGGTGTTCAAGACCATGTTGGATGGGTCTTTGATCAACCTGGTCTAGTGGGAGTTGTCCCTGCCCAGGGCAGGGGGGTTGGAACTCAATGATCTTTAAGGTCCCTTCCAACTTGAATGATTCTATGATCCTATGATTCTACGACTTCAGACTCACAGTTACAAATATGAAGTAAAGAGAAACAAAATCATACTTGTCAAGAGCCAAGTTGTGGAAGCATTTAAAATCCTAGACTTCCACTTTTTTCTAAGCTCAGAGACCTGTTAGCATCTATATTCTGCACTGTTCACATTTAAAACTGACATACTGCTGACTATTTGAGACCTATAGAGCATGCTGCTAATTATGGGAACATCAATTTGAGACAATTCTGGCTTTAGTATCTTCTTCTTGAGCAAATACTCTGCCTAGTAGAGCACCATATGACACATAGGCACTGGAACCCCATCATGGTTTGAAAACCAATTGAGAATAGAGAATTAGTGAGGCAGTCCTGTTTTAGGGGTGGAGGCTCAGTTATGGTGCTTGAATTGAGAGACACTAAAGAGCATTCTTTACGTAGGTAGCTATTATTTTGGACTAAGTCATGTAACCTTTCCTGTGCTGTACTGTGAGCTTCAGATTCTATTCTTAAAATTTAGGTATTATGGTATCAAATTTATAGGCCTACCAATGCTTTATATATTGCAGTGAATTCTTACCCATGTGCAAGCATAAGTATTGTATCATACGATCATGGACTGGCTCTAGTAGGTAGAGCCTATTGAGGATTCAATAATAGTCATAAGTGAATAACCACAGCAGCATAAGGACAATGGAAATTTGTATGATACTTTCACTTGATAATGTCTTGTTGAACAATTATTCAGTGCAGGATCTACCTGAGACAGAAGTATTTTCTATATTTTCAGTAACTATTAATGGATTTCTTTTGCATTCATTTGCCTACTCTTATCATAAACCTATGTAGAACTCTAATACTTGTTTCACAAACATCAACTATGTTTAATGAATATTATCCCCTTTTTATTTCCTAATTTTGAACTTACTATTTTTATTAACCTGTTAAAAAAGGTTCTGTTGTTTGCTTTGTCCCCAGAATTAAATAATCAAATAAAGTCTAAAATAAATTCTAAAATAAGATTTGTTCTGGCTTATAGGCCAGACTGATACAAATATCATTTTATTTAGGCTCTCCACCAGTTTAGTTTCTATCCCAAAGCTAGTGTTCTAGCATGCTAAAACAGGCTTTTTGTTCAGAGGAGGACACCTTCCAAACAGATCTTTCAGATTAGATTTAGTTCTCCCTTGTTCTGGGTAGAGGGATTCAAAATGTTTGCACCTCTCTTAAAAAGTGTATCAAAAAAGCCAAGGGACTGAGAAAAAACTAAGGGAAAATATGAAGATCTCTAGTGACAGTGCTGGTTTATGGCACAGATTTTTAATTCTTTGTGGAGGTCTGATCACTTGCATAGAATAATGATTTATTAAGTCCATTCACATACGCACTCCTCATACCTTACTGAGCATTCTACTGATCCTGTCTGTGAATTTCTTCTTGCCACCACCCATTCTAGTGAAAAATAAAGGCAACCATTCCAACACATGGCCTTGGGTACTTTGGAACTATGTCAGTCTACTTTGAACACTATTTCTTGTAAAATATATTTCTTAGGAATAATTCTGATCCCATTCCTTTCATTAGAGCTGTCAAACTACTATTGCTTGATCAAGAGCAGTCATTGCCATTATTTTTTTTTTTTTTTAAAGTTAGGTTCATATAATCTGCAATTTCTGTGTGATATTAATGTGGAAAAATATTAAAATTCATAAAGGATTATTCAGTCATTTTTTGAATAAATTAAGTTCAACTGTGTTTCCATAAATTACGATGCATTATTTATTTTATACAAGTTTGTCAAATTTACTCTGAATAATTTACTCCCCTCATAGTATTTTCCATATTTAGTATTTCATTAAGTATAAATCAATATGTACATTTATATCTGAAATAGGAGCAGAGCTTTTGCACTGAGGACTATTTTGAATGATACCTGCATGCATAATAGCAAGGAATAACAGTTCAGTAAAATGTTGATTCTGTGGTTAAATAAGAAGCGCTCTGCGTTCTTATAAAGTAAAACATCCTGAGGAAAATATTCTCAGTTTAAGTTTTATCTGTACAACGTTGCATCCTGGAAATCTTATTCACAATTTTTTTCCAAGTGTTTCAGCCTTTAATGATCTTTAATAATCTTTCCATATGTGGAAAAAAACTGCCTCCCTGTCTTCTTCCTCCTCTCTATCTTTAGCATGTTCTCCTTAATATACTCAGATTTTCATTACAATTAAGTCCTTCAGAACATGACTGACCTGTAAGATGTGTTCCATCCTTTCACTTTTCGTTTTCTGTTTGCCAGGTATTTTCTTTGTTTCTTCTCGGATCATTTCTATTTGCAATATCTGCCTCATTCATTCATGTTTTCTTGGGGGTTTTGGTCATTTCTACATCATTTAATTTCTTTTTTTTTTTTCCACAAACCCATGTCCCAACATGTTTTTCTTTCACAGATGCCATTCCAGCTAACTTCTCCCACTCATCAACAGTTAATTAACTGTTGCCTGCTTGGGCTTAAGTTTTCTTCTGAAGGTATCTGTGTTGGATATAGAACTCCTTTTGTTATCTTGAGGTAGGTTTCTTCTCTCTGAGACATTTGCCATCTCCTGCTTCAGTCAATATAAGTAGGTACATTCCCATTTATCTCCCCCCTCGTTAAAAGCTCCTCAGTCTGCTTCTTTCTGTCGGTGCAAATCAGTCCTTACATCCTGATAGAGACTTGCTTTCCTTCTATCAAGAGCCATTGTTTTTCCCTTGACACTTTCCCTTGACTCTTCTCCTAAATTTATAAGTTCTTTTCCTAATTCCTCTGTGCCTTTATCCCTTTACCCTACAGAATACAAAATAAGGTCATAAATTTGACAAGTTGTTAAGCTTTATCTCTGCGTATCTAGATCATCTGGTGAAACCACTATGACAATGTCTCTTCTTGGAGATCCTGTCTACACATGCTGATTCATGAAAGTCATTCAAGGTACAGTTACATGCTCAGCTTACCAGAATCACTGCTGGCTTAGCACGGTCATATATCAAACGCTTTGTGTAGGCAAGGGCCTTGGAGACAACACACTTTATTCCAGTATGCTTTTAGCCAGCTACTTGCTTTTCCTGTGGTTAGCCAGTCGCAATTCCTGGAAAATTAGAATTTGGGTTGAAGATCCCTGCTGCTTCTGCATTCTGCTTTCAAGGTCAATAGTTGTTGCAGGAAGCAGCTGTCTCTGGCCTGTCCCTGTTTGCTTGTAGCCTTCTGTTTACATAATAATGACACCAAGAGTCCAGAATTTTATAGATGATATCCTGGGTTTAGCATAAGAGGGCTAGGAAAAAGGTGCATTTCTTGCCTTAAAATTCATTAAGCTTCTATGTCAACAAAGTCTGCCTTTAGATTGGAGATAATGTTTCTGAGGTCGGTCATTTTGATGAAATTTGCTAATGGTAATGACTGCGTTGCCAGACGCATTGACCGAGCATGCGTTCCACAGAGTGACTTGGTTCATGAGAGGAACAGAAAAGAGCAGCAGAAGTTCGTGTTGAAGATGTTGCAGAACTGCACAACTTCAGCCTAGAAAAGGTGTTATTTCTGGAGATCTCTGATGGCATGTTTCATTATGTCACGCCAGAAATGAGCATTTCTACTGCACCACACTCAAAATCTTATTATGGGCAAAAGGAATATAACGTATATAACATTCTATCCATGGAGAGGTTCACCCTATACAGTGGCTTCTTGTATCTGGTGTAACAAAGACAACTATATGTCAATGGGTAGGAATGTTATCCTGTTCCTAATGTCCAACAGAGCATATCCAGCTACATGTATCTAGGAACTGTATCCAGGTACAACCCATATCCAGGATATTCCAGCACATTTCCCTTGCACTGCTATTGTATACATAAACTTTCACCACAGTCGCTCATGCTAATTTATCGGCTTTGCAAGCTAATAGTACAAGGTCCAATGGAGTGAACATGACTTGCCCAAGATCAATAATTCCTTGAATAAAAGGTCTTCTGCAAGACTCCTGATACAGTACAGTACTTTAATAGAGCAAGGAGTATGAACTGGCAAAAAACTGTGAGGGAAACTCCATGGGGTGGCTACAATACAGTTTTTACAAACACTAATATAGCTAGTCAGTCCTTCTCTGACAAACTATGAACTATCACAGAAATTGCAGTCAAGATCATTGATTTGAATCATCTGATTGCTTCTAGTTACCTATGGTATTCTTGAGCCAATAAGCCCAATACTGTCTCTTATCAAACTACAGGCAGAGTGTGCTTGTTCTAGCACTTTATCTCACCTAGAGTCGTCCTATTTTACTCCCAATTTCTAGCTGTTAGCTTTTCCCATTGATAGCATAATCTCCAATCTCCCCTGCTCAAAATCATTTGAAAGTCCTTCACTCTAAAACTCTCTGACCTATTACAGCTCGAACTTTGTTTTCTCTGTACTTCTAACGGCTATTTCCTCTGCTGCTTTTTTGTCTCTAAAAGCTGGGAGGAGGAATAGAAGAACAGAAAGCCACAGCAGAGTCTTTTAACACCTATAAAGCTCACTAATCAGAATATAATTAATACTAGCTTTCCTGGAACTGGAATACATGCATACTAAAATGGTATAACTAACAAATACGTAAGTATTCTATAACACTGTGCTAGGACAATGAGAAAGAAATTTACTAAACTATGTGAGTGGTGTGACCACCAAAGGACATTTTAGCCTAGATCTTTTGCTGAAGCAAAACAGTTGTCTCATGCAAATTATTATGCACCGCAGAGATAGTAAAGGTCAGAATCAGGATTTAAATACAAGAGTGTTTGTATACTTTTTTCTTCTTTTTATACAAAGAAATGTGATTTTTTTTTTCCTCATGCCATTTATTGACACCTGCAAAGCTTTTCAACCTTTCACAATATTTTCTATCAAATAGCTTACATTAGTGAGCTGGTGATGTCTGAAACCATACGGGATTCTACAAAGGTGCTAATTAAAACTAATTGTTCCATGAATAATTAATATTTACCCTGAATTCTGCACATTCTGATTACTAGGGAGATACAAAAACAGTGTCTGTGGTTAAGTCAAGTTATACCTTCTAAACTTTGAAATTATAAATGGTGGCTTACTGTAAGACTGTGACAAAATTTACTTTTACTTTGAAACAAAAAATATGAGATGCAGGTCATTAGGCTTTCAAATTTATAAATAGGAATTCAGGTTAATAAACAAGTTCATTTAAAAACATGTAATTTAGTCCAAGAGTATTTAAAAAACATATAATGCAAAATATTTTTTCTATAATTTAATACTTTTCCCAAAATTCACGTGATTTGAATATGTCTTTTTGTATAATAAGAAGAAAAGAATAATAACGAGACAGATCAGGCTGCTGCACCTAAGTAACATTAGCAGCATTGAGCAATTTCCTGCTGACAGTGCTGAGGTAACCCTGTGACTGATAGAGCTTTGTCTACTGAATGACTATCAAACACAACCCTCGTAGGTTAAAATGAAGTTCTTTGATTTTCTTGAACTGGTAGTAAATACTGCAATTGTACACAGCTTATATGACCTTCAGCTCCTTCATTTTACCCAACTAGAACTGATTTTAAAAATGAATAGAAACACAAGTAAAAGATTTTTGGAATTATGAGATATTCACATAGGATAGAATATATTCTTGGAGCACTTGTGGATCTACTTTCTCTCCTTTAGTTTTGACAGTATGTCTCTTATTACAAGAAGAATTATGAAGATTCACCTTAAAGTTAAAAGCACCAAAGAAAACCTGAGTTTCGATATGGTTTTAAAGGCAAAAAGGCAAAACCTTTTCTGCTTACAGACAGCACTGGACTTTGTAGCAACCTTTTATCTCTTTTATCACTCTCATGGGAAGTCCCTTATAAGAACTCTTTCTGCTGCTATTCCATAATGGTATGAACAATACCTAGTCCATATGATTTTTGAGGCTTTCCTCAAATGTGCTGATAAAATTCACTTGTCTTACAAAGCTTAGTTGTTTCCACAACTGTGTGTGTGTTACACATCTTTGTATGTGAGAATAAAAGGGAAAAAGACCAGGGAACATACACAAAATCATTCACAGTCACTTCAAGCAAATCCACATCTGTTCTCATGGGAATGATAAATGAACAGGGTCTTCATCAGTCCACACCTGAATTGCTTCCAGCTGCTCCTTAACTTCTCGGGTTGCTGTATCTTTCCACTGAGTTTCAGCATCTGATTTCCAACCCATATGTCTAGGATTTATTTTGCTCTTCAATCATATTTTTTTTTTGTACAGGTTATAGATGCCAGCTATAAAGAGATACGCACAACAAAACTGACTATTCCAATTTAGTCTTACCAATTTTATTTAGCGGGCTGAGACGTTTATTCCACCTATTTTTCACAACCTTCATTACTGCAGTATCTCTTTTTGCCACATAGAAATTTAAGTTTAATTATTAGTCCATTTTTACTTCTACACTTTTTTTTTTTTCAGAACTCAGCCCCTGTTACATAAATAGATATTAATTAATCATAATTGTTTAGTTATATTAACAGACATTCATATACAGCTATGATGCAATTTTTTCTAGGAGAAATCCTGATGAAAAAACAAGAGGATCCAACAAGCAAAAAGGTTTAAATCACTAGGTTTTATTTTGTTGAATTTCAGGTTTGGTGGTATGAGGGTTTGGGGGTTTTTTTGCCTCATAAAATCCTCAATGGTGTCTAAAAATAAGAAACTTCTGCACACAAAATCAATCCTGCCACCAACTAGGATTACAATCTGTGGCAGTCATTACTTTGTAGCATTCAAGCATTTGTAATATGACAAAAAATAGTAAAGGCAGGAATCTATTTGAAACAGAAATGAGTTCCTTTTAAGCAATTAATTGCACTTAATTTCTATAGCTTAATGTCTATTGCATTCTCTTGACTGTAATAAGTACAGACTCCTTTGCACACTATAGATACTTTGATATCAGGCCAGAATGAGCATAAAATAAGCATGTGCCTGAATCTGGGTACATGATGATTGCTTTGCCAATATACATATTCTTCCTGATAAACTGCAACTTCTCTACACAATAATTAACTTTCATGGATCCTTTTTATCTTTGAGAACTCAGGCTCTTTTTTCAAATCTATGTTTGAATGGATTCTAAGCTTCTATGGAGGATAAAAAAGGTATAGACAGACAAAGCAATCATATATGACTCGTAAATGTACAGGGTGCCTTATAGACAGACAGAATATACAAGATGACAGAATGGAGTATTTAGTTAAAAATGCAATTCAAATTTTAAGACAAAAACAATATCTAGTTTTATTTATCTGTATTTAATTGTCCCCAGCTTTTCCTAGTAGATCATTTGTTTTACAGCCTTTAAATATCAATGCAAAAATGTTCAACAGAACCCAATCCAATTCCCCATTAAATTTACATGAATACATTGTTTTAAATAAATGTGACTGATGTCACACACTGTGAAGACACATGATCTTTATATTATGTCATGAACCACAAGGTACTATCAGATATAACTAACAAATAGTAAGATGGATTTTAATATATTACATTTTCACTTTCACATTAGGTAACAATACAACAACATTTGCCATGATGTGAGCAAATTTATAAATTATACCGCAAGTCTATTGGCTGAACATGAATGAGTGTATTGTCTTGAAGTCATCCAGAAGTGCTAGATTTTCAAAGACTAGTTTAGGGCACTTCATGGAAATGGGTGGGTCATTACCCAGCTACAAAATTGATTCTTTTTCTGATTTATATGTTTCATACTTCAGAAGTAGGCTCCATTTCCCATTTAGTAGGAATGGTTCAAAGTGGTTCCAGAAGAGGTTTAAACTGGACATTAGGGAGCATTTCTTTACATAGATGGTGGTCAAACACTGGAAGAGCCTTCCTAGAAGGGTGGTCAATGCCTCAAGTCTTGCAGTGTTTAAGAAGCATTTGGACAATGCTTTTAATAAATGCTTTTATTATTTATATGCTGATATTATTTATAAATGTATTTTAATAATTGCTGGTCAGTCCTGAATTGGTCAGGCAGTTGGACTAGATGATCATTGCACATCCCTTCCAAATGAAATACTTCTTTTCTATTCTATTTTCAGGTCATTACTTTGTATTAGATGTAGTGGTTTCTAACACAGAAAATCTTCTTCACTCATTTCCAGTTGATAGTGTACCTATCCACTTTTTTTTGGCAGTTACCATGCAGACTGATTTTTTACAAGCTGAAGGGAAAAGGGACACAAAGTAGATGGCATACAAATAAGAGAAGATTTCTTATATATATGTAAACGCAGTAAGTAATGTAAAGAAGATTGCTTTATATATGTAAACCACAGGTAGCTGAACAAGGGCAAGGTTTTCTTACTAGTCTTACTAGTTCTCTGATTAAATAATTTTTGACTCCAAGAAAGCAAGTTGCCAAAACCAGAACAGCCTTGTTAGTGGGATTCTGTGAAAGAAGGTCTGTGAAGTCTCCTCCTAGAAGGCATTTTGGATTCATGACTAAATGCTTCTATATGTAAATTTATAAACTAATCTGGGACCTGAATTTCTGAGAACTTATTGTTCCTCAACTCTTCACAGTATTATCTAGAGCCTTCCTTCATGTAATTCCACTTTTGAATGAAAACAACAGAAACACTAAGTACCACAACTGTGACCATAACTATTTGACTCTTTCTCCTATTAAAATAAATTTTAAGCATCTATCGTTTGAGTCTCTTAAAAAGACACAGTGTTCATTAAACAAGAAAACTCTGTCTCTAGCAAATAATAGCTAGGTCTTCAAAATACTGACTAGCTTAATACAAAGTTTAGCTGTGTCTCATACTTAGTAATTTTTGCAGGGCTAATTTTCAGTCATTAAATGTATTCATATGATAGTGTTTTCTTTAAAACACTGTTTGTAAAACATCACACTAACACAACTCTAAATGAAGCACCAATCTAAAATTATCAATTCCAGGAACAGGAGTTCTGAAGTGCCAACAACTCTTGTACCTTTGTCTGGTATTTTTGTATATGCTTCTGCCTTTGTGGCAGATATCGTAGAGAGTGAAGAGAAAAGATCACAAGGTGTAAATTTGTCATAACTTGACATCCAAGGAACACTTGTGCAAAGCTATAATTGCAAATACTTTATCGTGGATAAAACAAAAGAACAAATTTACACTGTATAACACATAAGTGAAGTGATATAACTATAGTCTCCTGTAATGCTGAGGCAAGTCCTTGCTTATATTAAGTTTCAGTTGTCCATAGCAACTTGGATTTTATTAATATTTAGATCAACATGTTTAACACACAAAGGTTGCTGAATTTTCAATCTGGAGCTAATTTTCCTACCGTATTCTTATCACGTCAGTCTATTTAACAAGTTTCTTATATTCACAGACTTTGCCTCTGTATAAATGTTAAATCAGCCATTTGTTTTCTGTTGTACATTTTTAATGTCCCATCTTGATGTCTGAATTATTGTAAGCACTCTAAGGACCACTGTTTGTATGATGAATTAATCATCCTTTAATTTGTATTGTATTTTGACAGCCATTTTTACCATGTAATATTTTCTCACCAAGACTTCTACTTAGAAACAAATTTATGTTAAGATTGAAATTTAGTAATCCACAGTCTGTACTAAGATAAATTTTACTTCTTAGAAGTATTGGTATACAACATTGCGGCTTTATTGGTTTTGATATCATATGAGTTTACACAAGCAGTGACTTCCATAAAACCACAGTCCATACCATGAACTGTATTACCTATACTTCTGGAAAAAATTGATAAATAGAACTGCCTCTATTTTAGATAGGATTACTTATTATATATAGGACTTTTATTTTTCTGTTTGTCTAGATGTTAAGTCTGTTTTAACAAAGTTAAACCTTGGACAATGTATTTGGCATTTCCAATAATTAAAAATTTCTGTGAACAGCCAGCCCTGTCATCTCCACGTTATTCATTTGTGTAATTTTTAATTCTCGTAGTCATTTGCTTCCAATATATTCGATCTTTAATATCTTGAATAGTGTAGGAATTTAAGTTGGTTTGGGAGTTCCTGAGTGTTTGTTAGTTCATTTTTCAGATATTCCATTTACAAGAAGCATAGCATCTATTCTTCCGTTATTTAGAATTCAAAATAATAGACAGCTATATTTCATGCTTTATGTATTCACATGACCATCCTTCAGCAATTCCAGAACAATTCTTACAACATCTGTTAGAAATTGGAAATAAAGTTATGGACAGACATTTTACCACCCATGCAATGCTGGACTTTTAAAACAACCTATAAGGAAACACTGGTTTCCAGCATCTTTCGGGAAACCTTATTTCTTCTTTAAATGATATTAGAAAATACAATTATTTAGCCACAGTTTAAAGGTAACATGAAACAAACCAAGAATTTACTCAATATATTTTAGAAACTGTTTCCAAATACCAAATGGTGCATATTATAATAATGCAAATTGTGCTTATTGTATTAAATAGTCCATTATTTGGAACCCTGTAAATGACTGGAAAAAAGTTACACCTGAAAGAAATAAAAGTGCTGGTGATGGAAAGGCTGATGTGGAAAATGTTGTGACTGAACTGCGTTTCAATGATGGACATACAATGAAGAACAAATCTATTACTAATTAATGTAATTATGTGGGAAATATATTTTCTCAAATAAGCTTGTCCACTTTTTTGCAAAGTTTCATATTTGATTTAGAAGTATAAAGGAAAATTTTGGTTTATATGCCCGAGAAAGATGGAAATCTGTGCTCAGAATTTATCGGAATTTCTTCTCAAACTCTACCTAGAAGTAAAAAGTTGGCTGAGAGCTGCTAATGTGTCAGGCCAATGAAGAAGAGCCATTTAGAGTAAAGGATAATTAAACACATAAAACAAGTTGAAAACATGTATATTTCTCTTGTCCTCAGCCAGCTCCAACACAAAAAGGCCTTAAATAATTACAACAGGTAAAATTATGACACAGATTTTTACCTTGGGTAAAATCCCATTAAATCACTTGCAAAACTCCCATGATCCAAGAGGCTCATGATTTAACCCCACTTTCCACTTCTTTGTCATCTCTTCTAAAAAAAAAAGAGAGTGAAAGGAAGAGAGAGGAAGTTAAATTTTGAAGACAAAAAAAGAAAATAAATTAAGAAAATATTTTAACTATGTTAATGCTAAAAAAGCAATTTTTTGGCCCTGTCGACATTGTTGCAACATTTGGAAAACAAAACCAAAAAACAACCAAAAAAACCATAAACCCAAAACAAAATCCCCCAAACACAAACCTATCAAGCTATAAATAGTACTATTCATTTTATGACAAGATTTTAATTCTTTGCAACAATTCAATTACATACTTGTATTATTCATTTTTTGTGGAGGTAATTCCTTAGCTTTTTGTGTTCATGTGGGTAAGGGACATGTAAGCCGCCTGAAACCTTCTTAAGGTTGTTATAAAACATTTCTGTAGTTCCTAGAAGAGCTACATTCTTTCATATATAAAGCAAAACATAGTTTGTTTAGTGCTATTAGCAACAACAACAAAAACCAAACAACACGTATTGCATCTATTAATTACATACTGCCTAACAAGGTAACTTGTTCATGTTTTTGCAATATTATTTCTACATAGATTTATAATCCCATTACCAGGCATTAATTATGCATTTATTCAAGCAATTAACCATGAAAATGGCTTTATTGTCAAAGATATGATATATGACCTGAAAGTCATTTGGTTAATGAAGAACAGGAAGTCCCAGCTAACCAGGGCAGGTATTTTGTTGGCAGCATCACTAATTACCCTGATGAGCTTCTGAATGAGGATTCTGCGTCCAGAAGTTTTGTTGGTTTTTGGTAGCACAAATGAAATCAGTGGACTAAGCATGTGCTTAAATACATAAAAGATCAAGGTCTAACTCAGCTTTACAGCCTGGCAACAGTTATTCAAGTGTAAAAGTCCTAGTATTCAAATGTTGGTCAAGTCAGATGTTGTTCTTTTTCTGCAAAAGTAGAAAACATAAATAAATTTTAAATAGGTAAGTTTACATTATATTGCCTTATGAATTAATAAAGGGTTTTCTTTGGTCTTTTTTTTTTCAGTTAATGAAAAAAAGGTACCAATGATGTAGAAAAATGAGTCTGATGCTTCAAGAGCACTAATAATCATTAATATAAAATCTATAATTGTGCCATAGAGCATCATATTGCTTGAACATTATTAGATTCTCCACTATGATCTTATTTTCAGTCCAAGGATTTTGGTAGACTGCAGAAAACAGGTGTGTTTAGTTCTCTTGTACGAAGTCTAGAATAGATCACCTATACTTTACACCAGTATAACAAAATGCATCACATATAAGAAATTGTCATAATAGTTCTATCAATAAGTTTAGCACAGTTGTTTTTATTCCAGGCTAGGGTATGCCTAGTTTGTTATAAAGAACATGTTGAAAATCACAAGAAACTATAACTATATATATATAGTTATAGTTAGTTATAGTTATTATATACATATAGTTGTACCAAATAAAAAAATCCTTACTGATTTAGGTCATTTATAATATCTAATTATAGATACGTTCAATAACACATAATACATAGTGACACCTACCTTTTTGTTACCACTTCAATATGAATAGGAAATAGATAACTGAAAACTACTTCTCCATGAAAACAACACAGCTAATAAATACAGAAGTGCATGGTCATATAAACGTATTAAAAATGTTTTTGAAAGACACTTTGTCCTACAAGGCACCTGTATATTATCATTGTAATGTTACTATTTTAGCAGAAATACTGAATAAAAAAATTCTGATTCTTTAAAGTCAAAATATAAATTCTGGTATGTTCTCTGTGTGTGTTTGTGTGTGCACGCGCAAAACTTTCTACAAATATTTTGAACCTGCAGGCAAAATGTCATCAGAGTGCTTACACATTTAAGAACTTAATAAAGCAGCAAATTAGAAATATATTTTTTACCCCCAAGTGATATAAAATTTATTACTTTATAAATGGTTGTCACATACAGAATTGTCAAGAATTGTTGTATGTTGAGATGTAAAGTAAAGTAGAATACCATTTTTTTTTGAAATGGTGTATCAGTTTAAGAAAGTTCATAACACATTCACAACCAAAGATGTTATACTCCTAATACTAAACTTTCATCTTGTTACAGATATATTCCATAACAACGAAAAAAAATTTTCTGCACTTGGGTCTATTTGTTGACCTTGTAAAATTGAAAACCTTTATTTCCAGCAAGGCAAGAGACTAAAGAAGAAATGTGGGCCAGGAGCTCAACCACTGTGCTACCATCTTTCCATATTCCTGCCTCACAGCTCACATAAGGTGAAATACGTGTTTTCTGCTGAGTACACCTTACACTGAGCAAGATACACCTCTGCCAGAAGAGGTCATACTACGCTATCTGATATTGTATTCTTCAGCAACCAGGCTTTTAGCCCAGGTTATTGTTCTTGCTTTCGATATCTCCATGGTTCCTCTATAGGGATACTGTTAGCACCGTTAATTAACTCTGCATATTTCAGTTAATTGTTCACAATTTAAACACACTCATATTCTGGGGATATAAAAAAACCTATGTTTTTTTCTTTTATAATCCCAATTTTAGTTGTAATTTTATTTATTTATTTATTTTTACTTGAATCTACAGAAACATGCATTAAAGTTATTGGGAAAGACTACAGTCGCAGTTAACATTTTTATATCTCTGTCACAGTTTCGTATGGTGTATTATGCATCTGACCTTTGCACAGCCCCTCTGGGGGGAATACTGGTGATAGACTTCAGGTCTCCAGTACTCTGCAAAGGTGAGTTCCACGCTCAGCTGTTCTGACAGCTCAGTTTGCTACTTTCCCCTTTCTCCTCCACCTATCTCTGAAATAGCAGGGTTTTTTCAGTGAAAAAATCAAATTTTGACAAATAAACTGCTATTAGTAAGAGAAATACAGTAATTTGGTGTTGTTATAGTATATAACCATGCTGTATTTT
Organism: Calidris pygmaea; assembly: GCA_003697955.1. NCBI lineage: Eukaryota > Metazoa > Chordata > Aves > Charadriiformes > Scolopacidae > Calidris > Calidris pygmaea. The sequence continues at coordinate 2,545,616 of QJSC01015167.1, read as the reverse complement.
TGTTTCTCATAAAGCAAACTGGGAAATCTACATGTTATTGGCTGGCTTTGACACTTCTGTTTCAAACTGTAGGTGTGTTGTTTTCCTATGTCTATCTTCCCTAATAATTATTAAAATTTATTAGCCACTTTAAAATGTGGTGCCCCCACCTTTTTGAATACATTTTATATGACAAAAATGATTTAATATTTAAATATTAAATTTTAAATTTAAATTATATTGAAATATTAATTTTAAGCATATTGTGCACATTTCAAAACCAAGCTCAGGGAGAGTACTGAAACTACAGTTCTATTCATGACTTATACCACTAAAAAAATGTCTAGCTGTGCTGAGTAAGAAAATGTGACTTGGAGACATCTACCTTTGCAGTTCCAGCAAACTTTTCTCTTTCTAAAAGTAGAAATTCTGATTGCCATTTCTGGCCTATCAAGTATTCTATCAAGTAAATGGAAAACTGGCTAATAAGAACTCAAAAGCTAGGACATGTATACATTTGTACACAAATACATAAATAAATACAGTCATATTGGACAACCTGTGGTATTTTACTGATTCACAAGCATATAGCAGTATTAATATCTGGCAGTATTAATGTTTTGATCTTTACTAGGGAAAAATTAAGACTGAGTAGGATCAATTAAGATTTTTGTTTGCTTGTTTTTTGTCTGTTTTTCTTTTGTTTTAAAATAAAAAAAATATTTTTACTATTTACTATTTTACTATTAAAAAAATTAATGTCATTTATAAATACAGTTTAATTATAGTAGTTGAAACATCACTAAAAAGGGTTATTAAAATGACTTGTGATAGTGTAATGGGCAGCCAGCAGGAATTGTAGCTATTTCAACTTGTTTTCTTTATTTATTCTGTTTATTCTTATTTATTCCATTAAAAACAGATCACTGTTTTTAAAGCAGCAAATCACATAGCCAAAAGCAACATATGGGAACCATACAGGCGTGATTAAGGGTCCTTTAGAAAGGAAAAGAGTATCTACTAGACAGAGTTTGTTAAAAGCTGTAGTTCACAATACCTCATCAGTTCTTCACTTTTCAGTCAAATCATTATCACCGGATAAAGGCTATGAAGTTCTCTTGTACTCAGATCTATCAAAAAGGCTCTGTCAAGAAGCGTTCTAGGGATTACTAAGCAGTGACCTCATACAACACATTATTGATTTCAAATGGAAAGCTAATTCCTAACTCTATAAAAGCACTATAGTACAGTCTACTGCCACTGTGGCTATAAAGAAGTGCGAGTACTGTAAATAAATTTCTTTTCTTGGCCATTACACTTGATGAATTACGAAGTCTTTTGGACATTTTCCATTTTGTCTGTGTCAATTTTTCAAAAAGGTAGTTCAGGAGCCTATTTAACTGTGAGGTAGAATTTAAGTGAATTAATATCACATGTACTTTTTTCTATGATACATATGCATTACTACGCTGTTATTCAGCAATACAAAAATGGAAATGACACAAATTCACGTAATATTAAGAAAGTTATGACACATTTAGGCCTGAAGTGGGTACAAATCAATAATAGCTCACCACGCTTTCTGCCAAAATTTTTCAATGCCTTTAAGGATTTATTTTTCTCTTTCTCTTTTAATCGTTGCAGAGATAATCCTATGCTGAGTGTTCATAAGTCCCTTCAGCTTCAGTGGATTTGGGAGCTGAAGACATTCAACAGCTGTCAGGATATACCTCTCTAAGGGCTGGTGAGCAGAGCCAGTATTAAATTTACAGGCATTTGATAAGGCTGAAGGATGTTAATGCAGTCTGACAGTCAAATGTCTTCCATACTAAATAAATATGGAAAAATTTTGTCTTTACTGAAAACTGTAGAATCTCTGAATCTGAAAAAATCAAGATTTCATTTTTAGGACCAGAATTTACATCATCAAAACAAATCACAATAAGTGAATCTACCTGTTTTTGTTATCTACTAGCAAGCAAAATCCAGCCCAAGCCAAGTGGAAGTGGAACATCCATACACTGGTCTTACAATCAAGTGTAAGTGAGGTTGTAAAAGACACAACCAATAATACTAATATGGACTCAGAAGTGAAAAACTCCTTTCTCAGTAACAAACGGGTTCTAGAGATACATTACCAAGCCAGGTGTAACACTCTGATAATACAAACTAAGATAATCAGTGGCTATGCATGGCTAACCCTGTTCAAAACACTACCCAGTAATGCACAACCAATTTTATGCAAGAAAAAATACTAGAACAACAAGTGCAAGAACAAGACTAGAACAGATAATGAAATTCGAACACAACCTCACCACCAGAAGAAATAACCCATCCAGCCTGTGAAACTGGAAGGAAGATAATACCAAGTAGGTAAGTAGTCTTGAATGAGTCTGAGGCTTCTGGCAAAATTTTGTCAAAATTTGGTCTAAAATTTTGTCTAAAAATTGCTGAAACAAACTCCTCAGAGTCCTGATTTAAAAAATCCAGGAATCTTTACCCAACTCTGTGCAGAGTTCATTTGCTATCTGCAGTTTAATTTAAAGTACACTGAAAATACGCATTCCATACATATTTTTATCATGAGGACGAGCTGCTGATTCTCTCATGCCTGTATCAAAGTACAGATTAAGATGGCTAACTCCCTTTCTAGCCTCTGGAATTATACCCACCTGCTTCAGAATCTCTTAGCATTGACCAGTTCAATGTCTGAAGAACAAGTAGAGAAAGCAGTATCTTCATCATCTTTGTCCAAAAACACCTGTCTTCAAATATTGGTACACAAGATGAAGAGACAACAAAGTTTATTTAATTTAAGTGTCTCAATATAGCATTGCAGATAACAGTTGACCGATATGCAGGTTGCAAAATCTGTTGGCGGTGACAGGTGAAATGAAGAATCACAATGAGTGAAGAATTATAATAGTGTTAATTACTAAAACTATGATTCAAAGAAGATGAAATCTTTAACAAGAATCAAACCATAAAGCTATGGTAGGGTTTCTGATTTGATTTGATTTGATTTGATTTGATTTGATTTCATTTCATTTCATTTCATTTCATTTATTTTTATTTTTTGTGCTTCTTTCAGAAAGCAGGTCTAAGAAATTTCTTTGCTGACCTCTCATTCCTGTGAGAATGCAATCAGGAACTTTCAATTACATAACACTGTATTAAACAATTAAACAAAATTCTACATTTACCTGTTTTTTAATTGCTGACCGACTAAGTAATTTGTTTATATCTAAATATTTTGATGCATCTGCTGTATTTATCTCATGATCAATACTGTTTCTTGTAACAGTCTTGACTCAGGAAAGCAGAGAAAATGCTTTGCAAACAACCTCTTAACTAAGCCTCTGATAAGATTTGTTTATTAACAGTAGAAACTTCTGCCACAGTTGTCATTATTAATTATCAGATCTTGTTAGATAGTCTGAGCTATCATTTGGGACTCACCTTTGCTGCTCTTACTTGTCTTGAATTATACTTAGTTCATTGATCATTCCCTGCATTGTTGAAACAGGTCCTAGTTGAATCCCTTCATAATTATTATTAGAGTCTCAACTCAGCCTCTTTTTTATTCTCTGTCTGTACATCATCTCATTAGTAGTCATTATGAAACGTTTTGGTCTCAGATAGCATCTTCATGCAGGCGAAGCATCCTTCTACAGGTTTTTCTGAATCTTTCCTGACTTCCCTATTCCACTTTGACTTTCTGAGAGCAACTGTTTGATGTGTAAAAATAATGAATGCTAATATTTTGATCTGCAGTGCTTCCCAAAGAGATCTCACAGTTGTTGACACTGATGTGACTTATGTTTGACACCAAATATACTACATGAAAATGTCATCATGTGCCTTTTCCCCAAGGAAATCACCTTTCTACAGTATCGCTCATGGAAAGAGCTGATACTTAATGCTGACTGACTAGCAGAATGTTTTCTCTTTGTTTTTAAAACCAGGATATTTCACAAACCTTTTAGAAAACACAGAATCATAAGAATAAATTATATGCCTATCTCTTTTCAGCATTTTCTAGGGAAAACATCAGTAGATATCACTATTGGCGTTATTTATGGTCATAATTGTCTGGATATTAACGTTTACTGGGCTATTGGAGACCCTGCCTCTTGACATCCTGTCCCTGGACCAAAATTGGTAGCATAGACAGGCTGCCAACACCCTGCCCCTTAACGGACACTGGCAGTGTAAGCAGGATGCCTCCCACATTGTTCATATGAGGTATGATTCTTCCAAAACACACTACTATTGGTGGAGCCAAGAGTCAGTGCGACTCTTACCCACATTCAAAAGCCTCAGCATTGCTTCTTATCCTGTGTTTTCTAACAGGAACTGGGTGAGTTGCTGCTTATCTTTCCTACTGCCTCAATAATGTCTTCATTTATAACACATTGTCAGACTCCTTTACTGTTTGGACCACACCATCATCCTTTCCTGGTTCTATTTCTCTCATCTTCTGTTATTATGCGGATTTTCCATTCAATTTCTTTCAATTTTCCACATGTAGAAAAATTTTGGTTTGTATGTGAACCTGCTTTGGCACAGGGATTGGACTAGATGGTCTCCAAAAGTCCCTTCCAACTCCTACAATTCTATGATTCTATGTGTTTCCTTTTTTTGACTGAAATGAATTACTGCTTTTTATAATTTAGTCTTTAAGATTTTTATTAAGTGGTTTCAAAATAAAAAATGCAGAATCAATAAGAAGGACAAACTTCTGCTGAGGTGATGTAAAACTGAAGCAGTGTCTCTTGTGAATCAAAACTAGAGAAAGAAAGCAAACAACTCGAGAAAGAAAACAACTAAACCATTCAACATAGGAAACGAAATTCAATAAATAATGCAAGCCAGGTAAAACTAAAACAGAGAATCAGATATAAAAAAATGAAAGAGATTTTTTAGGATACTGCAAGAACAGCAAACAACTTTTTAATAAAGTAAGTAGGATAGACAACGAATGAAAAGATTTTTCCCTTCTCATTGACTCCCAAATGGAATCTATTTTCAAAAGAAAAACAGAAAAAAAAAAAGAAAATTTCACTGTATTGCAGCCTAATCCAAAGTTAGTCTGAATTGCCAAATGACTTTCAATCAATATGTAGAGATGAAATTCTGCTTTTAGAAAAGGTATATGTCTAGCCCCCAAAGTAATGTAATAAAACCGCTTATACCTACTTCTTGTATTAGAAGAAAAAACTAACTCTTATTAACTTTCTTTATTCCAAACTTTATTTTATAAAATATTATCATAATCCCCCTCACCCAAATTCTCACATAGATAGAGGATATTCTTTTGGAAAGATATTCCATGTCTTTCTCCAAAGGACTGACCTAGTACTCATAGCAGCCTTATCTTTCTTGTAACTTTTACAGGCAACTAAGCAGCCATTGTTTTTTTATCTTATATAAAGAAAGACATGCCCTGTTTTGTTAAACTACAGCTTGTCAGCATGCTTTGTAACAGCCAAAAATGTTTGATATGACAGATGAAATACACAGGCCTAGCTTTCCTTAACAGACTCAAGTCACTTTTTATTAGTATATATGCATGAAAAGAATTTTTATTATCTTGAAAATGAGAAGAGACATTGGTTGAATTTATACTTGGTGCAAAATACAATGAAAGAACAGTGACTTGAATTCATGAGGGCTTTTTTTACAGCAACTGTAGGGTACCTTCTAATCTTAACATTTTTGTGCTTGAGTTCCATTAGTTCATCATCTGTGTTATTTCTATGGAATTAAATGTTTTATATTGTAAATGTAGGATTATTATGATATCCAAATGTTTTCCCACTGTTTCCAAAGAACACTTAAATAATCTACATTGTGCCTTGTAGCAAAAAGATATTGATTTGGAACAGATGGAAAACTATCTAAATTCCAGAAAGGCTGATTCTCAATAGTTTTTAAATTTCAATTTGTATCATAAATCTGATATTTTTTTTTATTACCTTCATGTAATTATGATGGAAAGATCAGTAAGTAAATTAAAATTGGCAGTTTTGAAGTTGAATGTCTCAATTTTTACTGCAGATTTTGACTGGCATGCCTCATCAACGCTCTGTGCTCTGTTCTGATGAAGCAGATTGTAATAAAAGGAAGGTAGTATTTTTAAAATGCTCTAGTTTCAATTAAAACATCAAAATCTTTTGGGAATTTAAAGAAGGTAAAATCAGGGTCAGTGCAGCAGGAAATGAGATAGTTGCCTGTATGTTGTAGAGGTAGGAAGTTGGAAGACAGATTCAGATTTATTATTTTTTTTTTACAGTAGCAGGATTTTGATATTATACATTTGGCAGCAACTTCAGATCATTTAACCTTTCCTGTTGTTGAGAAGACATTTTAAAGTGCCTTCTCAGAAAAAAAAAAAAAAGGTTTCTCTTACAGCACTGTTTCATTACATTAATATTTTGGGAACAAGCCTTGAATGAATTCATTTTGAGCTTTAAATAATGGGATTTGCCACTAGATATTCAGTTTCATCAACAAAATTGCCTATTGCTTTGAGATCAATCCCTGATAATTGATTCTACTATACTTTCAGAGTGCATTCAGCATTGTCAATTTTTTCTCATTTGTATTTGCAAAACGATACTACTGGATACTGATCATAAATAAAAAACAAGCTTTTTTGAGTTATGTGGAGAAAATATTTCTGTTTATAGAAGTTTACCAATTTTAAAACATACATTCTTTTTTTTTTTCATTTTGAAACAGAAGCAGAAAATCCAAAAAGCCTTAAATCTCAAAGCAACAGTTCCTAGAACAGACTTCTTTCTGAGTCTCAACAGCGGACAACATGATGAGTGGATGAGTGGATGAGAAGGCAGAAAACAATGAAGATCGGTATGTAAAATCTGTTAATGAAAGGTTTAAAAATCTTCTTAGATTCTTCCAAAACATTGTCAGCATTGCTAAGTGTTTTCTCCCACTAATCAGTTGGTAATTCTGAGGTATAAATAATTTCTGGCATGTTTTCTAACCCTATTATAATTAGGACTTCATTTCACCACAGCTTTACAATGTTCCCCCTATAAATTGTTGTCCCCTCTCCCGTTTTCAACTTATTTTTTTTCTTTACACAATCTAAAATTTCTTAACCTTTTCTGAAATGCAGACTCCAAAAGCACTCTATCTATATCACCCAGCCTAATCATAATACTAATATGCATGACATTAGTAGATTGTACATGCTGGGTTTCCTTTTCAATTCTGAAATAGAAACTGCTTATTTCAAATTCAAACCTTTCAAAACATAACTGCAATTTGCTTATTGTAATGTTCATGCTACTGAGACATCAATTCTAAATAAATTCATTGAAAAAGAAAAACCAAAAGAATACCTCTTTATCAATCAGACTTACCTATATTTTAAATCTATCTGTGATTTCAGGCCCAAGAATGGATGAAAATCATTCTTTGCTCTGTAAGTAGTAGTGGAAAGATTTATGAGTTTTGGGTGGGCAGATTAGAACATGACAACTGGACTTCATGGCTAATGAGAATTTCATACAGTAAAGATGCTACTGAGACTAGAGTGGGATTTTAAATAACAACACAATCTTATATGAGTTCATAAATGTCTTTCTTCTTGTCTTCTGTGCTGCAAATAATCAGAAAAAAAATCGTTTATGTTACACAAAATATTCAGAAGAACAATTTCTGAAGGGAATAAAAGGGAAATAAAACCAATAATACCATCATTATGAATCCACTGGCTCTTTCAAAAAATTACAGGTGAAAAAGAGGACAGGGGTTGATGCTTTCATAACAAAGAAGGTGGCACTTCATCCTGCATAGTCTAAAGACAGGGAGTTTTATTATTTACGCAAGCTTCCAGGGACTTCTCTGTGCCTAATTTTTGTTCTCAGTCTTGGAGTGGGGGAAAAAAAATGCATCACTTTTTCTTTAAAGTTATAACTGTAATCCTACAACATCTGACTTTTGAAATGTCAACTTAAGACTTTAACCTGCTGACTTTGGAACTCAAAGCAAGTAGGTACCGAACTGTCACTAAGAGTGTAAATATTGGAAAGAAGACACTAAAAATCCAGGATAAGAACTCATGCCAACCACACGCTTTCTTGAATTATACATTAATACAGCTTATACTATGAGAGTATATCAGGTTGAGAGAACTACAGAGCAAAGCACATCATTTCTGGCACCTAAGTTGTAAATGAGATGATTTCAGGAAAAAGGACTGAAGTTGCGATCGGTTCACTCATTAAAAATCGCTCCACTTCAATAATCAGGATTACCTGTTATTCTGAGACCTACAGGAGGTAACACCGTTTTAGAAAAGCGCATCAGGAGTTTCAGCAAATCTACAACGCCTGGTGAAGGTAATGATGTGTAATTAGAATATGAAGTTAAAATTACTTCTTTGCTTAATCTTTCTCAAATTAGGAAATATTCTTATTTTCTTTGAGGTTAGTAAAGCATTGCACAAATTCAATAGTTCTTTCAATTACTCAGAATGAGAGTATTAATTAGCAATTTCTAGGAGAAATGTGCTCAGGATCAATTTTACTGCTATATTACATTTCAAAACAAAAGCTTCCACATTTTAACATCATTGTTATCAGACAAGAATAGTTAGTATCATCAGTCTTCTCTTTTCCGGGGTTGATTCTGTAATGGAATGCTTCTGCGTGGTTTTTCTCTTCTGCACACACACTGCACATACAAATATTACATGAAAAAAAAAGGTAATGTTTCTGAACAGGAAAAAAAGATTATTTACATTATTGTTTACAAGAATTATGACAGACAAAAAATGATGTACATAGTTTGCAAATGCAGATAATAACAAGATGGAAATATTTAGTGCCATGATTTTCAATACTTTGACAGCAAAGTAAGTGTTACCACTGTGTTCAAAGATCTGGTAACATGCACGATTACATACACAATACCTCTTTTAAGTGGAACCAGCAAAATCAACTAAGATATTTTATAGTATTTTGCTGGTTATGAATATCCTATGCTATCATTTCCAACAGCAAAAGAGTAATCATATTTTTAAATATATGAATTTTCTTGAATTAATTGAGTATGGTTAACTAATTAGATAACATTTCAAAATTAATATTAATCAATATAACTCAATTAACCTCTGAATTAATAGCTGTCCATAAGATGCATACAAATAAAAAGAACTAGCTGCATTGTGTCTTTTGTATCAGGTGACTCTTTGGAAAGGTGTCAAGACATAAAAGTAAATCCACTGCAGGCCCATTTTTATTCTGGAAAACCTACAAATGTTTGTCAATGGACCCATAAAAGATTTTGACATCCAAATTTCAGAATGATAATCTTTCACCAAAATTTTGCATGTTTTTTACTACTGAGTAGATATCAAGCATCCGTGACAACTGAGAAGGGACAGAATAGTAAAATTTAATGCTCTTTCCATCACCACTTCCTGAGAGAGTGGAAAGGTGTGAGAACAAAAAAGTAGAATTTATCAGAAGATAAAGCAGAATTTATCAGAAGATGTTATTAGATGAAAGAGGCTGAAATTCACATGTAACACTGTCTTATATTGTCTTAAAACCACAATACAAATAATCCGTAGTTCCCACAATTTCTTTAGTAATTGGTATTTTTCCATTAACTTTCTCCAAGTAATTCATGTTTACATCTAAATCGACTTCTTTTTTGTGGTTTTGTTTTCTTGCTTTTTGGATTTGGATTTTTTTGTTTGTTTTGCTTTAGATATTTCAATGTACCTTGCTGCTTTTCTAGGATTAATATCAGCTATTTCTTAGTCTAATATAAGCAGCACATACTGTTAACATGGGATTTTTCTCAGGCCAGTTTAGTCTGATTTGCTTTGCAGAAGCTAGATTCTAGTCCATAGCTTCTGAAGAAGAGATATTACACTTACTGCCTCAACCCATTGTGCTTATAATGTCACTGACGTTATTGTTGCTGTAGAAAATTAATAAATCTCTTCAGCAGTTATGTTTATTATATTTGTTATATGTATCCTTAGGAAAGACTAAATAAATTATTTTTGCACGTCCAAAATATCACTGGATTACCATATTGCTACAAACGTGGGACAAATGTTAAATAGGCGGTTATAATACTCATAGCACTTGCCATGATGATACTTAAATTCACTGAAACATACCAAAATAATATATTGTGTGTTTATTTCAGCAAAATGAATACCACACCATTCTGATAAAGAGATAAAAATCAATTAAGCTTCACTGTGTGTTTTTTAATACACTTGTTAACTTTTTTGACATAAAATTTTCCATTCTCTCTGTGTTGCTGTGTTGATACCATTTTTCCATTGTCAGGGAAGTTATGCTATTTCAGCTGTTATTATTATGAGTCGAATATTTTCTATCCAAAATCAAGTAAAATCTCAAGATTTTTGTCAAATCTTATGCTTTTCCAGGTTTACATTTTAATAGTTAAATTTCAACAATATTCTGATTAAACTAGTCAATAACATAAATGAATCTTCTGTAGTAGGCTAAATTACTTCAGAAAAAATGTGATATGTCTGCAAGCCTGACTTCCACAACTCCTCACCTCTTCTAGGAATTGCACAGTTTCCCAGGTCATCGTGAGTCTAAAGGAATGGCATGGTGGGAAAGCTTGAAAAAATGTGCCAAAATGTATGAAAGCCACATGTATGAAATGATGGGATCTGAATGAGCCAGTATCGCTCAGAAGGGAAATCTTGGAATTACTGTAGGCAACTATCTGAAAACATCAATTGAACAGTCACTACCTGTTGCTGTAATAGATACAACGCTCACAAGCCTGGATGTGCAGCAGCAAGCAATAAGGGGTTGCGAGTCAAAAAAAGCATCTGTTTTTTATATTTGCAACAATTTGTCTCATAAAACACGTCTCCCCTCCAGAGCTTGCCTCACATTCCTAATTCATCACTTCTACAACAAAGCTATTACACTATTGAAAGTTTGGAAATATTATGAAAGAAATGTAGATCAAAACAGAGAACATCACTATATCACTGTAAGATCCATATATAGTCACACCATTAATATTAGCTGCATTATATCTCAGAAAAGATAGAGTAAATTTTTATTTTGAAAAAAGGATTCTGGAGAAAGATGGGAAGTGTGATGAGAGATATGGTACATACATAGGAGACCAAAACAGTAGAACACTTGACAAGGTAATAAGAGAAGGTTATGACAGCGGTGCATAAAAACATGAGTAATCTAGCATAAGTGAATAGATTCTGAACATTTCTAATTTCCTGCAGTACTCGAATTAGAGTGTACTCAGTGAATTATTAAACAGCAGCTTCAGAACATGCAAAAGCAAGTACTTCTTCACATGCTCATGAACTGCGGAAATCTGTCACAGAATGCTATATAGATTCAAAGTACAAATGAGTTCCAGATTAGTTTGTTCAAATTTGGAGTAACTACTATCATCTGCAGCATTAAACAGTTTGTCTGGGTATTACCTCCATTTCAGCACACAGCTGAAACACATGACGTCATCCTTTCTCAAGAAATTGGCACTCCCTGTAATACCAGAGACCATATCTGAGCAGGAGGGACTTCTGTTTTAACTAGATATGTTAAGTTCTTCCTATTAGCCAAATTAGAAACCAAGGTAATGTGTTTGGGTTTTTTTTTTATGTATATATTTAAAGTTATTGCACAGCAGTAAGAGAGTGTTTGGTTGTTATTTACTTTTGCCAATTAATGGAGACATTTTTCCTGTATCTCGGAAAAGAAATAGCTTTGTTCAAAAGTGTTGCCACCAGCCATAGCCAGTGTAGGAAATAATCTTAAGCATCAAGGAACTGTACTCATCTAGGAAAAGTTATAAAAGCCAGGGAAAGTGAGGGTGGGAGGGCAGGCAGGGCAGCGCTCTCCCCAAGAGGCTGCCCTCCTGCAGGTGAGCAGAGCAGAGCAGAGCAGGGTGGCACCAGCAGCGCACCCCACCCAGCAGCACACCCATCACCAGACAAATGGGAAACGATGGTGATGGAAGACAATGGTGATGTGAGGTGATGAGGTCAAAGATCAATCTGGAGAGCGCAGTTCACAAGTCAGGATGGGCAAGAGCAGGGCTGAGCTCGGGGACACCTACGGCAGGGCTCAGGCAGGGACCTGATGCTCAGACCTGAGCTTAACTTGAGCCCCTGGGAACCAGAGCAGGGAGTGTGTGCATCTTTGAGGGGGGTTAGGGGAGGCTGGTTGGGGCCATTAAGGCCCATGCAGGCACTCAGGCCCTGATAGCAAGAATTCTCAACAATTTTTCCTTCAAAGGGAAAAGAAAATTATTTCCCAGTTACCTCTACTTACCCCATTTGGATAAAGGGTCAACAATTTATTGGTTTTGGCCATTTATGCATCTAATTTTGCTGTCAGCTGGTTACAAGTTTAAAGTTTCATAGTCCTTGTGACTTCTGATAACATTTCTCTGGAAGAATTTTTTCCACTTAAATACATATTTTAGTTTTGGAAAATACATTCAGCAATTCTTCCTCTGTTCTACAAAATTTCCCTATCCTTTTAGTTCACTAACTTGCTTTCATAAAGAAGAACTACTTGTCTATAAAATACCGATGAAGAAAAACATAGTAGGTAAAGCCATCATATGGGAAATATCAGTAAAAGCTCTGGTGTACATTGTGAGTTTATGTGCATTTATGGCAGCCAGATACAGTAGATTTTTAATTTGAATTCAGCCTTCAGTCCCTTGTCATGTCAAGTTCCCAGATCTGTCATGAGCAACATTAGAAAAATCAGTTAATTCTGTTCACATTTGTTGAAATTTCTCTTTAAGACCAATGTGTGTTCCTTGCTTACTTAAACCTTCTACTTGTGCTCAGCTCTTCATAACCCTTACGTGCAGAAATTTGTTTCCTATGGTAAGGCTGATCTATTTCTGCCAAGCTACTTCTGAGGCTGATAATAAGTCACTTAGAGATTCTCCCAGCACAGAAATACAAAGTCTGGTACAAAATAATCCACTGCTTGGATTTTTTTTTTTGTTGTGTGCTTGTATTTCATCACTACTTAGGAAATTCTCTTTGTCGCTGTGGCAACAGCTTGTCGGTTCAACACTGTGAAGACAAGGTATGCCCAGAAGTTTCTCAGTCTGTGGCACTGTCTGTTGATGGAGAAAAACACCTCATAAGGGTCACGAGCCCATCGGTGCAGTTTGGCTGCAAAGGTTGGGGGACAGTTCTGTGTCAGCATGGCTGAGGGTGTCCCTGTCCTGCTGGTGGCTATTGGTCGAGGCTCCCAGGCAACCTGAAGGAATCAAATGGCCATCACAGCCAGCGCTAGACCTTTGCCCATGGGGGCTGCGCTGCTTTTGGCAGAAATGCTGGCAGCTGTCTCCTGCCGGAGTACATATTACTTGGGCTACAGGCTCTGCCTTACAGCAGGCTGGACCTAGAGGACATGGAGCTGCAGCAGCCTTGCTTCTGATGGCAGCTGCCAGACTTAAAAATTTCCCTAAACCAAGTATCCCCAAAAGGGATCTCTCAGCCAATGATGAAGAATGCTTTAAAAGCATGTTGAAGAGATCATACGCTATATTTTAACTAGTTTATATATTGTTATGTACATGCAGAACTAGAATCGTCTCAGTTTACTCTGATTTATTGTTGGAGTTTGGGTTCTGCAGTTCTCCCATTTTAACTTTCTCACATTCACACCCTCCAGTGCATTTCCTATGGTGGAAAACCAAAGTGTAGCTTTGTGATGGCCAAACTTGAATGAAAAATAATCAAACAGCAAAGATATTGCAAGCAGTACTGACAATTTGTTGGTATTCAACTCTATGTACATGTAGAGAACAAATTTTACTCCTATATACCTCGTGCTACCATAATAGCCTCTCCTCTGACAGCTTACAGACTGTTTCATTTTATTAGTTTTGCTCAAGTGCAGTTTGGCTGCTTCCTTACGATCACAAGTTCCCCGTTTCTGTTGTCTGATGCTTCTCTTTCTGATGTCAATGAGAACCTCTCTTCCATTTCAAATTGACTTTTTTCCCAATTCTCTTACATTATTTTCTTTTCTTAGGAAAGAAATACAACGTTTTCTAAGCCTGGCATTTTTCTTAAAACTACAGTTTCTGAAAAATATTTTCAGGTACAACATTGGACCAGCTGCTGTTTGCGAATGCATTTTATTTCATGTAGATTTTGAACTGACACAAACTTGTTTATACTGTACGCAGGCTGCCAGGTATTTTAGGTAATTTGGAGTCTAAATTATTCCAGCGGTGCTCCAAACAGCACGTTAAAAGGTCACATTCACATGGTCAGCTAGTCATGCCCTACTTGTTACCTTCCTTCTGTTGAGAAAAAGGTTGCAGTTATATGACTTATAGAGAAAAACCCTCAAAATTGTGATAAATTAAAGTTGAATTGGATACTTTTTTGTTATTCCAAGAATTTTTAGTGGGAGACTAAGGTAAAAAGAGCCTTCAGAATTACTACTGCTTAAAATGCTATTTACTGATTTTATGTAGCTTTATATGAATTTTATTCAGATTTATTCAAATTTATATTTATCTTTCAAGGTGGTTTTCTCCTCCGTAGAAATAAAAAAAAATAAAATAATGAAATTTATGTGATTCCATCCATGAGAAAATTATTTCCAAGTAATATAGAAAACATTGGGGTTTATGTAATTCATCAGTGAATATTTAAAATGACTGTAGTAGGAGTTGTTTTCCGAAGCAGTTATAGACCCTCAAATGAAATATGACTTAGTACAAGGATATATAATGTAATTGAGGTCAAGACATAATTGAAAAGGATATTTTGTCTTTCTTTTTTCTTTCTGGGATATTCAGTTCCACACAGTAGTCCACCCATAAGCACTGATTCATAATTATTGTCTTCTCTTTTGGTTCCCCTTCTCCCGTTTTAAATGAGACTGTCATTTTGCTGATTGACAAAGCTTCCTTTAAGACAAAACTACAGTGGAGGTGCAAGAGGAAGAGAAGCGTACAAGCTAAAGGGGAAGAAGAAATTAAGTGTGGCAGAGAGGAAGAGACATCATTAAACACTTGAAATGTAACTATAAAAGGCAAAAAACAAGGAAAAAAGGAAAGTAATAAAAAGTGTAAATTATTTCAGGTTAGATTTCTAAAAATACTATATCACAGTTGATTTATTAGGAAGTAGAAAAGTCCATGATATGTTATTACTTCCTGCTTGTTAGTTTCCTGTGCTTTCCTTCCAACTATATTCTCTTCATCGTTTCTGCCTGAGACCAGTTTTCCTGTCAATACTACTAATAACAATTGTTTCTTTCAGGATAGGGTTTAATCATATGCATCAAAAATTTTTGGTTGCATTTTCCATTTGTATCCATTTTATCCAGTTTTTGTATCCATTTACAAAGAATATAATGCTTTTCCTGAATGTGGAAGGGGCAAACAATGTGAGACAGTTTTCCTTCTCAAAAGCATGCTTTCAGTTAGTGCTCTGCTCAAAAAAAAAAAAAGCTTTTGGCTCCCTGCCAAAACTACATCTTTGGTGTTTCTGGGATGTCTTCTGCCTTTCTGTTCAGATGCCTTTCTGATGCTCTTCATACAGCTGGCTTTGATGCTAACAACATCAGAGACTGAAATATGCTTCTCTGAAAAAGTCTTGGCCCATCTTTACCATGCCAATTTAATACCTTCTTGCAGTTTATTCGACAGTAGAGCTACACATCATATCAGAGAGCATGATTTCTCACTATCAAGGCTTTTCCAGTCAAAAAGGGAAGCCCCATACAGTCAATAGCTCAATAGTTAGTATTTTAGTAATCTAGATTCAGTACTGCTAATTTGTCTAATTCAAAGGGGTTTGTTTAAGGAAGCACAATTATCCATGTTTCATGTCAGTGTCCTTACATTCAGTTAGAAAGTGATCCTTGCAACTTTTCATTTTCCCATCTAGTTAAATATGCATTCAATAAGCCACAGAGGAAGAAAATGATCTTGCAGCTCAGTGATATTCCTAACCTGGTGTAGGAAGACCTGCAGACTTCAGCTAATCAATCCCCAGAATCTGAGAAGACTCAAAATGAAAACAATGCATGTTCGTTAAAAAGTTTTGAGGGATCAATATTTTTCAAAAGGCAAAAAAAAAAATAATATTGGAACATTTCAGTGCAGCTTTATCTTAGATTGTGTTCCCAGGTACCATAAACTCTATGCAAATGCCTTTCCCTGGACTTCAATTTGCAGAATTTTGTGTATATAAATACATATATATGCATATATATAAAAATCTGAGTTCAAGTTGGTATTGCATATCTTAATTCAATGTCTTTCAACGTCTTGAGAAATACTTGTCTCCATCAGCATTTTTCCTGTCTTTTTTTTCAGCAGTTCAAAGTTAAATGAGTGTGGTTTCCTGTGAGCAGGGAGTGCAGGACAAAGCCACCAATGACCTCACGTTGATGTTTAGCCTGCTTAAAGTTACTGACAGCTCTGTTACATATGCATTTGGATACAGGGAACATGCATAGCTAATGTCATGTTGACAAAGTGAGGGCCTGTAGTTTTATTATTCCCATAATTTATTTCTTTAAAAAGTTTGTCAGAGCTGTGACATTCACAGAATGCAGTAATTTTTAAGGTTTTAAAAGAAAGAGTATCTGATGTTAGTAACAGGCCATGAAATGTCTACAAGGAAAGCAGAATAATTCAGATGACTTTTAGATTTAATTGCATGGCAATTTGTAACAGGTTTGTTTTCTTCTGTTGCATTGTTATTCAATTTTTCCATACCTGTCAGATGAAGTTCCTTGTTCCATTACCATAATATGTGCTTATGAGTTTACAGTTGTAGAGATTTCAGCCTCGCTTTATAATAACAATTACCTTTCAAAGTATTATGGGCTTGCTTAGGATTAGTATTTTATACATTCTCCAGTATCTGCCCTAGGAGTTTACGCTTGTTATCACAAGTATCTTAAATTAAACTGTATTTAAACATGTATATTACAGTGGTAAACAGTTGTACAGCACATTTTACAAAACCATTTATATGCCATACTGGTAAAAACAGCTGTCATAGAACAACACTTATAAAATAATTAATCATTTACTTCTAATTGCTGTGGATTCAAATTAGCCACTTGTTTTAATAGATTTAATTCATTTTTTCCAAAATGAACCTGAAGTACAGGAAAAGAAGAAACTCATGGAACAATTCTGCTTTCTGATTTGGTTTGCTTATGCTTGTTTTTAGTGTATTTGTGCCATACAGTTAAAATATTAAAGTTTTTTTGTAATCAGCAGCTGAGCATTTAATAATTCTGTTGTGTCACAACAACCTTGTAGATGTGGCATAATGCAGTTTTAATGAAATTACATGTAGCTGTTTACAAAGTTTGTAAAATACCAGCATTTTGTCTGTATATAAACAAACCCCCCGAGCTGAAGAATAAAGTCTGTTCCAAATGACACCAAGATACCAGAAGATTCCAAAAGATTAGGTGTCTTCCTAGGACTAGATAACTCCAGAGATGACTGCAAACTGCAAAACCTTGATTTTTTGTGCCCACAATCTAGATTGTGAGGATTGCTGTATCTTGCTTCAGAAAGAAGGTCCCAGCTTTAGCTACAACAGTTTCACAATGCCATTCGCAGTTCTAAAATCTTATAAATCAGATCATGCTTCAATTACTTTAATAAGCACATTTATAGATACATATATATTAATAGCTTCAAAACTTACCATAAAAAATATTTCAGTGGTACAGCGTTCTTAAAAAATGTTTGGCAAGTGTTTATTCGACAGTCCAAGATTTATGCATTTAAGCAGATTCAAAGGTTCACAGAAGTCAGAAATCTTCTGGTTAGTGGATGCCTGGATGCTGCTATATCATCTTTATACTGCAAGTTTTTAAATTTAATCAGTTTAACCCCCAAACTGACTTCAGTAATGTGTGTTTCAGTAAAACACAGCTTCCAGAAAGAACGTCAATCTTCTTTTGAAAGTCCTGGAAAACAGAAGGCCAATTTAAACACTATTGTTTAATTGTTTTGGCTGCTGCATGAAGCTGTGAGGCCCGAACCCTCCACAACATGAGCATTACCCTGGAATATTCATGTACAAGAGACCCCTGATACCTCCTTGTAAAGAATCACTGTTCTAGCAGCACAGCAGTAAATCCCACAGGGAACTGTAAGAGCAGCCTGTCATTCATTTTGAACACGAATACTTTATTCAGTGAAGAGGTTGGTCATTGCCTGGCTTTTTGAAAACAGAAGTTTAAATCAATTTGAAAATATTTCGAAAACTTTAGTTTCTTCCAAGGTGCTCAAGTGAGTTGGCTTGTAATGGCTGTTGTATGATTACAGAAGATACACGACAGAGCAGAGTGTGAAAGGTTAAGCTACCCATCAACTTTTAATGTATAAATCTTTGCTGAAATCAAAAGGGCTACTCCAATTTGACTGTGTATTTCTTACTCTGTATTTCTGAACCATTTCACCTTCCATTTCACAACTTCCCTATCACACAGGCATGTTTCATAAGCCAAAAAGAAGATGGGATGAATAAAGCAGATGCATTTTCTTACTTCAGAGAGAGACAAATATCCCATCTGTTTCATACAAGGCTAAGTAGGATTTTTTTCTGAAAGATACCGACTAGGCAAATGTCTGCTTCACTTTTATTTTCACTTTTAACTACATATCCACTTCAAATTCAGAATGCTCCTCTTTCAACATGTTTTCCCTTAAGGTGTTCAAAGTTGTGAATATGTAATCAATTCCAGTAATTATACAGTATAGTCTTTTCACAGAAATTTTGAGGAACCAGCAAAAGCGTTCTTCTGCAAGTACAAGTATTAGGTGTAGACAACACCATCCATTCAATTTTACCCAGTTCTTTCTTCCTTCCCAAACCTGTCATATTTTCAATAAAGGAAGTGTGGCTAAATGATGATCAGATGTTTTATTTTACTGAGAAGAAAAACTAAACAAAAAAAAAACCCTAGTGTTACTATGTACCATTCCAAATAACACAAACTACTTCTGGATTGGGTCAGATATTTCAAACATGGTAAAGTGTTTGGACATTTACTATTTATAGTTGCAGAAGGCTCCTACAGAACCTCTAGAACTGCTTACTTTGTAACTTCGGAGAAATTTGCGAAATTATCTTGAAGGGTCAGTTCATGTAAAATAACAGGTACAAAGATGATATTTTTTCTCTGGTCTATTCTGCTCGTGACTTCATGACACCTCTTCATGAAAGTCCTCTTTCCTCGTCTTTACAGATCTGGAAACATAATTCTTAGGGCTGACTACAACAGAACAACATCTCAAATATCTGGATAACTAAAAACTTGGAAATTGTGTTTTCTGGTCTCTACCCTGAGCATCCTGTCCAAGGTTCATTATTTTGGGCTTTACTGCTGCCACAAGAATTTTCAGAGAAAGATGTTTGTTTACAAGTTGTCTCATTCTATCTGTTTAAAATTAAGGTTTGATTTGTATTTTGGTTTTTTGTGGGGTTTTTTGTGTGTTTTTAAAGTATAATTGCAGAGACACTGACCAAGCCCATAAATATTGGACTGAATAATGAAAATAATTTTGAAGTATCAAATTGCGTCAGGAAAACGAAGTTACCACTCTTTCCCAATGACTATATTTCTGACACAAATCATGAAATAAGATTTTGTTTATATACATTATATACATTAGTCTTACCCATATTTTTTTCTGGTTTTATTTTATCTGGAAAAATTAGTATCCAGGTTTTTCTTACAGAGAAGTGATGTTTTTCTGTATGCATATTAAAGCTCTTTTACTTAGCTAATCACATTTAAGTTACTAATATTATTATATTTTTACTGCCTGTCAATCTTACTTTAAAGCTTTCTTTTCCCTAGTATATAACAAACTCAGTGAAGAAGCGTATCTACTTATTTATGAGCTTACTGATCCTCTCATTTTTGCAGAACAGAGGCTTCTACCCTTGTTTTTCTAGCATTTTCCCCCTTTCATACCTTAGTCAAATATTCTTTTTATTATGTAACACAGTGGTCCTCGATTTGTTGTTTTTTCCAAAATGCCAGTCCACCACTTTGGGGAGAGCATGACAATTTTTTCACCATCATCACTTAGGAATCATTAAGAAAAATCATCAAATTACCTCAATATTTTAAATGAGCAAGCTTAACGTGCCTGAACTTTTGCATGAACGTTCATATATTAAGCAACACAATAGAAGAAGAAAAGCTGGAAAGTGTGGCCTTCTGACTTCTTATCTTTTACAGCGTGTATGGAAACAAATACCAATCACCCAAAGCACTGTTGGTTTCATTTTAGTGTGATACTGAAGATTGATAAGTTCTTTTACAACAATTCTGCTAGAATGCGAGTAATTTAGAAGCTATGACATTGTTTTTCATTGTAAACTAGACTGAAAGCCATCTGGGGACAATGAAAGCCTTTTATTTGACTTTAATATGCCTAAGATGAGGCTTTGAAAGAGGAAAATCAAGTACATAACAGTTAAGTTAGAGTTTCTCAAAGAGACTCTGCAAATATAAAAATGCATGAGAGAAAAATAAGGGAAGAAAAATTGTTCCCTTATGGCTGTGAGGAAACCACTGACATTTGCATGCTTACTTGTGTAACCTTAATATCCCCATCACAGTTTCAGTTTTCAGTTTCATAAAGCTTTTACTTTCATCTAAGAATTTCAATGCCTTTATAAGAGAGTATACTGGTCATCCTGCACTGAGAAGTAGCTCATCCATATAATTGGAAACCTGAAGCAGTTTTATTAAAGAATATGTTCTTACTGAAGAAGACCAGTGCACTAGAGTTAAATCCAACTCCTAAGACTTAGGAAGCTTTTTTTTTTTAAGATCTTGGCTCTCTGCTGTCCCTTCAAGTGTAACTACATATACCTTTCTATTCATACATAAAAGATGATCATGCTGAGTCAAACTAAAGATTTATCTGGCACTGCATCCTGTCTCTGAAGTGGGCAACAAAAAAATGCTAAGCGGAAGAATATACAAAACTGGGAAATATGTTTTCTCAAGTTTTGGGACCTAGTGGTTTAAGAAGTGTATCTAATATCTTTTTTTTGTCAATTTTGTCTTCTAAAACCATTTGCAAAAAATGAATTTATATAACTAACTATACATTGTATGAAAAAGATTATTTTTCCTGTTTTAAACTTCTTGCATGACAGAACAGTGGTGTCCTGATGCACACAATCAATCAATTTTAATAGTAATCTGCAGATGTTACCGTTTGGAAATATTTATGCAGGTGTAGGTATGTGGAAGCTTGGGCCAATTCCCCATTGGAAACCAAGCCCTAAATGTGCATTTCAAAGTGACTGCTCAGTTATAAATTCAGATATACATAAAAAAAAAAAAAGAGATTTACTAGGAGTCTTGTTATGTCCCTGTCCTACAGAATCTGACTGAAATGCTGATGATACCTAGGGAAGTGACAGAAACACTTATGGCTATTTTTTCACTAAATATATGGGTGTTACTCCAATTACGTTAGTGAGAATTATGTGTACATATTGAGAGAGAAATAAATCAGCCTGCAAAGTACTGAAAGTGAGCAGGTGTTCCCACTTTTAATTTTTTTTCTCATTAAATTGCTCATTTGTAATTTCCCCATGTATTTGTATCCCTTAGAGCTCTCAGCTGAACATTTTTCGCACACTAAATCCTCACAAGCATTTATAAGAACTTGATTGTCTGGTAAATAATCTGTATTTCTTAAGAAAAAAAAAAAAAGAAAAAGAAAAAGCAAAGGCAACAATGTGGAGCAATCTAAAGCAAAAATGATGGATCTCAGTGTTACAATCTGCAATATTTTGTGGGAAAGTTTCCTCTATATGTATATAGACTATATAATTTCTTTCCTCTGACAGAATAAGATTTCAAAACTGAAATGTAACTCTAGTCTGTCATTCAATTATTCAGATTATTTGATATTGCTCAGCCTCCATTCAACCATCTCAATTAAGACAGTCTCCATCTTTCGGATTTCTTTCTGCATGACATTTTTAGTATCTGAACTTTCCAACCTATCTGTAAAATGAAAACACATTCACACCATCTCATATTCTCTCATGTCATCTAGAGGAAAAATGGAAGAGAGTCTATCTAGCTTGTTTCAGAAAGGCTGTGCCCTTGACAAATATAATCTTTTCCTGTTTGTGTCTTACCAGGATCCTGAAAAGATCTTTTTCTTAGTTGAAAGATTTCCATATAGTGCTAGTCTTACCAGTGGGGTTACGTGTCTTGCTTTAATATGGTTTGCAGGAGAAATCTGTGTCTCTTGGTATCAGGTGCTAAGAATTGTGCCTTCTGGCATCTACCCCAGGGAATTGCTTCTGAAAAATTCTGTGCAAGGTCTGCATGTTTCCAGTGGTAGCATGAATGCAGCTGGGTCACTGGTTTGATGCACAAGCAATGCCTAGTGCAGGAACCCAGATATGTCAGTGTGAGTGGCCTGTATAGAGCAAGAGTGAAGGACATAACCTGGAGCAGGTGAAAGGAAGGAGTTATGGTGTATGATATACCTAATAAGATGCTTGACGACAACACAGGCTGCCCACAGAGGTTGTGGAGTCTCCTGCTTTGGAGACATTCCAATCCTGCCTGGATGTGTTCCTGTCCAGCCTACTCTGGGTGACCCTGCTCTGGGAGGGGGTGTTGGACTAGATGATCTCCAGATGTCCCTTCCAACCCCTACAATTCCGTGATTCTGTGAAAATAATAGGAGAACAAGATGTGCCAACAATTGCATTGTTTGCCCAGATCACAGCCTTTCTGCTACTATTGTAATTAGTCTAACCTGCAACTTCCTCTGCCAGGGGTACCAGCATGACTGAAATGAAGTAACAATTCTTGTGACCTGCCAAATGTTGATATTGGCTTCTTTATCATCTGCTATCTCAGGTAGCAGATGTGCAGAAGCTTCTCATCTTAATTTTAAAATCTTTCAAAGCCTCTAATCGTTCATTCAGTATCAGAAAATTATTTTATTTCCATATCACAGGCCTCTGACCTTCCAAATGTTGCCTGCTGACTGAATTTTCAAACACGTGTGCTGATAGTCAGTCCTCAGCAATGCAAACACATTTTGTTCTCCACACTTTTGCCCATATTGGAGTCAACAGGAACTATGCTACATCATAAGTCTCAGGCATATGGCAGAATTCCCATCTCTCTTCAAATCAAGCTTGAAAGTATTGCTTCAAGATATGGTTTCCTACAAACAGAATTATTGATCCTTTTACATTCAAGGTGAGGCTAGTTGATCGTTTTAGACCTTTAATTGTTAATTTAGCCATGCTTTAGAGTGACACAAGTTGTTTATGAACTTAATTTTTTGTAAAAAATAATCTTCATGTGAAAATTATATTTATTTTTCTAAAAATTGCTTATTGCAAGATTATGATACTAATATTGCATTTTAAAAGGAGGTAACAAAGTGATATGTCAAGAAGTCTGAAAAAAAATACAACACATCTTAAATACAACAGAATCTCATACTGGGCTTCCACATTCAAAGCATGCACTGCCTTTTTTTAACAATTCCACTAACTTGCTAAATATGGCAAATACTTCCACATACAAGAAAAACATTCTGTCATATTACTGCATTGTTTACTTAAAATACTGTGTCTCCCTGCAAGCTTTTAAAAAGGAAACTGGCAAAATATATTTTCAAGCAACTTACTGGTAGCACAGCACCGAATCTGAGAATATCAACACTAGATTCATAACTTAAGGAATGGAGAACAGTTTGTATTGCTATTAATATGAAACACAGCTGATTTAGAGTCACCAACCAGTTCTTAGATAATTCTTATGCAATAATTGCAATCTGCATTGCTATTTATTAGGCTTCATCATTTCAAAATTTATCTAGAATGTAATAAAACTTTCATTGGTTGTCAGTTCTTGGTAAAAATAAAGACTAGAGCCAGTTCAAAAATTACAGAAAATCATATTAACCTAGACTGTTTATTCTCTATCAAAGCCAATAACATCTTCAACAGCATAACAGCCATTTTGTCGCATTAGTTTCACTGGCAGGTAGATAGATATTAGAATGTAATAGAAGTCTGTTAATGGGCAATTGCAGCCAATTATCTAGAAAAGCAAAATGTATAAATGTTAGAAGAAAACAATCATTTTATGATTTCAGCCTATGTCCTTATTTCTGTGACAATTATATCCTTCCTCCATATTCCTTATTTGTACAACCAAAAGATGGCAGTGCTTCATCAACAATTCCTATAAAGTTTAAGTTTATCCTTGGGTCATCACTTACAATATGTGAAAGCTTTAAGAAAATGCACAGTTTTACAAGATTCCCAGGCTCTCTCTGATCAAATTTCAAAGGGAATGATAGGGGTTCCAATTTGTTTTTAAGGTGTTTTAGTTCTCTGACATCTTACAAAGTTTACTTGATTAATAGTCTCTGTCTAACTTATTAAACAAGATTTTGTAGAAAACATAATAAATATAGATCAGTTAAGTCAGTGTCTCCTATTCTAACAAACAGGCAATTCTGTGTCTGGCAGTGATGCGTCATCATAACTTTATAGTCTTTCCTCAAACTCATATTACAACCGATACTGAATCCCTAAGCATTTTTAATAGTTATCAAAGACAGAAGTTTAAAACTTTGTATGAACCCAGTGATGTCATTTGTAATTTTTTCCTCTATATTTAAATCACAGAAGCCGACACTTCTTTTTTCATAAAAGCCAAGTCTCCTATATCTTGTTTCTGCCTTTTCTTTTTCCTTGTTTCATTTTCCTCAGACCACTTTTTCATACAAAAAATTGTGCATAACAGCTCTGTCTCATAAATATTTTTGGCAGATTCTATGCTAGTGTTTCTCAGCATGTCTGCTTCATAAACATGAAAGAGATCTATACTATTTATTATGGCCCTGGATTGGGTTTATTTTTATGATGCTTCTCAGAGATACATTCTATTTCATGTAAAATATCTTTATATAAAAAAATAATTATTACCAATTATATATACTTACACACTAATGAATAGCTATGTTAGCATCAACTAAATTGTTCTATTCTAATTAATTTTTCAGAAAAGAAAAATAAGATTAAAAATTACTTTTGTTCAATAGTGTTTCCAGTTCTGACTGGTTTTTTTAAAAAGTTAATTCAGCCCAGTACCCTTTATTTATTCTTCCTTAAAATTAGGATAATAGTGTTAAAATTTATAAATAATTTTTAATTATATTGATAACAACAGACATATAAGTATAAATACACACACAAACATAAATACAAATGGGCAGGAAAGTTTGAGCTACATGTTATGAATAGTGTTTTATATAGTTCAACCTCAGTACAATCTTTGTTTTGATCTCAGATCTACATTTTAGAAATTGAATAATCTACCCTAATATTCATCATCTCTTGATAACCTTAAGAAACACAGGTATAAACATGGTGTTAATAGACTTCTTATTCCTTAAAGGTGAAGTATAACTTTTTGCATATTTTTTTTTTAAAGTGCTAGCCCAGAAATGCTCAATGAACTGCACATCAGAACATTATGTCCCTATTCCTTACTATAAATCCAATTTCTTGAAGAGATACACATCTCACTTTTTTGCTAATATGACTTTATGCATGAGAGGATATGTATAGTGGCTTGAGATATCCATAATACAGTTTCCAGAAGGTACTAAAATAGTATTTCTGAATAAAAATTACTTTTCTGCCAGCTCACCTGCTAGTTTCTGGCAGCTTACTTGGTTGGCTATCACATATAGACAAGCAGCTTTTGGTTCTTTTGATTGCATACCAATATTTATATTTGCTCATCAGTCTATCTTCACAGCAGAGGTGCCTATTCCGTATCATGCAAACTCCTGGGTTTTTGCCCCTCGTGCTTTCACCAGGTGTTTGCACATGTAATTTCAATTAAACAAAACTTGATCTATTCAGGACAAAGTAGCTTGTTCCCAGGAAGAGCTTGTTGCTAAATATTCAGCATCTTTTATATGAACAGTTTCTTCCATCAGATGGTGATAATTTAGGAAAAAAAGATAGTTTGGGTTGTGCCAAATCTATTCACAGTCTTCTGGGGCGGGGGTGCGTGGGGAATATTTGTAAGGAGCAGGAGATAGCGAAGGAGCAAAAGTGCCTCTGTGTCTTCAACACCCCCTTACTTAAAATGTTTCAGGCTAATTGAAAAGTTCTTTTTTAGCCTGGGAACATTTCAGTTCATGCTCTTTTTCACCATACATCTGTTATGATTAAGACCAAACCCTAACTGTTCAAGTTAACTTTACTAACTTAAGTATCTTGTAACGATGCTTCTGACTCAAAAAAGCCTTCTAATTTCAGATGGAATTTTGAAGCTAATACTATAGAAATTAAATTCTTCAAGTAATATTTTCTAAACAAATTTTAAAAAAAAGATTTTGCAATATCTGATGTCAGAAGATTCCTCCTATACTAATTGTATTTCTTTCTAAGCCATATGTGTTCTATGACACTTTTTATCTGAGCAGATCCTTTCTTAAAATCCTGATATTCATCAACTCTAAAGACTTCTCCCGGATTAGGTGAATGTTTAAAAAGTCTAGATATGATCTTTAAGGTCCCTTCCAAATCAAACCATTCTATGATTCTATGAATCTGTATCCATTAGCACACAGTTTACAATCTTACAATCAAAATTAACTTTCTTCCTCATCTCAACAAGGGGTATCATTTAGCTATTTGGATGTCACTTGGATAATGTCAGCATTAAGATATTACTTAAACACATATGTAGTTTAAGCAATAAAACTTTGTAGAGCATATTATGAAACATTACATTGAGATGAAAATTGCTATTTACAAACTGGAGACTGGGTTTGTGCTGAACGTAACACAACAAAATCATAACGATGCACCATATGGTAAAGGTTTGTATTTTTATTTTCTATTTATACAGGCATGCTAGGGCAGCTTCAGAGAAAAATGAAACATATCTCATCTTTTTGCTACTCTGTATGTGTACAAATACAGCTCTTGCTCACATTCCCACTGTCTCATGCTTCAGCACATCGCTTTGATAGATGTAAAGTCATTATATTTTTAACCAAATGATCGTTTTTCTTGCTCTCTGCATTCACCATGTCATCTTTGCCCACTTTTCTTGTTCTGTTACACCAAAGAGCCTGATTTCAGCCGGCTTCATGGCTTATTCTGTCACGTCTTTTCACTTGGTGCTTTTTTCAATATGCCCATCATGCCAATCTCTATTACAGAGAGTTGAATTTTCCAGCAAGCATCTCCATGCTTTGTCTCTCACATGACAGTGGTAAACTGACTCCTTGTGAATAAAAATACTAGTAATAATGAAAATTAATAACAGTAATAATAATATTTATGTCCTTTCACATGTTGTGTAACATACTGTTAAAAAGTTGCATGCAAGAAGCTATCATCAGTGGACAACAGGTTTTGCTGCAGTCCATGGACTTAAGATGAATACTTTTTAATAAGATACAATGACGGTTTATTTACCTAAACAGTCTTTTGCAGAGACATTGGAATACCCTGTGTAGTGGAAATATTTGGCAATGCAAATGCTGACATAAAATCTACATACTGGGAAGGAGAGCTCAGAAGTACCCAGGCTAATGCTGTGTAAATCCAACTTGGTGTGGTAGAGTTTGTGAGCTTAAGACCTGTTCAATAGTGGCTAAACTATTTCTGGACTTAGGTTGATTCTAGAGAAAATGTACCTCCTTTAACGTAATGTTACAAATGGGTTGCTAAATCCCCTGCATTCAACCTGGGTGCATTGCATTTAGCCATCTATACCATGACATGAGTATTTCTCCAAATTCAGTTACTTGTAAACAAATAATCAAGTGCTGATTCTATACTGACCTTCTGGTTTTAGTGCACTGTAGTGATACAGATTTTTTTTTCCTCCTTCTAGTGTTTGTGTCTTAAGCCTTTAACAGTGGCAGGTTGGGCCCTTTAACCTCTGTGGTTTTGTTGCCTTGTTAAGGGAAATACATTTAATATTGGTTGTAAACTTCAAGAGCAGATGAAGATATAAGTCAATATTACTAAAAATTAGGGAATTTCTATGGCAACAAAGCTCATCAGAACACTATAAATAAAGGAGTGCTAGGCAGGGCAAATCCAGCTTAAAAACATCACGCCATATCTTTTTTGTGCTCACATCTTTTTGGAGAACCTAAATCAGCTGATTTACAGCTTCATGGAATAACCACATGTTCCTACAAAACTGTGCCATGTTTCCACTGCATCCCTCTTACTGTCTTCCTTCAAGATCAGATTTTATTACTATGACATTTACTTGCTTTTTGCTATTTACTCTTACTTTTTTTCCTCTCTTTTCCTTTTTTTTTTCCTACTATGAACAAATTAGGATTGATACTCCAGCTGTGAGAATAATCCTTCCTACTGTATAATATTATGATTATAGTCTGTGCTCTGAACTATCAATCAGCTCATCAAAAGCATCATAAGCATTAAGTGGAGATGTTTAACATATTTTGGGGAGTCTGTCAGCTTTCCTGGTATATCTATTTTTGAGAAGATGAGAAATTCTAGTCTGAGAACCAGAATAGAAATATTTTGAAATATCCCATTTTTAAAAATTGAATATCCAGGAAGATAAAAAACGAATAGCTATAACCACTAAGCTTAGAAACAAATTTTAATTGAGGATCCTTTTCAATTTATCTTCAGTTTTAATTAATTGAATAGTTTGATTGAAATCCATATTGCTACAAATGGATTTTCTCATTCTCTGTTTGGTCCTTTCCAGGAAAAAAGGAAAAACAGCAAAAGTATTAAATGTTAATAATCTTGGCATCTGGTTTCCTTCGAGATTTGTTTCAAGTTGTTTTCATTCACCTATAAGAGTGACTGAGATGAATCAAAAGTGACTTTGCTAAGGCATTTTCCATATAACCTCTATGAGAAGTTACCCATCCTCTCTCACACAGAGGAATTTAAACCTTTCTTTCCACTTAATTCTACCCTACCTATAAGCACCAGCCTTCAGACAAGTGCCATTGCTAAAATCTTTTGTGACCATGACCCAGTTCCTACGGGATGTTCCAGAAATCTGAAAAAACAAAAACATTCTCTTTATTGGCCGCTATTTTAAGGAATATCCACACTGAATCAAGCCCAGGTACTGGGAATAGCTTTGGTAAATATATCTCTTGTATCATTACATGTATTGTTTCATGACAAAACCTACAGCTTTCAAGCAAGCTAAAGCACTTTTATATGACATAATTTTTAGAATGACTTTCCACAGATAGCATAAAGACTGGTCAGCTTCTTTCCTAAAGTCAGTATTTTAAATCAGAGGAGTGATACCAATAAACACATACTGCACCCAGGAATACAAAAAAATTACCCATGCACCTTCAAGTACTTCTTCCATGTCCTTTTGGTTATCTATACAGCCTTTTCTACACATACATTTTTACAACCTGTTCCAATCCACAACACATCTGCTACCACTATTTCTCGTTTAGTAATGCAGATTCTGAAATATATTTTTTTTCGCAGTTTTGTGGGATTTTTTCTAACTTCTTCCTATTTAGTTAAGGACATATAAGTTTTTAAAAAATTCAAATAGTAATCTTATAGCCATGATTTAAAAGTAAATAAAAGTGAACGTGATATACATTAAATGTAATCATTGATAACCATAAAAAGATGATTCCAAGCATTTAGGATCAGATTATTTTTTTTTTGCCAGAGTGAGAGTTTCTATTAAAAACAAATAACTCCACTAAATATATACTACTTAGCAGTTTTTGGAAATTAAGATTTAAATATAGTTTCTCAGAGCTTGAGAAAAAGCAACTTTATGAGTCAGCTTTTAAATTCCTGTAAAGCAGCTTACTCCCATTCAGCTAACTCAAGATCTGATTTTAAAAATACAACATGGAAATACTGCTCCTCCTAGACATGATCAGAAAAGCCCAATTATTTTTTTCAGGAAATTTTGTGCTCTTTTCACTTTGTCAAATAGCTGCACTGAAGAAAACCGATATAAGGCATAGTGACATATGAGAAATTCTAAGTAGCCAGGGATTTACTAATCCTCTTTTAAGAGTACTAAACAACGTGGAAAAAGGGAAAGCAAATGAAGAATAGCATTTTTATGCACATCCAGCTCTGCCTCTCTAGATAGAAGTGTGAAGTGAGAATTGCTTAAATGGGATGGAAGACGGTGATGAAAAGCAGCATGAAATCTAGCCACCATGTGACCAGTGCAAAACACATTACAGAGCTAAAATAGAAAGGCTTAAACTGTAAATATTTCCCAAAACCTAAAAAGTATTTGCCAAAAGTCTTTGTAGCTAGAAAAAGAGCCACTGAAGCATATTAAAATTTACTCCCCTGTCTTTGATACATGATCTGTATTATCTGTCTCCAAACATTGGATGATTTGAATGAAAAGACCAGTGAGTCCTCTCTAACTTCACAGGTTTCTTTCTGTATCTCCTCATCAATCTAGTAACTTTTTTTTTTAATTTTCTCCTGGAATTTCCTACTTAGTGCTTTTGCCCACTTCTTGATGAGTGAATTTAAAAAAAAAAAAAGCCTAATTTCTCTTATCCTATTCAAAAAAGAAGAGTTAAGTTTAGCTGAGAGCTAAATTTAGCTAGATTGATGAACTATGGTTCTCAAGAGTGATTCATGTGCATGAGGCCATATTTCTTGACCGACAGAAATCCATGAGCGCTTCTTATCTAATGCAGTGCAGCAGGGGCCAGCGGCTCCCTGGGAACAGGGGGGTTTACGAGCATGGGGACTCCCCCAGGGCGGGCAGGGCAGGGCAGGGCAGGGCATGGCAGCCAGGGCCTGTCCCACCACCCCAGCCAGAAGCAGGGCAGGTTGGGGGGCAGCCCCAGCCCCAAGATCTGGGCACCTCCATGGGGATGGGGACAGGCCAAGGTCAGGCCGGGATATTGGCCCACAGGTGGGGGTCAGAATAAGACCTGATGAGAGGAAACTGGAATACCCTGTCCAGTTCTGGGTAAGCCAGTTCAAGAAGGACAGGGAACTACTGGAAAGAGTCCAGCAGAGGGCTACAGAGATGATCAAGGGACTGGAGCACTTCTCTTAAGAGGAAAGGGAGAGACACCTGGGTCTGTTCAACCTGGAGAAGAGAAAACTGGGTGGGGTCAATGCGTATAAATATCTAAAGGGCTGGTATCAAGAGGATGGGGTAAGGCTCTTCTCAGTGGGGCCCAGTAACAGGAGAAGGAACAACAGACACAAGCTGGAACACAGGAAGTTCCATCTCAACATGCAGAAAAACTTCTTTACTTTGAGGGCGCCAGCGCACTGGAAGAGGCTGCCTAGGGAGGTAGTGGAGTTTCCCTCCCTGGAGATATTCCAAACCTGCCTGGATGTGTTCCTGTGCAACCTGCTCTGCGTGACCCTGCTTTGGCAGGGGGTTGGACTAGATGATCTCCAGAGGTCCCTTCCAACCCCTACAATTCTGTGATTCTGTGAGACAAGGGTGAGACACAGCACTGAGATGGCCTAGAAGAGTTGTGGGGATGCGGACGAGCTGAGATTGGGACAGAGGGCAGAATGGGGGTCTTGGTCGTGGCCAGGCCAGGGCATGGCTGCAGTTACCTATCAGCTTAAATCTACTCCTGAGCTAAAGAGAGGGGAGTCCCCACTGAGCTGTCTTGATGCCTTTTGCCCAGGCCAGCCCCTGCTTTGTGTCCAGCCTGTCCCTGAGCCTCAGCAGCCAAATGCCCACATGCACTCAGCCCCCTGAAAGCATCATCACAGACATTTTCATGGTTTGTAATTGCTACTGCAGGAAAGAGCTGCAACCAGCTCTTACAAATCACTTCAATTCTTTGATGGCTTCCAGAATACTAAAAAGGATGAGGAAGGTTACTCCAACCCTGTGCTGTTTACATGGGAGCAATATATGTGCACCTAAATATGCATTTTCAAGTTTCAACCATGTTTTAGAAAGAAATAAATTACATCGATGTTCATTTTTTCCCTTCTTTCAACTCTCAATAGGGGTGAAATCTCAGAACGTACGAACTGCCAATGTAAACTGAGATATTGCCATATTTAGCATAAGTATTATCAAAGCTTTATTAGAACAGTTGTTAACTTTAATTCAGGGAACTAATATACCTTTGACTGGGTAGACGGATACATGGAAGTCACTAAACAATATTTCTATTGGGTTTTGGGTTTTATGTTACCAGTACAACTGCTGGTGAATGGACTTCACCATTTAAAGAAAAATAATAATTTATTTTCCATATTGAATTATTAATATTATTATTCCATATTAAATTATTGACGTTATTAAAATAATAATTTATTTTCCAAATTAAATTCCATAATTTAAGGAAAAAGAAGAGCTACTTCTGGTTGAGTGACTTAACTGGATAAAGGTATCTACTATCTAGTTGCTTTTTATGACACTAGCAGCTGAGTCACATGGAATGTAGTCTCCAAACACTCACTCACCCCAAACAGCTTTTGATTCTACAGTGCAAAAAGATAGTACCTCAAATAAATACATGCATTTTTCTGGCATCACAGACAGTCACCACCATTTTTTTGTAATGCTTGCTAATTTCTTTTGCAGCATCAAAGAATTATAAGCAAAATTTCTCTAAGTGGTGTAACATATTATTCCCAATTTTGTCATAACTTAACCTGCAGTACGCAACACACTAATCATTGATTTTGTAGAAATAAGGCACCATGTAGAAGATGGTCATGCTGTGTCAATTGTTTAAAAAAAAATATCTTGTGATAAGAGATCTTAAATTTCACAGTCACAATATCTTAATAATCATTTCAAGTGCCTCTTATAAGAGCTTTGAAGGCTGACAAATAACTTCTAAATATAGTGTTCCATCTGTCAGTCTCTTTTGTTCAGCATAGTTATTTGTTCTGTTTTTAAAATGCTAGCCAGTTATAGAAATATTACGTGTCTTCTTTATGGAATAAACCAGCCAAAGAATTTTCTAAGTCAGAGGAGTCTGAAATCTAAAAATTATGCACAGAAAGATTCTCCATTGAACTTGATGAGGAATTCAAAGCAGGAGTGGGTGGTGGGGTGGAGATGGAAAGGATGTTGCTCTGTTCTATAAAATAATGATATAAAACCACAGCATAAAGACAAACTCTTTGTTGAATCAGTCCTTCCTCTCTCTTTAAATTTATCATGTACAATTTTAAGACACTGAGATGCTGTACATTCAGGTTTCCCTAGATACATTCACTGCTTCTCACTTGACTGCAATTTTCTCCACCGGGGAAAAAAAAATAAAAATCAATTTTTCTCAGAATTCTAATCATTGGCATTGGCATTTTCCATAAATGGCTACTGCACAGACAAAGAGCTGATGCAGTAAGTTGTTTGGTACATATATAGTGCTTCTACACATGCAAGAGAACACACTGCTCTTGTTATTTTCTTAAATACCTCAGAAGTTCTATTTTCAGCTTCTTCAATGCAAAATACACAGTCTATTTGATTTGTTTTATTTGTTTTATTTTAAGAAAAAAACTGAAGGAATCCTTTTTCTTCTTTAAACTTCAGGGAAAAATCGATTCTACATTGTTTTCTGTCTTTAACATTTACTTTTAATTACAAATCAAAACAAAACCAAAACTCTAATTTGAGATCAGATTTCTAATATGAAAAGCTAACTCAGATTCTGATTATAAATGGCACTTTTGGCAAATGTCTCTTACTCTTTGTTGGACACCTCAGCCTGGAGCATCCAGCTATTTTTATATAAAGCTATTGGTGACAAAGTAGTGTCTGAAATAGATGTCATAGCAGCAGTTGATGAGATAAAATGAGACAAAATGAATACAGTACTTCATATGATGATTCTTTAATTCACCATTATGCAAATTGCCTCACTTTCTTCTTCTTTTTTTTTTTTTTTTTTTTTTTTAAGGTGGTTTACTGTGTAGGATTCCTAAGTGGCAAAAAGGTATTTAAATCTCAAGACAGGGATTTTATCTCAGCATAATGCATCAATCAACACTGGGGTGCTAATATTAGTATCTTGTGTATGTGACAAATGGTTCTGCATTTTACTCCAGAGGTGGGATACCTAGAGGTTATGCAATTCATTGTTTAATTTCCAAAAAACAAAAAGACATTTCCTTTGGATTAAGCTTTAACTTCCTGGTAAAGCACACCAATTGCAGTCCAAGAACTGCAGAAAAACTGTGATGATGTTACTATTATTTTAGATGTTTCTGCTCCAAATGTTCTAATTAAGTGCACTTGTGCCCACCTGCATTGGACTGCAAATGTTCAAAGAATGTCAAATAAACAATTCATATGTCCAAACCATACAATCTCTTTTAAAACTGACATGTAATAAGGTAAACAATAATTGAACACCTTATACATATATAGAGAGAGATTTTGTAATGATCATTTTTCCAACATTTTGATAAGTGTATAATGAAAGCCTATTTTAAGAGTTCTATTTAAATGATGAGCTTTTATTTTAGTGTTTTTGGACAGAGGAGAAGTCAGAAGGGGAGAGGAAAATGTCTCAAAATGATGGTAAAAAGAATATGTAGAGTTAAAATGCAGGTCAGAACTTAACCAGCTGTACCTGCATCAACATTCGTTCAAAGTTTTGCAGTTTTTACAGAGTGGGTTTTGAATGACGGACATTCTTTCAGGCAATAACATAGTAATAGTCATTAGTAGGAATAATAATTTTTTTAGGTGTACGTATCTGTGTGATCAGATTAAAAAAATTATATTTTCTTCAGGATTTTATGCCTCGTAGATTTGTACTTGGGTTGTGAGTACCAGCAAGCACATTATCTAGAAACTTGTTTTGGTGGTTTTTTTTGGGTTTTGTTTTTTTTTTTTCTTTTTCAGCTTTACATTTCAAAGGTAGTAAATTGCTCCAGTTTCTCATATTTAGCAAGAGATTATCATAGAAGTTCTCTGTGTAATTTGTCACACAGTTACTTATTATTTACGTGCATGCCTGTCATGCCAGGGCTCAGCTCTACATTGAAGATTTACTGTCACTTTGAGCATTTTTTTTACATGAATCTGACCTTTCAACCACTCTGAGACCAAAGAAAGACATATATACAATATTAAACTACCTTAACCTATATTTCATGTTTTGCTACACTTTTTATAACATCTGTCTGTCTGAGGCACACCTGGATTCTTACATTTTAATGAACTATTACTAAAAAACTGAGAACAACTGTCCATTGAACACTGAACTAAGGGAAGATATAAAAAAAGCTCAGCTGTTTGGGACACAACAGGCAGTCAGATTATTGGGCCAACATGGATGTTTTCTGTGCCTGATAGTGCTACTGATTTCCATGATCTTCAGCAAGTCACCTTCCTGCTTTCTTGTCTCTCTTTCCTTTTTATCTTTTGTCTATGCTGGCTGTAAAAACTTCAGGGTAAGGAATGTGTTTTAACTCATAATGTAAACTGGTAGGAATTAGGCTGGTTTGGGGGTTCGAGGTTTTTTTCATATGCTTTCCCTTGTCATTGTTTCTAGAACTAATTAGCCATGCCAGTCTAGAAGAAAAGAGGTCTTAGTTCCATGGGGACATAATTTTTGTTAAAAATCAGAGAGGATCACAACCCAGGAGTTGTGATCATGATCATAACAGTGGTCTAAAAAAGACTAAGCTTTCAGTCAAAACTGGATTTATGACACCTTAAGTGAGCTCCCCATTTATTTGACTGTTTTTCTGTCTCTGTCTTCATTAAAAAAAATATCTTTGAAATATCTGGGTTTAATCCAGATGTGAAGTAAGAATTTTTTCACTTTCATTTACAGATATTTGTCAAACAGGAAAATTGATCTCCTGCAGGTTTAGTGCTACATTCTGCCAAAATAATTGCATGAAATCTCCAAATGCTACTGTGGTACAAATAAGTAATGATAATAGCAGCAATAATAATAACAATGAATTTTATTATTTTTATGTACAGAAACAGGGTAATTCTTCCTTGCCTTTAAGATATCTTTCCAAATTAAGTGATCATTGTAAATGTAAAATTCTCATATATTTACTGCTATAATGCAAGTATATTCAGAAATAATTTCAAGGTCAAACAGAGGCCTATGTCAGCTATCTACAAGAGAATAATAATTTTTCTTTAG
Source organism: Calidris pygmaea (assembly GCA_003697955.1). Lineage (NCBI taxonomy): Eukaryota > Metazoa > Chordata > Aves > Charadriiformes > Scolopacidae > Calidris > Calidris pygmaea. The sequence goes on along the minus strand of QJSC01015167.1, from coordinate 2,509,415 downwards.
ATCAATTCCATCCTGATTTCAATCTTTGTTACGACTATTGCAAAGGAGATTTTGTAATTTCAGAGTAATTTTTTCTGGTAAGAGGCAGGTTAGATACAGGCAATTGAATATGAGTAAACGAAGAATAAAAAATTCTACCAGGTTTCCAGTGTAAATGGGAAAAAAGTATACTAGAATTTACTTTGTTTGAGCCTACCCTCCAGTGATCCTTCACTCTTCATCTACTCTGAGAATATACTGATGGTGCAGGTTAAGGAACTTTTCCACACGTTCTCCCTTTTCTGTCTTACCAATCAGTTCTTGGGGTGGATAAAAATGTTATTCTCTGAAATTGATGAGGACAGGAGTAATTTGGTCTCTGAAACTCTTCTTTTTTATTGATGCTTTTCTCTTTCCTTATCTTACTTGTTAGAAGGATTTTGACACATGATAATGAATCCTTACCTGCTGTGTTATTAATTTTGAATTAGATATTAAAAAACAGTTCTTCTGAAGGAAGAAAAGCATATAATTCATACTAGTGGATTGCATTAATTCTGATTAGGTATATATTTAAAAATAGATGGCCTTTATCAGCTCCTGTATTGCTATGGTGTACTTACCCACATGTGCTCACATGTAAATATGTCTCCAATTGCTAGAGAAACCTTTAGGTAATAATCTTCCTCTAGCAATTCCCATTAGCTTTTCTGTCTGCTAGCTCTGGATTTCACCAGCTTAATGATTCCATTTAATGATCCTTTATTACTGGCTCTTGGCACCATAAACACTTGATATAAATTAGAGTCAATCTAGTAAAAAACAATCCCCAAAGCTAGGGCTAAAATACACAAATTAACATATTCTCCCCTCGACCCTGTTTAGTTTTGGCTACAGGAAGCTCTTTTCACTTAGGCTCCAGTTCCTCTGCTAACTTTTTTTAAGCCTTTCACTTTTTAAAGTGGTCATTAATTTATTTAACAAAAGAATTGTGACTGCAATCTGCATAGTCCACCTTAAAGAAAATTACTGGAATTTTTATTAGATAAATTTATAACTTTCATGCAGATATGACTGATAAATGGATTTTCTCTTCAAAAAGAAGCAACTTCAAAAGCTGAAAAGAATAGCAGATGAAAAGAAGGTCATTTCATTTGACTTCTCTCAGCAGAAAAACAACCTGTAATGTTTGCTTCAAGCAGTTCATTACAACTACCTCTGAAACACAGAACAAGAGTATAAATGCACAGATTACCTTGGCTGCTACCCCTCCTATCCCAATTAAAACGATGTTTAAAGCTGTTTAAAAAGTGCGAGAGTAAAATTTTATGCTGGGATAAGCTGGCAGTATTCTCTTCGACTTCAAAGAATGATGGCTAAGATCACAGTTTGCCTCTTAGTAATGTGTGGCAATGGAGATGTACACAGCAATTGTCTGTGTGGGTTGTGCTGAGTTTACCCTCAGGATAATACAGAGAAGCTGTTTGTGACAAGCACTGACATCTCACTCGGACATGTGATACTCAGATGTGCAGAGAATCCCGACCTCCTTCTGTAGGTGCGATCTCATTTCCATACCTGCTCCCCCTACCTCCAACCTTCCTCCTCAGATTTCTCCCATTCAGTCACAGGTTGCCTTCTCCAGTGTATTTCTCTTGCAACTCTTCAAGGCAGAGATAGTTTTGTCATAAATGAGATCTGCATCTGCTCCTTGGAAAAGCTCTCAACTATCTCCCTACTGCTTAATATCATTGAGAGCAATACACAAATTCCAACTCAATATTTTTAAGGCCATTAAAGTCAATGGGAAAAATATGTTAAAATTTAATTAGATAACTAATTTGTAGCCAAAACAACTGCATTTCAGTGGTTGGGTTGGGTTGGGTTTTTTTTGTTTTGGGTTTGGGGTTTTTTGGAGGGGGTGTTTTGTGTTTAGGTCTGAGTTTGGGTTTTTTGTTAGGTTTTTGGTTTGTGGGTTTTTTTTTTCAAAAATGGGAAATCATTGTTTCTAAAGGACATCGATAAGATGGGACTTCTGCAGGGCTAGACTCACAGAGTTTGGATGGGGATTTCAATAATATGAAAACTAACTGATTAAATCCACCACCATCCTTAGTAGAAGCTTCCTGTAAAGCCTAACTGACTTCTTGCTTCCATATCAAAAGAGACATCTTTATTTTAACCAACCTTAATTAGCTGTTGGTGCTGTCCCTCTAATTCTTCTGACTGGCAGTGCTAGGAAGACAGAACTGAAAGAAGCAATATGTTCTTAATTACTATTTCCTCCTGGAGGTAGAAGTAGATACTTTACCTTCCCCTGGTGTAAACTTCTGCTGATGTTTCAGATCTCAAAAACTTGTTGAAGAGTATGTAGGGATACTATGGACCATTAAGCTGACTTAAGACATCCTAGGTTTAACTGTATGCAAATAAAGGAAGACAGCAAATTCCCTTTATTTATGTGTGCTCCTAGAATAGGATGTGCTCCTAGCTGAAGAAAATGGAAAAATTTTGAAATGTTTACCAAAATAAATTAATTTCCCCACATAATTCTGTAGTTAATGCATGTTAAGGGTTGGTTTGTTTTTCTTCTCAGAATGAACGGAGTGAAGAGAGAAAAAAATGTTGCCCAGGAGGAAGAATTAGGACTTCGAGTTTATATTTTTATGTTACCAGCCCTGAGCTTCTCTGCTATTTTTTAAGTTAGACCAAGGCATACAAGACTGGGCTGACAGAATCTCATAAATTGTCTCTCATTTAAACTAACAACCATGGTTTATTCTCAGTATACTTAATGTTTTATAATCAAATAATTTTTACAGCTGATGGCCTAAAATGAGTAAGATACTTGTGGCTATAGTACACTATTTTCAGCAGACAAAAATATAATAAAATTATAATTTAAGATTAACTGTAAGTAATTATTCCATTACAAACTTTAAAAAGAGGTAGTTATTAACAAATTATACACCGCATAAAAAGAAAATACATTATTTTAAAAAATGGCTGCTATGCAGTTCTAAAAAGCTGATAAATCAGGTTTGATTTATGTCATTATTATTCAAACAAATCTGTAAAAACCATAAAGTAATACATATATTATCTAATCCATCAAGAGACAGATATGCATTGCATAAAGTAAACCCACACATTCTAGAAATTTTATGTGGAAAGTTATGCAATGCAGCCACTGCTATAGTGACTTTGATACTTAAAGAAAATCTATCTAATAAAATAGCAAAGCTTGGAAAGAATCTCAAAATACCCCCAAGTTTTAGTACACTTCTGGGTTTCTCTTGTTACATGCCAGAAATTCATCCTGGTCACTTCTGATTACTCTGAGAGAGTTCTTCGTTCCCTGACTTCTGTGGCTGCAGCTGTCCCCTTGGTCCAGACAATCTCTTTCTGGGAAACACTTTATTTCCTTTTTTTTGACAGCTGACAGTGGCTGAGGTACGCAGTTCTCTCACTGTGTGCATTTGTCAGACTCTTCAGTTAGGAAAACCTTGTTGGCATTTACAAAGTCATCCTCAGCTCAAGACAGCTTAGAGTCTAGTAAAGATAGATGTGTTCATTCACAGCATCCAATACAAACAGCTCTGGTTTTTTGTTTCGATAAGGCATGCGGTTGAAGAAATAAAAGTTAAGGAACATTAAGCCAGAATTGTCAGAAGTCTTTCAGTTCCTCAGTCCGTCAGTTCACCTTTGTATATTTGACACTGTCATAGCAGGGTTTCTGTCTCTCTGCATTCTTTGTTTCTGAGCTTAACATCTTAAGCGAGAACTCTTGTATCTCAGCCTCTAAGTTTTGAACTGTTCTGCTTTTGAAGTACTTCAGGGGATTTAGGCAGTTTAAATTCTACTGAACTTGATTCTTTCTTTTTTACTAGAAGATATAGACTGGCCACTCTTTCTTACTGAAGTATGCATGTCTTAATATCTGTGGAGCCTGAAATGTCTCTTTTTTTATACTAGATACCAGTTCTTGGACTTGACTGGCCAATTTATGACTATTTGACTCCAGATGGGGAAAAAACAAAGTCTCTACTGGCTCAGGCACAATTACACACGAACTACAGCCAATCTAACCTGAGTGTGCAGTAATCCTAGTCTTTGCAGCCCTTTGCTAGCTGTGACACTTTCATAATCCTTTGGTGAGATGTTTTGTTTAGCTGTTCTGGCTAGAAACTAACCACTTTGTTTTATAGGACTGTTTTCAAGCAACTCAGTCATCTCTAACCTGCTGCACACACATGCAGAAGTGCTGGCACAAAAGGAGGGACAGAATTATTCCTGGTGAATGGAACAATTAAATGTTGAAGCAGGACCAAGAGAACTCTGATTATATTTGGTTGAAGATGCTGTGAAAGCACAACCTCATTCTGCATCTGTGTGTGAAGTGTAAAGCACCTCCTCTACTGAATCTTACCTTCTATGTTAGTTTTTACATTTGCTAACATATTTAATAAAGAAGCTGAGTAAAATACATTTTGATTACTAAGAACCCTCAGTTGATTGAGATTTACACCACTTAAAGTTGACAATGTGCTTGCTGGGACTGATCATTTACTACCTTTCATTTAATGGTACTGCATACGGCACAAAGCAGTGTATTTGTAGACAGAGATCAAAACAAAGCACTTGCCTTACAGAGATTTTATTAGTTAGATTATATTCTTAATGCAGAATTAATAGACAAAAGTGTAATCTGGAATTTTTATCCAAGGACCCAGCCTAACGTTTACTGGCACTTTGATCTTCCACCAGTTGTGACTAGTTTTAGATGAGTTAGAAATTTAGTCATTAGTCTTGACTGGATCATTCTGAGAAGATAGACTTAACTCCCAAGGGTGTGAGGTCTGAACTGTTAGGGGTGTTGGGACTTCTTCTAAGGATTTTATCTTGCTTGTTTTAACATAATGGTAAAGAAAGAAAAAAAAAAAAAAAAAAAAGAAAGAAAAAGAAGCAGAGATTATCCAGGAAAAAAATTGTGCAGATCAGGGAATTAGAATAAGTGAGAAACAAGCCTAGAGAGTATAAGCAGAGGTTAAATACTCATCATGGAGGTTTCATGTGTACAGACCAAACATAGTCCCATGTTGTAACCTACTTGGTACCAGAGAGGAACCCGATGTATTCTGGCAATAATATTGCTGTGTCCATCATTCTGACATCTGATCAGCTAAAGAGAAAAGTAAAGTTCAAACCTTCCTGACTCAACAGAAAATTTGACCTACTGTGAAGAACCATCTAATATACCTGTCTTACATTAAGATATGATGTCTTTTTAATGGATGGACTAGAAGCTGAGTGGAAATCTAGAAATATATATATAGTTAAGCACTGGTGACTATGCTGATTGTTTAACTGGTTTCAAGCTTACTCCTAATAATCATTACACACCTTTACTTTGGTATAAGTTTACTGTAAGTTCCTCCAATTCATATTAAGACCTTTCATGAGCCACTTTATTAGCATCAAGTTTTTATGTGCATTTTATATTTAGATTAAGGCATTAATTATTATTTGTAGGATAATGTACTTATCCAAAGCAGCTAAAAGTAATTTCTCCACAAATCTTTTATTTCCCAGGGCCTATATGTTTGATATTCACAAGTAGAGTAGTTGTCAAGCATAGAATATTACCTCTCAAGATCAAAGCAACATTCTGTAAAACACATGATAATGTTCATTCTTTCAATGAAACACATATTCATCAATGCAAGGTGAGTACTGCAATACCCAGAAAACACATTTTTTGCCCCAAAAGATGAAATAACTTATCCTTCAAAAGCACTGAATACAAATAATTATATATATACATATTAGTAGTACAGTCTATTCATTTTAACTCATTAATATTAAACTGAAATGGAATCATAGAATGGTTCAGGTTGGAAGGGACCTTAAAGATCATCGAGTTCCAGCACCCTGCCCTGGGCAAGGACACTTCCCACTAGACCAGGCTGCTCAAAACTCCGTCCAAACTGGCCTTGAACACCTCCAGGGATAGGGCATCCACAACTTCTCTGGGCAACCTGGACCAATGTCTCACCACCTTCACAGGAAATAATTTCTTCCTAAGATCAAATCTAAATGTCCAACAGGTCCGTGTCTTTCTGATATTGGGGCCCCAGAACTGGATGCAGTACCCCAGGCGTGGTCTTATTAGAGTGGAACAGAGGGGCAAAATCACCTCCCTTGACCTGCTGGCCACACTTCTTTTGATGAAACCCAGGATGCTGCTGGCTTTCTGAGTTACCAGCACACATTGCTGGCTCATGTTGAGCTTCTCGTCCACCAACACCCCCATGTCCTTCTCCTCAGGGCTGCTCTCAATCGATTCTTTGCCCAGCCTGGATTAGTGCCTGGGACTGGGGAGAATGAGATGCTAAAGTAGCTAAGAAAATATCAACCAGTGCACTGCTTACTACCAGGTAACTTTTTTCCCCTTATGCTGTCATAACTGACAGACTGTATTTTTAACATAAGTAAGAGATACATCTCCGTGTAACATTTTTGTCTACCTTAATGCATAATGTCCGAATATCCTGAATTTGGAAAGAATATGAAGTGTTGCAAACAGTCAGTTTGAATAAGACCATGTCATATCTACTTCCCAGTGTGCGTATCTTCTATTTGTACTGTTTCCATAGTTAGCTTATATATTTATTTATTACTATATATTATTGAAACTGAGCTGAATCAGTAGGGGGAGCTTTAAGACCCATGAGCGGCAAGTGTTTTTGTGTTCTGCTACTAAAGGCTTAAAATGCCTGAGGGCTTCAGTGTTAAACATATTGCTCTGCTCAATGAATAGTGGCACAAAGATTTCTACAAATGTATGTTTGTTTCCAAAGCACTTGTAGGGTGCCTATAATCACCTTGTCCTTTGTAACATTGATTTTTAATATATATGGTTAGCCTGGGATATTTTATAACCCAAATGAAAAGCTCCTGGAAGTAAATATCACAAAAGACTGGAAGTGTATGGTTTATGTATCCAGAAATAGAAAATAATTTGTTTAAATAAACTCAAGCTGAGCACAGTAATTGATGGCTTCTTTACCCCCTGAAGTTCCATGAAATGACTGTGCCTTTATATAGTAATTAAAATGTGCCAACAACTATTTTATTGTCTCCAATGGAATTGTCAAGCATTGTTCCAAATACAAATCAGAGGCAAAGCTGCTAAACATGGTATTGTCTGCCATTGTAATTTGTAGGTTTGTATTAAAAAAAAAACAATTGTCACATCATACATATGTCTCTAATAACAATTAAGGATCTGAGACCCTCTGTTCCTTTCTCATGTCTTAGGTAAAAGGTAGTTCATTTATTTTTCTTAAGTAAAAAAACCCTGTTCTATCTTGTTATTCCTCTTAAAACCTACAAGATGCACAAAAACTACCATCTTTGTATCCTTTGGACAATGTTTTATTTATTAAAAAGGTAAATACAAATAAAATTTAAAGAACTTTTCTGGTTCAATCTTTTCTTATTTTGAAAATAAATGTCTATATACCAAAGAATATCATCAAAATGGTGAGGGGAAACATACATGTTACAGATTAAACTTAGGTATAAATAATTCTGGAAATGTGCACACTAAATACACATGCACTAACCTGATTTAGTTTTTATTTTCACTAAAACGCAAGGCTAGAAATGCACAGTGTCTGTACATATCAGCTGTTTCTTTTTCCATGGAGCCTATAACAAACCAAACAACAAACAAAGAAATTAAAAATTGTCTCATGGATTCCTATTTTTCAGCAAATATTATTGTACTAGGAAAAGTTTTACTTTACTTTAAAACATAAATGCATTTATAAGAATTAAATACTTATTTTTTGTGTTTAGTTATTGAAAGCAAAACTTATTTCTCTGCCTGCCAATCATACTGTTCCAAACATAAATCATTGATACCATCAGGTATGTAGAAATATGAAATACGAAATATCTCTTCCACAGAAAGCACAGTGCAGTTGTTAATAAGCCTAAAAATTACATACATAAAATTTGCAAACCACCTTAAATCTTAAAACTTTTTTTTTAAGCAGTCTTAATTACACTGTGTGCCTTCTGCTACTTCTGCAGGACTTCTTTCTCATGCAGTGAACATGCTGGAATGTGCCCGTTGAAGTAGGTAATTTTAGAATATAACCATGTATCCTTAATCTGTAGAAGTAATGTTGTATCACCACACCATCCTTATTAGTTGTAATTTGGAGGATCATGACACAGTACCCAGTTTAAAGGTTTTACACTGGCATCCTCCAATTCTATTTTCAGTTAAAATATTGTACATCTTGAGTTACTTAAGAGACTCTCAAAACAGATCTCAGAATTTGCCTCCAAGTGGTTTGTCATGAGTTTATTTCTGAGATCCCAGAACTCTAAGGATATCTCAGACAGAAATGGAGTAACTTAAGGGTTTCACTACCCTTTTTTAGTGCTTCTCTGTATTTATCTACAACTTTCACAACAAGATCTTGGTGTTTTGGTTGTTAGGTTGTTTTTTTTAACCAAATGTCATTGACTGTAACAGATCACTGACTGCACATGTAAGAGAGAATGTTCTATTAGACTGCAATAGGCTTGAAGTTAGCAAATCTGACCAAAATCCCAAGCAGAATACAACTACAATAGGATTTTTAATGATGTGGTACAAGCATGACATAAGCAAAACACACCGGCATGAAAAAAATGCAAAGAAATATAAATATCTCCTTAGAAAATTTAATAATTTTTCTATACAGACACCTAATTAAACATGAATTATATTTCCTAGAAAGGTAAAGGGAAGGTTTTTATTATCAGAAACCTATTGAGTTGGACACAGCAGAAAGAATGATGATCATATGTTAGTCTAGTTCAATTAGACTGCAACTTCATTAACTTTTTTAATTATATATTTTCAAGCATAATTTACCCACTGTGAGCCAAACTTGTTTTGATAAACATTCCCAGAGGAAAGCTAAGTTCACAAATAATTTGTCTATAACCCACCCTCCAGCAAACATCCCGCCTGTCCTCACTGAGGCTAAAAACAGAGAAGGGGAGGCTGCCCTCCCAACTGCGTGTATGACAAACTTCTTGGCTTCTCTTATTCTTTGTTCGCATTCCATTTAACTTGGGATCTGAAATTCATCTGAAGTATTCAGTAGTAGATGTTCATAAAGTTAAAACAATGTGAAAGCATAGACACATCTAGTCTCTCCATCCCACATGGTGTCACTTGCGAGGCAAAGAAAAAGCTTCCCCCATCAATTTGTATCTACAATAGCTTGAGCTAATCAAGAATGATGAAATAAAAAGAAATAATATTGAAAGGAGGCCTAAGTCAGCAACAGAATAAAAGTGTTTTTCACCCTTTAGAAGAAGAGAACAAATACACAAAGCAGCAGCAACTCTGTTATTCCAGCTGCTTTCCCATCTCTGTCTAAACTGATGTATTAGAGCTTCCAGATAGTCTATTTAGGAAAAAGATGTTAAAGAGCTGAATTAAACTGTGACAACTGTCATTTTGTTTAATGCCTTCCTCAGATCTGAAATTTTTCACCTTCACTTTGTCCTAACTCTGAGGCTGCTTGCCAAAGCTGTAAGTCCCAGCTCTCCCATCTCCAATGAGCTGGCTATCTTGGAAGCCGCATTTCTGTGGCCAGAGATAGCACGCCTAGCACATGTGGTAGTCTTAGTCCTAAAGCAGAAAAAAAACCCTTTCCCTTTTTTTCTGCAATACATTTCAATAAAACACATTGTTAATTTTAAATTAAATTTTGAATTTCATTTCTAGCTGCTACTTTTGTCAGTTTTGTCAAGTCTTCAGAAGGAGCTGAAAAGCAAAGCTCTGTTTCCTAGTGTGTTCCTTTCTTTTCAACAGTTTTTTTTTTTTCTCTGCCACTTTTCTGTCTCTGCATTCTGTTTATTTTAAAAGTGTTATCCTTAGTCATCCATAAGAGTTTTTTACCATATTGATTGGGTTTAATGGTCAAGAGAGGGGGACAAGGGGAGTGTGTGTCCTGCAGGGAAGCTTCTGTGAGGAGACGCCAGAGACCACCACTGGTTCCAGCAGGTTCCAACTGTTTCCAGCTGGCTCCCACAGACCCACAGCAGGATACAGCTGAGCTCATTAGTGAAGCTGGTGTCACCTCAGTGAAAACATGTTTAAGAAAGGGCAAAAAAAGGCTGGACAGAGAGGCAGATGGAACAAAAAGAGTGTGAAACAGCAAAGGGAACACAAGAGTCAGAGAAGGAGGAGGAGAAGGTGCTCAAGGTGTCCAACTAGCTATTCCCTCCTGCATGAAGAAGACCATGGTAAAGCAAGTTTTGCCCCTGAAGTCCATGGAGGACTATGCTGGAGCAGATATCCACACTCTGGAGAATCCCACACAGGAGCAGGTGAATGTGGCCTGAAGGAAGCTGCAGCCCATGAAGAAACCATGTGCTCCTTGTAGGAACTGGAGCCTGTGGGGGAACCCACGCTCAGGAACTCTGCTCCCAGTGGACTGTGGAAAGAACCCATGCTGGAACAGTTCTTGAAGAACTGCTGCCAGCGTGAAAAACCCATGTTGGAGCAATTCCTGAAGGACTGTATCCCATGGGAGGGACCCCATGCAGCAACAGGGGGAGAGAGCGAGGAGGAGGGAGCAGCAGAGATTAATTTTTATGAACTGACTGTAACACCAAATCCCTATCCCCCTGCACCATGTTTTGGGAAGGAGGTAGAAGAGTTGGGAATGAAGTTGAGCCTGGGAAGAAGGCAGCGAGGAGGAAATATGTTTTAGTTTTGTCTTTGTCTTTGTTTCCCACCAAGTGTTGTGGTATAGGCCAAATTGGCCAAATGACAGTGACAGATGCTCTCCCCCTACCTCTCACTCCAAAGAGAGGAGGAGGAAGGATAAAGAGACTCACAAGTTTAGCAGGAACCAAGCAACTTTAATGAAATATTAATAATAAAATAAAAAGGAAATAATGAAATAGATACAATATATACAAAACTGTATCAAGCTGCCAGGATTACATCACTGCGATGACGTACTCAGTGATGGAAGGGAACTGGATTCCAGCTCTGGAGTCAGGAAATCACAGATAGGGATAAAAGGCAAAGGAACACACAGGGTCCTCCTCAGATTTTGACCATTGAAGGCCTTCCCTTCCTTCCCTCCCTCCCTTTCTTCCTTCCTTCCCTCCCTCCTTTCCTCCCTTCCTTCCTTCCTTCATTCCTTCCTTTCTGCCTTCCTTTTTCTTCCTTCCTCTGTCGATCCTTTCTCTGTAGCTTTAATGAAATATTTTAAAGGGCTTTAATGGTGGCTGTTGCTATGGAATTAAGTGGCTACACTGTCTATTCTCAAAACACAATTTTGGAACATTTCTAGCTGTTTAGTATTTTATAACATTAGGGTGAAGTTAGAATCCTGGATGTTGTGTCCTATTTATTTCATCAAGGTTAACAGAACAAGTCTAAAATTAAGCAAAGGTTGCATGGCTTAATATCTCATTAAAACAAAAGATAAAATATTTGCTCATTTTGGAAAAATTATCTGAAGCATTTAGAACACTGGAGAATGTAAAGTTTCTGATATTTATGCAGATATTAAATAGCTCTTTGCCCCCCTCTTCTTTAAAGGAAACCATTTCCTGAACATTTGATTGAATTTATCAGAAATAACTAAACACAGAGAGGGGAAATTGAAAAGATACATCAAAACCTTTTGTTATTGTACTGAGTACAAAATACAGTCAGTAGAAACATAATCATTCTAAAATATACACTGGAAACAAGAATCAAATCCAGAATGGAGCAGGAAAAGCAACAGTCCTTGATTATCTGCATGATAGATAAAAAAAACAAAGCTGCAGTTAAAGAGAGCTAGAAGATGGGTGCTCCATTACATTAGTAAAAATTAATTTCTCTAAGCTACATGGCAGAGAGAAGCATGTTCATATGCTGGAATATAGCACTTTCCACATGTTTGTTCCCAAAAGCAATATAGTTGATGCAATGCCATACCAACACAGATGAACTGTGCCTCACCTGGTGCTGGAGTTAGCACAGTTTGTGCTGGCTTAAATATAATTGTATTTCTCTGCATTGCACTTATTTTTTTTCTTTTTTTTTACAAAGCAAGATAACCTATTTCAAGAACAAAGATAGCAGAAAATAAAATTGTGTGTGCATGAAAATGTGCAGGTCAGCTATCTGATTGTGAAGCTATCAGCAAGGAAATTTAGATTTATCTGCTTGGAGATAATAAGTGTAAGGATGTATGCGAAGTATCCATCTTTTGAGCCTGTTCACCTTCTATTAATTGTGCTATAGAATTGAGTTCAGGAATACCTATGGATTCATTTAAATTCTAACTCAAGCCCTGATTCAGAAAATCATTTTGCTGAACTGCTAAAGCAAAGCAAGGAGTCCTATAATTCCAGGTCCTGAAATTCTCCAGAGCCCTTAGGGTCAGTAGGCTGCAGACTACTTTATTTTGGATTAGCATGAATGAATTATCCGAAGGGGCTCATTGATTTCTTATAACTCTCATTTTTGAGTTGTTATAGGTGTTTCTGCATTTTTCTCTGTGTTACTCAACTGTTGCCACAATTCTTAAACTTTGGAAATTAAAAAAAGAAAAGTCTTTCTGTCATCTCCAACTTCTGGATTGTAAACTTGTGACAATAGAAGTGGGAAACAAATACACAATGGGTCCACAGTATTTAAAAGATTCCATTAAGCACTTTTATATTATTAATGAGTAGCCAAAACTTAGAGATAATGTGACTATTGTGATGGGTTGATTTTGGAAGCTGCTAGACACCCACCCAGCTGCTATCCTACACCTATAATATTAAAAGAGATTGTTTTAGCACATAATGACTTTTTAGGTTACAATTAACCTGGTGCCACTTGTGAGATAGTTACACACCAGGAGCAGTAACAAGCAGGAAATACCTTTCTACAACAGAACTAGGATACATTGATCTACAAATTAACACCACAGAGAAATGAAAAATTACATCTCATTTTCTAGGCGTGGGCGACTCCAAGACAAGTCTTGTTTGGAACAGAATTTGAAACACCCTATTTGAAATTAAGCTGTGGAACAAGTCCTATATATTGGTCCTTTCACTTAGGAGTAGCAGAAATATCTGCAGGTCTGAAGAACTTTTAAATATGCTGCTTAAAAGTGGTCTGGGAGCATATGAGCAGAAAAGCATGATTTATCTGCATGGTGCTATCAGAGGAGAAAACTGAAGTCATCCCTATGACACTTCCGTGAAAATGATAGGGTTCTCTTTTGAAGGTCTTCACTTGTTGTTGCATTAGATATGAATCAATGACAACAACTCTAAATAAGCTTTTGTTCTGCTGATAGAAACTGTGTTGGCCCATTTATCTTACAGAAACCTTTGAAAGTTCATATCACTCCATAGTCCATGTGCACTAGGAAATGTCTTTGCCTATGAAATCAGTCGATGTTTTTTCATAAAGAACAGAATAACTTCATTTCCAGATGAAACTCGTACTGAAAGAGAAAGTGTTTTTGCTTTTTGACCTCTCTCCCTTAGTACAAGACAAGACAGCTCTGAATTTAGTCTAGAAACTATAAAACACCTTTATCGTGAGAAAGGAAAATTCTGTTACTCATGGTTAAAATATTGATTTAAAAACCTGTACGTGAATGTGAATTGCTTTTTGAGATGCTACTGATTTTGTGAACTAAGGATAATGATGAAGAATCAAGAGACAAGTATTACATTCTGTTTCCCAGGAACAAATAACACAGCGTGTACTATGAAAAATGACTGAGTGCTGCTACTGTCTGACATCATGAACAGTCATGTATGAAAATATGTTTTTACTATCTTGCTAGTAAAGTGTATTAAAAAAGTATTGAGGTTTCTCAGTGTGTGGACCACCATTATTATTCTAATGAACCTTTAATCCTCGCTACACCAAGAAACAACATGGATATTAAAAAAAGGAAGATTCACTACCCATCATGAATTGATAACCCAACATATAAAATGGTAAAACAGCTTCCAGACTGACAGGAGATGTGAAGTTCTTACTGCTCATAAGGACTAGTAGCAGATTAGTCTCCGAGTTGTTTTTCTTTCATGGTACAAGAAAAGTTTTTTCTATCAACTCCAGGAAATAGTGGGTGGAAATGAAGGGCACAAACACAAGAGAGTTAAAGAACATCAAAATTATGGTAAAAAATTCAAAGAGAAGTTGCAAAGGCTTTTTATGGGTAGAAATAAAGAAACAATAGGAAGTGATGGCAGAATCACTGCAAATGGCAGAGGCTGCAGAAACCTGGTACAAATCCGAGCAACTGGAAAGAAAGTTACTGCTCTTTATATGATCAGGGAGTTTATATATATTTCCTGCCATGTAGAAGTTTCTCCAACACCGTGTAAGTCACACAAGCAGATGTCCTGCTCTAATTGAACTGTAGCACATTTATTAGCCATGATTATCTAGAGGAGAGGAGTAAAAAGAAGAAGAGTTATGCACAGCCCTGGGAAGGTCTGTATGAGATACCATTCTCCCTAAATGACAGCATGGAGCAGTCAGCTAGCAACTGTCTGGTGCTGCCGTTCAAGGTTAAACCACAACAACAACCAAATTACTCCCTATTACTTTTGAAACAGTAAGGAAGTGTTGCATTGGCAAAGCAGAAAACAGCCTACATTGGGGGAAAAAAAAATGGGGCTGTAAATAAATCATTCTTTGGCTATGGCTAAGGAATAATTACGTAGAGGCAAGTTGAAAAATACTTTTTGTGGCAGCTAATACATTGTAGAATTCTGTACCTTGGAAAGTTAAAATAGAGTTACATATCTTATTCACGATTGATCTACAATGTGTTAAAAATTATTGTAAAAGCACAAGCATAATACGGAGGCTGTGCAGAGCTTTCTTATATAAGTTCATTGATTCCTTTGTCAGTTGAATAGTTTATTCAAAGATAAGCTTGCCTATAACCTCACATTTGTATTCTTTATTATTTAATAACTGTTTTATTATTATTAAGTGTGGATTCACATTCCTGTATGTATTGCCCCATTTGAAATACCAAGAATAACAAGTAAGTATATGATTGATTTCAAGAACTTGAATCAAGTCCTTCCTTTGTACTCTTTTTCTTTTTTTCACAATGGTTCCGAAAAAAATTGTGCTTCTGCATTAATCTCTTTCCATTTCCTGGAGACAATAAAAGAAACTTTCCTTACACAATTAAATGAAAACAAAGAGATCAAAGAGAACCATCTTATCCTCCCCTTCATGAGGAATGAGCTCCCAGTAGTTCAATGAGTTCTTCTGTTTTTCAGAGCCTAGAGTTTTCAGTTTAACTGTTTACCAGCCCAATTATCAAAAGGTAAGGACTGTTGATGAAGAAAGATTGGTCATGCTAACTCAAGTGTGTCAAAATGTTGTTCTTACAAAAAAAGAATTATTCTGGATTGAATAAAAGCTATTCTTTTAATTGTTGAATTTTTGTATCATGCATTTGTACACTTCTTTAGTATGATAATAAGATCCTTAATAAGATCTGATGTATTGTGGCAAGATAAAAAGTTTGCTAATATGAGACAGAATTAACTCTGATCTTACTGTAGGAGGGAATAGCAAATCATTATACAGATTTATTTATTTTCATTCGTTTCAGTGGTTATGTACTCTGCTTCACTGATGATCATATTAGTGTGAAAAGAAATATTTCTTTATTAAAAGGTTGATTTTCCACAAACTCATCATGATGCAAAATATCCCAGTTTGTTATGAAATTCTGAAAAGACAGGCAGCTGCATAGAACGGTTGATATTTTCTAAAAGAGTAAGCAAGGCACTCACATAAAAAATGAATAAGCCATATGTTTTAATCTAAAGGAGAAAAAGGAGTTTTGGACAAGATATTTTTAATCTTTTTATCTCCTATAACTTCTTTGTTTCTTTGAACCTGTGAAAAAAAAAAACCCTAAATTATTTACAACAGATCCAAGTTAATTAAAATACAAACAGAATTTGTATATGATTTGGACAAGCTTCAGGAACGTCCAGAATGCACTTTCAAATAAAGATATTTGCACACATATATAATGCATGCATGTAGGTGTAGCAGACATTTTTATTAATGCAAGTCATTTTCCCATATATTCAAAAAAGTACAAAATAAGCAGATTTGTCAAAAAGGGAATACTGCACTGGTCTCAAATGTAGAAAAATCACATAATTGATGGAGAGGGAATGTTTTGAAACAAAGATTGTGTTATGGATGCACAGATACATACACGCTGCAGTGAAGATTCAGATGGTAGCCAGATCCTCCTTCAGTGCAAATACTGCAGTGCAAATTCTCATAGAAGTGATAGCTTGAGCTGCAGTAATGGAATAGAGCAGAAGCTGTGTGAGGGGGATATTATAAATGTTCTTTTGTAGAATTTTATTGTTTAATTAAAAAGTTGAAGATCAAAATTAAAGTTGCACAGTTGTAATGCAAACCAATGTGACTGCTACATCAATGGGAATAATAATCTAATACCCAAACAATCTATTTTTTTGTTGTGCAAAGTATTACAAATAGAAACACCAAGGCAGGGTATTATAATTTATACTCTCTAATACTGTCTATAGCTTCTTAAAAATAGAAAATAATGTTTAAAATATTTGTTATGCAGACAGCAGCATCCACCTTCAGGCAAAAATCAATACTGTGTAAATGAAGTCCAATGTGCACCTAGTTCCACATTATTTTCTCCAGCAGCTCTTTCTATAATAACAACCAAAAGATGATAGCATAAGTGCTGCTATAAAGCCTTTTTTTCAAAGCTCTTCCACACGTGACAGATTCTATAGGCACAAGTACTTTATTAAAAGCTACTTTATGCCAGTAAAGTTATCTGAATTTTCCTGAGCACCAGGAACGACTACTACAAAATTTACACTTAGACATCTTCTGTTCATGTTGTACCTAAAAGGTCAAAAGCTCACAAGAGGAAGGAAGGTTGCTTGTTTGCTTTATTTTAAAGCCAGGAGAGTCAAATCCCAGAAAGGAAAAGCAGAAACCGGGAACTGCAACAGAAACAGAGAGTGGCAATAAGGAAACATTCAGAATATGATTCCTTGACACCAGAGGGTAATACTGACATTCTGTTCCCTTCCAACCCAGGAAATTAATTATGTCTCCTCTCTGTTAGCATTAGTGATCACAAAGATGTGCAGGGGATCAGTTCAGTCTAATAATCTTACTGAAAGCTTCTCCTTTTACCCCAGTTAATTTTATCAGAATCTTCAAACTCCATGATTACCACATGGCTCAATAATTATGAGTTTATACACAGAAAAGGATATGCAAAAAGCTGGGCCTCTTCTTTAAAAGGATTGATTTAACACTAGTTGTGAAACTGCACCTGCAGGAAAGACAGATGATTTTTCTTCACCTGATAGGAAGTTATTAGGTGAAAGTGAGATATCTGAGAGCCATTCCACCTGTGGTACCCATTTGAAGTAACATCTTTTCTGATATTTTATATTACATATTCAGCTCAATAAAAATAAGAAATAATAAAAAGAGCTGACACTCCTAAGCATTTCTTGGTAGATACAGTTTTTGGTAATGACCGAAAATGGATGCTCTGCATATACCAGAGTAATGCAAGAGAAATTAATAAGTGTTCAGGAAGACTGCGTGAAAGAATGGAAGTTCTTGTCAAAAATATCAGAAACTAATAACACTTTGGATTTCAGAAAGATGGACTGAAAAATGCATAAGTGATAAAAAATTCAAAATCATATCATCTTCGTGGAGCATCATTCAGAAAGACAGGGAAACTTTAGCTCTGGGGAATCTGCTAGAACTCATATACTTTTGTTGTTGCAAGGCTATAAATAAAACTTGCTATATTCTCCGGTTAAACCAGATCCTTATTGATTCAGTCATGAGGCATTTTAACCAAACATTGCACACTTGTTCCAGTTGTTTGGATAAAACATCAGAGAACAAAGACAGCTGAACACAATTTAGTAACATTTTCCCTCTGCAGTCTCATCTGTTGTGTATCCATTGAGGAAATTCTTTCCATAAAGGAGTGTTCTTCTGATAACAGAGCTCAGTGTTTTGCTAAAAGGTGCTGTTCCCAGTGTTCAAAAGTTCTCATTGTGTCTGTCAAACACTTTGCAGGACTATGCCTCAGGTCTACTGAGGGCCTGGTGAACTATCACCAAAAGATGTAAGATACAATTATATATATTAGTAAGTGGTATTTGATCTTCCCACTGTTTAGAAGCCCAGCATCTACTGAACTGTACACGTATTTAAAAAGCTTGTGCTTATTGGCCTCTCAGTGTTGAGGAAACAGCTAACATAAAGTCACAGGAATGCTGATCTAATCTTAGATAGAGCTTTTACATTCCTGTGCTCATTGTAGGAAATATTATAAATATTGCAAAACATTTTTTGTCTTGTTTTTTATACTAGCATTTAAAGAATTTGAAGGAATTTGGAGAGTGACTGCTATCTTCCTTCATCTGGGACAGATGGTAGAGTTTGCTCATAGCTTTAAATAAGAGGTGATACAGATTCATGTCTCTACACCAAAGAGGCGTTAAGTTACAGTGTGCAAGACAACATGAAAATGATTTCTTCTCTATATTAGGCAACTTAATTCTCCATGAGATTAGAAGCAGGGTAACCATTGCATAATTGACCCAGGTTTGAATTTACTGACTTTGTGACTGCTATGTCAAAGTCAAGCCTGGCAGAATTCAGACACTGAAAAGCAGAAAATATTAGCAACTAGTTTCTCATATCAGACAGTTTTTTTCTCTTGCATGAAGTAATATCTCTTCTGCCTTGATCTACAGAAAATATAAAGGAAGCTGTTTCACTGTCAGAACAACATTTAAGAGACAGTTTTTGCCAACAAGCCCATTCTAGAGCGCGTTACCAGCTTAAAATAAAGAGCTCGTAGAGAGGGCACCCATGTAAGCGCCAGTCTCATCTTGGAGACAAAGATTAGAGGTGCCAGGAACTCTTAAATAAAACTTACTGAAAACTTAAATGAAACTTTCCTGTGTGAATCCATCCTTCACCAGTTGGTTAAGCTATGGTAGAATACAATCATCAAATGGTTTGGTTTGGAAGGGACCTTAAAGATCATCCTGTTCCAACCCCCCTGCCCTGGGCAGGGACACCTCCCACCAGACCAGGTTGCTCAAAGCCCCATCCAGCCTGGCCTTGAACACGTCCAGGGATGGGGCAGCCACAACTTCTCTGGGCAACCTGTTCCAGTGTCTCACCACCCTCCTAGTGAAGAGGTGTATCCCAGATGGTACTTCTGGTATGTAACAAAACAACAGAGAGAGAATCACAGAGCTGGTTTGATGGAGGAAAAAGCAAAGTAGTTTCCCATGGATATCTAGGGAGTACTGTAGTCCAGGTTAGAACTTGAAGCCTTCTGCACCACAGGTTTCAGATCAGATGAAACATATGAGCAAACAGTGTTTTTGATACCTCCCAAACTGTATTAGTGGGTCACAATATTGCTAGAATAACTTTATGGCAATATTTGCTGCTGGCTATGTTTATGTGCATGAGAAAACATCCAGTATATATTTCTTATACTTATTTCTTCATATTATTTTGCAGTTATGACTGTGAGAGAGGCAAATAAAAATGTTATTTGTATGCATAGCTGTTGATGTTAAGTAAAAATGTATAACACTTTAAATCAAATCAATCAGTGGTGATACTGTATAGAGAGATTAGCAGTCTGTAGGGAAAGAAATTTCCCTACCCACCACAGATCAAGTTTGGAGATAAAAAGATGGGTAGAAATAGAACAGATTTTGGAGCAAACTGCAAGGATTTGCTCAGACTCATAGTCTACTTTTTGAAGAAAAGCAACTATAAACCAATAATCATAAAACGGCTATAATGGGCCAGAACAAAGGTCTACTTAGCTAAGGTGCTCTCCTTCTAACACTAACGGTATTAAGTGCTTGCAAAGAGGGTATGAAAGAGAGCAAGCATAGAATATGCCCTCTGTAGTACAGCTTCTCTGCCTATGGCAGTCACCAGTTTAGGGAATCTAACTATATGGTCCAGTATTAGCTCTATAGGTATGATAATCTTTATATGTGTGCTTTTAGAGAAATTATTGAACCTTTTTGCGTTTTTCAACCCTCTTGCCATTCACCACTTACACTTGCTCTTAAATCACATACCTAACAAACACTGCAAGAAGTACATTTTTGACATCCGCAGGTTTTATTTAAATGGCTACCATTCTATATTCTTTTCTAATTAAAGAGCTTTAAGGTAAGAGCAAGAGCATCATATTGCAAGTGAAGTCAGAAATTACCTGTTGTGGTATCAAGATGAAATTCAAACATTTCCTTTCAAGGTATGATTGAGATGTGTAGTACCTAGAGTCAATTGTCATTAAAATTTTTGATTATTCAAAAGATTGAATAAGCCAATGAGCTCAGTAACACTTCTTACTGAAGCTGACTATGATGCTGCAGTGAAACATGCTAAAGGAATTGTGTATCCCTAAAATATTTAGTCTTCGTATGAATCATGCATTAAGAATGCTGTGGACTGAACCATCCTTTGATAGCACAGCTCATATGGATCATTTACAGGCAATCTGAAGACTATTTATGACCTGGAGAATAGAAGTAACAGCATTGCCTTCTTTCTGTTTTGATGAAAATAAAGACTCTGAGATGGAAAGAAATCTTTGATTATTTTCCTGGGATCATTTGCTGATTTGATCATTAGTCCTGCAGAACTGGAATCTGTCCACTTTTCCTTAAAATGTTCAGTGTAATATATATTAGCATCAGTTTCAGTTTATTTTATTGGAAGGAGTCCTTTTCAGAAACAGGTACTATCACTCATTTTGTTCTAATACTCAAAGATGTTACTCTGGGGAATGAGTCCCAAGTCAAGCTCTAAGACAGTTAGACCTAACCAGTTAATCTTTAAAAATGCCAGTAAGTTTGCGACTGATTAAGAAGAAAGAGGGGTTTTGGTGTGATGTGATATTCAGACCATTTTTTGTTACCTGTATATTAATTCACCAGTTGTGTCTACTGCTGTCATAAATTGGTGAGGCATGAAATGGCTTCTCTCCTAGAGATTAACGAAGATAAGATATTAGTATGCTTTGCATCTGAGAGATACTGATATACTTTTATAAGCATTGGATCTTCTAAATTAACAAAATCAGAACAATAGAAAGAATAATGATATTAATATCATTGAATTTGTTGTGCTCTCTCTTCCTCAAAAGTATCGAGAATTCAAACTCATTTACATTAAGCATCTTAATTTAATAAACATACAGAACATGCTATAACAGGTTCTTTTAAAAATGAAAATGATCTGGTAGAAATAAATCTTTGTTCTTCTGTCTTGAAGTCTGCATCATTGTCCTAGTTCTTTAACATACCATGTATTTTGATGTACTAAGATGGTTATGCAGATCTCTCCATCCTACTATTTGAACACCTCCCACATGAACGAAGCAAATTAAAATTATGATGTTCATTTTACATCAACCCTCCTTCATTATTAGACTTTCTCTTTTTGGCATCAATAATAAAATATTTTGATTGGGGAATGCAATAACAAATTCCCTATTGAGCATGCATGTCCAGAATTATAGAACTATAAAACTTTATTGTATAATTTAACTTCTATATTTATAATCCTTATGGGAGGAAAACTTCTTTTAAACTAAGGAAATGAAATCTTTTTACATATCATTTATGTTCTTGCAACTGTTTTGAGAGATATACTGAATACTGAAAAATACTTATTATAAACTTTTTTTTTTTACTTTCTCATAACTACCTTAAATATTCATCTTTCAGCTGATATATTCTTTGTTTGTTTTTAGGCAAGTTTTTGAATAAAATTTCTTCAGTTTTGGGGGCTTTTTTAAAATGTATTTTATTAATGTATTATTTATTAGTTTCAGGAATATTAGACAAAAAAACCTTTTCTTAACAAAAATCTGACTGCAGTTAACATATAAAATCAATGGGATTATATTCTGCTTTGGAATGTAACATCATGGCGTGTGAAGCACAGTTTTTCATTAAGTCATCATGTGGTGGTCAACACACAAGTACAAATTTAGAACATGAATGTTTTTAAAAGTTGAACCTCTTTGTTTCACTCTCTTCACTGAAAATAACTTTTTGGCATAAGGCTTTTAAATGGGAAATTATCAAAATTTACTGTCTCAGAGCATTTAGAAATACCATCAAGTTGCTGCACATCAGTTTAGGGGCAATAACTGCCAATGTGGGCATTCTCAGTCCGTCATAACGTCTGCAAGACTCGTTAGTAGAACACTATTCCCAGACTGTTTCTGAACACTATTCCTTGTCTGGTTTGATTTCTGATATTCTTATTTGACCTTAAATATCATGCCTCCTATTATGCTTTAAAAATTGAATCTAATAGCTGTTGTGTTTAACCTTTGACTCAGTTCCTTTTTGATGGTTTCACATATGAAACAGAAAGATTTTAAATCAAGTTGTCTTACAATTTGACCCAACCAATCTTGTAAGGGGAGAACTGGGAAACAGAAGCAAAACAGAGTTCTTCTGCTATCCCTGACTTCTGATCAGCTTGAAAACTGATACTTATTCCAGGCTTAAAAATACGTTTGACATTTCCAGGTCATTTCCAGTCTTTACTGGTTGAAATATAGTAACATAGTTTGAAAAATGTTCTTGGAAACAGCATATGCAAAAAATCTTAGTCATATGCTATGGGGTGCTGTAGGGAAACCAAATTAATTTCCTTGAAGACTGGTTTTTCAAAATACATATTTCATAAACACTGGACACAGACTATGAAAGATCTGTCAGCATTCTCACTTTTATTCAAATTGTTTTCTGATTCAGGACAATTTACTCCTGCATAGAAGCATTTGTGGGTTACATATGGATAGATTTTGTTGGGTCAAAACATGCTATTTAGTTAAAGAACACTTAAGGCATGTTTCCTATCAGAAAAGGTATTAGAAACTATCCATCTCATTTATTCAGACTCAGTTATACAAGGAAATGGAAGGATAAAACAATAATTTGAAAGAGATAAAGAGAAAAAAAATCAAAGGGTGCTAAAATACTTAATTTTATATTAAAGAAACAGATTACATTTACTTGTTATTGTAAGAAATCCTGATTCAAATCCATGATGCCAATTGTTTGTTCACTCTGCTGTCAGTTTGTTCCATCTCAGAGTTGCCACAAACCCAACAGATTTAACATCCAGCAGATGACAGTATCGAACCCTCCTAAAGGAGTACATCTGGAAAAGGCAGTGGAGAAGGCCTGAATTTCATCTATAACATAGAAACAGAATCTTTTGCACTGGCTTCATGCCCCTTCCAAGGAACTTAAGCTGTGTGGAAAGATTGATCCTTTAGTTCCATGACTACACTCTTCCTGAGGCTATAGAAACTTCTGGCTGGAGGACAGGATCTTGCAATTATTTTTAGTAATCATCATTTCCTTGTTAAGAACCTTATCTGAGGGTACTAAAGAACTAAGTTCATATGCAGGAAGGTTAAATGACAAACTAGAAAAGTTTATAGGGATGTAAGGCACTGTGATTATATGCAGCCCTTGTTATGAACTTTATATTACTTTGCATACCTTGATAGATAAACAGCATAAGCACTAACTTCACTAATTCTATACAGTATAATTATCATTAATAATGAGTTAGAATTGTTGTTGGTAAGTTTAGTAAGAACAGGTCTCTCTTTAATTTTATGCAATTTTATTTCTACAAATTGTCAAAATAGGATTTTTATTATTAGTGTTCTTTCTTTACTGACTTTGTGAATTATTGAATTGTCAAACTGTCTGTATTATTGCTTTTCTCATTTTTGAAAGTGTTACTTTTGGGGGTTGTATGCACACTGTAATGTTTCCATGTAATTCTAAGTTGCCCTATAATGTCTGAGAAAGAAAAAGCTTTGTGTAGATGACCTGTACAAGGAAAATTCAGGAATGCCTGATTTTCATTCCTAGTGCTCCTATCTGGTTTTTTAGTGGTCTTGAAGAAACTGCTTTGCTTAAATTCATCTTTAAACAGGCCCTTATCATCTCTGTCTCACAAGAACACTGAAAGCTAATTCATTAATGCCTTTAAGACATTTTAAAATAGAAAAAACCTGCTGGTTTTGTGATGTCACAAAGTCCTAGCATTTAAAGCAGAACTGTTCATCAAGTTTTAAACAATACAGGACAGTATTTCTAATGACAATTTTTAAGCCTAACTTTAGCTAACCATTGCAATAACCATTGTAAACACCACATTTCTAAGTAATTCACCTATTATATTAGTCCTATCCTGAAATTATATCCAAGGTTACCAACTTTTGAACTTTTAAAAAATTCCACTTAAAATCATTTAGGAATGTTATTAGCTTGAGAATATTATGAGTATTAATGGGAGTTTTATCAACAGGAAAAATATTCTTTTATGAGATAGTATTTGTATTATGGTAATTGCCATAAATTTTGCTGTACCTTTATCTTAAGTAATTTCAAATGCTAAAACCATCAAAGGTGAAAATAAATAGGGTTATGTTATTAATGTTTTAAATGTTATTAACGTTCAGCATTTTTTGGAGGGCAGAGTGCTAACAAACAAAACATTTTTAATGCCTGCCCATTGTATAGCTTCTTTCAGTGCCTTCATTTTTGAAAGCAGGCTTCATAACTGTCGGATGCTAATGCATGTAGCCCTCAGAAGGCTAGTCCAACACTGGATACAATTCTCAGTTTTCTTCCTTTACCTCCTTGGATCCTCTGCTGAGCTGAGGTGAGTCGAGGTTCTCAGATTAAGAGGTCAAACCTCTGAAGTATTAAGGTAAGAGATTCCAGCTCTCTGAATCTTTGTAACAAAGAGATGACTTGTCTGAAGCAATACAAGATGATTAATGTTTGCCAGCGCTGAAAAATGTCTCCGCATCATTTTCTACTGGCTAGCTTAGACAGTTTTTTCTCTTCTTGCAAGTACTGAAAGAGTAGTTCTCTTGGGTTCCTGTGGCCTGTGGTGAGGACAGGATTTCTCTCACTGTATGTGTGGGTGCCTAAGTAGCCAGGTGTTTCTTTTGCTGAACTGTTCTATTGATAAAATTGCTTTATTGAGCTAACTCCAAAATACTTGCCTATACAAAGGATAATGTATCTTTTAAAACAGTTGTCATGTTTTTTGGCTTATTTGTTTGGGGTGGTTTTTTTGGTTTGTTTGCTGTGGTTTTGTGTTCTTTTTTTTGTTTGTTTTTGCCTTTGGGAAGCTGTTAATTCTTGCCTTGTACATTCTAAGGTTTCTTATTTTCTACAAAGAATTCTAGTACGAAACTTAAAATTAGATGAAGGCAAGTCATACAATTAAAATGAAATAGCATTCTGCTCAGGAAAGACTTTGAGTAGCACAACTTGACTTTAGAGCATTGAATTACATAATAACTCCTTGGGATTCATAGTTCCAATATTATTATTTGCATTTCTATTAGAGAAGCTTGTAGCAGCCAAAAGTAAGTACAAATTTTCTGTATTTTGCACTTTCTGGATAAACAGCAAGAAGCAGACTGTATCCAAAGAGCTTAAAAAGCAAACAAGCAAGACAGAGTAACAGAGATTAATTTTTAAAAGCCTTTTTGTTCCAAGTTTTATGGGCAGAAAAGGGGAAATAAGGTGATCTATGCTCTAGATCTTTATTTAACTTCTTTGGTTAGCCTTGAAAGAAGCTTCCTTGCTCTGCTTAGGATCTGCACCTGGGAAACTTGCCTTGAAGACAAGCAACTACTTAATTTTACTCAAAAACTGAAAAGGAATAGTCTTTTATTTTGAAACACAGCCACAGAAGCTGTTACCAGTATGTAAGTAAATATTACATATAAGGTAATTCTCAAAGAAAGGAATATCTGTGTGTGTACATGACTGGTTTTGAGAGAAAGAACAGTTAGCTCATAATAAAGACACTTAAACAGGAGGATCGACTCCTGTGCTTTAATTCCTGCTAATCGGGAAAGTATATAACTCTCTAGTAAGAGAGTTGAATGCCAAGGAATGAATTTAACCTTTTCTTGCATAGCATGGATGAAAGGTGCCATCTCCTCCTCTGTTTTTTAAACAAAAGTCAAGGTAACCATTGTATTTTTGTACAGAATAATACACCTCAATACAAACAATTAAGATTTTAAGCCAGAAACAGGTTCTTTATGACAGCAAAGTTTTTCAGGATCACAGTCTTGGGATCACAGTCATCTGGGCTGAAGTTTAGTTGCTTAATCTTAAGTATCTGATGACATTTAAGAAGTCCTTTTAATCTGAGGCATCTAGAAAAGCTATAACATGGAAACTGTGAGATTTCTCAGTTGGGGGCCATTTATGTGGTCTTAGAACATCCAAATTGGCTTATTAACATCAGCATTTAGTGCCAAATTCCATGCCTAATATATATATTAGATCCCCGAAATGCTTGCACTGTCCTTTAGGTTTTCATTTTCTCTTTTGCCTTGTCCTTAAATCTAAGGCTAAACACAAGTCCTGTAGCAAAACCAGGTGAAAATCAGAATTTCACTTTTGAATGTTGCTCAGAGAGTTAAAGCAGTTTTTCTTGCTTTCTATTTTTTTCTTGTTGTGTTGTTGGTTGCATGGGTGCTAGAGAAGTCTCTTTTATTAGGACTGCAAAACTGACCTTGAGATGACACAAGTAAAAGACATATAAAAATAAAAAAGGAAAAGTTAAGTACAAAACTACCATTTATTGCCATTTTAAATTTGGGTAAGATGAAAACATGCAACCGCTGTTCCTTCTGAAATTGTTACAAAATATTTAACAATAAAATTGTTTATACTTTCTTTGGAGTACCACTAAAATATGCACCAGTGTTAATGAAACACCATTTCATAAAACCTGATTTAACAGGTTAACATTACTATAAATTGCAAATGAATCAAAAAGACTACTGCCTCTGACAGACCAGAGGGAAAAAAAAACACACAAAAAACCCCAATGAACCAAACAAAATATATTGAAACCCAATTATTATTAATCTTCACTACCAAATATTGCTTATTTGAATTTTTTCCAATTTTCAGTGTACATTAACATTATGCAACAGAACATAAAATGCTGAGAGATATATATATATATTTAGAATTCCACCAATGAGAGTCTTGCTTTGTCCAAAGCAAATTATTTTAGTGGACATCGAATCTATTAAAAACAAAAATATTAATTTGTCTATAGATTGTTTTTATTAGGTCGGCAGATAATTAATTAAGCACAGATGTCTCACCAAAAGACGAAAGGCAATGCATTCAGGGAAGAGGGTAAGGAATAATGAGATACTGAAATACAACACATCAAATGAAGACAATAATGTAAAACTGTGCCTGATCAAGTTCTGCATTATACAGATGCTCCAGGAGAGTATGTGGACCTTCAAGGCCAGTTGTGCAATTAGCAGTCAAATCTATAAAATTTTCCTCCACAGAATCTCCACAGACTCTAAGGTGAGCCTTTTCAGCAGATTTGGGTGAATTTTATGTAGTAGAAGTACAGCATGTGCAGGCTGGAAACACTCACTTTTCCTAGTGGGTAAGAATTTCCCAGTGACTTCAGAGGAGGAAGTGCCCACAAAGTTTTAAAGGACTATTCAGGCACTCATTTCTTCTAATTGTGCCACTTTAATTCTTCTCCAGTTGGAAGCCACACAGTAGACCAATGCTAATCAGATGATGTCTTTACCATGTAGGGAATGCAACCGCCTGATACTTCTTTAGCTCTGAGTCTCCTTCGCAATCCTCCCTGTTGCAGAATTTCATCAAAATCGAGGTAGAACTTAAGTATAGAAATTTGCTTTTTCAATTAACTTTAATGAATCAGAAATGGATGCAGAATGTTACAGACTGACAAATGGCTATTTTTTTATGTCAGAGAAGTCATAAATTCAGCATACCTCTAGTATCCTTAGGATTAAACGAAGCCTAGCAACAGATTGTTAGTGAAATGAAGTGGGACAAGGATTCCAAAACAATTATGACCTCCATCAGAGCATATAGTTGTTACAGAGATACTTCTATGAGCACTGACCTGGGAATTGTGGACATTGAATATCGTATCACTAAGGACTGACTGAGATTCTAATTACATACGCTGCACCTTTATAATACTGGAAATAGCGCTTCTGATAGACTGCTACCAGAAATACAACGAGTAACTGTACATGTAATATTAGTCATTGCTTTCCTTGCATTTGGGGTTTTTGATATCAGTTTAGGAGGGAATCTAATTAATTTAGGACTGCAACATTTTTGCATATCTATTAAAAATTGTTTGTTAATGAAATTTGTACTGTAATTCTAAATACTCATCTTTGTGCCTGTGAAATTTCAAGTATTGTTTTATTTAAATGTGTAAAGAAACTGTATTTAAATGTTGCATTTTAAGTGTTGTATAATTGTTACAATCAAAATCAAAAAATCCAGTTCATTTGATGATTACACAATTGTTTCTTTATAATTATTTTAGCATTTTGATTACCTTTTGTTCGAGGAAATTCTGCTATTTCTAGGTTTGAACATACGATTTTCCCTTAAAATAGCAGCAGTAGAAATGCCAGTGATTCTATATGAGTAGTAATATTAGTGACTGTTATTACCGCTGTTACTGGACCTCTTCTTACACCACAGGCTAGCCGACTACTTTTGCCAATTGGGTTTGCTTAACGGTCATGCTTTCTCAACCAAAGGCACAAAACGTTGAAAGTCTGTAACTGAAGGTATTTGTGGGAGCTTTACCGATTATAATGTGAGAGAAAGTAGCAGACCAAATGCAGTCTTAAAGATAATGAAGCTGATATCGCAAAGAGAATTGAGGGTGACAGTTTCATGGGGTTTCTTTTAACTCTTCCATCTTTAAAATCAGGAGTATATGGTCTGTAAACCACCAGGCAATATTAACATACCATTCTTTGCAACCAAGTAATCCAAGACATGTACTATGTTGGTTAATTTGAAAATATAAATTACCTTATAACACATAACATGTGTGTAGGTAGCTAGGGTCCAGCCGCCGGACCCTAGCTACCTACACATGTGAAGAAATTTCATTTTTTAAATTCCTTGCACTTTAAAAAATGTACTAGAATTGGAAAACAACAGATAACTATTAGATATAAACAAAAATGTAAATGACAACAGAAGAAGAACCATATAAAATATGGATATTATATGACTGTAGAGTTCATGTTATTTTGTAAATAATAAATGCAAAATCTGTAAATTTCCATGTTGCACTGAAAGGAGTGAATTTATAGCAAGGTCTACCCCATAGAAATGTACATACAATATTTGAAGAAAAATCATCTTGTTGTTCAGAATGTTTCCTGTGCTTCCAAATAGTTGTTCAACACATAACTGAGTTCAAGAAAGATGTTGAAACTTAAGATGTTTGGAAAGAAAAATCTTCCCTTGCATTGGAAAATGAAATTTCTTTCCTCATTTTTGATCTAAACAATGAAAATGTTTTGATTCAGAAAATAATAAGAATAATCTCAAAAAGGAGACAGATTTTGCCATTATTAAAAGTAAATAGTTCAATATTATTTCCCATTGACTACAAATAAAGGTACTAGGAGCTTTGAATTCAGCTTTTGGCATGTTGGCCACTAAAGGCGGAAAAGGATAAAGAATGCACGAGAAAAACTGTCAGTTAATAAAGCTGGACTTTCTTGCTGGATGAGTGTGGAATGGGAGGAGCAAAAAACAAGGCTAGGAAAATTAAAAAAAAAAAAAAAGATAAAGGAAAGGCAATGCAAGAAGTGGAAGAAATATCCCCTATTTATGAAGGAAGCCAGACTTGGTTGCATGACTTTGAAACAGGTGTGCACGTGCACTGAGGGCAGAGTTGCTTGTTTTTGTTTTGTTTTGTTTTGTTTTATTACTCACAGGTGGGATCATAAAATAATATTTACTTTTAATTACATTTCCTGGGAAAATGAGAAAATGGTCATTCCCTATGTTTCTATGAAATGCTCCCATTGTTTTTTTCAATCAATTTCAACTGTATGGGGGGGTAGAGGTCTTAAATAAAGGAAGTTTCTGCATGTTGTGTGACAAAAGGAAGCTGGGTGAAGGAGAGATATTGAAATGGGTGATCTTTGGGGACAGAGTTACAGGAACAACTTAGGTCCATTCTGAATCACAGCAGCCAGTTATTATGAACATATTGGCAAGCGTTCGGCATAATTCACATTGCCACGAACACGACAAATAATTTGAATTATTTTATTACGTAAAAACCAAAAACAAAACAAAACACCCACCAAACAACCTCCCCCCAAAAAAATATCTGTATTTGCTCAAATATCATGGAACAAATTCAATTTTACTATTGCTCAGCAAGCTTTCGTGTTCTTTGTTTTTATTCAGACAGTCATCTGGATGAACTTCTTTCTGTGGACATATACTTTAGTTCTTAATGTTTCATGTCTTATGTCAGGCTTATTACGGCACAGGTTTGTGCGATGCTTCAGTGCTTAAGAGACCAGAGTGTGGACACATCCCAGTGCTAAAAGGGTATGGATTAATTGAATCATAGTATGTAACTCAATGTTCTGTGAGGTTCCTTCCAACTCTAACCATTCTATGATTCTATGAACTCACTGCCACCTTCTCCCCTTTTTACCTATGTGAGAGGAGGAAAATAGGTGAGGCAAAAACCACTGAGGACCCATTGCACCCTTTCTCTTTACTTACACCAATAAGTACATTATCTGCTTTAGTACCTCAATACATTTAGTATATATTTAGCTTTTGTATATTATCTGCTATAGTTGCCTCATAGAGCTGAGGATGTTGCTGTTAGAGAATCATGGACAGATGTTTCCAGAGAACATATGCACAGTTCGACACTGCCTGCTTCTTCCTACAAGGGGAAGACAGGGAAAGCTGGATTATTTTCAGTGGGGAAGCAGTGAGAGCAGTGATGCAATGTTGATTTTATGTGAATAATACAAAAGAAATTATAGATAGCTGCTGAGGTCTACTTTAATGTCTTCAGCTTCAGACTTTACATAGTTTAAAATGCAGATTCAGCAGAGCTAGAAGGGGATAGAGTCAATTTTCTTCCATTGTTCTTTTGTTCCATTTTGTTAATAATGTGGGTTCACAGCTGCACAATCCCAGGCCCAGTTTCAAGTCTTCTGACTCAGGTAAGTCATGCAAAGAGATGCCACTCACTTCTGTCACATCAGTGACCTCAGAATCAAAGCATCCAAAGTAGCTTTACGATCAAACTCACTAAATGAAGAAAATTGAGGCAATGTGGCTGAACAAGCCTATACATAAAGTGGTTTTAAATGAAATTGTATCAAAGTGAACAAAATAAATGAGTTAAAATAAGATGCTCTGCTACATTTTTAATGGATTCTGTTCTGTTTATAAACTTTACATAATTTTTCACATTTTCTTTTGACAGATGGAATTCTCATTAAATATTTTGATTGAGATGAAACTGAATTTCTGAGAGAAAAAGTAGTTCATCAGAAATATTTATTCCCAATGGTTATGACAATTTGTTCCTAGTAGTTTTCAAGGTATTTTACAATCATCATTACATATTTAAATATACTAGTGCTATGAGTTTGAAAATTCATTAACAGCAGTAGTATAATTCAGCGTACACAAACAATAAATCTGGTTCTCATGTGCCTTGATTTTATGAATTGTATAGTCCAATAAATATTGTAGAAAGACACTTCACACTGGCTTAATAGTGGCTCAAAAGCTGGTGTACTGGCTTGTCAAAGTTCCCCTGAGAAACCAATCTATTACCAGTTGCTGATTGCTGGATCTGGAAAGTAATGTTACCGGTATATAATGCTGATTACTTGGAAGTAATTGATTACAGATTACTTTTTCTTTGCTCAGTACAGCTGTTATCATGCTGGCTACTATGACTAAGTACAATGATATTGCACACAATCAAGACAGGAGTGGTAAAATTGCCAAGAAAAGTAACAGAGAGTAATTAGAGTTGCGTTTTCACTTGAAAAGTACACAGATAACATCTTAGAACAGCTTTTTTTTTTAAATCATTTCACTTACTGTTCTCTATTCTGTCAAAGCTCCTGCAAGTGGTAGTCTGCCTTCTTCATCTCTGCTATTCTGGTGCTTTGGAAGGATTGCTGTTATAGAACTGAGTAATTTAGGTACCCTATTAGACAAGCATATCCCATATATTCATTCTTTTTTGATCTGCCCTAACTCATGCAGTCATTTCAGTTATTTTTATCTTTCGGGACTATCATATTTATCATTTCCCCGGGGCTGGGTCTAGCCATATTGAAGAAGGGAGATGTGTGAAATGACACAGTGCCACTTCTCCCCTCTGAAATGAGGTGGAACATGTGACACTCTACACAGCACGGATTAGGAGACCACAGCATCCTGAATCACGCTCACTTACCATTATGTCTTCCATACCCCTTCAATCTCAGCTTTTCTCTCCCTAACATACATTAGTAGATGTCTGTATAACCATGTGATCACTGACCTGAGAAAGCTTTTTTGTGGGTAGATCTTATGCTATATGAACTAAAGATGGCCTGATCCTATTTTATGTGAATTATCATGATAAGTTATGAATACAGATTGTCCTTGCTAACTCCTTATTCTGATGAAATTGCTCACAGAAAAAGACAAGTCAGATAGCCCAAGGACATGTCAATTCTATTGATTTTGGCTCACTGATTTCCAAACGTTTGGTTTCTATCACACATAGAAATCTCTTTGCATTGTCAATACTAATGTATCACATAAAGAGAAAAGATAGCAAAATAGGATTAAGACTGAAATGAACAGACCATACCAGGTACTTCCCCTCAGCATATGATGGGTCTACACTATATATAGACTCAGAGAAGAGTCTACTTGAAGCTTTGTTTAGACTTAAAGAAGGCTCAAAGGCTCAAAGATTCTTTTTTTCCTGATTCTGTTCAACAGCATCAGTTCACCAGAACCTCTGTCTAGCTTTCATTCTTATTCCAGAACTGTATCAGAACTGTTTTTTTCAAAAGAACCGATAATCCTATGCTGGATAAGCTATACAGAACAAAGACTCCAGTCTCACCACCCTGATGTATCTCTCTCTCTTCTGTATCTCCAGCAAGGAACCTGCCCACACTCAGTATATTCACAGTGGAGTCTAACATAAGGCATGTAAATCTGACTCATATCCTACCTGGCTGGTGAAAAGTATATCATATAGTGTATTATATAATAGTATATTTATACTACTAACTTTGAGCTTAATGTAGAATATATTTCCAGAATAATTTAGATAACTTTCTTAAGGTGATTCCTACATTGAAAAGAAACACAATTTAACTACTTATATTTCAACTTAACAAATGGGGCAAAATGAGGTTCCTACTAATAACAACAGCTAACTTTAGAAAATAGGAAACACAGAAAAAAAAATAAGGTAAAAGCTTTCTGAATATGATGCTTTAGATTTCTAAGTAAAGGAAACCGAGGACTTCATTTTTATTTTTCAGTTTTCTAAAAAGCCATCTAATTAACATACAGTAACTAATACAGTTTTTCAGTACATTACAAGCTGGCAATGTCCTCTTTCCCTGGTGTTTCATGTGTTTGTTTATTTTTGCCAAGTGAATTCTTTTAAAAGACATTTATTTAAAAAGACTCAGGAACTGTGTAAATAAATTCAGCTTTGGCACAAGGATAATGTATCCTTTTTAACAATGAAAGTACTTGAAAAGGAGCTTTTATTCCATCTTACCATTGATGCAGAGGAGGCTTGCTTCTTTAAGAGGCTTATTCCTTTTAATATATGCTCATTTAGCTGGACTACACTTTCCTTCAGTGCGTTATAAAGCATACATGGTAATAGAAGTTGGCAAGATAGCATAAACATATTTTTCTTAATGTTAACTATGAATTGGTGGCAAATTCATGCAGTAGAACTTTTTCTTGTGACTTCATCCTAGATAGTGCTATATAAAGAAATGTCTGTGAATGTGTTCTCTGCTTTGCATTTCATTCTGCATGATAGATTCGGTGGAGGCTTACTACATGGTGCCTTAAAAAAAAAAAAAAAAAAAAAAGAAATTAACTACACGTCAATAACAATAGTTTACCATATAATGGAATGATTGCTAGAAAAAAAAGTAATGTGCAGATTGTACAGATAATACAGACGACGTAACAGAGAGAGGGTTTGAACACAGATAACGGTTAATAGTTTTGACATTGTTTTCATTAATCACTGATAGCAAAACCAGTTCCTTGCTTTAGTGACACATACAAAGATAGGTAAATGTTCTGAGAATCATTGCATTTAGGAATAAAATTTTAGTAAAGGGTAGTCAAAGTTAATATATGATACTACACCATGCATTAAGATATTAAACAACTAAAATTCAAAATTGATGTCCGTGATTTGAAATACCTGATTGATTAAAAACAACAGTACCTTTTCAGAAAGTACTTCAAGAAGGGGAAAGCAGCAGTATAACAAGAAATAATAATTTTGTGGAGCTAATGCAGAGATCACTAAAGATATGGCTAATGGCTGGGCCAGTGATAATCAAAATGTGGGAGCCTGGAACAAAAAGGAGATGATAACTTCTCCAACGGACACTATAACCACTGTTCTTCAGGAATTTCAAGGCAGAGCTATAAAATGTATTTTTTCTCATCTGTGCAAAGATTCTGTTGCCTTTGATGGGGCTGTGAATCTCATGTGTTGAGTGTTGCAACTGACTATATGTATCACATAGGAAATTAGAGTTTGTTGGGATGGGAGTCTTAGAAGACTGAAACCAGTTTTTGTGGGAGAACAGAATGTTAACAGGATTGTGGAAGAAGCAGAGACCAGAAGAAGAAACAGAGACCAGAAGAAGAAGCAGGAACACTGGCAGGGGATGGCCCATGAGCATCTCCAGACGACCTGGAAACAATGCCTGGTGCCCCTGGCTGATGGAGGGGAATTTCCCCCGCCTGGCAGTTGGGGGTTGCAGGGGTGTGTGGGTTGGGAAAGAAGATCCATTGGTACTATATAAGCTGCCTGTTGGTTCTAATAAACGGTTCTGGTTGCATCACCCACCGGGGTCCGTGCCTTCATACGCTACAAATGGCACCCAACGTGGGGCATTAATGAGGAGACTAAAGCCGTCCGGAGCGGTGGTGGCACCTGATGGAACCAGGGATTTGCCTCCAGGAGAGACTTCACCGCCGGCTCATCGCCTTCTGCAGGACAGAGGTGAGGGATGGGGAACCGTGGGGAACGCTCTGCCGAGAGAGCAGCCAGTGAATCTAGAAGTACTACAGTGTATTTTAAAAATTCAGAATCGATCTGTGCCTACCCTGTCTTTACTAATTTTCTTAGACTGGGTACGAAAGGATGTCCTGGGCTTTCCTAAGCCCGGCCCCTTTGCCTGGGGTGTGTGGGGTAGGACAGGAACTGGACTTTGGGACGCGGCCACGGGANGGGCGGCCCGTCCTTTGGACCCTGGTCCTGGGAACCTTGAGAAGGAGCCCAATGTGTACCCCCTGATGGCGAACCGGGGGGGCGGTTGGGGGCGTTGCGCCGGCTCAGACTGTGTATGATGGTGATCTGGAACAGTGTAGAAAAGAAGCCATAGCCCGGGGAGATAGACAATTGCTACAAGGTTTCCCTGTGACTTCCCAAAGGTGGCCAGGAGTCCCGCTGGGAATCTCTACCTTATGATGCGGTAAAAGAATTGAGAAAATCGGTAAAGGACTATGGTCTTTGATCGGCACATACCTTCAGCTTATTGGTGACCGTTGGTGACGGATGTGTTATGACTCCTCATGAGTGGAAACTGTTGTCGCGTGTGATTTTGTCGGCTGTGCAATGTGCTGTATTGGTGACTGGGCACCGCAATCTGGCGACTGCTAAAGCACCGGGGAACTGAACGGGCGATTTCAGTCCGATTGGTGTGAATGAGCTCCTCGGGGAGGGGCTCGGGCTGCTCCCCACGCACAAGCCCGGACGGACAGACGGGGGTTTGGGCGAGTCAAAGCCATTGCACTGTGTGCGGTGAGACGGGTCCCTGGTACAGCCGCTCCAGAAGCTTCCTTTGCTGCTGTCACACAAGCGCCTGGAGAACCCCGTATAAAGTTCCTTGATCGGCTCCAAAATGCAGTGGAGAGACAAGCAGATAACCGTGCAGCTCGTGAGATTCTCATCAAACAATTAGCGCTCGAAAATGCTAATGCTGACTGCCGTAATGTGTTGCTAAAAGGGTGCAAAGATACCGGCACGGCACCTCATGGAGTGAGTTTTTTGGCTGCTGCATTGTCAGCGCAGGTCGCGGTGGGGGCTGCTCAAAAGGCCAAACTGCTGCATTTGCATGACTTAGGACAGGAACGTGTGGCACCACTGTACAAAGACAAAGCCCTGCAGACAGTCATCTGCCGAGTCCGCCTTGTTGTCCTAGGAGCAGCCTTGCAGATACCTGAGGGAAAGGTCCAACGTGAGCAACCCTGGAAATATCTAGGATGGAAGACTGCAACTCCCACCATCCAGCCACAAGCACGGCAGCTGGCGTTACAAATAAAGACTCTCAATGTTTATCTGCAAAAATTGTTAGGAACCAAGATACAAAACGTGTGGATGGATCGCCCCAAGTTGTTGAGCTTGCAGCTGTTGTGTGTGTTTTTCAGCTTTTTTTCTGATGTAAATCTCAATATCATAACTGATTCTTCATATGTTACAGGAATATTTCAGCGTATAGAAGGCGCTTTCCTAAAGGAAGTCAACAACCCAGAGTTATTCGGACAACTTAAAAAATTATGGCATTATGTTTCCTACCGTAAATTAGCCTGTTATGTCATGCAGGTACGGTCACACACCTCTCTGCCAGGACCCCTAGCCAAGGGCAACCGTGCTGCTGACAAAGCCACAGTCGCCCTCGCCTCACTGCAATTATTTCACCAAGCACAGCTCTCACATAACTTCTTTCACCAAAACAGGAAGGCTCTACAAAAGCAATCTCAGCTAACCACTGACCAAGCGCTAATATTATCTTGACATGCCCTGAATGCCAATCTATAGCCCCGTTGCCACAATTGGGAGTTAACCCACGTGGCACCTCACCACTGCAAATTTGGCAAACGGATGTTACACATTTTGGAGAATTTAGTCGCCTAAAGTATGTACATGTCAATGTTGATACTTTTTCTAATTATATTAGAATATAATAAGGGGTTGCAGGGGCGTGTGGGTTGGGAAAAAAGATACATTAGTACTATATAAGCTGCCTGTTCGTTACAATAAACGATTTTGGTTGCATCACCAACCAGGGTCTGTCCCTTTATATGTTACAAGTTTTGGTCTTTAAAATCAAACTTAACTAGACTGGCATTCATTAATGGCACACTACATGCTTATAGCTCTTACATTCTATTTATCATTACCACTACTTATTCCAAAGAGTCAGTTCATAATAATCACATCCTATATTAGCTGTGAGAATGCAACAGTATGCACAGCTAATGGTTACAGCCCTTTATAAGTCTTAGCTATCAAGGTCGTCAGCCTTCAGAGCTTGATAAGACGAGCTGGAAATGCAGTAGTTGCTGGGGTTTTTTCCTATCCCGCCAGCTTCTCAAATTTGGTATCTCTTCCTTTTGTAGGACAATTGAGTTTCTAGAGAATTGCGAGCCCTTAGCCTCCCCTCCCTCTGGACTATGCACTCTGCAACGCTGAGGCAGGATTATTTTCCCAGGCCACAGCATGTGCCTTCTCCTGCCACTCTACCCTTTTTTGACTTTGCTCAGCTGGTGCTCCTTTTCTATAAGGTGATGGGCCATGAGTGAATTGTTCATCATTCTGGGGCCTCTGCTTTCAACTTCTCATATTTTCAAGGCCTTCGTTGTTATCCCATGATAAAATCGTACATCATAAGAAGAGGCAGCAGACACGAAGCTCTTGTTCACACAGCAAGTTCTCGTAACTAGTTGCTAACAAGCCTAATAAGCCTTGACTAGGGCCTTGCACAAACAGTACAGTTAACATGAAGCCTCTGTCCCTCAATAAGAATGGATATTCTATTTTTACTGTAGCACTGTGTACAAAAATGCTTATACAATTATGATATACTAGTGTGCTTAATGTTTAAATTTAAAATAAGCTGGTGTTGAAGTCTACTTAAGGCAATTCTGCTTTTACAGATGCATAAGGCCTCTAGTTTAGTGACATACATTTAATCTTTCCAAATGCCATCAATTTACTACTGGCAATGTCTATGGTAGTTTCTTAGGAAGCATAATGTAAGTTCTTTCTTATGATACATTTTACTATCAGAAGATCTTTGGATACACAGCTGTGAGTCAAAGCGTCCATTCTGTAGCCAGCTAACCCAGCTCATTTTGGCCAGGGAATTCCGTGAGCCCTTGAAATTTCATGTAATACTCATGCTTCGAATTACACTGACAGAACATCTAGAGATCTAGGTCCTGCATAAACCACATGAGTGTTTAAACAATAGTCAGATTAGTCTATTTAATGGCCCGATCCATGAGGAGTGCAAACTTACTGTTACGTTGAAACACTCCTGTTTGAAGTCGTGGACCTAATGTCTTACTAATTCAAATGTACAATCTGTTCTGGAATAAACTGAACAGTATAACCTGCTTAATATCTTACTGCATGGGTGTGTTATTATGATTTCCATGAAATATGGGCAGGAAATGTATCAACTAGTTGTG
Organism: Calidris pygmaea; assembly: GCA_003697955.1. Classification (NCBI taxonomy): domain Eukaryota; kingdom Metazoa; phylum Chordata; class Aves; order Charadriiformes; family Scolopacidae; genus Calidris; species Calidris pygmaea. The sequence goes on along the minus strand of QJSC01015167.1, from coordinate 2,470,619 downwards.
CTTTAATATGTCTTTGATAAGTGGAGTATTATATGACATCATGTTATTCACAGGATCTGTTTACATACAAAGTTGTATCATGTGTTCCAACCACAACCTAAAGTCACCAAACCTGTTATGATAAGGAAAATGACCATCCTGTTTCTTATGGAAGATGCTGTTTAGTTGGATCACTGTGCAGTACATCCAAACAATGAACATCTAACATGAATCTGTCTAGCAAAAGACTGCATATTATCAAAGGAGACATTTACTTCCACTACTGCCTTTGACCATAATTTGAAAGAAAGGCATCATTCTTTCCTCTCAGAATTATGTCAGTATTCTAATTCTTGCTAACAACAGTAGAACAGTAGAAAACATTCCAGAAGCAAATGTCATACAGAAATGCAGTAAAATAATGAAAGCACTTTGTGAAATGCATCACCACAGGAAGAAGGAAATGGCTTTTATGTTTATAGTGTTTATGTATTTCTGCTTGCATCTAGTCTCCAGTAATATATTTCTCCAAAGCCTCAATTTATATGGTCTGCTTTTTCACTTGGTGACAAACTATATGCTTTCTTAGAGTCCTGTCTTACAGAGATTTGACATCAGTAGGAGACCATGTAACAGCAATCTGAATAGTTTGTTACAAAATATGGTCTCTTTCCCATGGAGGAAAGAAATGCATTTCTTTTAGCTGTAGTTTACTGATTTCCATTTATTTTCTGCACTTACTTTCACAGACTACAGGTATTACTGATTAATACACAAGGGTGAGTAAAGTCCACATACAGCCATAAAAATAATAAAATAAAAAATCTAACATTTTAGAGTTTCTTTCTGAGACTTCAAAGCAAATTGAGATTTCTCTTGTGCTTGTTGTTATTCCCTCATGTTGTCATTATGTGCAGCTGACAAACTTTGGAGAGAAATTCAAGACATGAAATGACATCTTAAATGATAATATTAAAATAATTCTTAGTGGATTGTTGAGAAATGGAAGTAATGAAACCTCTCTTCATAAAGATTGATACCTCAGAACTGATCTCTTACTCTGATCCTTTAAAATCTACTAAATGGTGAGTCCATTGACAGTTTTCTCCTGTGGAGGGATCCCGTGATCAAGCTCACCCCCTGCTCTGGGTTATTCTGCAGTATAAATGTAGCTAATAAACTTTTTCTCCTCTGATGTGGCCATCTATTTTAAAATACACATATGAAAATAAAGTATTTTTGAAACCTCCTCTGTCCATTAGAATAAAAGTTATTTAACAAGCTGATTTATTATATTACATACCATCAGGACTATGTCAACATAGATTGAATTCAATGTAGTTATGCCATTTTGGGAACAGCTAAGGGTATGTCGTGGTCTTCCATAGTATACTGCATTCAATATTGGGCAAACACACCATGTGATATATACATACGGTGAGTATTTCAAACTAAAAGTGGTGGTTTCATTATAGTATGTTCACCAAAACTGGTTATGTGGTAGGCTATGCTCATCTAATGTCATATTGTCACTAAACAAAGCAACCTTTTTCTTCATTGTATCCCTCTACTTTTCCTGTTCCCTTATAACTGCCATTTATCTTGTAATAAAGCCAGAACACAACAGATTTCTTCCATTAACTAGTTTAAACTAATTGTTTTCTCCTCTCTGTACCACCAGAATGAATAGCATTCTTCTGAGTCAATGAGTTACCTAGCAGGGGTATAAAGAAGAGGAGGAAAGTGTCGTGTCAGAACAAGTGTAAGAGAGAGGATCAAGACTTCTTTAAAACAACTACCTGCAAGGAGACTGTAGGGAGGTGGGTGTTGGCTTTTTCTCCCAAGGGAATAATGACAGGAGAAGAGGAATTGGTCTAAAGCTGGGGGCAGGGGAGGATTAGGCTAGATATTAGGAAGAATTACTTTACTGAGAGAGTGGTCAGGCACTGGAACAGCCTGCCCAGGGAGGTGGTGGAGTCACCATCCCTGGAGGTGTTTAAGAAACGTGTAGACGTGGCTCTTCAGGGCATGCTCTAGTGCCCGAGATTGTTGGGTTGTGTCTGCTTGTCAGTGGGTGTGGTGTGGTTTGTTTCTTCGTGGGTTTTTTTTTTGTTGTTTTTTTTTTGTGGTTGGACTCAATGATCTCAAAGGTCCTTTCCAATCATGAAGTTTCTGTGATTCTGTGAAAATGAGTAAATATTCCATAGATCTAGGTTGAAAAATGTGGTCCCATGATCTAAGGCCTAGGTTATGCATCACGAGGAATGACTAAATCCTTCCCTACTAGCTGTTACTGTTTTTTTTTTCTGCTCAATTTTTCAGATTTGTTCTGAAGATGTTAGCTGCAGATGATGAGGATGATGGGCTTCATGGTGATTCTGTGATTCTATGAAGCACTTTCTGTGTGAGGAGAGACAAAGTAGATTGAGGAAAAGTCAGCTGAAAGGAAAAATCATGAATAGATGGAAAGGAACCATTTTTTGTAAAACTATGAATGAATGCAGACAGTTTAGATTCATTTTAATCTGAACAAGTATTACACTCATGTTTTATTCTTCTCTGGGAGAATTTATGATGAAGAAGTAGAGTTGCATTGATATGTTTCAGTCTGTGTTTATATACATAATCATGTACAGTTTTCAATTAAATCACCAAAGCTAATAAATCTGATTTCAGGATTACTAAAAAAGAAAACTGCAGCTAGACCAAAGCCAACTGAAAATGCAGAATTAGAAATTGATTCAGGTCTTCCTATGACCCAACCATGAAACCACTTTTTCCTCAGTTTCTTTTGATTTACAAATCTGAAACAAATATTTTTTTTTTCCTTACTTAAAACAGAAATAAACAAAACAATTCCAAATCTTCCAGTCAAACACTTTGACTTGGGAGGGAGAAACATTTGCTGTCACAGAATTTGCCACTTGTCGTTGTTCCACCATCTTCTCCCTTACATTTACAGGTATTCTGGTGATTTGAAAAATGGGCAACATTTTGTACTTTCACAATGAGCCTACCATATTATGTACTCCTTAACAGTTATAAAATGTAATTTTACTGTGTAATCCAAAGTATTTCAGTTGTAAAGCAGTTAAAATATCTCACATGATCTCATCAACCTGTGGTTTAGTGATCGATTGGTAAGCTCTTGATTAGCAGCTATTGAAGTTTTTAAAAGTCTATCACTTCCCAGAAGTCTTTGCCTGGCTTTCCAGGTCCTTGAAGACAAATGAGAATCTCAGACTAAACAAAAGCAATAAATCATTGGGCTTTTTGCTGATTGGGAATCATGTCTTCTACTTTTCAGGTTGGTTGTCAGCTAATATCCTACTGAAACATCTGATGTCTCTCAAGGGGGTTTCTATAAAAAGTGTTGAAGAAAAAAACTGCTCTGCTGAGGAAAAAAAAAATAAAATAAACTGGTGGTTAGAAATCAGTAAGAGAATTATATTTTGTGCTTACATGTATCTGTGCCCAAATTAGACTAATTTTACATTGTTTGCTAACACTAATTAATTGAATTACAGCTACTAATTTAAATGAAATTTATTTTACATTAAAACAGATTTCAGGCTTTTATATGGCCAGACACTATGTAATCTACTGCAGTGAATGCAAGTTAAAGCCCTAGATGTAACCATATTCCAGTATTTAAATATGTATGAAAGATTAGGTACAGCTTTTAAGGATTTCCTGGTATTACTTAAATTCCAGACAGCGTCTGACTGCTGAGTTTTTCACATACAATAAACCTATCGTATTGATAGACAAACAAAAGTAACGGTTACAAAACAGGTGTTAATCGGTAGCAGAAGATATGGATGAGCTAGATATGCTTTGCTATTAATGAATAATGCATTTTTAAATGATGGCTTTCAAATGTCTACTATTTGAAATGTCAAGGAAATTTTAAGATGTAAAAATGAATCTTTGGAAAGCAGCTGATCAATAGTTCAGGTTTCTATAAGGAACATGAGTAAATAATAAGCATTCATTATTTCTACATATTGAAAAGTATAGAGGACTGAGTTTTCATAGACTATCTGTTTAGATCTGTACTGCTCAGATGCTGAATCCTGTGTCATATAATGCAGCTTAAAATGCATTGACCTGACACCTTCTCCCACTCACCTCTCTCTTAAATACAGTGATGTTCACCTCTGGCTGAAAGAAAGGGGGGGCACATAATATTCTAAAAGAAAGGTGTAATTTGAAGGTTAAAAACATTTTTAATACGGGCAAGGCCAACTTATATTATATTAAACAAATTAATGAGGGTGAAGATAAGTAGGAAAAATAATTACAGAATATTTTAATGTTTTATTTTAGCTGTTACATAGATATAGTTTCTCTATTACATAAATGAAATCTGTGAGTCACATTAGCGTCCATGACCTTCTTGTCTTGATCTTTCACCCCTCTTATGCAACTCCACTCACTTTATACCTAAATTAAAAGCGTATGAACTGGAAGACAAAACATGAAATAATCAAATGGACACACCACAACATCCAGTGAACATCAGGAGGAAAATTATAAACCTAAATGACATATTTGTTTTTCCTCAAAACCCAAAATCTTCAGAGCCGTACTTATAACGTTAAATCATCTTTGAGGATCTACGTCAGACTTGTTCACATCAAGATGCTATAAAGTTTAAGTTTTCACTGGCTAAAATTTTTCTACAGCTGCTTTATAGGATTTTATTCTTTAGTGTAGTTCATAACTTTGTTTTTCTTGAGTGAGAATATGGAAGATTCATCACAAATTGATACAAATACTTGGAAGAAAAGAAGACCTCTATTTTAAGAAGTTCTATGGAAAACTAATTAACTATCTAATCATATTAATCTTGTCAATGTTTAATTTTTCTTTCATTTATTACTGTTTTATTTTTACTATGATGAGTATTGTGAGTATTGATTATGATGAGTATAATTAAAAAAGCATTGGTTTCTTTGTTTGCTGCATTCAGTATTCATTTTCTCGTCTCTCCTGACTTCAAGAATTCGATAGACTGTTTTTCATTCTAGTTGCATGTGGGCATGGTCACAAACATTCTCTCTGCTGTCCCTTTCACCATTTTGTATTCTGAGTAACGAAAATAGGTTATCCATCTTTGACCTGTTAGCATCAAAGATTTTATATTTCCTATCTAGTGTAAGGTATCTTTAGGTTGGCTGCTAGTTATGTTGGTATTTTTAAATTGCATGTGACTCTGTTAATGCGTGTTCTACCTATGAGATACTGTTTGTCTCTGTACATTTTGTGTTTCCATATATCTTACCATTTGTTTATTTAGATTTTTTTAAAGACCTGCAACATTTCAGAGGACTCATTCAGAGTTATAATAAAACAGGCAAAAGGGCCTTGAAGCTCTAAAAAAGGTTTCATCTTTAGAGAGGAAACATTTCTTTCATCTGGATTTGTTCAGTTAATAGCAGGCAGTGGTCACAAAGTGGTCACTGAAAATCAGGAAACCTTTTTCCACTATATGAATACAAAGAAGGTGTCATAAGAAGAGATCCAAAAAGCCAGGAGAATGTTACATACTTTAATACATTTACTGACCTACATGTGCTTCCTTTGTCATAAAACAGGTAGTTTTCACAGAAAAACAAGTTTAGATATATCTTTTCTTTTCCTAATATGTCTGAAAGATTGTATTTTATTTATCAGACTGTTGTTTTACTTATTTATAGTTGAATTTCAATTTCCTTTTTAAGGAAAGTGTCAAAAAGAATGAGTAGAATTGAACCATCATTTAGGTATAATTTAGATCTTCCTTTCTTACTTGTGAACAAAATAGAAGTTCAGAAGTATTTGCATAAATGCATATTAAGTTACATAATTGCTTAAAAAAACAAGTAAGAAGCATAAAGTTGGTCACAACATATGTCAGCTCGTGCAAAACAGCATTTCTTTGGGAAATACCTAAATTATTATTTAAATCAAAATTCACTTCTTCCTTACTTAAGTCAATCCACTCCACAGAGACCTTCAGAGAAACAAAAACTCCTGTGCAATAAGCTGTTGCAACCAGTAGCTTTAGGATCAGAAGTGACTTCCATGCATTTCTATTCATAAACAAATAAAAGATCAGTAAAGCTTTCATTTGGGAATTTATTTTAAGGGACAAAGGAAGGAAGAAAGAAAGTGATTTTGTGGGGTTTTTGTTTCCTTTTTTATTTCCCTGAGCAGATATTTTAGTGACATTGGGCATGGGAGGAATTGTAAAGATTTCTAGGACATAACATAGGACTGCAGCAGTTGTGAAGTAATTTACCATATGAAAGTATAAAGACACACAATAAGTTAAAGGTATTCAGTCTCTTCACAAGGTAACAGGGCAAAAATAATATTTGTACATACATGGTAGAAAAATATTGTAACCTTACTGGAAGGTTGTGATTTAGAATGGTAGACAAATTGTACAGGAAACAGGAAGATGTTTCTTTTCATCCTGTAACTTGACGCAAAATAAACGTTATGTACAGGATGCTATATGAGACAAGCTTAAGTTATGTGTAGTTAGAGATGATACACAAAGTTTTCTGTGTATATTTCTTTCTACCAAGCACATTAAACAAAAACCATAACACACACACACAAGTGCCGTTGGTAATATCTGCCTTTTAAGCTTTTTCACTGTCTTAATTTTTGTCCTTTAAACCAATGGTCACAAAGCAAACCACTTAAAATTTTTCAAGGAAAAAAAAAATCAAAACATTTATTTGGTGTACTTTTCCCCCCACGACACTTTCACAATCACAATCATTCTGCTTTGAGAAAGCCCACTTACTTAGTTTTTCTTTAATCAAGAGTGAACAGTCCTGATAAAAGTATTTCTGCTAGAAACAAAAATGAGAGAAAATGTATGTTCACACTGCTACTCTGTAACTGTCTGGCAAATGAAAATCTAAAACACAGAATCTCCTGCTAGGACTGAGGAAAGAATTTCAAATGTCAGCATGCCACAGTACAAGCTGATGAAGTATTATTAGATAAGAAATACCCACGATGCCTAAATGCGCCTAAGAAATGTAGCTCTCATGCTACAGAACTTATGTCTATAAATCAGATATATTTAAAGTGATTGAATTTTATTATAACAAGATAATTGTACACAATGGACAAGGAGACACTATTCTTTTTTAAATTTATATTGTACATAAATTCATGAGAAGCTGAAATAAACTTTTAAAAAATTAGAAAAAAAAAACAAGAAAAAACAACTCAAGAGATTGTTAGAAAGTCTCTTGTTTTGAGGTAGGATGAATTATAGGTACAGTATGTTACAAGGGCTGTTAAATGCCTCAGTTATTTTCTTCTGTCAAAAGGAGTTCTAGATGAGATGAAATTGCAAATGCTGAGTCCTGTCTTATGACATCTGAAGTTAATAGCAACAGCTTCAAAGTCATATGCACAGTAATATGTCTGATCTGTAAGGATTAAAATGATTGGATAAATTAAGTGATGATGCAAGCCTGCATATACTACAAAACTTACACATCCATTTTTGGCCATCTTTACAATTTCTCGTGGATGAATTAGAGAGAAAAAGAGAATTGTCATCTAAGTGCAAAGAACAAAGTTCACCTTGTGCAAAAGGGCAGTGCAAGTACTTTTCTTTTTCTATTCTCAAGATGGAGAAAAGAGAAAATCAAACGTTGAGTAAGAAAATGATAGGAGCATGTAGGAAATATTAGCTTGCTGAATTTTTTTCCGAACTGCTCTGGACTTTTAAATATCCCCTCATGTACTTATTCATCATTGCTTACTTTAGCAAATGCTTTCATTACTAAGGAGTAATTACTGAATGTATATGAAAAATCTGAAAAATGATAGAAGCTAAACGTTACTCACAGAAACATCATCTGAGTTAGATAGATTCATAAAAACTTTTGCTAAGCATCTTAGCCTCAGGAAGATTATCCAAACTCAAAACTTTGAGTTTCATTCGTCCCTAATTGTAGGGTGAAGATTCTACATCATTTGGTTTAGACAGATTCTGTAGCAAATTTCATTTTAGTAACACAGTGAAAAAAGGGGAAGTGCAGAAGTTAATTTATATGAAAACATTTTTTTCTAAAGAGTAGCATAGTTAAGCAAAATAAAACAAAAACTGCTAACTACTTAAAAAATTTAATCTTCTTATTTGTTGCTATCTTAAATCTGAGCCATAACAAATACCTGTTAGCAAAGGCGGTCAGTTGACAAGCACTTACAAAATCGTAACAACTATGGAATGTGCAATGTAAATGAAAACTCCTTTCATTGATACCTCAGAGGAATCATGAGGTCTTGACTTAGATTGCCATATCTTGCTGCTACTGCAGGTTTTGAATGATTTGCCATCTACACATCTGAGAGATCCTCGTAGACGGTACAGTGTCCATATTACTCAGAGAGATCTCACTAAGGATAATGGAAAGGTCTTGCTAAGGATTTAGAATAGAGAACTTGCCTGAGAATTTGACATTTCCCTAACACATTATTCTTTTGTTCGAAGTAGGTAGTTAAGCAACAAGAAGTGTGAAAAGTTTCCGAATACAAGTTTAGAGTGTTCCAGAGGACATGCTGGGGTTACCTGTGCAACCAGCATAGACTAACATGAAGTCTTAGCAAAGGGAGAGTTTATATGATCTTAACAGTTCATCTGTCAAGCAGTCTGAGTAATGGAAGTTTTTGTTTCACCAGATTCAACTTTGCAAAGATAAAATCACATCTATAACCAGGCTGAGAGTGTTCCTATCACTCAGCCAACTTTCCTCCCTCCCTTGCACATGTTTTTTTTTTGTCAAAAGTTAAAACAATCTAGTTTTAGAGAGCTAAAGATTAATCACAAGGTAATAATGAAGATTTTAAGTTGAGTGATTGATGACAAATCTAGTTTTCAAATGTTCCTTCATTTGTAAAAATATGATTACTTTAAGAAAATACAAACAACTAAACCATAAAAAATGTATTTCAGTTTACCTTTTATAAGGAATAAAATACTACGATAAAGACAAAGGTTGTTTCAAAATTAATGAAAATTTATATCAATTTAATAAAATCACTAAGCTAGTCTCATTTAAATATTAGATCAGGATATTAATAATATTAACGAGACACCTAGGAAATTCTTAGGATATGTTTCACAAAATTGCAATCACTTTTCCTGCAAAACCCAACTAATGATATTTTTCTGTTGTTGATTTTCTCTGTCAATCAAATACAGTTACAATTCTCACCCCAAAGAGCAAATTATTTTTTAATGCTTGTGTCTTAACTGCAATACCGATTAAAGGATTCACCTGGAGATTTAAAATTCTCTTTCCGTATATAGTATAGGCTTCCACAGAATCCTCTTATTGAGTACAAATTTGGCACAAGTTAGTTACACTGCAAATCTAGCTAAGACATTATACATGAGAGTCTCCAGACTCAAGATTTTCAAAGATAAAACTCAGGGCACACTGAAGAAAAAAATTAAGAAATGATATTTTACTGTTGCGCGGAAATACTTATAGTGAAAAAAAAATTGCACATTGGGAAATCTTTGTGAAACCCATATCTTTCTCTCTCTACAGACTTAGAAATTCACATTGGGTTTTACTGTTAGTATATAAATATATAAATATTTTCCTGTATGCAACTGCCAGTTTATTAAACAATATATAATTTATTAAACAACCTCAACACACAATTTAATATACTGTTAAAAATTTGGTCTCAAAGCTTTTGGTTATATCTTGTACGTATACATATTTACATACACTTTAAATTTTAATTTGTTTGAGTACAGAACAAACTTTTATGTAAGCACAAGAATTATTTTATATTTTTTTTTTAATAAACAAAAACTTTTTTTTTTTTTTTCCTGGGGGACTTGGAGAAGTGGACTGCCAGAATATAACTCCTTAGTAAGTTTGTAGTAGTAATGGGCCTTTAGATGCATTTAGCCAATAAATGATTCTACCTTTAAAACTCCTGTTCATAATAAATGCATCCGTATGCATGTATTTATGTATATGCTAACAGATGTATATAAAGTAGTACTTATGATACTCTGGAAAAAGTGGGTTTGGTCTTTGAAGAACACGCATCTAAGTAGCAGCACAAATTTGGAGTGCATGTGAACTTTACAGCAATGCTCTCCATCCTATTCCTCATCCAGATTATCAAAACAAATTACTCACAGATTTACTTAAAAGGTCTCATGGATATAATTTTCAGCTTTTCTGCTGCTCTGTAGAGTTCTTTAATAAAGAGATAATATAATAATAATAATATGTAATCTGAGTGCTTAAGGCATGTATGAGTTGAGCTTTAGTTAACAATCACATCTTTGTTAAGGTCCATTAGACACTTTTTCCCTCTACTACCACCCAAAGAAAATTAAATTTGGATCATACCAAAATGCACACTTAAATTTTTGCCACCCTACAAAGTATTGAGGTAAAGCAATTAGTTACCAACTTGCTTTATTGCATCTTTCATCTTCTCAGAGTCCTTAATATTCACGATACACTTGTCCTTAAATCTACCATGATCTTAAAGGTCTTTTCCGACCTAATTGATTCTATGATTCTATTTGGCTGTTCCTTTTGTAATCGAGAGGTGTCTTGCTCAACCAGAGCTGTTGCAAGCAGCCAACTTGTTGGAAACATAAAATATTCTTCATGCTTTGTCTGACAGGTTTTCATGCCTATTGAGTCATTTATCTGATCTATTAGTTTAGATGTTCAAGGCTTCTTATACAAGCAGGTAGGCTACAACTAATTTTAGTGAGAACTGAGTTGATCAAGTCAGATGTACTCTGACTTGAATAGTTTCATCGAATTAATTTTCAGAGACAAAACTTCCTAATAACATAAGAACAAGTAATTCCACTAAATGTGATGCAGTGGATCTTGATTTCTGCATTGATTATAATAGCAAAGCCTGGCTTCCTTCTTGGTTTCCTCTAAAGTCTCTCCTAGATATAGAAGGAAGGTATTTTAAATTGTACGATCTAATCTTAGAATGAACTGGTAACACCAGTTTTGTCCTTTCTATGTGAGGATGCAGGATGTCTGAATCTGGTACCCTAATGCAGAGTTCAATGTACCTTTTTCAGATCAGTTTACAAATGAAAAATTGTGCAGATCTGCCAAAACTATTCTGAACTTTTAATAGCATCCTTTTGAGGAAGTGAATTTTAAAAGATTACTTCTTTTTTTTTTTTTTCTTTTTGGTAAGGTACGTGTGGATTCACAGTAGCTATACCTGGGGGTCTATAATGACTAATGCTGTCCTTAAAAGAAATCTATAACCATACATTTTATAGTTCAATAACTCTCTTGATTGCAGGGTAAGTGACACAAGGATAGAATTAGCAACATAACACACCCTCTAACTACTACCTTAGTGCTATTGACATTAGCTTTTATTAATAGCAAATATTTTTTCAGAGACTTTATTTACGGCCTTATTTATTGACTACAAAACCGAAGATATCTGTTACTCTGAAGTGTTCCCAGCTCTCAGTCACCTGTGCATATACCCTATAAGGTGCTTTACCTTTGTGAATGGATACTGCCTGCTTGACATGCTAAGCTTTGTCACATTGTAGCTGCCTCTTTTGAGTTTCAGTTTCACAGAATAAAATCAAAATGGAATCACCACTTTTCACACAATTTTCAAGTGAACAGAAAGCTCCAAAATCACGCCAAAACACCATATATGTGATGAAGCCACACTGTCCTTCTCTTACAAATATCTACTCTGCTGTTGGGATGAAACAAAGCCAGAATACAGACCTCAGGATCAAAGCTAAATCTGTAATAACTGATTGCTGGGAAACTTTCACCAAAACCCGATTTTCTTAAAAGCTGTTAGGCTATATTTATATTTCAGGGCAATCCTCAGTAACTTCCACTTGACTTTTCAACACTGTTTAGAGTGAAAATAGGCTAACTGGCTTCACCTGAATATCTCAACAAAGGAGGATAACAATGCCTTCTAGAGTTAATGACAATTTTTATAAGCATATCTGTGAGTATGTGGGCAGTACTTAATTAGTAAAAGGCATCATGACAGTGCGTAAACAATTATACTGTTTACATCCCCTTGCCCCTTCACGGCTCACACACGCTCACATGATTTCACATAAATAAGGGAAACAGCCCTAGCTTATTTCACTCCTTTATTTGAAGACTCATAATAAGTGAGTGTTGAGCCAAACAGCAGCAAAAGCTTTTGAATTGTGTGGAAATCATTTATCATTCACACCAAGTAGTCAAAACAAGGCTTTGTTATCATTTGTTGGCTTGTTCCATAATCTGTCTCTACCACCAGGCATGTAAATTTATTAAAAGAAATAGAGTAAGTAAAGCAAACATCCGTGAATCATAGTATAGTACCACGTGGTGCTTAGGAGCTGTCCTAGTTATATTCATCAAAACACAGATCTTGACAGTTCCAGTGAAGTTACCCCAGGAGAGCTGTTCCTTCTAAGTGCAGACCTATCACATTTTTTACACCATATGGCAAGTCAATATTAAATCCTAGAGGAAAGCAGCTCGTAAAGACTTCCTTTGTTCACCCCATTTCAACTCATATTTCAGGAACGTCTTCAGTAGGTTCCTTCTTAGTTCTTCAGTCTGGTAGTTTAAATCCTTTTAGCAAGTTATGTGAAAATTACTGCCTGGTCAGTAGAAACTTTTAAATGTCAAGCCTCCCACTCCATCACCATCTAGATCTACTTAAAAATATTCCTTTTCATAGCAATAACTTGTTTCAAAAAAAAAGCTGTTCTTCGCAGCTATAAAAAAAAGATTTGTAAAGGCAAAAAAGGCAATCTTCTCTAACAGTTATCGCATATCGAAAAAAGATGCGTCTGTGGTAGTTTTGCATATCAATACAGAACGCTGCAGAGCAGAAAACACCTTGTTTTCTGTGTGCTCACAAAATGAATCGAGCTGATTGCATCTTATACACTACTTAGGTTGTAATTATTTAATATCTTGCTGGGCTACTCTAACTGCTTTGAGAAAAAAATATATATAGTAACCATCAACCTCACAGTCTAATGATGGTTCTATAATAGTAAATTTGTTCATTTGTTCATATTTGTTCAATAACTAATTGTAGAATAAGTGATTTAAAAATGATGGAAAGAATTCCTTTCTACATGAACACAAAAATTTTAGCATATTTAATATCTCAGTTCATTTTAAGTCCCTATGTGAGTAACATCCACAAAGCTAGTTGTTATTATTAATATGATGATAATATTTTTCTGTGGGTACATGAAAAGGGGAAAGATATCTTTCAAAACAATTAGGTATAGTTATTGTTCAAATGTTTTTAGAATTTAGAGGGAAAAATATAAAACTAGTAGTAAAATTAAGTGGGGAAAAAACTGCTTTTAATATTTTCATATTTCTAATTAAAACATTTAATGGTGTTCAAATTAATTTATTTGCTAATTTATTTGTGTGTGTGTGTGTGTGTTGCAGTCTTTGGGCTATCTAGGAGCTGTTGCACTGTTTTTTTGTTCTCAAGAATAAGTGATATAGCCAGGATCCAGACCTCTTACAGTCTGTCTTTCCTGCATTTTTCTGCACTGTTTCTCTTTCTTACCTCAAGAACAATTTGTTGAAAGATAAAAATAATCTTTTGGTGCAGAGATTGCAGCCAAGCTGTTCACTTCCATATGTGAGTAGTACTAGACACCAGACTGATGCTCCTCCACCTTGCTCATCATCCTTCTCATCACACCAGACTAGAGTTGCTGGTTACAGAGATGGAAGTTCCCTCAGCCTGAATGTCTTATGGACATTAACTTCAGAAGTGACGTGGAAGATTAATTCCTTTGTACTGTGTGGTGTACCCAGATCTTCTTTGGCATTTGTCGAAGCATAAGCCATTCTGCAAAAGCAGAACAGAATTGCTACTGGTTTTATTTGGCCTGCTTTCCTAAGGAAAAAAAGCAATAAGGTTCAGCTACTGGTTGTGAGGCCCATGCACTCGCCTGCACAGCATGACTGCAAATTTTCTAAAGGGATAAAGATCTCAAATGAGAATTTTGTTGCCTTACTCCTGAATTAGTACCCACCTAGGACTGAGCTTAAAGATCTTGGAGCAGGATCCTTTCTAAGGAAATACATCAACTATTTGTTAGCCATCTGCCTAAGACATATTTTAAGAGTTGTCATCATTAAAAATTAGCTGTCATTATTAGACTTCCTTCCTAAACCCTTCTCCGACTGAAGATTAAATTGCACAAAATTCAACCAAAATCTCTTAAATATTTTTAAATTAATTACAATACCCTTTAGTCACATTTGAAGTCTTTATCACTAAAAGATATTCTATTTCTGTACACGTCTACATGTTTGTGTCAAAAGACAAAAATATTTTGTGTAAAAATAAAAATGCCCTGTAATTAATAATTTATGTCTTCCTATTTTATCTTGTTTCAGCATCCATCACAAACACCCTCTTTATTGATGGCAATACTGTAATCTCTGTATGTCACATACCTTGATTTGGTTTTTGTTTCTCCTAAATCAAGTGAAGACAAAATTCACCAGCTTGCAACTCCAAGCGTCCAATGCTCCATAAAGTTCTAGTCTTTATTTTTGTTCTGTGTCCCTTTTTTTATGTGGGAGGTTTTGTTTGGTTGCTTGGTTGTTTGGGGTTCTTTTTCCAATACTTTTATTTACTTTCTTAGAATATTATGTGTAATATCACCTTTCAGTGATGTGAAGGGGTACATGAAGATTCTTTTCCACATGACTTTCAGAACGGCTTCAGTTTGTTATATTGTTTCTTTGTTTGCAGTACTCATTCCCTGAAAAAAAACAGTTAACACTTAAAATTGAAATAAAAAGGGAACTTAAATCAAAACTATTGGACACTGAATTATATTTTGTGAACTTTTCTGAACATAGTTCTGTCCAGTTCATACTAAAGGTTCTTGTATAAAATTGACCATCTTGCATTGTTTCTAATTTGCTAAAAACAACTCTGCCTAAATCTGTGTAGGCATTAGTTTCTGGTCAGCTATTTCATAGCACAGTCTAATTTTTCACTAAGCTGCACATTTCTCATGCTATGCTAACGTGTATTACTTAAAACACGTGCTCTGTAAATCAAGCAGAGGGTTTGAGGCAGGGTAGCCAAAAATCCATAAAGCCTGAGAAGGCTTGTGTTTCTTTTTTGTTAGTTAGAGACATTGTTATTTTATTGATCACAACCGTTGGGTTATGACAATGCCCATCTTGCCATTTTATTTTTAAAAACTGGATCTCCTGTATAGGTCCTTTGACTTAAAATTGGTTTATGACAAAAGCAGCTTCCGGAAGGATGTGGATTATTCTTTTCCCTTTCTCAAACATTTCCTTTGCTGCATTGTGCCGCACAATGATGTTATCAAAATATTGCAGGTGTTAAGGAATCTCACCCTGTTCCAGTGCAGTCTGTATCAGTCTGTGGCAAATGGTATGGCTATGTTTCCACCCCTTGTGCAGTCGATTCTAGGTGTACTGGATACCACACCAACTGGTCTGCACTCAGTTGCCAAAAGGGGTCCATCCAGGAAAATCATGGCTCCAGTTTCTATTTGACAGTTCCCCAGAGAGAGCAGAAGGACTGATCTTATTTCTGACCCTAATTAAGGGTCTTCTGGTTTGCAGTTACAAGAACTGAGTCATAAATACTCTGACTTTTTTGGTGCCCCACATTGGGCACTGAAAAAATTTCACCCTCTGCTGGGCAGCTCAGCACCACACAGCTGCTTGCTCAGCCATCCCCAGGGGGATGGGGAAAGAGAACTGAAATGGTAAAAGAGAGAAAACTTGTGACTTGAGATAAAGACAATTTAACAGTTAAAGCAAAAGCTGCAAAGCAAAACAAGGAGGTCATTCACTATTTCCTATCAACAGGAGGGTGTTTAGTCATTCCAGGAAAGCAGGACTCCCTCATGCATAATTGTTGCTTGGGAAGAGAAACACCATAGCTCGTTTATGTCCCCCGCTTCCTCCTTCTTCCTCCAGGTTCTATCGCTCAGCATGAGATTACATACTATGGAATATCCATTTGGTTGGTTGGGGTCAGCTGTCTTGGCTTTGTCCCCTCCCAATGTCTTCTGCACCCCCAGGCTACTCACCGGTGGGTCAGTGTGTGAAGCAGAGAAGGTTTTGATGCTGTGCAAACGCTGTTCAGCAAGAGTTAAAACACCAGTGTGTTATCAACTCTCTTTTGGTTTCAAATCGAAAAGATAGCCCCCTGCAAGCTACTATGAAGAAATTTAACTCCATCCCAGCAAAACCAAAACAGTAGCCAACCACTATTTTTCCTTTCAATACACGTCATATTTTATCGTGTAATTTTCTGTTGCCTGGAGACCAGTGATTTACCATCGTGTCTTTTCTTTCCCTATTATCCAAAGCTTCCTTCCTCAATGATATATCATTCTTACATATATTTATAGAAGAAATTTCATTCAGCACCGTTGCAGAATATCCACCACAGTGCACCACAGATGACTTCAGAAGAAACATACAAATTTACACAAACTTGTATTAGTAGAATATACAGAACACAATATTTATATTATATTACTAGTAACTTTATTCCATCAGCATCTACGAAGAAATAGTTGATGCAGTACATGCTTCAGTTGAAAAGGCTCTCCTGAAAAATTGCTTAGCATTGATATTTGACTATTTAATAGGTGATTCAGAATTTGCAACCGATATATAATGGTTCTTTGTCTATTACTAGTAAGCATAACTACGTTTTCTGTGCTGCAGTTTGAGTTCTGTGTTTTCCTCATGTACAAATATTTTGTTTTAAAATATTTTTTGGTATTTCTTCTCTAACCACAGAACAGCATTATTAAAGCAGAGTGGATAAGAGTGTGGATTGCTTCACTGCCTTAAAACTAGCTTGTTGGCATTAATCAGAAAGTACTATATGATCCATTAGCTGTGAAAGGCTTTAAATAATTGATTTGCAGCATGGGGGATTAACATGGAATCTCATTAACCAGGAAAGTTTGCTATAGTTTTCATTTAAGAAGAACTTACACTTTGGAAATTGCTTGATAGGGGGAAAAAGCTACAGCTGCCTCAACAGAAACTCATTACTGTTAATATTACAAAACCTCTGTCGTATTATGTATCTATGATTTTCTTTTTTTTAATTGAACATAAGTCTGGCATCATAACAAACCTATGATGCACCCTGGACATATATTATCTCATCAAAATATTTGGTTGAGGCTTATAATTTTTATTTCTTTCTTTTTTTTGGGGGGGGGGGCAAGGCACTAAATGTTATGTAGGTTAGATAGGTTTTACTGTAAAGATCACAATTTTTTAAAACTCATGGTGAGGTTAAGCCGCATGGATTAAACTGCTCTGAGGTCCTGGATATTTTACTAACAAATGAGAGAGAGAAGGGGTTGGAGGGAATGCAGTGAAGACATTTTCAAAGCATTGTTCCTCCCTTACACAGCAAGGCCTTTTTTATTAGTAGCAGCTTTCTGATCATTACAGGGCAGTTTCCTGAAGAGAAGAAATCAATTGTTTAGATGCTTCAAACATTCTAGAGGTTTCTTCTTCTATTCAGGTGTAACATCAGTGACCTGGAAGAGAGTTAGTTGAGTAGACTTTTCTATATCTATAGTTGAGCCATAGCAGAGACATTCTAGAAACTGATTACCCCGATCCTTTCACAGACCTGGTTTTATCATTAAATAAATGTATGTGATATGAAAATTAAGAAAAAGCACTAATAGTGTGTTACAGCATCCCTCCAGGGCAAACTGGAAGAGCAAAAATACCTTTTTTTTTCAGAAAGACTAATATTGTTACAACAAATTATCAAAAATTGCTTTCAATTTTATCAATACCTTCTGTCAAAAGATTACAAAAGGTGCCAAATACATCAGATCAGTTTCGGTCCAACCTTCCTTTTTGTTTCTGATATCTGACATTATTAGATCCCTTATATGTGCAATGTTACTCCATCACCTTTACAATTTACTATGTCCTTTATTCATCCTTTAAACATTAATTCAGGAGTAAACTGCTAGTGTGGAAGAACAGGATGGTAACAGGATTGTGGAAGAACCAGAGACCAGAAGAAGGAATAGAGGAAGCAGGAACACTGGCAGGGGAAGGCCCGTGAGCAAGTCCTAACAGCCCATAAACAGCGCCTGCAGCCCAACTGATAAATGGGAATTCCGCCCGCCTGGCAGCTGGGGGTTGCAGGGACGTGTCGGTTGGGAAAGAAGATACAGTAGTACGATATAAGCTGCCTGTTTGTTATAATAAACAATTCTGGTTGCATCACCAACCGGGGTCCGTGCCTTCATACGCTTTGTGCTAGGGGTTTTTTAGCTCCTCTGAATCAAGTTGCAGCCAAGAATTAACTACCTCTTCCATTAAAATCATTTTATTTTTAATTTTTTTCACTTACATGATGGATGGTCACAGTTTTTCTTTGTGAGTGTGGGAGTTTGTTTTGCATTTGCCCGGGTGTATATTGATTTAATGGTGTATTTGACCTCTAAATTTAAATATCTTTTCTCTATCTGTTTCTATTACCTCATCCATTCCCTCTGTTTTAGCTACCTTATTTTTTCCCATCTGTGTCTGTAATATTTTTGATTTTCTGGTATAGACTGCCAGCGTCTATACTGAAATAGGTGCTTTTCAATGCTTCCTTCAGCTCCCTGTTTAAAAAGAAATCTCCTCAAACATTGTGCATTTTTGGTGCCAGCAGACTAGTAAAACTTTGGTTTGAGACACAGACAATCCTCTAGCTGTTAGATAAAGCAAAAACACTATAAATCCTCAGTGCACTGTAAATTTTAAAATCTGTTCCCAATACCACCTTCTAAATCACTGAATAAAACTCTCAAGTTGCTTATGCCTACCTACTTCTGCATAAGAAGCCAGAAACTTTTTAGAAAAATACTATGAGAATTTGTAGTTTCTATCTTTTGTATGTTAATCTAATTGCATAATCTGAAATGATGGGATTCAATCCTAATTTGATGATCCGAGGGCTGGAGCAGCTCTGCTAAGAAGACAGGCTGAGAGAGTTGGGGTTGTTCAGCCTGGAGAAGAGAAGGCTCCGGGGAGACCTTAGAGCCCCTTCCAGTACCTAAATGGGGCTACAGGAGACATCGGGAGGGACTCTTTAACAGTGAGTGCAGCGACAGGATGAGAAGCAATGGTTTTAAACTGAAAGAGGGGAGATCTAGATTAGATTCTAGGAAGAAATTCTTTCCTGTGAGGGTGGTGAGACACTGGAACAGGTTGCCCAGAGAAGCTGTGGCTGCCCCATCCTTGGAGGTGTTGGACAGGGCTTTAAGCAACCTGGTGTAGTGGAACGTGTCCCTGCCCATGGCAGGGGGGTGGGAAATTGATGATCTTGAAGGTCCCTTCCAATCCAAACCATTCTGTGATTCTATGATTCTATGAAGTGTTTATTATACCATTCTAGGTGTAATTCTCTATTAAGTGTCTATTTTAAGGAGCAGCATACTAAACAGTGTGGGCAAAAGTGTTAGCTATGAATATTTTATTATTCATGCCATCCGTTCAAGTTTAGTTCCAGCATAACACTTACTGTGTTTTTTTTATCATTTTCTGGGAGGATCACATGTCCTAAACTGGCAGGTTTGATCCACTGCCCTCCTAATGTGTTGTATGACTTTTTTAAAAGAGAGACGAGTTAAAACTATGGTCAGCAGGCTGGAAAATAAAATAAGAATAATCTAAAAAAAAACCAAACAGGAATGGTTATGAACATAAAATGATCTCCCTTCACTGGGTAATCTCTAATAGAGTTGAGGTTCCTTAGAACAGAAACAAGGATCTGGCACTGCTGCCACATAATACATGCTTCTAGTTCTATTAGTCTGACAGCTTCAGTAAGCAATGATTTAATTCTATTTCTCAAAAAGGGCATTGCTGGAAATTCAGTTGTTAAATCTAAATAAAAAAATTCAATAATCCACAAAAGTGGAACATTATATCGCTAGCTTACTCCTTTCCTTATAAACTTTAGCAAAATAATTCTCTTCAATAGCTTACACCAAGAATGAACATGACTTTAACGTTGTGACACTATACAACAGATTGTGATGTAGCTACACATTTAAAGAGGATGAACTGTAGAAAACTGTACATCTATGTTGGACTTATGTCTGTACTATCCACTTCTGTAGCACAGAAAAATATACTAATAGAACTAATGAAATAAACAAATCTAATTGTTTCCTGAAATTTTCTGAAGGTTTAAGAAGTATTTCTCCCTATTAAACTAGAAGTCAGTAGAATAAAACCCCTTTAATGGAGTTAAATAATAACATTAAATAATAGCAGAGTATATCTTTTTTTTTCTCTATCAAGCACCAAATCTTATCTAAAGCTTACTGGAATCAGATGGAAACATCTCCCATTATCTTCAGTTAAAATTGGGCAAGGATCAGAAGAGCATTGCGTCTATGTCTATATTCAAATTAGGAGCAAAAGTATCAAATTTATGTTAATTTTCATGGACTTGGCTATACATTTACTTCAATAAATCGGTTCAGAACTTGTTTTATTAATTACTCTTTGGGCTTAATACCTTAACATAGCCTTGACGTTTTAGTATTATTTGCAGAGCAATGGTATCATTATGCTGTTATGCTGTTCTATTGTGACATAATAGTATGACTTTAGGATTTTTATTTTGTGATTATGATTCTTTTCTACCCCTTTATTTCTAATACATTGTTTGTGTAAAGAAGAAAGGGAAAAAAGGGAAGTTGGAAGGGACATACAGAACACACTTGCCATGAAAAAATTAAGGCACAGAAAGGGAATCGATAAATGAAGGGGCATAGGAGAAAGGCACCGAGATAGTGGTGAAGGGTAGGGGAAAAAAGAGTTGGAAGTATTTGTAAAGTGAAGTGGTTTTAACTCTGAAAACTTAATAATTCTCCCCTTTCATTTCTTTTTCTTAATATCTTAGCTATCTCAGACACTGGACATGCAACCAATAAACAGAACTCGGTTTAATCTGTCTTGGGGTAAGGAAGAAATGTTATTAATGTTGATCCTTCTATAGAAGTGTTACATTTCACTTCTGTTCTTGAAGCCACTACTGCCCAAACCAAGGTAAATGTCATGTGCCCTCGTATGTTCAAATCTACTATCTTAATTACTTAATAATACCTAATGAAACTACAGCTCATAATAAAAATATAGCTAAGTAGCTTGTGCAAGTTCCACAGTAATTGATGTGAAAGGAGAATCACCCTACTCATCTTATTATATAACATCATAAAAATCAGTGAATTTAAAGTAGCTATTGACTGAGTTTCAGGCAGAAAAACTGATTGCCAAAATGCATGCAAATTACACTTCCTCCCTGGCACAGACTCACAAGCTGTGCATCTGCCTAAAAGTTTACTACTACAGTGAAACAAAGCCATTTTCAGCTTACACACTTTCAGTATTATGGTTACATGCATTCCCTACGGATACACCTGAAGTGCTAAGATAGAGGTTAACTCAATATAGAACAATGTCAGCTTCTTCATTCTCCACTTTTGGACTTATATACAAACCCCACATTTTATTCAATTCAAACTGGCATTTTCTATAACACTGCCCTTCTCTGTTCTTTTCTCCCAAATTTTCACTTTGAAAAACTAAACATAAACTTTGAAAATAAGATAAACTTTTTTATGAGACTTTGATTTTCATTAATAGTAATAAAAAATGTAAGAGAAAAAACCTTGATTTTATTTTTTTTACCTAGAAGTGTCAACAGCCATGGTAATGAGAAAATAGCACAGGGATAAACCCCTTCATTATATGAGCTTCTCAGCCCTCCTCCCCAGATATCAGATGGGAAACAGAAGCATCCAGAGAAACTTAGATCTCAAAATAATACATTTCACTCACAATTTTAAGATACAAAATTTTACTTAAAATTATAATCACCCAATAAAAGAAGGAAGAGTCAGAGAAAGAAATTAAGAGAAAAGGTGATCATGTTATGCAAATATGGAATTCTAGATTATGGGGAAAAGAAAGGAAGAAAAAAACTTCCTGTGTCTGAATTAATATTTTACTTCAAAGGATACTACTAAGTAGTCAGTCTGTTAAGAATAAAATTGCACTTATCTAACAAAAACTATGGAAACCCTAAGATGAACACAAGTTCTTTACTAGAATCCATTTTATTTTTTTTTTTTACATTATTTCATCACAAATACAAAATGACTGATACTACTAAAATTAGATTATCTTAATAACTGTAAGACATGTATATACATATATATGTGCTGCGAGTACAAATATATACATAAGGTAACAATTATATTGCCCAATGTTCAAACGTAGTAGTTTTCTACCATTTATCACTCAGAGGAACCTGGCCTATTTATTTATTTCCAAATTTTTTTCAATTCTTATCTTCAGTGGTCATCGTAGTTACTCTGAAAAGGATTAAAGCTGAGTGGGGAGTATTTTGGTGATTGTCAGTCGTGCTCACTAACCTTTTACTGGTGTTATTTTATCTCATGGCCATTTGACACCACTTCTTGTGCTAAGTAATAGATACAGGCATAGTGAAAGAGTTAAAATCTTGTTAGGCCTCCAATTAACAAACAGTTTTGTTTGCCTAGTAATGTTGCATAATTCACCAGATTCAGGCTTCTGAAAAGAAGAGACAAATATTGTCCCTCAAATTGAAACTACTTCAATGAAGCAAACACAGCAGACAGGAAGAGCTCTTTCACTGTTGTCTTTATGAAGACATTGGAGATATTGCAAAGCTATCATTGTGTTCCTCCCAGTCTTTTCTCACCTAAATAAATCTGATTGTTTCTCAGAGATTGTGTTTTCTCATCATCTTAGCATTTGTGATATCCTCTGTGAATGAGGGATTTTGGCAGAAAACCAATCGGTTTGGTTTTTTTTGCAGATTCGATATGTGCTCAGGCCACTGGCATAACTGGGGATTTTAGTTACGTTACGTTATGTACTGCTATGCATGATACAGAAACATTTTTATTAGTACTTGGAATGACAGATAAATTAAACTGTCCTTTCTGCTATATCTAATTACTTACCATGCCAGAATCTAGTGGGAGTCATGATAACATAGAAACATACTGAGATAAATATATTATGAAATGCAACACTGTTTGGCTTTAAGATGAAAACTGTACTCCTGAAGCCTTATTTTTCCTTATTTCAGAGATTTGGGATCCTTGGCCAGATTCCTTTTCTAATTCTTCAGTTGTTTGTGCAGGTTTTCTCTTTCTACAGGCAAAAAGAAGCAGCAACCAGCATGGGGCAACTTGCCAGGTCTCTGCAGACCACAGTTGAGAACTGCAGTTCTTGGCGCTTCAGCCTTTGGTCATTCTAAAGTCTAATGCAAGCAACCAACTTGTACAGTGCTCCATGCCTATATCACATCTCATACCTTTTTGTTCCATATTTCCTCAGGAGTTCCTGGTTTTGTTATTATTAGTTGTGCTGCTCATAGTGCCAAAGGAATCCTAAGCAAAGGCACAACCATTTCAGCAGCAAAAAGAAAATCTAATATCTAATTTCTGAATTCTTTTAAGCTTTGTGATGCCTGACTGTGGTGTTGTGGTTTTTTTTTTTTTATTTTATTTTTTAATACTGCAAGTACTATAGGAATGAATGAGTAAATTATAATCCCGTGTTGGAGTTGTTTGAAGAATAGCATAACAATTGCAGCCGGTTTTCGTATTTGGCTCCCAGAACTAACTCCATGGTCACTCTTTTTATTTCCAGATGGAATACAGTCATTCAATGCAGAGAAAAGAGAGACATTAAAAAAAATCACACAAATGTGTATTCTAAAATTTTATTATGTAAGCTTAAACAGCTGCAATAATGCCCTGAGGAATACCTGTTCAAATTTATTTTTCCAACATTTTGTTTCTTTACAAATTCCTTCACATTTACTTAAATTGTGAATTAATCTTTAACATCACAATTTATTTATTTTCTTACATATAAGGCCTGTTGTCACTGAAGTATTATTTTTAAAAAAATTAGGTTTTGGTACAATCTGTTGAATATAAGTATATACAAATTTACTGTAGTGATATATTATCTGATTAACAGTATATAGCTAGATTCTAAAGACATTCTTTTTTCTTGGAAGAGGACTATTTTACTGTATATTAATATAATTTTCCTACTGCAATACATAGTCATTCATATATAAAATAATTGAAAGCTTACCTAAAACATCCTTTAACATTTCTATTACATCTTTGAGTAAATGCTCAACACTGCAGAAATTCTTAGGTATTTGCTGGCAATAAGATAAAAGTATATTCATACATATGTATTTGTTAACAAGAATGATGTGGAAAAATAAAGTTTAATACCAGGTGAAACTTCAACTGTGTTTTAACAACTGACTGCTGCTGTTTTACTAGATTTTTAGTTCGTTAACGTGGATATAGTCTTTACGGTTTTGTTTACTAATCTTTAGTAGAGTATCTATATAATTCTGTATATTGCATCTGGAAATACATAGGCCTTACTTATATTCACGTGAAACTCAGTGAAAAGTAGGCATTACAACCCTTGTTGCAACTACGCTTTTTTCCCTAAATCATTTAATTTTGAATTAATTTCATCTATTGAAGCATCGATCTGAGGTCTAGCTCATTAGATCTCTATGTAACATTTCCATTCAACCCAAGGAAAAAACACTAAGTAGGCTGACTTTTCTTTGAGAAATGTCTGTTTCTCCCCATAAGTGATGCAGAGAACAGCTGAAGTTAATCCATTTAAGTTTTCCACATCTGAATTTAGACAAGATAATACCACTTCCAGTGGCCTCAGTAACATGCACTGAAATATGAATTTTAAAATCCTCTCAGTAGATGACTGTTAAGCGAAAAGAATGGTGTTAAATGAGGAAAGAAAAAAAATTGACTATTGTTGTTAATCAACACGTTATGAAGATAAGACTAACCACAATTATTGACAAACTATAAGCAATAAGGATATTGTAACCAACAAAAAATATGACTTAGAGTATACCTTGTTCAAGTTAAAAAACAAATAAAATTATCATTAAGTTGATGGAATAGTTTTATGATTCAGAACTGAAGAACGAAAACAAAATTTTATGTAGCTTCTTGTAGATTTACAGCAAGATTAAAATCACCATGGCAACACTTCTCATATTAAAAAAGTAGGATAATAGATTTTGACTAGTTTATCGTCTCCATCTTTATTTTCTCAGAAAAAAATGTTACTGCATTAACTCATCAATGTTTGCAATGTCACGTTTTTGCCTTTATTAATAATTATTAAATTAAGTTATATATTTTGCATAAATATATGGAATCTTAAAAATCTTACAAAAGGTGTGACTGAAGTGTACTGCAAAATAATAAAAATAAAGAAAGTCCTAATTGCTTTCTCTTTCATCTAAACACTCCCGTTCCTTAAAATTCCATCAAATACTATTCATCCATCTTATTCCAACCAATTTAACTATGTAGAGTAGGGCTTTCCTCCTTGAGGTATTGCATTAACTTCAGAGGCGATCACTCACTCAGCCTTGTAGACAAGGCTATCAGAATATTAATGCTTATCATTGAGTGAGTTTGTGTTTAATTACCATTAAAGTGGAATCCTCACTATATTCTCATGATTGAGATAGCATCAGGTAGTGATTCTTGCCAGACTTGCTGGTCCTGTCCCTTTCTTATATTTTTCTTGTGTCAGCATTGCCTTACTGGAAATAAAGACCTCATGCATCTCTAAAATACCCAAAACAGCGCAGATTTTCTTACAGGTCGAATTCCTTTACCTGGAATACTACTTATAAATGTATGTATTTGTTTGGTTTTAAATCTAATAATTATGTTTGTAACATAGTAAATTTTGGAAAATGTTTTAAAATGGAAAACTTAATATCATCTTGGTAGCTGATCTCACAATGAATCATTATAGATGAGAAATGACTCCACAAACTAGAATTAAGAAATAAGTAATTTCTTGTAGGGGTCTTCTTCATGAAAGTGAAAACAATTCCATTAATAATTAATTTTTCATAAATAATAATTAATAGATAACTAATAAATAAGTAATAAACGTGTGCCTTTTTTGTTTTACTTTTTTATTGTTTTTCTTATCCAATGTTGGTTTTCCTCCTTTCTCATCCTCTTGCTTGAATTTTCCAAGACTTTTTTTTAAGTAGCTCATGACCACACAAAGAATAAAAAAGTTACTGCTGGGGGAGCACATCTCAGACTATGTTCCTTGCAGTTGATTACGACCTATGTGACTACTATGATCACAGTTATCCTGATTCTTTAACCCTATGTAGGACAATTCATTTGGTCACTGATGAAGGCATTCACATTTCATTTGTTTAAATGCTTTTTCTGTATCTTTTCTTCTCATAAATGACACTGAGCCGCTCTCACTGAAAAATAAAGATAAAACCAATACACTTCTTTGAAAATAAATTTTATATGTTAGCAGCTTTAAATGAAAAGCTTGAATATACTACCAGATTTCATGTGTGTTACAGACTTTATCACTCTTCAGAATTACATCATAGCCGCCTCCTCATTGTTTTCTAGCATTAAGAGGTTTTTCTTTTATTTCCTTCTAAGCCATGCAATGGACCTTTGCCAAAGTCCTGATGAAACCTAGGTATTACCATGGTTGTTCAGTGAGTTTATAACAACTCAGTGTCTCTTTTCCTCACATATGAGAACAGCTGTCATAGGTCTTATTTACCAGGATTATAATTTCAATGCAATTAAAATGCTCAAGGCCACCCCTCCAAGTACAATGCTTTTCAGAGTGTGATAAAAGTCTGGTTTTGTTTCAGTTCTGTGTCTCTTCTGTCCTTAAAATAAGTAACAGGTTAATTTTTTCCCTTTTGCCCAAAATGTGATATATGAACATTGTAGATCTAGCAAATGTTAAATTCTAGATAATAATTTTGTCAATATTCATTACATATTCACAGCCAAACATTTCCTTTGCCATCAGCATTTACAGATGTCCTGTTAATACAACAATTCATAATTACAAGCTTCTGGACAGTTGTATATCCCATTTGACTTCTGAGTATTCACTGTCATACTAGATGTGAAATATTCTGATCCAACTTCCTTTTTGTGAGGAAAGTTCCACAAATTATTTTCATATCAAATTTCATTGTAAATAATGGTTGAATTTTCTTCCTTGACATATACCAAATATTTCTTTAATATCTACTTTAAAAACATGTTTACATGTGTCTTTGCAATCAATCTACACTCATACTGTTTTTCAGTCTTTTTTAACATCTAAAAATTTTGTAGTGGTTTCCTAATCTTCCTAGCTCCATGTCACTGTGTTACTTTATACTATACAGTAGTATTTGGTAGCTATTATAGCATGGGATGGGAGCCAAGAATGCAGGGGGATGCCTTTCTGTACTATTTTTCAGTATTACTACAGAAAAGCAGAGAGACCGGTTCTAATTGTAATGGGTACTGTAAAGGACTCAAGGCAGAGATAAGCTCTAACAAATAATTAATAATCAAAGAAGATAGATGAGGTTAAAAGCTGTGGAAGCTAAATAAGGACACATAGATAGGTACAAGCTTCAATAACTATAACTAGAAATAGAAGCCATATCCTTTTAGCTGATGATAAATCAAAGAATTTCTCTTTAGATTGAAAAATTGAAGTCATGGACTGGCAGCTATCATTGTGTTGGGGGCTGAGTGGAAAAGAAGATAAAAACTACACATCTGGTTTTGCTGCTGAGAAAATAAAGGATAGATGAGTAAGATTATGAAATTCAATACACCAAATAAAATTGTTATTAACATAGGACATTTGGAACACTCTGTAAAATCTATTTCATGATCTGTTGTAAGCTGGGAAACAGTCATAGCCATGAAATAGTCATAGTAATTTTTCTTAATAAAGAATAATTAAAAATATTTCTGTCATATCAGAACCAGAATTACAGAGGTAATTGAAGCAATGGTTGGTAGAAACACTTAAATAAAATAAATAAAATCCTATCTAATTAAGATATGTGAAAAATTACTTAAAAATTTGAAACAGATGGTGCAAAGAGAGGAGGAAATCAGAAGGAAGAAAAATGAAAAGATCAGTAAGGTTGAAAAAACATAAGAAACACATTCAGTGGTCCTCATGTGTTCTTTTCTTTTCCGTTTTATAAAGGTAACTGCCTTTTTTAAACCATCACAAATCCACAAGCAAGCAGGGCGCTAATGTGTAGACAACGGGTTAAAAATAACTCACTTCTCCTGTGATCTAGCCATACATACAGAGCAGGGAAGTTAGCAGAGGGATGTCTCGAAGTCAGAAAGGAAGTGGGTGGAGAGAAAATAGAAAAGGAAGAGCTGATGCTGAGCAAGACCGGGACACACGATTCTTGGTAAAAGGGGTATCAATGGGAAAAAGTGAACTTTGCTGAAGGTAGATTTTAACAGCTTCTTGTGCAGCTAAAGAAAACTGGCAGATCGGCGCAACCAAGAACGTACGTGGAGCTACGCAGCCTGAGACGCTTTACGTATTCTAATATTCACACAAACATTTTTGTTGTGAAGTATATTGCTGCTTCAAATATTCTGTGCTGAAATATTTCCAGCTTATTTGTCAGGACTGTGTAATCATTTTGGCAAATAATAGAGCTCAGTCTCTAATGATGACAGCAATCTGTCATCATTAGGATTTCACAGTGTGGAGGAATATACTTTACAATCTGTTTTTCTCAATCACTTCACATTCTCTATTTTACTACACAGAACATTCTTTGGCACCATCCATTCACTGTTAAAAACTGTGTGCAAAAAATTGTTCCTGTTAAAAAGTTAATTACAGCACTTCCAAAGCAGATAGAAAATAAAAAAAAAAAACTGTCCGTTCACCTTTCCTCAGACTTGGAATTAGTAGTTTACAAGAGCAGATTAGGTTTATTGTTTGTACTTTATTGAAAATACAGGTCAGTTATTAGGTCAGCATGTTATTTGTTAATACATTAGCAAATTGGGAGATATTATGGTAGTTCTAAAGACAGCATTTTGCTTTTTCCTCCTAATCTGTTAGTGTCTGTATGTGTTCAGTTTAAAATAAAGTGCCAAACTTTTGTGTTTAACCCTGATCTGAGTTCTACTACATGTTTGTGGATATGTTCTCCTTTTCTAGCTACAATTGTTTTCCAAATAGTGAAGAGGAGGATTCAGCTGTTAACCCAGTATTTCTGCTAAAACTGTGAAAAGGTTGGCTTGGACTGGCCAGTACCCAAGAAAGAACCCAAGCAAAGGGTCAGTTTATATATTTCAGATCAGCAGCACTTTGATGTACATGTGCCTTTCTCTGTATATGAAATATATCCGGCATCTACAATAGATCGGCTACAGAACTTACAGTGGATCTCCTCTATTTGGCATAATGAAGTGCCTGCACATAAACTTGGTCTGTCCGGCCACCATGTCTACAGTGCAGGAACAAACCTTTTTGTCCTGGGATTTTCCCTCTCTCTTCATTTCTTTGAGTAAAAGAACTAATTCCAATCTGAATTAGCAGGAATAGTTTCGGAAAATTTTAATATAGATTTATAAACACCACTTTATAATTCCTCTAATATTAACTCTATATTTATTAACTTCACTCAGTATAACTAAAACGGGTATTTTATTTAAAAAAAAAAAAGAAAAAATAATGTTTCTTAACACTAGTTAGAAGCTTGGTAAAGATTAATCTGTCAAAATAAAATATATATTTTTAAATAAAAAGCAAAATTTAAATCATAAGTGTATGTCCATAGTTGTCACTTCTTGCGCTATGACTAGTTTAATACCTTACAGTCTTTCATTTGCCAGTGCACATCCAGCTTCTGCCAAGCAGCTCTCAGACTATTAACAATAGCTCATTGTCTTAGAGATTGCTTATGAACCTATTAGGATATCCTGACCATAGCTGAGACAATGTCATTGACAGCACCATTACTCTGTTATATATGGATTTTTTCCTGTTCTGACTTCTATCAGCTATTTACAGAATTGAAAAGCTGGATGAGAAATGGGTGACAATGGACTTGCTTTAAGAATATTGTGCCCTAAAATCTTCTGCAAGCTTTGTAAAAAAATAGCTTAAATAATAATAATAAAAAAAAAAAGGTTAAAAAAAAATTGGTAAAAAAAAAATTTAAATCTGTTTTACTGTCTTTCCAGCTGCGGTAGCTTCTGCATCCATTTCTGTTTTTTCCAGTTTTCTCTGTATGAAACTATAGATATGTCATGTCTGTTCTTACTTAATGCTATATATAAATAGGTAGGTGTTGATTCTGAAATGTACAGAGACATTGATACTGATGATAGAATGTTCGGTTTTTGTATTTTATGCAAAATACTTGTCTTGATATTTTCAGTGAAGGTTCTGGAAATAGTAAGATGGATCACTGTTTCTTTTAACTCTGTCATAACAACTAGGAAGAACTGCATTATCACAGTGCTTGTTAGTAAGCATGAGGATAAACTAAACCAAAATGTAACACAATATTAACGTAGGCTTTTGAGATTTTTAACATTTGGTATATAAGCAAGCTGACAACCATAGGATCTTCCTCTATACAATTATCTTTACAAGATTACAATGCAAATCTTAGAAGAAGGAATATTTTTCCAACAAAATACTTACATACAGTAGGCAAGAGCTGAATTGACCTTGAAAGCCTAAAATATGCATATAAGCACATGTTTACATTTGTGTTCATTTTAAAAAGTGATAGTCTCGGTCTTCTTAAAACATGTTTTGGCATCAGATGCTACTTAATGCTTTTGACTGTCCTTTAAAGGCAGATTACAGATGCTGTAGGTAGCACCTTTTCCACAAGAAGTATGTGTGTTCCTTAACATAGTTATAATTTTCCTGCAAAATGAGATGTTTTGGGCTAATCAGCTTACTTCCTCAAAGTCAAATTCTCAAGAAGCAACAAATTTGAAGCCGGGGGATATTTCAACCACTGAATAGAAGTCTTTGTGTTATTGTTTCCCCTTCTTTGTCTAAAAGAACACTGAAAGATTAATTCAGTGAATTCAGCAATGAATGCAGGAAACTCCTTTTGCCTGATACTCTGAGGTAGGTGACCAGGAGAATCTTAATCCTAAATCTTAACCAATTCTTAAAACACCTTGCTCCAGAAAAGAGGTAGCTGCACTAACTTGTCTATACTTAAACTAAAATCATCTGCTTTTTGAAGGAAGGTAGTGTCTGTGATCTCTTTCAGGAAAATAAAGAATGTGGATTTTTACTAACTCTCTTCGTGCTTACTTAGCAAAGTGCTATCAACACATGTCATAATTCATTCCACATTCCATAGATAAGAAAACCCTACTTGAAAACCCTACAGCATGAAAGCTCTTCTCCATTAAGAAAAAAAGAAATACGTCATAAGAGAAAAATCTTTGCTCTTTGTTTTATCCAAAATTCATCAGTTAGTACACTGCCAGAAGATACAGGTTTATTTTTTCTGTGCTTTCAAATATTGGACTCATAATTTTTCTCCTAAAACACTGGTCTAGCTGTCTAGTTATCTAGTCTAGAGCATACTTTCCATAAATTAGTGATCTATTTGACTCGTAACACCCAAGAGGAAATGTAGAAAACTGTAGATTAAGGTGTTTGTTAATGGGGAAAAGTCCTGAGTCTAGTCATTGTTATCAGAATTATATCCCAGGCAGCATTTTGAAGATGGAAGTAAGAAAGGTTTTCATCCAAGAGATCCTTCTTGTACTTTGGAAACTTATGTATTGAATAAGATAAATTCCCTAAGACTAAAAAGGGAAGTGAATTTTCATCTCTTAATGTCACGAAAAGGAACCTAAGTTGTCTATAATTGGGAGATATGATGGCCAGCAATGATTGCAGGCATCTGTCTTCAGACTATATACTAGTGATTCTGTTACTTTGAGAAAAGCACGCAAATTCTTATTTCAAGCAACATGTTCTCAGCTAACTTATTAACTAGCCATATGTACATTTACTTTCTGCTTCAAAGTGCCTAGAGAGTAATTTTCGGGATACAGCTAATGTTTAATATCTAGCCTTTAGCTGTGTCTGACTATGCGGTGGGTTGACCCTGGCTGGACGCCCACCAAAGCCACTCTGTCACTCCCCTCCTCAGCTGGACAGGAGACAGAAAATATAACAAAAGGCTCATGTGTCAAGATAAGGACTGGAAAAGATCATTCAGCAATTACTGTCACAGGTAAAACAGATTCAACTTGGGAAAATTAATTTAATTATTACCGATCAGAGTAGAGTAATGAGAAATAAAAGCCAAATCTTAAAACACCTTCTCCCCACCTGTCCATTTTCCTGGTCTCAACTTCACTTGCCCCAACAGTGGTGCAGGGTGACAGGTAACCCATGGAATGGGGGTTGCAGCCAGTTCATCATGCATTGTCTCTGCCATTCTTTGCTCTGTTCCCCTGCTGCAACATGAGGGTCCCACCCACAAGAGACAGTCCTCCAGGAACTGCTCCAACATGGATCTTTTCAATGGGGTGCAGTCCTTCAGGAACAGACTGCTCCAGTGTGGGTCCTCCACAGGGTCATAAGTCCTGCCAGCAAATCTGCTCCAGCATGAACTCTTCCCTCCAGGGCTCCACAGGTCCTGCCAGGAGCCTGCCTCAGTGTGCGCTTCCCCCATGGTTACAGACTCTTTCAGACTTCCACCTGCTCCGATGTGGGGTCCTTCATGGGCTGCAGGCAGACAGCCCATTTCACTGTGGTCTGCACCACAGGCTACAGGGGAGTTACTGCTCTGGCACACGGAGCACCTCCTTCCCCTCTTTCTTCACTGACCTTGGTGTCTGAAGAGCTGTTTCTCTCACATATTCTCACTCGTCTCTCCAGATGTTTTTGCACACTATTTTTTCACCCTCTTAAATATGCTATCCCATGGGTGCTACCACCAATTGGATTGGCCTTGGCTAGCAGTGGTCCATGTTAGCACACAATTACACAGCTTTAAAATCAGACAGTCAAGTTCTTCTTAAGTTTAAGCGTCTCCTAATTGAGAATTTCTCTTTGGACTGCAGTATCTTATTTAGTTGAAGTTCTGCTAGAGTCCAAGTACCAGCGATAGCTGGGAGTAGAGCAGTCCCATCCAGAAGTGGACAACCTGAAAAGTGCCTAGACTTGCTGGCCAGAGGGAATGCAATGAAGTAACTATTTTCTACGCCTAATGCAAAAGATTACATAAATATTTGTGGTCTGTCTATACCAGACACCGTTCATACAACAGAAACCCAAGTATCATCCTAGACTGCTCAGAAGATGGGATTTAGATGAGTGATAAATGCTCTCACAGTCAGACAGGGGCCGGGGAGGACTGACAGCATGACTGAATAAGTTAGTAGCTACACGTGGCTGCCACTGAGAAATGATTTCCCTCTTCATTAAGCTCCTTATACACAGAGCCAAGGGAACCAACTAAGATGGTATGATCCTCGATGAAGCAGGAAATTGAGTAATCCCAGTCAGTCTCCTTCTAAAGAAACCTTTCTATTGGGAACTGGCTGCATAAGTAAAGTGACTAGTTCACTTGCCTCTTGCCTCAGTCTTTTTTTACTTAATACCTTTGAGAACAGCAGTAAATGCCTTCTAAACAAGATAAAAAAAACGTAAACAGAATTTTGATAAACTAACATCAATAAGAGATACTAAAAAAGTGCTCAATTATAAAGTTTCCGGGGTGATGTTACAGATATCTTACTCTTAAATGCAGTATTTTAGTGCACTATCAGAAAGACACTCCAGCATAGCTTTTTATGAGGACAGTTCTGTACTGGGAAAAGTAACACTCAAAAATAAAAGTTTTCAAGAAAGTGATAGGGGTTATAGTGGGTATTGGTTTAGCCTGACATTACACTTCTACCATGATACAGTGATCCATTATTTCTGGGAAATTTGAGGTTACTTAGCTTTTAAGTGAAATTATTCTGGAAAGTTTTTAAATGTTTTAAAAAAGACAAGACATTTGGCTGATACCACAGCTGAAGGCTATCAAAATAAAAGTTACTCCTTCAAAAAAGACAATCAAAACAAGTGACCTCGGGTGCTGTGTAAATCTGCTAGATACAGAGTACTTTAAAAGATGCAGAATTGCGCTATTTTGAAAAACTTTATGAAACGGTCAGTTTCTAATTGTCCTCAGCTCATCAAATTCCCAAGAGAGCTGAGAAAATTCCACACATGTGTAAAGCATCCAAGGAATTAGGAGCAAAAAATTCATGTTCTCAAACTCTGACAATCCTTCAGTTCACCGAAATTCAGCTGACGTTACTATTGATTTCGCAGCGTCTCACAGACGTGACGGCGACTTTCAGAGCACTGGGGATGGGTCAGCATAGATCTGCAGCAAAACCCACTTAACCATCTGGCCTACCTTCTGGAGATCTCTTCCCTCGGTCTGGCATAGACTGAATAAATATCTTCATTTATAATAATTTCCATAATGACTTACAATGTTGACAGTGAATACTCATTATATTTCCCTCTATACGACCCAGCTAACACAACCCCCTAAGAGTGTATACAATTAATCTTTTCTGTTTTAATTTTTCTCCTAAATAATATCTCTGTAATTAGCAGTAATCACTTATGGTTTGTATTATCTAATATTTTTAGAGTGTGAGCTACACACTCTGATCAACAGGTTCCACTTTTTAAAAAATAAAAATCAGAACTTCAACACAAAGTATATATAAAGTCCAAATATGTAAAACTAATCCAAAAAAAAGTTCCCATTTGCCTATTTGTCAAAACAACTTCAGCTGCAACCCTAAGTAAAAAGAAATTTTGCATTCTGCTCCGAAAAGAATTTCACGGGTGGGGTGTGTCAAAGTAAAGAAATTGCTTATTTCATATATTTTGTGTAGGATTTTAAAACATTTTTTACAACAATTTATAAGTATAATAATTAAAATGTCTTATTATTGACTGAACTCTCCTTTACCCTTTGCTTATTGTATTTCTACAGCAAAATGAGGGTAATAAATTTTATGCTAGTGGTAAATATTAACATAAGCAACAATAATGTGAAATGCCTTCCAAATAACTTCTTCTCTCATAGGTATTTGAAAATCAGTCACAGATATTGTTTTCTGTAGAAAATAAGAGATTCTGGTACTGACAGGAGGTGGTAGTTGTAAATCCCTAATTTCATAATGAAGATTACAGTATTATGATTGTCACCCAACACAGTAATCATCACTTCTTGCCTTGACATAAAGCACAGATTAAATATAGGAAAATTAGAAACAGCTCGGTTAGATGTACAACAAAATCAGTGGATTAACAGTTTCAAATTCCACTAATTATCTCTTATTAAACTTGATTTTTTTTATTTCCTAGTAAAAGATTCCTATATAAAAACCCTTTAGGAAATTATTTTTCTTTGCCCTGTTATGCGATAATATGATAATATAAGACAGAAAGCTAATTAAAAAATTGCAGAAAAATAACAAATCCTGTAGGAAAACACCATCAGCAATAAAAGCTAAATCAAGGTCAGTTGATTCTGATTTTTTAATTGCTGATTACATCTGCAATAATATCTAGATGGACCCACAAACATACATACATACATGTAGACATTTACATGTGTATATATATTTGCTTTTGTTTCTACTTTTTAAAAGGAATGGCAATAATATTTTTTTTTCATGAATGGAAATTGGTTCCCCATCTATTTTAATAAAGGCCTTACTAATGACAATAATATTTTCAGTTTTTCTCCACCCAAAAATAAAAAGAAATTTTATAATAATATAGCCATTTTAAGCACAACATATTAATGTTACAAAAATATCATTTAAATATCCTTTAATATTAAAGAAAGAAATCAAATATATTATCAATTAAAAACAAACAACCAACACAACCCACAAACAAGGGGTACAAGGGAAGAAGAAAAACAGCTGGAACAGATATTAAGAAAAAAAAAAACAAGAAAAGGGAAAAAAACCTGGATCAACTAGCCATTATTCTCAAATTTAAGGTTAAAAGTAAATGCAGTACACATATATTTTGTCTAGTTTTATGATGTTAAATTCTCACAGAAGTCACATTAGCATGCTTTACATTACATAATCTAAAGCTTCTAAAATATATATATTTCAGAATTTATTTTTTCTTCTGGTTCATTATCTCTCAAAAACCTAAATTAATATTTCAATATTTTTGAGCATTTATTTATATCAGTCAAATATCTTTGTAAGCTAAAAGTAGTATTTTGTATACACTATAAATAATCTGGTGTACAACGTAAAGAAAGGGAAATGGCAAAAACTCTGCAGTTAACCATATTAAAGCTTTGAGTTTTTTTGCTATCTGATAGTTCCACTCTTTTTTTTCTTAATCCACAGTAGTTACTGATGTTAGGTCTGATGCATTTGCTAACTTGATGAGATTTTTTTTTAAACCCAGAATCTTGGATGACTTGTAAGCAAGAGAGATATTTTTAAACACAGGTTTTATTTAAATTATTGTGAAAGTAGCTCATCTGATCATTAAAATTGTTCATTCATGTAGGCAAGTATACAAGTTCATTTGATGTAAGCACCCTACCTGGGAATCCAAATATAAAGACACTGTCATCATTTGCTTAATTTTTTTTTCTTTTTTTTCAGTTGTTCTAAATATGTTCACTAACAGTAACGTTCGTTTGGATGTTTTTTGATATCTATTTAATATATACAGGCTAGCACTAGAATTCATGAAACTGTTCTGAAAGATTATGGAGTCTCTTTCACTACAATCACCAGCTAACTCATTTACACACCCCACCCACCCCCAAAAATGGGTTACTGGGTAGTAATAATAAGTTTAAATCTATATATCAAACAATTAATGATAACTCCACAGGAAGTAGGAAACACTGGTTAGAGCATGTCTGATGGCACTAACCTAGAAGGACAAAGTTTCATATGATATTTTTAACTATTCAAAAACTGAAATAAACTCAACTTGCTTTGATTCTGGAATTTTTGGCCCTAATCTGTAGAGCAGAATATTCCAGTTTCAGACAGGCACTCACATATATTTTTCTGTCTGGCAGCAATTCACTTCTCAACTGTCTTACTGCATACAAAACTAATGCTCTTATTCAAGATGCTGTTCATGGTCTCATAATCCTCTTCAAGACATTTCCAGAATAAAAATTAATGAAAACTAGGAGTCTCCCATTTTTACTGAAACCTATATGCGTTCAAGTAACAGCAGACTTGAGCAGAGAGTTAAAGAGAGAAAGAAGAAAGTATTTTAAATCAAACGGAAAGTTCTGGTCCTACTGACCTTCAAGAATTTGAATTTAGTTACATCGTCAGAGTGGCATTTTCACAGTGTATAATGGAACAGTCAGTAGCAAACTAATCTCATTTGTGTACTTTAAAATACGAAGAAACTGGCACATTCACAACTAAACTGACATGATTGATTGCCACATGGTTTAGAAGTTGGGTACAGCCCAAATTATGCTTAATCTAATGCCATCCCAAATTATGAGTTTTGAGGAAGATAAACAGGAGGGTTTTTTTAACTTAAGAAAGCAGAGAGAAATTCAGCATAACAGACACCTCTAGGTAGAAGCTAAAATGGTCAGAAAAGACAAGGAAATGTAGCTGGAGATCTATCTGGGGGAAGGTTTTTTGAATAAAATCAACCATAGTGACGTGCAATAGGGCAAAAGAAACAGGAAGATGTTCCAGTAAATTACAGGTAATTTGTTATGAAGCATATGTCTATCTAGCTTAAATAAAGCAAAATATTGGACCTTGGCCTCTGCTGTTGACTATATTGCAGTTTCTCCACTTTAAAAGCTAAACCCAACAAAACTTACCTAAGAATGAAAACACTTACAAAACTTGTTTGCAATTTTGGGGGGAAGGGAAAACTGTTTCTGCTCTATCACCATTCATATTTTTTTTGGCCATTTGTGAGATCTGAAAGAAAACATTTCTTACGCAGTCTCAAATAGAAAACACCTTACAGTTTCCTATTAAATGGTCATTTAAGTACCATACAGAAAACATCACAAATGAGATTTGGAAATATTTTCCTAACTTTTAGATCCAAGTTGTTAAGAAGTTCTATACATTTAGTCTGTTAATTTAATTTGTTAATTACCTAAATGAAGAATTTTATCATAATGTTAATCCTTTTAATTCTGCTCACAGATATAGCCACGAAACATCTGATTTTCTACCACAGATATTTTCCTAATCTTTATAGCGTAGTCACAATGTGTCCAGCTGGGGTCTTCAGAACTTGAGAGGAATTTCAGGATGTTCATTCTTTTGCAGCCCCCCTAGATGCTAGGAGTAATTGGCAGTCTAGAATCACAGGTAATAGTTTTCTATCCAGAAAATATTTGGCTAACTGATGCTAGAGAAGCAGAAGGTTTTAGCCTTTGTATATTACAGTAAAATATCTTGGACATCTTATCAAATGTCTTGCTCTAGGAATTGCACTTCTTGTATCAAGAACTTTTCCTTGCTAATTCAGAAAATTCAAGTGAATGATGTATGAAAATCACATCAGCTTTTTGTCTAACTGGGAAGAATCCCAGTTAAAAGCAGCGTAATAACGATTAAGGATAATTAACCATAGGGTATATATCCCTTTAGGTGATAACTGCTTCTCTCTTAGCTTATCTTCTGCATCTATAAAACACACTCTTGTGGGCTACACATTATAATTATGGAGGGCTTCTGGAGTACGCAAAATTAGAATAATATTTATGATGTATCCAAGCAGCTACAGTTTATTTGCCTCTGTTAGTAGCCAGAGGATCATAATTTCCAGTGTTAATTCTTTGGCACAGCATTTGAAGAAACAGAAGGAAAATTAATATCTTATGAGGGGAAATCAGAAATATGTAAACTAAAAGATAGACCCCAATATTTTGACAAAAAGAAAGAATAACTGTCAGAGGAATGGATCAATTTCCTGGTTAATGATTTCTCTAACTGATTATTTAAAGTGGGAAAAAGACGGACAACCTTCTATTCATATAATTATGCTAATTAGATAATGGTCATGTGTTTTGAAATCCAACATCTGAATGCAAAAATATGCTAAGACAGATGTGAATAAATGCTGTTTGACAAATTCTGAGAAGTACTTTATATGAGTTTAGTTACATGCTGTAAATTGTATAGAGAAAAAGAGAATTAAACTGTGAATAGTAATAAATAAGAGTACTTACGTTGGATTATGTTATGACTAAATATACCATAAATCTATTGCTTACATTGATTGAGCCTTGAATGTCTGTTATCATAAATGAGCCCATAAAAAATACTTCACACATTAAGAGTAAATTACTCACTGATTAAACAGTTGCCGCGCTTTAAGCACCATTTCCCTCACTTAATTCAAATATTTCATAAATACAAATCTGCCATCAGCTTTAGTAGACAAAATGAATTCTTACATTGAGTTAGATGTGCAAAACATTTGCTGGAGTGCATAATTTAGCTTGGTTCCCATTGAAAAATATACATAAGTAGGAACATTGTGCTTTCTCCTATCAAAACCTGACTCTCTGCGTTCATAGTATTCAATTAAAAATACATGGTAGTCTGTGAAAATGAAGCAAATAGTTTAAGAATAATTCTCGTGCTTAAGTTTTTTAGTTGCATTCTGCTAAAAAACTCTGCAGTGATACCTGATCTTGGAATCACAGAGTAATTTGGGTTGGGAAGGGGTTGTCAAGATCATTTAGTCCAAACCCCTGCTTGGAGCCGGGACAATTAAATAAGAATGGTCAGTGCCTTCCCCAGTTAAGATCTGTATATCACCAGGGATGGAGACTCCATAACCTTTCTGAGCCTCTCTTCCAATAAGTGAGAACTTAGGAAGCCTGTATGTTATTAATATGATCCATAATTCATAACATGTCTTTAGGAAAGATAAAATGTATGTGGCTCAAGGGGTGGAATGCATTGACCCTGACCATAAGACCACTGCATGTTTAGGAGTTAGTGAACCACACAGCAGTTAACCTGAGCAGTCCCAGGCCTGTGCTG
Organism: Calidris pygmaea; assembly: GCA_003697955.1. Classification (NCBI taxonomy): domain Eukaryota; kingdom Metazoa; phylum Chordata; class Aves; order Charadriiformes; family Scolopacidae; genus Calidris; species Calidris pygmaea. The sequence continues at coordinate 2,430,514 of QJSC01015167.1, read as the reverse complement.
TGTTGCTCATCCACCATGGTCGTCAGCCTGTGCTGTGCTGCACATAGTCCTTGGCTGCAGGATAAACTCAGACAAGAGGAAACTGCCTCAAGTTGCACCAGGGGAGGTTTAGATTGGATATTAGGAAAAATTTCTTCATGAAAAGGCTTATTAAGCACTGGAACAGGTTGCCCAGGGAAATGGTGGAGTCCATCCCTGGAGGTATTTAAAAGATGGGTACATGTAGTGCTGAGGGACATAGGTTAGTGACGTTTTTTGTCAGTGTTAGGTTGATGGTTGGACTAGATGATCTGAAAGGTCCCTTCTAACCTCGGCAATTCTATGATTCTATCTCATTGTAACAGAGCAGAGCAAGTAATTATCTTGCTGTGGATGAGGGAAAATGTTTATGCAGCTAAGGAATTGCTATACAGATAGTCATTAGATTCAATAATATTACTGCATTGTTAACAACTGAATCCAAAGACAGTTGCATGAACAGACCCTTATTCTCTTTGTTCCTTGAAGTCAACTTTAAACATCTTGCTGATGTCTGTGAGGTCACCTTTCCATTTCCTTTTCACTGTATCTGGCCAGTTTCCAGCAAACCCACAAAAATGTCTTATATCTTTTTGACAGAAGAGCTGATGGAAAGGAATGTGAATTTCAACTTGAAGGCACTGAAAGGACTCCATAGCTAAGAATGTAAATAAGGTATTTCATAATAATTGATTCTTTCCATCCCTAGATCTGCTATTTATGTGCTCTCTTTTTCTTTCCATGCTGCAACATTTGAATATTCAGTTTATGTCACAGATATCTACCTGTTCAAAGTGATTTCAAACTGAGAATCCTCATCTATCATAAGAATTTCCTACTTGAGGGAGAGAAACTCCTTTAGCTGTGTTTGATTTCTTTCCATTAGTGTTTGCTGTCATTATTGTTCTGGGACAATTTCAGTGGACCCTATGCCTAAAAATTGTTAGACAAAAGAAAGAAAAAGTATTTTTGGAATAATGTGACTCTTTTCCTTTCCATGCCTTAATGTTGGAAGACATTTAAACATGCTGTATTCACAGGGATTGAAGTTAAAAATACATAAATCTGAAAATGCCTGTATATTCTAAGACATATTTGTTATGGGAGAAACTCATAAATTTATAGAAATTAAAGATTACAGAATCTCTAAACTGCTATTGACATGCCATGAATGTAAAAACTTACAAAGATGATGATAAACTCAGCTGAGTTAATTTAAATTATAAATCTCATGGAGAATTTTGAAATCTGTTATATTGTCTAGTCCTACAGACTTTGCCAATTCCTCAGGAAGAAGGACATCCAAAACTAGGACTTCTTTCTGCAAAGCATTTCTTTATTTTGTTAGTCTGTCCACATTTTTATATCAGAGGACAATACTGAAACAGACAGACAAACAAACAAAAACCCCCAAATCCAGTGTTCAGTGGGGCCTATAGCTGTATTCTAAGATTATTTTAATTAATTTACTTAATTTCTTATTAAATATTGATCAAGTTTATTTCAGATTTTGAAAGTAGGATTTGTAGAAGTGCCCATCAATAAATCAGTTACATGAGTAACAGTGATTCTGACTACATACAAAAATTTCTCACTATATACAGATTTTAACAGCATACATATAAGCATACATATGTGTGTGCATATGTGTGTGTTAACATACATGTGTGTGCTAAAAATACTGGAATTACATACAAAATAAGTTTACAGTACAGGGAGAAAATGTGGAAAAATAACTTACTCTAGTATATTGTATGACTTCTTGATTGCATCTTAGTTGTAAAATATAAATACTTTTTCTCAGTTTGTGAAAAAATCTGATAAATAAGTCATCATAAATATTTAGGGAAATCATCCAAAATACTTTTGTAAAAAATCTACCAAACAAACAATATAAAATTCCATTTGTGACATAGCAAAGACCTTTGTTACTCTGACAGCCTATAATGGAGTCTCATAGATTGGTGATATGAAATCTTAGGACACTTGGATGTGTTTTTTGGAATGTTAACATTTGGAATATATTTTCTATTACCTTTATTCCAAAAATGAAAGGTCAGAGGCAAGGAGGAGGAAGAAATACATTGACATTTTTGTGTGTTAAGTCAAAAGACAAAAGTCTAAGTCCTAGGTTTCCAGTCATAAGCAACTGCATTGATACATACTTGTGTAGAAAATGACAGAATAGAAGCTCCACCCATTGGTGTAATGTCTTTGTGGTGTTTTCTGTGATAAAATTTGAACAAGAAGTTTATCAATTCAAAGTGGAAAAAAATGCTCCCTACATCCACATTCAAAGAGCAGCTCTTTTCAACAAGGAAATATTATTTTCTTGGTCACTATTCACATTAGGATTCACTTTATCAAAGTGATTTTGCCCTGTCATCTAATGTCAGTGGGGTGCACTGCCTTTTGGAGATACCTTTCAAAAGTGATCTACAGTGTCAAGTGTCCCTTTTCCCCTTGAAAAAATTCACACAAAGATCAGAGGACCTTTAATCGTCAACCAAACTCATTATATCACCTATTAATGCATTAGATAAGAATTAACCTTACATCACATTTGGGCTTCCTTTACAATGGGCATCTTCAGAATCGTAAGAACTAGTGCTAATCCATGCATGCAACAAAGATCACACCACAATTTTTACAAATATTTTCTTCTTTTAATATTTTGTAAGCTGATCCATAGCCCTATTTATAGAAACAAACTTAATTTCTTCTGTGAGTTTATTCCTGCTGAATCTGTATATACACGTACCAAAAAAAATGGAACAATGCAAAGTCTATTTTATAGGCAGTTATTAGGCATTTTAATTTTCAACTATGAAATTTCCTTGCTTTTCTTAATACATATATCAGAGAATAAAGTTATTATCAGATAAAAATATATCATGGAGTAAATAATCTACACTAATATTTTTAAAATGTTATTATCTTTTCTAAAAAACACATGAAACATTTTAGCTCAGAAAACTTATCCAAATAAGACATGGGAACACTTGTCAAATTATTAAAAAAAAAGTGATAAAATTCTATTACAATATAGGAAGGAATTTACCTATAGAATTAAAACTTACAGACATCAACTACTTGACTCACTAAAAGCCAAAATAATACATTTTGAAATTTAAAATTTGCTGCTAATATCTCAAGATATGAGTAAATTGACAAATGCTCTGTAAATTTCAATCTAACTTTAATCTATGAAGCTAGGGCTTAAGTCCAAAATTAAGAAATTAGTTCAGAAAGAATATAGATCTGAACACTAACAATATTTCACGTTAAAATTTCATTGAGTCCTTTAATAATTCTAGAATATTTGCTGAAAAAGGAGAAGTCACTAGTTAAGTGAAGCAGAGCAGAGCAACGCAAGGCAATGCAAAAAAAAAGAATTTCCTGAGGCACCAATATTATGCTGAGAAATCATGCAATTACCACCATTCTTTTCCCAACATTAGAAAACAAGAAATTTTTTTCATAAATGTTGTGTTTAATGGAAGTAGTAAAATAATTATTCTTTGATTTCTGCTGGTTAAAAATTAAGCAACATAAAGATTATTGTTTTAAGGGATGTGTTAGAAATCATAGATGAAGTCAGTAAAGTGATAGGCAGAACAGATATAGCCTTTTTTATTGTAGCCTGCATTAACTTCTGGTGTTCTATCCTCTCACTTTTGCTTAATTATAAGTCAAATTCAAGTTTCAAACAACCCAAAAATACCTGGCACCTTGACCATGCTGCAGTCATTTAATCTGACATTTCTACCTATTCATACTTTTTTTTTTTTTAAATTAATTCAATTTAAATCTTTCTCCATGTATATTTTAGGACTGCTTTCATTTTCAGCACCGTGAACTGTCTTGTCCTAGTTCTGCCATTTAGAAAAGTGAACAACAAACTGTGGACTTAAAGGAGATTTTCAGGAGCACTTAAGTTGCTTAAGAACAGAAGAGGGTGTGAAAGCTACTTGGATTGAATTCAAGAAAGTACTTTTTAAAAAGGACAAGAACCTTCTGTTCCATTTAGTTATTTTTCTTTGTAAATATGTCATTATTATATTTTATGGAAAAAAAAATTGAATTGGCTGAACTCCGGAGTAAATTTAATTAACATAGCTGGACTGACTTCAACAGTCCATGTCACCTCAACAGACGAACTGATCCTATTATATTAGATATTTTATGTTCTCCCTCTTTATAGAGTATTTTGGGTAACTAAATGACATTCACATCAGACTCTGGCAGTTTGAATTTTCACTGAAATTTAAGACACATCTATTTTGCCATTCTGTGAAAGCAAAGTCCTATGATACAAGACTACCTACATGATGACTTCTTTAGGGTTCTCGAAGAAGTTTTAGGCAGAAAAAGCTAAATTTCCAAGGCTAAGATGCATACAGTAGATTATGCTAGATTACTGTCAAGGAAGAACAAAGCTGATGTCAGGTAAATATAGCACTAAGAAAGAGCCGGATTAAAATTTTCCCTTTAGGCATTCTGGATTCAGTGCCTTCTCCTTTTTGACAAGATAATGCATTTAAGGAGGGAAAGTATGGGATTTTTATGACAAAGTGCAAGTAAAAGTCATATTCTTTGATAACTGTCCTATTGCATGTATTAGTATATGCATATGCATAACCCCTGACAAATAGGTATAACATATTTAATATAGTCATGATTTTGGCAAAGCACATGAGATGCCATTTATCTTGGGGAGCTCCCCATTACTGGTCTGACAGCTTTAGAGTTCTGTTGGGAAATGAAGTATAACATCAAGTTACTAAGCAACTCTGCAGCTTTTTTAAAATACTTCTTGGAACTCACTTGTTTCTCCTAATTGATTCAGTCCACATCATTTTGAACATAAATGGGACATCATGTTTAGAAATATGCTGCATAACTACTTTTAGCTAACATGTCTTACTACCTCTGCATATCTAAATCAAGCACTGGCATATAAATGTCATATTGAAAGCAAATTTTTATCTTCTTCCTGAGTTGCATTGACATTTAATATATATAAATTATTTTGACAGTTCAAGCTAGTCTGAAGTTGTCTGCTGACTGTCAGAAAACAACATGAAAGGCTGAGCAGCAATTTCATTTTTCAAGTTTTACATAGAATAAAGTTTTAATTAGTCAATCTGACTTTTTTTTGTGAATTCATGTGCTATAATACATCAGAATTAATAGGAGAACTACCTCTCTACATTGTAATCATGTTGATATTTTCTTAAGCAAGATAGCATCTTATACCGTCTCTGAATATTAGTGATAAATATGCTGGTATATCACAATTTATGAAGCATAAACTGTCCTTTTATCATTTCTGGCTTCTCTCCCCATTATGATGGTGGTGAATAGTAAATAATGAAACACTATAGACATGCTGGCTTTGGTGTTCTTTCCTCAAGCTAACCTATGTATTTCTTTCTTTATAGCCTTCCTTATTTTTCAAAATTTTCAATACTTTTTAAATGAGTTTTTCAAAGTAATACTTTTTTAAATTTACTGGAGAAAAAGCTAGAGAGAGACTGAGTATCAAATAACATGTCTATCTCCTAATATTACGATTTTTTAACCTTCTTTTGTTAGCTTGCTTATCATTTTGCTGTTTGGCCATCTTCTGTGCCTTCTGCCATCCAGTATTCCAGATATTTTTTTACTGTATTTTTTTTATTATTAATTCATGTAGGACACAGCTTTCCTGCAAGTGTGACTGGAAAAAAAATATTATTATATCTTGATGATCACTTAGATCTGTAATCTTTTTACTGTTCTCTGTCAATTGTAATACTGTTGGAGGCTTAAATGTAGGATGAGCCATTACTGATTTGATTCAGTAAACTAACTCAATCCAAGATTATAGGTTTGAATTATAAGTTAAGACATAGAAGATATTTTTAAATTGTTGAAATGACATTCTTCCCCTCTCATGGAAGTATATGTTACCCTTATGGGAAATGTTTTTTGCTTACTGCAACTAATATCAGCTTCTCAGTTTTATGGAGAAGGTCATATATGCATTTTATGTAAATTTATACATGCACTAGATGATGAGATATCCCCTGTAATGGAGTAAACCTTTTTATATGTCTCTTATATGAACAATTTATTGGGCCACCCACAGGATACGCTCCAATTTGAGTCACAAAGTTGTAGCATTCCAGTTCAGAATGAATCCTCTTCCAGTGCTTTGTTGAGGAGGAGGACTTCACAGTGCCTCTGCAGCTCCTGGAAGCATATACTCGATCACCAGTCAGAGGACATCTCATTTCACGGCCTGTGGAAGAACCTAGCATCTTGCAAAAATTCAGGATGCCAGAACTGTGGCGAGAGAATGGGAAGAGAGGATCATATATGCAATCTTCACAAAGTGTGTGTGAGACTTGTCAGGTTGTACATTGTTTTTATAAGAATTAAGATGGAGGAACAAGAAAAAAGTCCACTGAAAAGTGCAACAAAAGAATGAGGTAGGACTTTGAGGAGACAGTGAAAATCAGAATCTGTTACATAATATATAATATGAGTTTATATTTTGCATTTATTTTATAACTTTTAAACATTGGTCTTAGGAAAAAAATCCCATGAAGCACTGAAGAGGGTATGAATGGAAAATACTCCCAACAACGGTCAGGTCATGGAAGACAGAATCAGCATTCATACAATGCCAGGAACCAGAAAGTACTCAACATGCAATTATTGAAAGGGATCTTTCAACCCAAAGAACAATGTGCAGTTTTCACTCATTTGGCTTACAATATTTCTTTCAGTAAAATTATTAGGAAAAGTATTTAGGATACAAACAACAGAACACTTTGATACTTAGGAAATCACACAATTCACATGTTCTTACAGGGTGAGGGACATAACATGTACAAATTCAGAGTTAAAAAAAATATTAAGAATTCTTTAAATCAAGTTACAACTATTATGCTTACTATCACACAAACATCTATACCAAGCAAGAGGGAGTGCCATAGCTAGGTATCTCGAGGAACCCCTCCAGGAGTCTATATGCCTTTGAATCATTTGGGACATGAATCACTACAGCTTATCATGCAATAGTTGCCTCTTAGCCAGATATGCATTTGTCTCCCCTAGACTAAACATCTGTCTTTTAAATACACCATTTTTGGGGGATGTCAGCTGCCACAGACTTTTTATTTTTCTTCTCTCCTTCCCCCACCACCCCTGACATTTATAGCTATGGCAGTCCATCCAAGCAGTGAACAAGATTTGTCCAGATCCGAAAATAACTTTCAGTCCAGCTAGTAAAGAATGAACCACAATGAATAATTCTGTAGAAGGCAGAGTAGATCAAATAAAAGGAAGTAACTTATGAAGTGTTCAGAGAAGCTGCATCCTCTTATGTTTATAATTCAACAATGTGGCATATGGGCTCAGAATTAATATTGGAGATATATGGACCTGCACTTTGCTGGAACTAGTCAAGAATGAGGTAATGAAAATGTGACAAAGAAAAAGATAAGAGGTTAGGAAAGCCTGGCCATATTTATAGTCCTGCCAAATTTGAAATGTGACCATAGACAAGGCACTTAGGATATAGTGAGATGTTAAAAGGTGACTGCATCCACAAAAATACAGCAATTCAACCCTTAAGTGTGGTGAGCAGATTTTTAAAAAAGATCAGTTACCTACAAAATTAGAGAGAAACTGCTTTTGTTTTCTACCCTTTCTAAGGGTAGGAATCATTACATATATAACTTCCCACTGGCAATCAAGAGCATAGCAGATAAGATTTTGATCACAAAGAACTTCTTAATTCTGCTGAAACATAAGGGGATGGTTAAACTGGACATTCCATCACTTTTCATTGTTTTAGTAGGAATTCCCAGATGTGCTTGCTATACTAGGCCTTGTGTATGAGGTAGTCGTATCCACTTGATATATGAGCAAAGTCTTTTGTTTGCAAAGACCCATTTTTAAACTCTAAACTTTCTAAGACTAAGGCTAATCCAAATTTCTCATTACCATTTTAAAAACAAAAAAAAAGTTAACCAAAAGAAGTTAACCATCATTCTCAATGTCCTGGAAATACAATATATACAAGTAACACACCACACATATTATTTATATAATATATAAAAGGAACAAATGTTAATTTTGTGGTTATGGCTCTATTGGTTCCAGGAGATGGGCTGTCCACAGATAGTAAGAGGCAAGATATGAAAAACAGCAAGTTTTCAGAAGATTGAGAATTACTGCAGGTAATTCTCTCTCTGCGTGCCCAGCCCAGGGCTCTGGTACTCACATGTCTTGACTTGAACTCCTCTCTTCTTTTTCCCCAAAGCATGGACATACTTTCAGCAAATACTTTCTTTCCTCCCTGCATGTTTTCACCTCTATTTATAAAGCCCTCTCCCTTTCTCCTTTCTGCTTTACAATTTTTTTCTAATCAAAGATGTGACATTGCCATTTTTATCTTGTGGTGCCATTAAAACTTATGGTTGTTAATTTTAGGAATAATTTACCAATGTACCACGAAGCTTGTATCTTATAGTTAGCACTGATGGCTGCAGTCCTTGGTGATTCTCAGTCATTGAGGTCTGGGCGATTGGTCTTGAAAGCTGTTTGATGAGAGACATCAAAGCCAAAGTGAGCTCGTCTTCTTTCTTCTCTAATTTTCCTTCTTTATACCTGATGCTTTTATGCTATCGCTCTCCATCCCCAAAGGGGGAGTGGGAGGTGGCGTCTCATCTGCTCCCAATATTGCTTGTCTTGTTTTCCTTTTCTCTCGGTAGTCATTCTTCTTGCATATTCATGAGGACATTCTGCCTATTTGCAGTTCCTTGTGTTTATCATGTTCTTAGTCTGGAAATTTTTGTTTACTTTGATGCCTTTTGTATGCAATTACAGCTCTCTTTGACGTTTTGGTGGTCACATTACTCACTATTCACACAGTAAAATTATGTCTGGCTATACAATCACAGTGTTGCGAAGGGTTTATATGCTGTTGTTAATTGGACTATTTCAGTACGCTACACTCATGAGCAAGGCAAGCTAATATTAATGATATCCTAATTAGGATATTTATGATTTACAGGTGTCACAGGTCTCCACTTTGGCTACAGATAATTTACTGGCAGAGGACTTAGCTAGCAGCAAGATAGCTTCTATTTCTTTCCATGTCCTGCTTCGAAAGGAGTGCTAGTGGAAAAGTTATTTTCCAGGTCAGCTGAGGGTTTTCTTTCAAGTATATGATACAGGAACCTACATTCTAGTACTGTTAATGGTAATGATAATGTATTATTTCAGAAAACCCTCACTGTTTTGCTCCTGAGAAAATCCCCAAGAGAACTAGCTTTCCCTTGAAAAGAAATTTGTTTTCATCCCATCCCAGAACACTGAATAATTAGATGTTAATTACACTTTGTTCCAGTAGTGCTTTCCTAACCCAGACAAATGGAAAACAGAAGGAAAATAAAACTTTAAGGAATGTGTGAAACATGGCAGTGTTTCGTACAGAGTACATAAACCACAAAGTGATACCATTTTAACCGTACTGAAGATCAGGCAGAATGACTTGTTTAATCTTTAGTAGATGCTAAACCTATAGCATGCAGAGGCAATATAATTCAACATTTCATGCCATTTCATTTAAACTTCTGTAATAAAAAGAGATCAACACCTCCATACAGTTAAGTGCAACTGGTGACACATAAGTCTATATTTGTAGAAATTCACTAGTAATATTTTTCTGCACACAGGAAAAGTGTGTCTTTGACTTAGGACAAATGTTTCAAATAACTGTCTTTGATATCAATATACTGATATCTTTACAGGAGTCACCAAATTTTTGAGTTATCCAGTGTCCAGATGACCCTCAGGATTGTCCATCTTTTCCTGAGCATCACAGCTTAAGTCAATGAAATCTTCACGCTCACTATCCAAGTTAAACTCCTTCACACAGTAGCTTTCCAAATCAATATCATAAACTCGTGACCATCAGAAATTCTTGATACAAGGAGAGATGTTACAGCTTATATACAGCTGAGCTAAAGAGAGCAGAAACAATGCAAGAAGAATAAATTGTCTGGAGGATTTGGAAAATTGGCTGGAGAAGCTGCCACCTTCTACACTTCTCCATTAACCCAGTGGAAAGAATCGCACAGCATAATTTCCTCCCTAACCACGAGAGACATCAAGTTCCAAAAACACTTGAGAAGAACTTTGGAGAAACCAAGTCCCCAAATCAAGAGAAACTGGGTGTCCAAACTGAGTTGTCAAAGTAACCATATGAAGATATTAGCAGTAAACCTTTCTTCCACTTCATTTGTGGAGTCCACTTGTGTCCCTTCTTTTCATCAGTTCACAGTCACTCAAATTTCTGTTTTCTTTTTTATCTCTAAACCAGTTTCACCTGATTCACAACATTGCCTTCATGAGACCTCCTCTATCATCCTTTGTCTTCACTCTTCCATACCATTTTTTATTTTAGAGCTGTAGACAATTCAGTCTCTACAGAATTGCTTTTGCTATTGTGTCATTCCTATAAGTGAAAGCTTAATTAACACAAGGTAGTGGTTATTTAGCCACAAGGCAATTGCAATCACAGGCGAAACAAGCTGAAATAAGCTCAGGATAAGGCAAGCCCAGACTAGTCCTGAGATCTCTGCACTGCCAAGTAAAAAAACAGTGACCTTTTAGTAGTGGTGGAAAAAATGTACTGGGCTGCAATGGGCTTCCTCTTTAAGGACTAGAGGAGACTCCTCCAGCGTGTGGAGGAGACCAAGTCAGACCAGATATCCACAGTGCAGTTCATGGAGAGGAGAGAAGTTGGGTGTGTTAAAGACAGATAAGAATCTATTTTATTTCTTTTAAAAGCATATATCAATCTGGTAAAATAATCATAATATCCCTGTCTCAAAGTATTATACAAATATTAAAAAAAAAATATTTCAAATTGGAAGCTGGGCAGGAATTTTGCTTAGATTTTTTTAATGTATGTGAAATATTATTCTAGGACTAAAAATGCTATGATATAAATCAGTTTTCCAGATCTTTTGACAGTCCAGTGGCCACAAATCCAGAAGGAATTTTTTCTTTCAATTTCTCTTTTGTAATGGTAAGTAACTGTCATCAGGCTAAAGACAAAGAGAAAAAGAAAAAAAGTGGATCTCAGCAATTTTCAGGCTACGTGTGAGATATTATTGATGTCTTCACTAGAAACTTCTGGCAGGTAAAAACCACATCAGTCTTCCAAAGAGATGAAGAACAAGATGTAAGTGATCTTTTCACTTCCATTTAACATGAGTGGTTTGGGGTTGTGGTTTTCTTTTCTTGTTTTGTTTTGGTTTTACCTTTCTTCTAAGATGAGGTGGTCTTTTTTCCTACTTAGAAGTCTTAAATACAGTTAACATATATAGAAACAGACAGAAGAATACAACTTGCTTTTTGAACAGTGAATTTTATTTTTTCCTGATCTACACTGACATTTATAACCCTTACCAAAACCTAAAGCACATCTATTGGCACTTCTATATCATACTGTAGGATGAGGTGAGTATCACAAAGAAAGATGGACTGTACTTCCATCACAGTTTTGCTTTGCTGTTAGAAGTTGGAGGGAAAAGCCCATGATACAAAAAAGTTTTATAAAATATTTTGAGATAGTTTATTAAATTTTGACCTTTCTTTTATTTATAGAATTCTATATACAGTGCAAGGCCTTTGTATTATCTCATCCTGAACCCAGCGTATTAAATTTCTAGGCACTAGAACAGAAGCTATTTCTATGGGATCACATTTCTTTTGTGTCTTTTTTCTTTTTTCTTTCCCCAAATTATATTGTTTCAGGTTTATAGTGGCTTGTTCTCTGTCCTTTAGTTCTTTAGCCATTTTCTTTTAAATTAATATGGCAAACTCTCTCCTGTTCAATGACTCTGCACCTTACACAACCTCTGATATTAAAAACCTTTCTGAGCAGCTGTTAAATATGATGTCTACACTGCAATTCCTTTGTCTGCTTTGGCAATGATAGTCTCATAGAACTAACAACTTAGTAAGGCATAACCTTCCTATTCCAACTTTTGCTTAATCAAGTTGTGCTTCTCTAAACATTTTCTGATCTGGTGATTTAAAATAGTTCCTAATACTTTCCTGCAAATTGAAGTTAAACTATTTGGTCTTTAATTTCCTGCTGTGTCCCTAGGGTTCTTCTCAAATAAGGGTATTCTGTTGGCTTGTCTAATTTCTGTTCCCATTCCCATTAGCATCTCTTGGGAGATGACTGCTTCTGGAGTCTTGATCAATGTTCAGAGCTTCTCATACTTAATAAGGTTTTATTTGTCCCTTTCTTAATTTATTTTATTTTCTTTTCTGTAAACTTGATTTCTCAATTAACAAAAGCAGATTTCAAGGCTAACTATTTTGCAGAAATCAGTAAGGTTTTTTTGAAATTCTTATTTGTATGGGTTGTTTTGTTTTTTTTTGTGCACACCATATACCAGAGTCCTTTATTCATTTTGGAGTTTGTTACATAAACAAATTAACTTCAAATGACTTTGAATGAAAGTGCTTGTCAGAATATATTCTGATGTGTTCTCTTTCTCTCTCCATGCAGTTTTAACTTAATATTAACATTACTTGTAAGATTTTTTTAACCTTTCTGCTGCTAAATTCAAGAACTTCTGCAAAGACAGCTAAATATCTAGTCTTCCCTGTTTCTTTATTAATTACCTGTCTTATACTTACTGAACTAAGTCTCTATTTGATACTACAGCTAACTGACCCAATCTTATTCTTAGATTTAATTAATAAAATAAGAATTGATTTCTTAAGAATTTCACTAAAAAAAAAAAAAAAAGACTATGGAGAGATATTTTTTCTTCTGTGCCTTGAAAAGGTTAAACAAAAGAGAATTTTCCAATTAAAAAAAAAAAGAGATTTTCATGTAAACAAGTATTTCTTCTTTCTTACTCATCCCTCCTTTTTCTTACATGACTTTTCATGTCCAAAACACTTCCAGATGCTTTATTGTACATCTAATTCTCCAACATTTTTTCTGCACAGCAAAGAAAAATTGGTTTAGAGGTGAAATTCAGGGTTTTTTCCAGTCTTTTCTCCTCTTATTAGGAAAAAAAAAATAATAATAAAACCCCACTAAGTCATGAAGCATATTCAACTTCTAATTCCAAGCATTAGTGAACTACTAACACAAGTAGCTTCTTGTGAGAGTAAACCACAGACTGTTACCTTTCTAAATAGTGAATACTCGGTCAGAAGGAGAAATAATATGGATCTCCCATCTCATGATATCTTGAAAAAGCTCTTGTCCATCAGAAAGAGAAGAAAAAAGATGGAGAAAAAGAGCACCTTCTGCATAAAAGCTATTTCAATAGCACAAGTTGAGGGGAAGAAGCCCAAGAAATTGTAATGAACTAACTAGAGATCTTAACATAAGAAAATCTATTTTGTTTATTGACAGCAAAGCACCCATGCTCCTTCTTCCAGCTACAAAAAATGTTGTGTAAGAAGGTCATTACAACAAATGTTCACATTAGATAACAAGTGTAATGTACTTAACAATTTTGTCTCCTTTGCCCACATAGAAACATACATATCACCGTTTAAAAGCCCATTTATTTGATACAAATATCATAGTATGTCATAAATCAATTTTATATTATTGGTAAATATCTACCCAGCCATACTATAATCCAGTCTCTATGAATTTAGAATAGAATAATTAATAATGGAAAACATTAAGATATGCAGGAAAATATGTATCACAAAATCAGAACCTCCTTTGATGGGAAGTTTGAAGAGTTTTCCAGCAGCTCTAAGGAGTTATCTATTCCTGCTTTCCAGGTGGTGTAATTATTGCCTGGGGCAAGAGATTTTATTTGTTTGTTGCTTTGTTTTTCATATACGATGTCTTAATTAAATGCTAATGAAGTATGTGCTTTGTTTTCTGGTAAAGAATTACTTTCTTGATGGCAGACAAGTAGGTCGTAGACTTTATTTAAGAAATCTGTAAGACAATGGAAGAAACTGCCAGAAAACGTTCAGATACATAAACTAGTGAAATTTAACTGAAATCAGGTTTGGCTCTGGGCCTTGTGGGCCTCAGAGCCAACAATCTTCTTGAATTCTGGGATAGACCAGTCCCTATATATCTCCAGAAAAAACATCTAACAGAATGCTTCCATTTAATTCCTTCAATTAATTTCATATCAAGATTGACATAATAATATTAGTATTAGTTTTATTTAACTCTCTACTTGCATTTCCCTCTGATCTCCTCAGGTAGATAGTTTGACTGGGAAATACTAGGAAGTGTAACTGTACTTCCATTGCTCAGTCAGATGGAGAGTAGAGATAACTTCAGTCTCTCTATCTCTTCCATTAATTTAATCTGTTGTTTTGAACTTTGTGAAATTTGTCACCATTTAGGTGGAAAGATGTACTTGTTTTGGCTAGTTTTCTTCATAGTATCTTGTACAGTGCTGTGTTTTGGATTAGTGACCAAAATTGTCATTACTTACACAGTATCAAGGTTTTTTCTGCTTTTCACGCTGCCCTGCTAGCAAGCAGGGTGAGGGTGCACAAGAAGGTTAGAGGGCACACAGCTGTGACAGTTGCCCCCAGGTGACCAAAGGGATATCCCATAGCATATGACATCACACTCAGAAAAAGATCTGGAGGAAGAAGGAGTAAGGAGGATGTTCAGCATTATGGTGTTTGTCTTCTCAAATAATCATGACGTGAGATGAAGCCCTGCTTTCCTGGAGATTGCTGAACACTTGACTGCCAATGAGAAGCAGTGAATTAATTCCCTATTTTGCTCTGATTGCATGTGTAGTTTATGCTTTACCTATTAAACTGCCTTGTTTTCAACTCACAAATTTTCTTACTTTTACCGTTCTAATTCATTTCCCCATCCCACTGAGAGGGAGTGAGCAAGAAGCCGTCTATGAAGGTTAACCCACAGCAAATGATGAAATAAATATTCTGAGGGCCATGTGATGGATGTTTACATGATCCATAGATCTTTCTTCCTGTTAACATTTTTTTTCCTCAATGAGTCCTATAGATGGTCCTTTTTCCACCTAAATTCTTTTTGGGTGAATGGATATTCAGGGATCCCAAATGTTGTGTTTGCATAAGCATAATTAAAATGTTCTGCATGTATTTTAGCAGAAGATCTGTCATGTACAACTTCTGAGATGTCATCATTTCTTCAAACTTGTTGCACCTGCCCAGCTCACATGCACAATACACAGAAACTTCCAGGACAGGACAGTCAGTTGCTCAGTTCAACAGGGACTAAGTTATTCTTTACAGAATAATGGAATTCAATACACACAAGTGTATAATACTATTAAGTCGCAACAAGAGCACTCATGAAGAGAGATGCAGAGCCTCATTCTTGCTCTAAGCACTGTTTTTCATTTGTTTCTCTTTCTGGTTTTGTTTGTTTCTTTGTTGGGTTTTTTTTTGTTTGTTTGTTTAATCCAAATACTATTTTCCCTATATTAAAGTGCAAAGTCTTGCAATTTCAGGTTTCACATTCACAATCCTTAGAAAATATGCTGTTGGTAGGCTCATGTTTCATACCTTTTCCTATGCTTTTTCTTCTTGGTCACGTAAGTTTTGTGTTTTTTCTTTCCCTTTAAGCCAGTGGATACAGAATTCCTCTGGACATGTGAATCTAAAGGTCCTAAATCTGTGGAAAACTTGAAAAATACTTCTCCCATTTTCTTCAAAAAGTAAAAGAGAAAGCTTTTAGTTCAGAATTCAAGTTTTAGACAGACTCAATGAGTCTTACTTAATTCTACCAAAAATAGCGGTTGTAGGAACCTTCCATTAGAAGACTACTCTGATTTAAGAAAAGTGGATGGAGAAGCTTTTTAGAGAATTTGACTCAGAACTCTTTTTCTTTTAACACACAGCATGTAAGTAATACTGGCTTGTTGTAAGTATCTTGTCAACTAAATTGTGTTGTTTTTTTTTCAAATCAGCCATCTGAGGTTTCTACCTGTTTGGAATGCCTTAATACCTAGTTCATTTGGGAACTAGGTTCCTGAAATTAGGTCTTTCATTGGATATGGTCTCCAATGTACTCATTCGGAGGAATTTTTAGAATCTAAAAGCATTAAGATCATCTTCACTAATAGAAGGAACTAAGATTTCCTTTTCCATTTTGCATATCTCCAGGTAATTATTGAAGACAGATCCTTCTGACCAAATTCCTTAAAATGAAAGTGTTCTATAAAGACTCAGTAATTAAACAACAAAAAGCATGAAAGCAACAATTCCCTTCTATACTAATTTCTTAAACTATCTGATAGTATCAGGGTTTGAAGATACACCTTGCTATTAAGCCAGCATGATCACTGTTCATGCAATATTCAGTGACATTTTGAGTACAAATACCAAGATTATTATCTTTTATTATTAAATATTATATGAGTGTTTAAAGTGTCTGTGAAGCATATTCATATTAAATATTATTGCTGACATTTGGGAAAGGTCAAATGGGATGCCCTCATGCAAAAACATATTACCAGAAAGACAAAATTATTACAATTATTAACAATAATAATTTGATTTGAAAAAGATCAAGTTTGGGAATCTTGTCTCTTTACAAGTTAACACAATTACCTATTTAATTTTGGCCAAAACTGCAATCTCTTGAACACACTAATGTCAACATCAGGCTTTTCTCTTAATTCCACTGAGCATACATATTTATTTCCCAGCCAGCCACATATTGAAAAGATAAAGCCACAGAGTGGAGGATGTCGCTATTTCCCTTACACAGCAGATATAATTACTGAGCTCCCTATGCATATAACAAAGGTGAGTAGGTGAAGCCAAGAAAGATGTTTGTTTACTATTCTCTGCAGCAGAAAAGGCTAACATTCTCTAACTAATCTAATTCTGTGCTTGAACAGAGGGCTGGATCCTGTGCAGTCATCAGCCTTTTTCCCCAGACAATCAAACTCTTGTCTCTAATCTGAAACTTTGTTTTGCTTAGAAACTTTATTAGCACTAAACTCATTTTAAATTAAGGTAATAAAAGAACTGGAGAGGAAACTCCAGATACATTAGCTACAGCTGTCTTCCTTCTTCTTCCCCTCTGAATTTTTGCCAGACAGACATGCATTTATCTTAATGTTCTGACTCAGCTTCTTGTCATTGAGGGTGGGATTTTATTGAGTTGTATATGCTCTGTTTCTGTGTATTTTAAGATTATGATATTCTCTTTTGTTTGGAGATTCAGATGCTAGAACTGTCTGTTCATAGGTCAGAGTACAGCATAGTTTCTAGTCTGAAGACAGAAGCGGGCTATTTTGGTTTCAGACACAGGAAGGGGTAAAGAAAACCTACAAACATAAATCAGCAGACAAACAACTTGATTTTTATCTATACCAAGTACAAACTATTAATAGAGTAACTTACCATAGCTCAGTCTACAACACTTAGCAGCCTCTCCTTTTCTCTAAAAAAAGATACAATTTACAGCTGCTTTATCTCCCACTGGTTAGAGTTTTGATTTCATGTCTGATATAATGTGTATGGCATCTTAAATTGTCATTGTTAATGATGAGATATCAATGTGCATTACATAATCTAATGGGGTAGTTCAAGAAACTGATATTAGGTATGACACTAATGCTCTTTTATCAATGATCAAGATTGATGATCTAAATATCTTTGATAATAAAATTTGCTGATGACAGACTGGAGGGAAGTAAATAAATAAGGGGGCAGGATACTGCTACCATACTCTTAATATCTTAGCTAAATGGATTAAATAAAAAAAAAAAATTAATTTCAGTACAGACGTATATGAGAATTTAGAAAGTCGATTATATCTGTAAAGTTCTGAGGGAAAATTTAGGGAATAGTAATCTAGATGGTAATACAAGACTGTATTATCTTGGCAATGCCATCTGTACTGTTTTAAAAAAAAACAAGTGGAAGTAGAGAAATTGATCTGTCTGCTCTGTACAGCATCACTATGGACACCACTATGCAGTTACAAAGAGGGAGGGAAGAAGAAAGAAATCTCGGAACTTTTCCTGAACCCTTAAGACAAGAAATGGCTGAGTCTTTATCAGGATCATTGTGTAAATGAAGACCAGCAGGAGTTTATGTACACTAAGGAGAAGAGAAGGATATATATAACACCTGGACAACTTGAAAAAAAGGGAAATAATAAGATTGCAGTATCTGAAAGAAAGCCTTTGGTCATTTATTCCATTCCCAGATATGCCAAGGATAGAAGTGAACAGATAACTTGTAACAGGGAGTAGCAACTTCATATTTCCATGGAGTTCATCTCCTTAACCTCTTGCTTTCTTGTGATGCTAAGGATGTCTGCAGTAATATTGATATGCAGCAGCCAAAATCATGACAGAACCAGCACTTATTTTAGATGGTAATGTAGAAATGCACCATCTTTCTTTTCAAATGACAGCAACTCAACAGAAGGTTATGTTTATTCACAAAAATTCTACCCATTTCCAAACATAATACCAGGTAGATTTTCACTGCTAAAAGCAGTGAACCAAAAGCTGAACTTTTAATATCCAGACACATGTCAGTGATGCTGCATCTTCTCCAGAAATAAAATATCCCTGATGCAGTGCAGGAAAGAAAATACAGTCTGAAATGATGTAAGATTCTTATTAATACTTTGTAAAAACAGTATTTTTCTTTATGACTATTAGGAACGACTGTGTATGTGTATGCATGTACTCATGTGCTACTGAATAACTGCGCTGTCTTTCCATGTGTTTGCGTATTTTTAATTATTATCACTAAAAACACTTCCAAAGTAGTTGTTTTGGTTGGTTGGGGTATTTTTTTTACATCACTTTTCTCGTCAGCTCAAAAGGCTCCCAGTTGAAAGGCTGCCCTTGACCACTCAGCTAGTGAGCACTTCAGTTTTCATTACAAACCTAAATCACTATTTTGAGTTTCAAATAATTTACTAAAAAGATTAATTTAGTCAGCAAACTATCATCCAAAACCCAAGGATTTGGTATGTTATCCACTTTAAAATGTTTTTTTATGCATATTTTACCTGTCTTTGTGACAGTCACTCTCATTGTCTTTCACTTCACAAAAGGAGCATTTATTCCAAACTTGTACAAGTTACAGGGTCAACAACTAGATTAAAATGAATAATCCAGTCCAGCCATTTAATAAATAATGCTTAGGTCCTGTTCAAATTTGAATTTTATAAAATATTCTTTCCCTCATGGAACATATTAATGGTGTTCTTACCCAAGGCAGCTACATTTTCACAGAAAGTATAGGAGATTAGTATGTTAGTGATGCATTCCTCATTGATTCACTTGGTTGAATTTGGTCAGAAAACCTCAAAATTATCAGAACTAAGAAGGGAAGTATACAACCAAATCCACTAATCTTTGTCTCCTTAGGAAACAAAATTTAAAAATTCTCATACATGTCAATTTTAGATCCCATTACCGAGTTTTCTTTTTCCAGTGAATGAGTAGCCATATGTGATCCTCTGTCTTCTGTGAATATCTGCCACTCACTAGACACTTCTTCACTTCAGATTCCGCTCCCACTCCTTTGAGTCTGCAGCTTCTTTCCTCTGAGTAAAATATGCATTTTTACTCCAGGAGGCATAGTAGATGTTCTGGGTTCTGCATCTCTATATCACTGGATGCAGCCAGCAGTTGCAACTTACCAGCATATGAAAGGAAATAACTAAGGCCCTGCTATTTCTCCACTGCTTATCTTTGCTGTTGTTAGAAAGAAAGGTGTCAGAGGAAGAGCAATTCTAGTTGTTACCTACACATTTTGGTGTTGTGACAAATCAGTATATAAAAAAGTTTTATATATTTCTGTTCCATATCAGCCTTTACTATGTTCCGTTTGCATTCTCACAAATCACAGCTGCAAATAAAATAAATCTCCAAAAATTTACCAGAAGACTGAAAGAGAAGTAAGAGTGAAGAAAACATCTAGGCTTCCTCCTTCCTAGAGGCATGAGGATAGTTTAGTAAAACAATTTCATGAATGTTTCACATATAATTAAGGTGGAAGAACAATATTTACCTGAGTTTTTAGCCTTATCAGCCTTCCATAAGCTTAGTAAATGTGCTCAGGTGCAGCTTTTCACAGATGGCTATCACTATTTATGAATGTTATTTTTGTAGGAACTTTTTAAATCTCTTCTAAATGGAAGAAGAGAAACATTCATTTTTGAGAGGGTACATGTTGGGTTTTTTTAATAATGAGTTATGAAGAGATAAGTAGATGCCTGTTAAAGGAAAGCTTATGTTATTACAGATTTATTGCCTTTGTTCTAGATGTATTTCTGGGGAAGTCTTCTTCAAGACTTTGTACTCCAAAGCTGCAGAGCAAGTGGCACCAAAAAAAAAGAGCTCACAAAATTGACTGGAAATCCAATAGTATCAAGCACAACAAGCAAGTACTCGATATTAAGCTTTCTAGAGTCATTTTTTGTGTGTGGTTAATATAACACAAGGAAGGGCATGAATTGTTAACCACATGTGAATTTATTACGAAGAACTGGAGAAATGTCCCGAGCAATAGAGAGACTGCTTCAGGCAAGCAGCTTGTCACACCTGCACTAAAGCACAAACAAGAAAAAAATGTTACTAAATATGAAATTGTTCTAAACCTCCACAGGGGACACAATAGAAACTTTATAATTGACTGTCAGGCATGTCACAGCAAAACCAATAATCCTAAGTAAATGTACAAGGCTCTTTTCATTATTTTTATAATGATTTTAATAAGACTTTCCAGGCAGCACTTTTTAATGTCATTACTCAAGTTTTTTGAGAAGTCACAGTCACTTTTTCTTCTGTATTCTGTCATATAATTTTACCTGCAGCATTATATAATCATCCCGAAATGTATTGTCTATTGTATCTTTGGGTGAATTACGAAATGGACAGGAATAAATGCACTGTCTCATGAGATAACAAAAATTGTGAGAATGAACTTCACACACATGAAATGCACATTAGGAACACTTTTTGAGACAAATATCTATACATTAGAATCCCATGCTACAGTTCTGATTCTTCATTCATATCATTGAGAATAAATAATTTTTTTCAAAATTATAATTAAAATATAATGTAAGGGAGTTCGGGGTTGGAGCATGTTAGGAAGTTTTTGATGTTACTTCTTTTCCTTAAGAATATATTAGTTCAATAAAAGCAAAATAATTTTCAGGAAGCTTTTATTTTATTTCTTTTCTCAAAATTATCAGAGCAGAAGTTCTAAAGTTTTCAAAAGCAATCACTTTGAATTGTGTAAGTAAATGAATATATTTTTCAGGTTGAAATGTTTCATAGCCTTTATCTCTTACAGTCAAGGAAAATTCATCTAGACTGGATCTAAGTTTGTGTTTGGTTTGCTTAATACTTAAAAAACCCTCAAGGTACACTCTTTGTTTTCCTTTTCTTGACCTTATTTTTTTTCAAAGGAGAAGAAAATCTTTTCCAAGGCAGTTCTCATCACAGTCATAACATAACAATTTAAATGAACGGACAATGGTGTGACAGCAAGACAAGTGTTTGGAAAGCTGACTTCTAAAGAACATGAAACATCTTATGGGCACTTCAGGCTTCAGGGGTTAGAAAAGTACCAATTTTCTTACCAGTGACTCATCTTCAGTGAAACTCCTGGGTTTTTTTTGGCATGATAAAGCAAAGTATTGGTTTGGTAGGTTGGAAAACAAATACAGCTTGGAAGCTCTCAGTAGCTCTCACTTCTCTTTGAGGAGTTGCAGCATCAAAACTACAGACATATAATTGATTTTGATGACTGGAAATTGAGAGAATCATTTTACTCAGGTAAAAATATTTTGGAAGTGTCTATCGAAAAATTTAATTTTGTCTTTATTCTATTCCTTTAGTGATGTGGGTATGTTCTATTTTGTTCTCCTAGAACTGATAAAATTATCTTTCTGAGAGTTTTTTTGAACTACTGGTGCATACTTTCTTTCCATACTTTCTATGGGTAATAGCTACCAGGTTAGAACAGAAAACAGGGCTGCTATTTTGAGATTTTTGTTTGTTTTGTCTCACACATTCTGGAAGCCAAATTTAAAAAAAAAAAAAAAAAAAAAAAAAAGGCATGAAAAATCCTTAGATGTCAACAGGGGAAAAAATGCTATTGGAAATGAGATTAAGATGGAAATCTGGGAAATCCGTCCTAGCATCTGAAAATAAACCCCAAAATATACCCTGGGTTTGAAAAAGGGGATGAGTAATTTTCTTTTTGTAACTAGAAGGCATTGCAGGATTTGTTTTAGGAGGGTGTTCTCTGTATCATTACATCTGTTTGTATACACTCTTTGGTTTCTTCACAAGTTTTCAATCTTTATCTTGCGGTTTTAACTACAAGAATCAGCAAAAAAAAGGAGAGAAAAAACATTCTACCATAACCATCTTTATAAAAGACTAAAATAGATTGATCAGGACAATTATTCTCCAAACACCTCATCCTTATGAAGTAGAGGATATCTGTTGGCAAGGTAATTTATTAGAATATTTCTTTAATTTTTTTTTTTTTAATTTTGTTCCATTTTTCAAGACAAGATTTAAAATAGAAGTAAAACATTTTAAATCCCCATTAATTCGTGGTTTTTTTTCTGTATAAGTATCTTTTTTCAGTAACTTTGCTTGTGAAATTAAGAATAAATATGTATTATTATTTGTGTAAAACTCTGCGAAAGTATCAAATCGCAATCTGCCTGATTTAATTAAGGACTATTCATGTCTATCGTTTTACTAACATGTTGATTCATTGATCTTATAATCTTTTGACCTTTCCTGTTATTTCTAATCTTGTGTGCTTTTGACGGTTTCAATTTCATTTATTTTATTTCCCAGTGATCTTGGTTCAGCATAAATTAGTTCGCTGTAAAAGATGTGCCACTTGTTTGTTGCTTAGTTAGCAATTATAAAAGGAAATAAGAACTTTCATTAAAAAAATAAATAAATACAAACTTCCATAACATAGAGGATTTATTCATATATAATAGCTGAGTACTGACAACTGTCAACTTGTGCCAAGTTAGCGGACAATTGCAACAGTAAAAGGCAAAATATTTGACTGTCCATACTTTCTGTCCCTGTGCCACACATGAAACGAAATGAAAGTAGTATATTTCATCCTCCTTTAAACTGAAATAATTTCATACTTCGGTTGTACTAATATTGGCTATATCTATTTATGACAGTCTCAGATAGTGATATGTAGTTCTAGGCAACCTCCTAGATTGCTTCAGGCAGATGCATCCTACATTCTGAAACAATCCAATTTATTTATCTTGTGTGCTACATTAAAAGAAACTCTTAAAATGTAGAGGTGCTTCTGTATCAGGAAGAACTGAGAGAATAATACCATTTCATCATGCTTTTTTTTCTAAATCTTTTCTAGCTGCTATTATATGTGTATTTTCAAATTTGAAATTTAAAAAAATATTTTTCTATGTCCAGTTTTATATGGTCAGGTAGATCTTTCAATCAAAAATTTGACATTAGAGGAGTTCTACAAGACTTGTTCTTCAGCAAATAATATTGCTCTGGAGTCTTAATAGATAATAATTTTTGTGATACTGACTATGGGTTTAATTTTCTTCACAGAAATTAGTTTTAAAATGAAAGAAAACAAAAAACCTTAAGAGAGAAAACCTTTTCCAGATTGCAAAGCTTCGTAACATCTACCATAACTAATTTTTCTCTTCAATCTGTGCTCCAGGAGAGGGTAGTAACTGCAGCTGAGCGAAGTGCATTGTTAAAAAAAAAAAAAAGTCTCTCTAAAAGTTTGAAACACACATATATAAAATCAGAACAGATAGAAGACAAACCTCAATAATTTAAAAAAAAAAAAAAAAAATAAAAAATTCTTGTTAAACCAAATCAACTTATGTATATAATCCACAACCAGTCATGTTTTCCCTTATGTTTGAGTTCAGCTGGAAATGAGAATGTTCTGTTCTTGCTTATCAGCAACTTATCAACACTCCCATATTTTTTTTTCTGGTTGGACTGAATGATCTCAAAGGTCCCTTCCAACCATGAATATTCTGTGATTCTCTGATTTATGCAGGGCTATAATTCTTCTTGAATATTTTATGAATGGAAATATTTGCATACATCCACTTAATGTTAAAAAATCAGGATTCTTACTACTTTTAGCAACCCTGAGCATTATCATTCTTTGAATCAAGTCCCATACTTGGCTTACAAGATAGACTTGCAAACCTGTCTCTTGCACACATCAAAACACTCACCTCCTTCTTCCACAATCACAAACATAGAGTGTGAAAGACAAAACTGTGAGAAATATTGGCATATGCATGATCTAGCTGTAAGCTTCTCAAAAACAAAGAGAGAAAGAATGTTACAGCAGTAGTGAATTTCGGAAGTAAAGTTTTGATCTAGCTAGTATTGTATTCCCAACCAGCAACACTCAGATCCCTGATCTGACTTTTTCTCTGACAGCTAGTGATGATTTTTTGGTTATTATTTTCTTTCCCTTTTTATTTAATTCATTATTTGGACACCATTAGCCAATAATGGAGCCCCTAAACAAAATAGGGAGAAGAATTAATCTATGAACAGTTTATTAGATAAATTACTGGGGATTTTTTCATTAACCAGCCTTACTGTCCTTAAAGATAGGTCCTAAGAAAGAACATTAACATCTTACAATGTTACCAAACTCTATTGAAAAAGGTTTTATTATCCCAGTTATATTTTGCTGTTTATCTTTTTTAGCAATCTAGACCAGTTTCCCAAATTTAATGTACAGAATCAATAACAGTCAAAATAGTAGCAATAGTTTCCAGCCACGAAGAAGAGTCTGGCTGTTACAGCATTCATTTACTGATTTTCTGTGTAACATTGACTAAGATAACATCATTTAAATCTGATGTTTTTGACATAGCAGACCAAGATTTGCTCTATTATCTGAATCATTTCTTGCATTCTTTCAATAATCTTAGTAGATGTTGTAGGCATCTGATTTCAGCATGTAAAATGACACGAGATGAAATATGGAGGACAATTTTAGCTGTGAGAAGAGTGGAAAGCTGAAATAAAGTTTCTGTCCAAGATACCAAATCTCTGATTAGAAGTTTTCAAGAATATGACTCCGAAATATCGTGACCTTGCCTCAGTGAAAAGATGAATTAGCAGGTCTCTTGAGATCCTCTTCAGCCTTTCACTCTACATGTATTTTTACCATAAAAAACACTGTGATTTTTGTTCCTATGTTTTTTAATGAAGTCAGCACTCCAAAGGTAGTGTGATAATACCTCTTCAGATGATCACCCAGTCATTTCCAAGGAGCAGCAGAGGCAAGGTTGCACAGCCCCATGGGGTACAACTAGGGTAGGCAGAGCCAGGTGATGGTAACAGGGATCCTCAACAGATCCGGGCCAAGACAAAGTGAGAAACCAGGCATGGGGTCCATCCAGGAGACTTGGATAGTCAGGAGCAGCAGGAAGCAGGGCTGGAAACAAGGCTACTACGGAGGCCTGAGGTCTGTCCAGGGAGCAGAATTAGACACAGGATCAAGCACAGACACTTTTATGGTGTTACTGGGAGTAAGTATAATGGGGTCCTGGGTGGAGGCTGGGCAGGGACAGTCAGGCCTGGTGATGCCGTCAGGACCCAGAAAGTCAGGAGGTTGTAGTTAAGCATGACTAATGGCTTTTCCTTTAGAAAGGAAGTGATTTTCCAAATTTGATTTTTGCAGAGGGAGAAATATAATGACTTTTATTTTATTTACAATTTATCACGTAGCCTTTTGGATCTAAGCGCCACTGTCATATCTTTTCTTTGTATTATTGTGCATGTGTACATATTCCCTCCTTCTTTCAGTCATTTCCTAAATATCTGTATATGCCACCATAAAACCCTAGATACTAGTTTAGGTGGTATAGTCTAGGACTCCCACGGAAAAGTACCTGATCCGATCTTCAGAACATCAAAGAATATTCACATTCTACAGAATTTTACTGTAATTGTAGTGAAGCAGCTAATCTCTGTATCTCTATTTTTACAATTCACAGTTCCCTTTACTAGGAAGTTACATTATTTTAGGTTATATTACATTTTGCTATATTATATTAATTATACCATATTATATTATATTATTTTATGTTACATTACATGTCCCATCACATGATGGTATTAATATGCATATTAGACATACAAGTAAGGGTCAATGTTGTGAAACCTCTTGGTGAAGTAATGCTTTTTTCTGAGAACAATCCCTTTCAATCGGAATGAAATGAGGTGGTTTCGCTTGTTTGCTGATGTGGATACCTACAGAAACAAACATAAGCTTTAATCAGTAAGTTTCAACACCTGTATTTATTTTGTGCCACAGTGTAAGTAAAGTTTTACCATTAAGCGTATTGTGTGTGTGAATATTCTTTAAATAATATTTGCAAAATTACAAAGAATATAAAAAGAATGACTTTGTATTGCAGCAAGAATATGGAAATTCAGCATTAAAAAGTCAGAATCCTCTGTCTTTACAGAGAGGTGACAAAGGGTAGCAACAAGGAGAGACTGGACTTTGACCTGAGTAGTTTCCTGAGAAGACAAAATAGAGTTTTGAGAGGCTTTGCCTGTACTAACTTTCATATTACCATATCTCAGGGTCATGATTCTAATCTATGAGATCTTGTTAGGACTAGCAAGAGAGGGAAATTGTATGTCAGTTATAAATCTCTAGAAACTAAATTAGCTAAATAACCTGAAACTCTACCTAAACTTCTTATGAAGAAAAAATATTTTAATCACAGGAGTAAATAAATAATATATGGCTTTCCAGAGCATACTGTGACTGAAACAAAAAAATTGTCAAATTAAATGCAATTACATTATTCCTTTATGCCTGTAAAATAAAGCCTCTCCCATGTCATAACTGCTAAAAGACAGATACATAAAATATTAACTTCAAGTTAGATGTATTCACCAAACCGAAAAGTGTAAGACAAGAAGGGGCACGTGAAAGACCTTTTAAAACACCTGGGAACATCTCTGGAGAAAAAGAGCTGCTGAAAACCTGAAGAATTTTCAAAACAGTTGGTTGAAACACCACCAAAAAAAGATCTCACAAGGACTCAAACACCACTTTCACAGAATGACTTTTCTTAAGGTACACAAAGCTGTCCTATTTAATTTCCTAAGCATTTAGGTGATGGTGTTCTACCTGTCTTCAGCAGGGTTGACCTCCTTAGACTCTGAAAATGAGCTTATAATAGAATGCTTACAGTTAATTTGTCTAAGCATGCATGACATGCATGGGCACAAGGGAGAGAGGGATTTTTTGCAAACACACCACACACTTAGATGCTATTAGAAAATAAGTAGGTAGGTAACTATTAAATAAATTACAGTAAAGATACACCATGGTTCACATTTTTAAGGATATTGTGTTTACAGACATTTATTTGAAAGACCTTTATACTCTCCATTGCATTCATATAAACTAAAAGATTATTTCAAGATAATATTTTAAACAAGCAAATTACCTACTTTATACACTATTTACAGTAAGAACCTGTACTCGACATGTCAGACAGCAGTTACAAAACTTTTTATTTTCACTTTTTTTTTTTTCACTGCATCCTGTATGCTCCTGATTCTCATTTAATTGATCTCCTTGTTTTCTACGTTGGAATTTTCTGCTTCACAGATCATGTCTCCTTCTTTCATTGGCAAGTTCAAATTCTTTTGTTGCTCTCCAAATGACTTGATTTCAGCATAATACAGGTATAATCCTATTTGGTTATGCTTTAGTAGCAATTTATGTCTATTTTCCTGTATAGTCAATAAAGACAATTTTTCCCTCTTTTTTTATTCCTAGATATAGAATTGATTCCAAGATTCAAGGCTGAAGTGAGCAGCCCTTATTGATGGTAAAGCAAAGCAAAGAGCTATGTTTCTCTGATGTCATGTTTAGCATATTTGGTGTAATAGGCATCACAAATTTCTTGTGAAAGGCCTTCTACACGTGGAAAAGCTAACCGCACAGGTTGTCTGGGATCAAGATTGCTAAGGGAGATGTAGTATAGCAGGGGTGCATGTATTCAAATCCTCTGTCGGTTCTTAGGAAGAGAAAACAAAAAGTACATTACTTGCAAATAAAAAAATGGTAAGAAGTTGTTAGAGTTCATCCAGAATGCAAACCAGTAAGTTACCAAGTAAGAGTCCAAACACCCTGTCAGGTGTGATTACAATAATTTCAAAAACTTTATCTTTCACCTCTCTACTTCTAACACCTGGCTAGCACAGTTTAACCCTACAAGAAGAAATGGAAAATGAAAATAATACTGTTATTTTTTGAAATCTTTGCAATCATCAGTAGTAACATTTCTGTTCCTGATATTGTTGCAGTGTTAGGAGTAACAACCAAGGAACCTTCAAAGGTTCCAATAGCTATACTTCATACCATGGGAAAAAGTTGTGGAGCTTATTTCTTGCATAGATATTAACCCTAAAAAGGGATCATTGCATGCTGTTTGCCATACTTGTGCAATTAGATGACCATGGAATATTTTAATAAATACACAATAATATTTATATATATATATGGTATATATGCATACACAAATAATTCACTGGAATTCATGAGACCCAATAGGAATGATTACAATTTCAAATATTGAAATCTATGTAAATATTTAATATCTTATAGAATCTTATTTAGTGAGGGCATAAATATTTATACAACCTTATTTAAATGTTTCAAAATTTATTTACAGTATGTTTTGCCAATTAGGTTAATTTTATCCTCTGAAGCTATTATTTCACAACAAAATAGTAAATATATCACCAAATTATTTTGAAAATTATTTTCACAACCAAAAATGTAAGTAAAATTAAGCCCACTGTTAATATCTGATAGTAAATCTCAGAGAAATTGGGAGAAATTTTGTATTACAAAGAGGACAGACTTGCAAAATTCTGAATAGTGAAATTTTATTACATATTATACATGTTTAAGCACGTGAATATATAAATTCCTTGAAACTGAGAAGCTAGCCATTGAAAGTTAATTCCACTTTTTCTTTAGGCTGGTGTATTGTTTTAAACACTTCAACAAACTGAAAAATGAAGGATTTATTCTCAGTAATGAATGTCATGATCCCCAAAACAAATGTGATAAAACAGTTGAGAGCAGTGATATAGGGATTGCTAATTTATTTTTTTTTTTTATAGAATACAAACAGATCCTCGCCTGTTTAAGGCTCTCTGTATCTGGCTGAGATGCAGAATGCATGGCCCAATACTATGACACCTGCTGTGACTTTGCATTATGTTTCAAAATAATAGGTTCCTCTAGAGGAGTGAATGCCTTATACTATAGTAATTGATTGCAGGCATCAATACAGCAGCTGTTTTTGTGCACTCAGGAATATCTTTATTTTAGGATTGTTGCATTTTTAATAGCTTTACACTTTTTTTATAGCAGCTCCCATTATTCCTTAGTGGCATTATTTCAGAGGCCTCCACTAACAGTAGGGGAGGAGCTATAAAATTGAAAAGAAGGAACCAGTTATTAAATTTAACGCCTACTTTGCTATATAGATATAGATATCTGCTACTTGCTAAACTCCAGTGGATGGGTAGAAGTTGCTTAACTGCAGAAAACTCCTTCTGCAATTTTCATTATGAACAACATAAAATATAATACATAATTAAAATCTAAAAGACATGTGTATTAAGTAGGAATGCATCTTCAGTTCTAGCACTTAGTGAGCACTCAGAAGCCAAGAAAGAAGGGTCAGCACTTCTGTGAACTGCCTAAGCACTGCTCACTCTCAGCTCCTTTCACATTATCCTAGAAACCTTGAATTTGCATTTAATGTCCTCAGGGGCTTAGAATAAGTATAAGCATAGACATACTCATATTTGTATCACATTATTGAATTCAAAAATTTCTTACATTACAGTATGGGCTTTTCTGAAATGCTTTATGAACTTATTTCAGTATTATCTAATCACCTCTTCATCATTAAAACATGCATTCTCATGAGGAGAAAATATTTTTAATCTTGATTTCACACCTTTTACTGCTTAAGTGCTTTAAACATTTTTAGAATCTTTAATTTTCTAATAGCTTTTTAAAAGCCTTCCTGAGATTGAAATTTACCAAATGTGTATGAGGTCAGTTTTGAAACAGCCTATTTTGTTTCTCTCATGCCTCACTTAATGGGCCTATACAAAGTACAAGGAGAGTACCATTACAGAAAAAATAAAAACAAAAATATCCAACCATTCATAATGAGCAGGGGTTAAATTCTCAACTCCCTGGGTTAGACATACACTGTAATCCCATCATGTCTGGAATTAAAGCCTTTTACTCATAGTAGCAACAATTTCAGTTGGGTCATTTCACATAAATAAAAGTAAAAATAGGCCTTTGAGTAGGGAGGAAACAGGAGACAACAAGAGTTTTATCTCAGCCTATTTTTTAAAAGTAAGCCTAAGGCACTAGTGCTTTATTTATGGCGAGTTCTGTCCAATAAGGGGCATGAGAAGAGGAAGAGGTGTTTTTCCTAGGCAAGGGAGATTATTGCACTCAAAAAGATTCCTACAGTTTATGCTCTCGCAGCACGTGGAATGGCTGTAGCTAGAGGGTTGAGCAGCCTCACATCATCTTCCCGCTTTCAAATCCCACTGGGAAATTCCTGGAATCTAATCAGGTTTGGGCATTTACTACATGCCAAGCTGAATAGCCTAGGGCAGGACTGAAGCACTTCTAGGCAAATTCAAAACAGAGGCTTAAGGTGCTATGAAAATTTGATACAGAAAGTTCAACTTTCTACAGTATCTAAGAGCATGAAGGATACTGAGGTGCCCCCGGGGAGGGAAGTTTTAAAGATCAATATTTTGGATGGAGGCAGTTTTCCAAAATTCCATTTAAATGTGTTTCTGTCTGTTCACTGTCCTTCATAGATCATTTCTGCAGCTTTACTGTTCTGAGCATGAAGCACAGGACATCTAAGTTCTTTTCTCCCCTAGTGGTTGGGTCATTCAAGAATGACAAGAAGAAAGAAATGCATGACACTACCTTCCGTTGTCCCTCATCTTGAAACTGGGCAAACCTTTAATACATGCAAAGAGGAGAAAAAAGAACTTTCTCACTAACAATATTACCGTAGAATCATGGAATGGGTTGAGTTGGAAGGCACCTTAAAGATTATTGAGAAAGATCACCTGAGAGGCTGAGGGACTGGGGTCTTTTTAGTCTAGAGAAGAGAAGGCTGAGGGGGGATCTGGTGTTTATAAATACTTAAAGGATGGGAGTCAAAAGGATGGGGCCAGTCTTTTCTCAGTGGTTCCCAGGGATAGGACAAGAGGAAATGGGCACAAACCTGAGTATAAGAAATTCCATCTAAACATGAGGAGGAACTTCTTTACTTTAAGGGTGGCAGAGCCCTGGAACAGGCTGCCGACAGAGTTGGTGGAGTTTCCCTCTCTGGAGACATTCAAAACCCACCGGGATGCATTCCCGTGAAACCTGCTCTGGGTGGACCTGCTCTGGCAGGGGGGCAGGAATAGATGATCTCCAGAGGTCCCTTCCAACCCCATGTGATTTTGTGATTCTGTGATTCCAACCCCCCTGCCCTGGGCAGGGACACCTCCCACCAGACCAGGTTGCTCAAAGCCTCATCCAGCCTGGCCTTGAAGCCCTCCAGGGATGGGGCAGCCACAGCTTCTCTGGGCAACCTGTTCCAGTGTCTCACCACCCTCATAGTGAAAAACTTCTTCCTGATATCTAATCTAAATATAGCATCTTCCACTTTGAAATCGTCACCCCTCATCCTATCACTACATGCCCTTGTAAAAAGTCCTTCTGCAGCTTTCTTGTAGCCCCCTTATGAAGAAGAAAATAAATCTTTTCTGTGAAACTGTAGAAAAAAATGTTCTGTAGGGTGACAGAACATACAAATGCATAACTACAAGGTAGGATTTAAACGGATTTATTCTTTTCTACCCATATTATAAGTCTGCTTAATATAAACACATTTTTGGTAAAATGCTACATAGCTGCTCTAGTAAAGCCAAGCTAATATGCTGATTCTCTTAATACTGTGTGAACTGTTTATGTCCTGCTTCTAAATGTATATTAGCTGAGCACAGCACCGTGATAACCCAGATATATGTCTCTCAGATTTCAACCAGTGTGGATCCAGCCAATTTAGAATGCTCAAAGGATCTCATCTCTCTAGAGAGACATGCTAAGAGAAGAAAATTAAAGCACATAACTCATTTTACTACCCTTTCTTGCATTGGTGTATTCCACTCTTGACAAACTGATTGATGAATATTTTGAACAAGCCAGAACTGTAACTTTTTCAGCAACTTAACATAAAATGTAATTGTATGCTAATCTTCATTGTATGCTAATAAACTATTCTATAGAAAGGTTAAAAATTGTCATAATCTTTTATTTTAATTCCCAAATAGTCTTTTGCATTGTCAAACATAGTGAGGGAGATTATATTAAAAAAAAATGTTTACACACATTAGAGTGTAAAAAAAACCAATCATTTAAGCAATCTCACTTTTATGTTAGTTGAGACTTGCAGAATTTCAGGGTCTATAATTCTGAGACAGTCAGATCTTCTGCGAAACCATTGGGGAAACCTAAGTAAGCTTTAGAAACCCAAAATTCAACCTTCCTAGCTAGCCAGGGATAGCTGGGGGTCTGCCATGTGCATTCCTCCCTGCTGTGGAGTGCACTGACAAAAATGGGCAGTCTTGAAATGGCTTTTTAAAGATTAATGTCCCTGAGAAGATTTTATAACTACAGATCCTGAATTGATGTTCAGTGAAATTGATATTTTTGTCAGTTCCATGATGGGTAGACAGCTGTGACAGAATATTTTTATATATAATATTTTATTTGAAATATAGGAGAGCTTCTAAGAAAAAATGTATGTATAGAAGTAATATCACATATTAAAATGTATATTCATATCTAAAACTGCATAAATGTGTACTTAACAGCTGAAACTTGGAAACCTTGTATTCTAATCAGCTCTCCTCAGAAGTGTATGATCTACTTGCATTTTTGCAAAAAATCTGATATGACTTTTAGCAAGTAATTTATTTTTCTTCTTAATTTAGAATAGGGACAAAATAGCTTCTGTTTTTCCTTTGTCCTCTGTTTACACTGTACAAGCTGTGCAGCAGGTCTTTTAAGTATTGGCACAATAGGACCTATACTACAACAGGGCTTTAGTCTCAGCTGGAACATCTAACCATTAGTATGATAAAACACTGATAATAATACATATTCATTCAATGAACTATTTTCAAAGCATAGGACTTAAAAAACACGAAAAATCACAGAATGTATTGATGAAGCAGCTAGAGTCTGGGAAATACTTAAGACTAAGACAACTGTTGTAAGCAATTTTGTATTGTATGTTTCCCATCACTCACATCTGTCTTTATTAGTTCTTCAAGACATAAAGTTATAATGAGAATATTATTTAACTTTTTTTTTTTTGTCTTACATTAATAGAGATCTGCCATTAACAGCCATCTACTTCTTCATGGCAGCTTCACACACGGTTAATAAACTTTGGATAAACTTCAGCATTTTAGAAATGTTTTATGTTGCGGTGACTTCCAAAAAAATTGAATTGAATTTCTATCAAAAGCTGTTGCTGCTGTGTATATTCGAATATGAAGCAACATGCTTTAGGAAGATTAAGTAAAAAAACACAACAAAAATAATTTATAATGTTGCTTAATCAATAATAATAAGATTTAAAGGCTGTATAAAATGTTAAGTGATATTGTTCAATTCTGTCTAGTGAAAATTAGGTGAGGTAGAGGTATGCAGGCAAAATAGTGCAAGGAAAATGAGAGAGGATTTCTTAATTTGTCCAAGGTGTTTTGGAGCCTCTTAATTTATTTGAGAACTTTTTCATGTTTAAATTGACTGATGCTTTGGGAATCAGTTTTGCAAGACACTTAAAACTCTTAGCTGTCATGGGTGTTTTTAGATGCTGAAGTTATGAAAATCTGACAGGATGAGGTTCCTAATTATTAAAAGATCATGTTGATTTTTTTCAATAGCAAAAAACAGCTTATGGGGAATTATTCATTCTCTGAGCTTTGTAGAGAAAAGTAAAATCATTTCGTTCAGAAAACCTCAATAAGCTTTTAAATTACAATAGACTAGATGCTTAAGGTAATTTAAGCTGAACTAATCACATTTCCTAGGTGGTATTATTGAGTCTATATTATCATTGCACAGGTGTCCTAAGAGTTTCTAAAGTCTTTAGTACTTTCCTACTGAGATCAATATTGAAGTTCCTTTGACTTCAATAAGATCAGAGTTAAAACTACAGGATCCTTTTGAAAATTCCATTCTGTATGTCTGTGGTCTCCCAAATTTTTTAATGCAAAAATTTCTGCTAATGTCATCTTGACTTTCCAGATGGAAAAGAACAACATAAAGAAAATCCACAGTGGAATTTTTTGGTATCTTTCAAAGACACAAAACCAATTAAAATGAATTAAAGGGATTTGTTTTCTACCATCCACTGAATACTTTTATTGGATATTGGGCCTGATTTTGCTTCACTGGAAGTCAGTGATTTTTCCTTTTCTGGCAGTAGAAATAGGAGAAAGTCATTAGCTAACTAGAGTGAGAATCAAGAATGACCAGGAATAGAATGGCTGAATTTTGAAATAAGCATGACATTTTCAAAAGTCCATCTTAGCAATAATGGAAATGGCAAGACATTGATTTTTATTTTTTATATGCTTCATTTCTTAAACTGAAGAATAAACTTGTTTCATTCTGTCTAAGTCCAAATTCAATGTAAGAACAAATGAAACCACATTTGAAAGTAACCTGACAAAGAAAGAAGATGGAAATTATCAAAATTTTTAATCATTATTTTTCTTCTTACTTGGCTGGTAAAGAGATTAATTGTTTCAAGTTCTGATTATCAATTTGCATTTAGACAGTTTCTATCATCATTAATTATTAGTCATGAGTGGGAATCTCTAGCTGTTATTAATATTAAAATGTAACATAATCACCATTAAATTAATTAAGGAAATAATATGATAATGCAATACTGCGTACGAGTTAAATGAAACAACATCATCAGGTATTTAAGACAGAAATTTCTATGTATCAGAGCTTTAAAATTATTCATATCCTAATGGAAAACTCACTGAATCCATTAAGATTGATGGTTAAAATTTAGGAATACGGAAATCTAGGAGTCAAAGAGTTCTCCTAGATCTCAAAGCCCTGCCCCTCACACATGTTGCTCTTTCATAACTTTCCAGGCAAACTCTGCTTCTGACCTGTAATTCCATCTTCCTCCTCTCTCAAACTCTCCAGAATACAGAAGACACTCTTTATCATTTAGGTCCGTACTGGTTTTGCCTGGGATGGAGTTAATTTTCTATTTATTATTTCTGATTGTGATTATTGACTGACAAAGGCTGCAAATGTTATAGAATATGTATTTTTAAAAAAGAATTTGAGAAATCCGTCTTTTCAATTTCTTGAATGAATTCAGTTCTTAAATGGCTTGTCCGTACATTCCCTTTTTGTGTTTTAGTGCTCTCTTCAATTCTAGTATAGGGAAAAACACATTAGTTTATAAGCATTTTTTTAAACAGTAATGTGTAAATGGAACATGAAAATGTGCACTACAGAAAAAGATTAAGTTATACCATTCTGAATTAATTTACTGAAGGCTGTTTTCAGAAACTGGTATGTAATACAAAGCACTGAAATCCATGTTTAAACATATTAAGATGCTTGCTGCTATTCAGCCATTCTGAACATCTGCAGCCTAATTGAATTCTATGAAAGTTATTAATATACACTCAAAAATTAAGATGATATTTAAAAGCCAAAAGATACTGTAGCCGGTACTAAGTTTGTGTCAGATATACATTCCTCAGATTGGCTTAGGGAATAAATGACAAAAACAGATCATCCTAAACAAACTGGAACACTGTGCATAAATTTAATCTGTTCACTTTTGCAGGAAACAAGATTAAATTCCCATATTTCTTTGATTTCATGCACATATTTCTTTCAGAATCAATTTTTTTGTCTCCTCATTTTCCAAATCCAGACTAATAGAAGACAGTGGTTATCCTGATTATCGCTACTACTGAGTGGCCTTACATCTGCCAGCTGTCCAGAGTGATTATTGCTTTCTTGGGCCCAGAAGTGTAATATTTATTTTTAAGGAAGACCAGATTCAGTCATATACTGAACAGGCAGGGCTGTGTTGTAGTCCTCTCAGCCCACTCTGAAATCTGATTTTTTTCTTCCCAGGTAATATGGCTATTCCATGGGTTTGGACCAACTATGGCCGTGGGCTTATGCTCAGTCCTCAGAAATAGCTATTATCTTGAGCTTTCTTTTACAAGATTAGCTACATGTTTCCAGGAGGACTTCTTGCCATCTGTAATGGTCCCTATCATGGAAGACCACTTGCTACTAGTTCTGAAAGACTAGAGATGATAATAATGCAAACATATTTAAAAGCACTAATTAAACAGTTAATCAAATGTTCACTATTTATCTGCTTTTCTCTGCTGTACATTTTAAAAATATTAATTACCTTTAAACCTACTGGTTTAATTTAGCAATTTTCATTTTTGTCTGTTTTGTTTCCTTAACTTTTTTCACAGCAACTTCAGCTTATTTCAGATTTTCTTACTCATGTGCGATTTCCTTATATTTGAGTGTATGTGTATGTAAAAACAATCACAAAGAAAAATACAACCTAAAAACCTATCATAACATCAGTAAAATATTTCTCCCACTAACTTTAATAAGTTATTTGTGCTTTGGAGTCTCTAGTTCTGGACGTTTCAGATCACTTTTACGATACATGTATTTTTAAGAAATATTCAGTCTTTTGAAATTTATGGACTTTTTACCTGCACTGCTAAGGATTTCCTTCCATTGTAAGTCAAATGGTCTGAAGCCAGCCTTTAATTTCAGTACATTTTCCACTGCATAGTACCGTTAAGCACGTAACAGAGTACTGTTTGTATTCATTCTAGAAGTATTCATAACTGTTAAAGAACCAAAAGAAGCTGTAGGTTTAAAATGCACTAATGTAGCATTTTAGAAGCTCCAATTAATTGTTTAAATAATCATTTGGTGTTTCATTAGCACTATTATAATATTTTTCCATCTGCCCTTAAGATATGTCTACATTTTTTGGGTGACTGAGGCATAAAAATCACTAAAGTGGCACAAACCTAAGCAGGTTAATCAACGCGGTTAAATGCCAACCTGGGGTTAATAAGGTTTGACTGCAGCACCTCATGAATGTGGCTTGATTGCTTATCAAATAAATTGGGTATCTTTGCGCTATATTCTGCAAGCAGCAGTAGACCCAGTACAGATGTAACCTCATCATAAGCACTGCTGTGCTTTCCATGGTGTCTGGTACTAATATCTATGTATGCCATTGCCTTGGGGAGATGAAGGGATGGGTAATAAACTGAATACATTGTACCAGCCTAACCCCAAAATGCCAATGTGGGATGCTTTCTGTGTAGAGTGTGGCCAACAGGACAAGGGAAGTGATCGTCCCTGTGTACTGGGCACTGGTCAGGCCCCATCTCGAGTGCTGTGGCCAGTTTTTGGCCCCTCTCTACAAAAAAGACATTGGGGTGCTGGAGCAGGTCCAGAGAAGAGGAAGAAAACTGGTGAGGTGTCTGGCGAACAAGTCTTGTAAGGAGAGGCTGAGGGAGCTGGGGGTGTTCAGCCTGGAGAAAAGGAGGCTGAGGGGAGACCTTCTCGGTCTCTCCAACTCCCTGAAAGGAGGGTGTAGAGAGGTGGGG
Organism: Calidris pygmaea; assembly: GCA_003697955.1. NCBI lineage: Eukaryota > Metazoa > Chordata > Aves > Charadriiformes > Scolopacidae > Calidris > Calidris pygmaea. The sequence continues at coordinate 2,392,613 of QJSC01015167.1, read as the reverse complement.
GTTGGTCTCTTCTCCCAAGTCACAGGCAATAGGACAAGAAGAAACAGCCTCAAGTTGTGCCAGGGGATTTTTAGATTGTATATTAGGAAAAATTTTTACACTGAGAGGGTTGTCAAGCATTGGAACAAGCTGCCCAGGGAAGTGGTGGGATCACCATCCCAGGAGGTATTTAAAAGCCGTCGTGCTGAGGGACATGGTTTACTGGTGGTTTTTTTCATTGTTAGGTTGGTGTTTGGACTAGATGATCTTAAAGGTCCCTTCCAACATTGGCAATTCTATGATTCTGTGATCTGTATTCCAGCATTAATTTATACCAAACCATTGCACTTTCTAGATTTGAGTGGAACACCCTCTATATCCCCTTAGCTACATGTATATCTGCATGTATATCTGTTAATTGCTACGTTTGTAATGACTGAAGTTTTAGGACATTAAGATGGTTTCTTTCTAGGACAACTGTAACTGCAACACATAGCACAATATATGTGGGATAAGTTATTCCCTTAATGTTATTCTTCTTGCTCCCTCTCTCCACATCTTTGTCTGCAGATTAAAAATGTAAAGCTTCAAGTAATCCCTGAAAAAAAAAAAAAAGTTTACTGCAATATATAGCAAAATAAGCTCAGCAGGCCCAATTCATTAATTTTTTATGTGCTTTCTGTTAAAAAAGGAATTAATGAATTTACTCTGAGCTCTGACCTGAAACTCTCTAGCTCTCTTATTGCCTTCAAACCTCAAAGCTATTACATGTAAATTTTACAACAACCATGGTGTCCCTCAGAGATGTGCAGCCCCCAAAATATGCATTTTATAAAGAATAAAAGACTATCCACTTACAGTAGTTCTGGATCATAACAATAAATGCTTAGAAACAGAAAACAGTGATACAAGAAAAAGAAGTGAAGAATTTCCAGGGGGAGAGGTTTAATAAAAAATAACAGGCTAGTTCAGAGGACATTTTTGCTGTTCTCAACAGAAAGGGCATGCCTTCTGCAACAAAGTAGGCTTTGCCCAGTGCAAATGTGCCAATGCAAGCAGACACATTCAATTAATCCATATGTCAATGAAGTTAGATGCCCTGCTGTCATTGAAATGCCCACTTTCAATTTTTGGACTGTATTATATTAGCCTAACGTAATGTTTCTTCCTTACCTGCACAGATGACGGCAGTAGGCAAGGTAACTTACTTTTCCCTTTACACAAAAGTTGCAAAAGAAATAAGGTAGTAACAGACTGGTACTATATGTGCTGTGCTATGTGCAGGCTGAGTCAGGCTACATTAATATCAGGATTCTGAAACACAGTAATATTCTTAGGTTGTAATGTGCATTTGCCAAATGGAGTATAAACTTAGTACTCAATTTAACAAAACACTAAAGAAGCTTGCTACAGCATCAGGCTAATTATTATTTAAAATTATTTTGTTGCTCCTTGTTCAGCACTAACATTATTCATGATGAATTATTTGATTTTTATGTGATATGCATGGAATTGCATGGGGACTCCAGCACAATTTAGCATTCGTTTTTGTTCATAATTTTAGCAGAGAGACTTTTTAAAAAATAATGTTACTTCACATAATATTCTTCCTTACATGCTGTAAGATCCTATTCATTCTGCAACTACAAGGGTAGTTTTCATCGTCTGATTGCAAGGAAATATATTCAGGCTGACAAATTTTCACATCTTCCAGTCACTTATGTGCACTAACCACTGCACTCCAGGGGAATGTTTTTTTATGTCTCACTCTCTTCTGCTGGAGTTGTTTCAATTCGGATAAAAGGTTTATTGAGCCAAACAGAGTAAGCTAGAATATCAGTTTGAACCCCGGTTGTAGACATGCACCTGTGCTTATTCTTGGCATTTTCATTATCTATTCATTGTGGTTCATTTTCTTTCTGTCAATACTTATAGCATATACATATTGAGGTCTGTGACTGATCTAATGCCCAGTGGGATGAGAATAGTCTTTCTCATTACATTCGTGGATTTTGTAGAAGACCCTTGATGAATATGACTGTCTTTTTCCCTAAGATAGTTTGCTCCTATCAGTTTGGGAAGTATTATATATCTAGGAAGTACATAGGAGAAATCCTGGCAAGGAGGGATATACTAAAAATAAGACCACTTTTTCTTCTACAGCAGATATTTTCTCAAGTGTTCTAAAGAATATCACTTGGGCGGTTTAAATTCATCCATATATCTAGTCAAATTAATTATTGTCAGCAATATTCATAGTGAATTTTGCTCTTTTATTCCAATTCAGACATGACATTTTAATTTAGATTTTAAAAAAATAATAATCATCATTATTCTCCTCTTGTAACACAACACCGATTAACACAGCAGTGATAGTGCTAAAACTAATAGATGTTATACCAAGTAGTTATCAAGACATTACATCTACACATCTTTTGTAATTGATTATTATTTTTGTAGAGTGAACAAATCAATGACCTTAAGACAAGGATATTTGTGTCACTACATCATGTTGATAAACAGTAATGGTTCAAAGGAAACCATGGTTCAAAGGAAACCACAGTTCAAAGGCTGCTGAAGAAAAAAAGAGCTGTTAATATCTTAATAATTGCTAACAAGTGCGAGCACAAAATGAGAGCAAGGTTTTAAAATGTACCTGCAGGAGGCTCCGGAGCTGTCAATAACAATTACCAGTGGTCAGTAGCTGGTCATTGAAGTGATACAAAATATTGGTGGGTGACTAAAACTGATCATACGGTGAACAAAGAGAAAAGAACCAATTCAACGTTGATAAAATTTGACATACACAGTAAAACTTAGATGTGGCAGATTCAATCACTATGTTGCTAATTTAATAAATAAAGAGCAAGTGAATCGATTGCGTTAGAAAACATACAAAAATAGACTCAGCAAACCTAAGAGCAAAGAGAATTAAACACCTCCCTTCAACAACATATCCTCTGAAGATCTGGAATCAGGGATGAAGATTGTTTGTCACCATCCGCTGGACCCCTTTTTCCTGAGGTAACATCAGGGCTCTGAAGGCACTGCAGACCTGAGTGTCCCTGGCTCAGGTCTCCTACCACCTACCCAGGGACCAGGACCCCATTTCACCCCTGTTTCAGTAAACTCTTTGCTCCACACAAGAGATATTTCTTCTTTAGCCCACATACATTGCACTACATTTTCAGTCTGGTTCCCTCACCGTCAGGTTCAGCAGATGCTGAATGCAGCCCCGACACAAACCACCAGCAGCCTGCGGTGGCTCATTAGTGACCAGTGTCTCTACTGCTTCCTGCCTTCATCTAAAATTGTAATATCTAGAGAATGATTTTGAATATCATCAAGAATATTGTTTCACCATTTCCTACTACTTGCTGGTGGAACTGACGTGCTAGAAAGAGCATACGCAAGGTCTGATGGTCTCTGTTTTGCCAAATAAACACTAGGAATTTTCTTTATTTCTGGCTTTCAGAGTAAGTCCTGCAACAGAACTCCTATTTCAAGGGTAAACTCACTCTCCCTCCTAAATCCAGCTGAACAAACCAAAAAACAGCAGACTGACCATATCTAGTTTACTGGCTGAGAACAGATTCTGCTCCACTCCATACTGTGAACTATACCTGAGCAACATTTAAGGGGAGGGTATTAGTAGGCAGAGAGCAAAACAAGCCTGAGACTATGCCAACAGTTAAATAGTATGAATTAACACATGCCATAGCTTGAATCTTGCCCTGGCCCTGTTTAAGTTATTAGTACAGATGCACCTGTGAAGCCAGAGGAAAATTTCTAAGTGATAAGTATGATTCTTTCAGGCACTTATCCAGTTGTGCAGTCTTTTTTTGTTTTTGTTTTTGTTTTTTCCGTTTTATTTCTTAACCATTATTTAAGAAACATATCCTGTTTTTTAGGGAAAAAAAATAGGCACAGAACAATAAAATAGCCACAAAATGCAATGGGAAGTTAAGCCCAGATCCACAGTGTTCATACACCTCATGAGATCAAGCAAACAAAACTTAAGGCAAAAGGAGAAAACAGAGCAGTGGTGCAGCAAGGACGGCTCGAGATTACCTGAAGAGGTTGCTTTTAATGATTGCATTGAAAGAAGCTGCTCTACGTACAACTGATGTTCAGACTTTCCCTATTGTAGTTAACTGATTTCACAACAGAGAACAAGCTTGCATTGATTTTTTTCTCTTAATTATTGTTTTGATCTATTAAAATGCATTGGAAATAGATTAGCTGCATTTGTTAAATATTTATTGTTATTTCATCTGCCTTAAAATCTGAAATGTAAGCAATTTGTCGCTTGTGCTGAAAGGTCTAATTTTAGCACAGCTTTTGCATTCTTTGCTGTCGAAATGCAGCTGTGTAGCTGTCAATATTCTCTAGTGAGATACAACAGACATCCATAAATCATGCATCCCCTCAAAACTTTACGAGATGTGTGGACCCGAGAAAAAAAACATCACGCAAAACCTGGTGTTCTCTACCAGATCCTCTGCTGAATCGTTTTAAAAAGCAGAACAAAAAATTAGCTAGTTAGTATCCATATCAGGTAAACGGACTGTCTGCTTGTAGAGAAGATGTTTACTTCCAGTCCTTATCACCCTTGTTTATTCTGCTCTCCAGACTGCTTAGCAATACCTAGAATTCTCCTGAAGTGTACAATCCAATGAAAAATAATTATTTGGCTGTTGCTGTTATTGTGGAACTTCAGGGAGACTTTGTGGTTATTCTTCTTTCCTAGTTGCATGTGGAACTCCATGAGTCCGTAGGTGTTACTTCCTAAACTGTCACCCTTTGATTCATCAAGTAGTTAAATCACATGTCCACTTCTAATGTCTAAAATTTAATTTTGCTCATCTGAACTGTGTTGTCTCTACTACAGCCTCTCAGAAGAGTACTTTGATAGGTAACTTTTGTGTTTGGGAGTGTCTCTCCCTTAGTCTTTCTTTTTGAAGTGATTCCATTAAAAATAAGCATAAAGTGGATGACAGACTACATACAATTCCTTTTTTATTTGTCATTAGGGTACTAATCTGAGCTCTGTAAGAACTTCTCAGACTAAGCTAATGAATATTTAAGTACTTGATGTGGAAAATCAGCATGTGTCTACCTAGCCAGAATTTGGGGTATATCAAGTTTTGCTCTATGCTCTTTCAAGTTGCCCTACAAGGCAACTGTGAGCAATTCTACTGCTCTGCTGCTTGTGACACTGTCAAACATACACTGTCCTGTTTGTGTTGTAGTGCATTTATTGCACTTAAATTGACGGCATGATGAAAAATAAGATTTGATGGTTGTTCTGATTTACTTCATGTCCCTTTTTGAAATTTCAAGTTCATTTAGCCTGGCTTTCTTTCTTTTTTGTTTCTTTATCCCTCACAAGTAGCTCATGATTTCTGAACTCCTGTAGACTTCCTTCACAGTATTGAAATGTTTCTTTGGTAACAAAAGACACAAGAACAAAACAAGAACTAAGCAGCGCTTTAGGAGCAAGACTCTGTTGTCAAACCTGTGTCAATATTTCATCACCCTTTTTGTAAAAAATTTCTTCCTTATATCTTGTCTAAATCTGTTTTTTTTTAGTTTAAAGCCATTACCCTTTGCTCTATCGCAATAGGCCCTGCTAAAAAGTCTGTTCCCATCTCTCTTGTAGGCCTTCTTTAAGTACTGAATGGCCCTTCAGCCTTCTCTTCTTCAGGCTGAATAACCCCAACTCTCTCAGCCAGTCCTCATAGGAGAGGTGCTCCAGCCCTCTGAGCATCTTTGTAGCCCTCCTCTGAGTCCGCTCCAATTTATTTTTCTTTCACTAAGGCCATTGTGAGAGTGTGTGTGGGAAAAAAAAAAAAAGGGAAAAGGGGATTTTCATGATTCCTGAGTTCATTTACATGTTTTTTCTGTGTGCAGTGTCTTAAGACTGTAATATGTGAGCTCACTCCTATCAATTGTCTTCCTCACCTGAAAATAAAACATATTTCATGATAGCTTTATTCTGCAATACTACTTTATTGATTTGCTATGATAATGAACACTGCATGTAGAAAACATTATATGTTCTATAATTACCTTTTCTCCAAAAGATGGCTGCAGTGACTGATCTTACTTCATGTCCTAAAAGTTCTAGAAACAGGTTTTCTTATCATATACTGGGTAAGACAGTTTTATAAACATATACTTGAATTGTGTCTACTGGTACAATACAGATGCAACATCTTGATTTTTCACATCTCTTTTGTGAAGCTCAGGTGACCACTTAGTTTTCAAGTTTTATCATACCTAACTTAGAAAATTATGACAAAAAATGACAAAATTATGACTTTTTGGAGACCTCGATCAACTAGTCACAAATACTATCAAGTGTTATCTAAAAATGTTTTCAGATAGTCGCTTATAACAACACCTAGACATCCTCCACAGATTTGTGACTATAAGCAAATATTATTAATCTTGAATATTTTATTTTTCTGATTTTCTGATGCATTTTGAATGATTTTTTTTTTTTTATTTAAAATGATTGATAAATCAAATAATATGTGTCCATGAATATTTTGAAATATTTAGGCTTGTAGTTCTGTTGACAGCATCACTGTAACTTTTCTCTTGGTTAGATACAACATTATTCTCACTTAAGAGACAATTTTTCTACAGCTGCAGGTGGGGATTCCATAGTTCTGTTTTTCTGTTTCTAAATCATCAACCCAAAATGAGGCATAGCCAAAGCAGATAATATCCTGAGATGGAAATAAAGAATTTTTAGTGAAAGTACAAGTCTAGGCCAAGTAATTTCTTAATTGCTTGGCAGCAACCTCAAATTAGCATTCTAACGTGTCCTATAGTTTCTATATTTTACTATGCAAACACAGTACAGGCTACAGGAAAATAGAAAAATAGTCCTTTTGAAGCTGATTTTCAATTTTTGTTATTTGGGGGACTGTCACAAATCTGCAGGTGACTCAGTTTTCTAGTCAGATAAGTTCCCAGTATGCCAAGAGTTTCATTAGAATTCCTGAAAGAAGGGATCACTCTAGTGGTCTTTATGCGTACCCTTGGAAAAACATAGAAAATATAAATAAACAAACACATTCAGAATACTTTCAGACTGTGTCTCATTAATCTCATTTTAGAGGGAAATCAAGCCATTGTAAGCTGTTTTTTCCAAATATTTATAAAATGTTATATGGCAAAGCATGTAGCTTTTGTGAGAAAAATATGGTAAGACCTGGAGGGTGGAAGGGAGCTTTTTTTTTTTTTTTTCCCAAACAGAACAGTTTCCTGTCCATCTCTCTGTCTGTCCCTCCTTCTTAGATAGTGTCCAAGGTAAAAATATCCAGGACAATAAGAGAAATGCAGTAGAGTCATCCCTCCCATGGCTTGTTATTAGATCCTTGGGGTGTTTTCCTTCTGCCGGATGTGTTGTCAGGTCTTTCGAAACTATGCTGCAACTGGCACGGCTGTGCTGGTTTGGTCAGGGATAGAGTTAATTTTCTTCATAATAGCTAGGGATATTCCATGCCGTATGACATCATGCTCAACATATAAAGCTTGGGGAAGAAGAAAGAAGAAGGGGGGCATTTGGAATAACGTCACTTGTCTTCCCAAGTAACCCTTTCACATGATGGAGCCCTGCTTTCCTGGAGGTGGCTGAACACCTGCCTGCCGATGAGAAGTGGTGAATTAATTCCTTATTTTTGCTTTGCTTTACCTATTAAACTGTTTTTATCTCAACCCACGAGTTTTCTCACTTTTACTCTTTTGAATCTCTCCCCCATCCCGCCTGTGGAGGAGTGAAGTGAGTGGCTGTGTGGTGCTGAGTTGCCGACGGGAGTTAAACCGTGACAGACTAACGGTGCTAATCACTGAGCCACAGTCTTACACATGTGCAAGAGCTAAGCAAAGAGATACAAAGTCAGAAGTTTAAGTCCAATGCTAAGAAAATAAGTAGATAAATGCATGAAGGAAGTTTGTGCTGGCTAAATATAGTTAAAACTAGACAAAGGCATCGCCTCTCGACTGCCAGCATTGTGGAGAAAAACACTTCAGTGGAGAAACTGCTAGATCTAATTCTGCTTATCAGGTCTGGCAAAGTGTGAAAGTAAACAGATGTGAGTTTGACCTTTCTGTTGTAATTAGAGAAGACATTGCATTTTTATTGCATGTCTCCAGGGTTAGGAGTATTCGCATAGGAGTATCTGAATGTCTGGGGTCAGAGATGCTTTACAGGTTGGCAGCTGCATCTCTTTGAAAGTCAGCAAATGATTAATGTGATTAAGTAGCTGTAGAAAGTATCTGAACTGAAGCATAGTTTTTCGCACACAGTGATTCAGTAGCAAGCCCCAACATTCTGTGGTTTTGGTATTGGAGCGGGATGTGTTTTCAGCAGTCTTTAAGCTCATTATTTGTGTGAGATTCATTCTTTTCCCTTAAACATCTTTTTTTCCCCATGACCTCTTTCTAAATAATGTGACTGGCATACTGCAGCACGACTGTTAGAATTGTCATGGCTTTTAGATTGTCCCTCTATTCCATATAGTTTATAGTCTTAATCCAGAGCGTCTTAATCCAGAGCGTCTTAATCTAATCACAGATTTCATAAATTCATTGGTACCAGTGCTTCATTAAATCAGACTATTCAAGGGAACATTCTACAGCCCTAGGAAGTCATCTCTTAATCTACACTGCTTTGTTCCTCCTCCTCCATTTGTTGCAACAAGCTATTCACTGGTGTCATTTCTCTAGTGAATAGGATAAAGGCTTTAAGATTCAAAATCCATGTTTTCTATTTCTCGCTTTGTCATTAACTTGCTACATTATTTTACAAAGCTTTCTTAACTCTCTGTGCCTTCTATTCTTTTTGTCTTGCCTATTTAGACTGTAGGCTCTTAGGTACAAAACCCTTACCAGAACAAAGTCTTAATCTTTAGGTGTTTGTTTTCCAAGGTAGAAATAACAGCATTCAGTAACATCAGTTCTGAAAGTAGGCACACTGAAATTGGTGAGAGCTTTTATGTTTGTTTCAAAGTATGTGACCATGCTCAAAGGAATGATTGTGCTGTTCCATACGATAAAATACTGAAAACACACCTGGAAGTTATATAGTTGTCTACTGCAAACACTTACCATCAGAATTGGGAGAGATTTCTTATTTTTCACTATTTACCAGTATGTATGAGTTGCATGACTTCTTTTCATCGGAGGGTGCAATCCAGGAAAAGGGTTTAAGGGTCTACAACTTAGCTGTAGAAAATATATTTTCTGAGGTGGATCTGAAAAAGAAATAAAAATGCAGTGTTTGTTTTTTAGGTGCCTTTAAAACATTTGTTGTGGAAGGTAAGGTACTGTAAAACAAGAAAGAATTTGATAGGCTGGATGGGAAGTTTCTCATAGCTTACTCACAGAATACTAAGCTTCTCTGTGAAATCTGATCTCAGTCTGATCCTTCACTGGAATGTAGACACTCAAAATGGGAATGCAAGTATATTTGGGATCTAAATTCTAGAATTTGTGCTCAGAATGAAAGACTGATCATTATAAATGATTATTATAAATAAGATAGCCATCACATACTATAAATACTGTCCTATGCAAGGAGTCAACAGGAGATGAATAGAAACATGCAGCCTGGAGAGTAAAGTTGTATCTACATCAGAATTTTTAGTTTTGATCTTACATTTTTGAAGAAAAGGTGAGATTTTTTACCTACTGCACCCTGGCTCACATTGTCTCAAGAGGGCACAAACAGAATTCCTTTTAGATAAAAGTTGATTCCTTTTAGATAAAACTAAAGATAGGCTCCTGGAGCCCACCTAACACACTCCAGGTGCTGGCTCACATTCAGTCCTTGCTGCCACATCACAGAGCACCATGCATAAGCATGGATTTTCTGAATGCACATCATCAACACAGTTTAATTCTACTGCACTACTTGATAATGTAAATGTAGCCTCAAGCTCTGTCAAGAAAGGTAAGATACGGACTTCAGCCTCCAGACAGATTCTCCAAATTCAACTCTTTCATTTTTTATTCTGTTATGATGTAGCCACCATCACTGTTTTAAGATTGAACTTCATATTGTCAGAGAACTGATCTTGACACCCTGCACTCAGCCTACACTGATTGTATCTGTAGAACGTGTCCTTTAGGGGAGAGGTACTGTTCTGCTTTTTCCTGAGCTCCAGGACAACTAGACCAGGAGCTACGCAACTCTTAGGCTGTGCTCAAGTTCCCAGCACACAGGGAAGTGCAGTTGCAGGGCACAGAAAAACTGTCACAGTGAAATGAAAATCAGCACCTGGGCGTGACAGCAAAGGAGGGAGCAAGTTATTTGGTTTCATTTTGCAGTAGGGTGTGCTTCAGGATCCACAGCTACTCTTTGATACACAAGGTCATATTTCCTACCTTTTTTGTTTCCCTTTTCCCAGCATTCCTGGCTAAACTATCAGATATACAGAACTTTGTGCTCCTTCTTTCATCCTTTGTTCCACACAATTTCTCATTACTTTAAATACCGCTTCACTCACTACTTTATCTAAAAGGCTATTTAGGCTATGAAAATACCCCACCGCACATAATTTTCTCCTTCTGAATTCTCTCCCCCACTCCCCCTTACATTACTCCCCATATTTTTCCTCTTCTTCCCACTCCTTTGTTGTTTATCTGCTGCTTTGTTCCTTCTGCTTTTCTACTCCATTGTATTACATTTTGTGTGTGGGCAACAAAGCAAAATGACAAAATTTCTGATCTCCAAAGAGCCACTTTCACTTTCCCACCTCCACACAGAATGGAGAAATCCAAACCAGCACAACAACAACAACAAAAAAGACAACCTGCCTGTACACTGTATCATCACATTCTGCCCCACTTTGAACTTCCCGTAGTCAACTTTGAGCTCCACCAGCTCCTGCAAGTACAAGATGTCAAAGAACTTAGGGACAGCTTTAAAGATCATAAATCGGAGGATGAGGTCTTTCCTGGAAGAAATATGTCATTGAGATCAACTAAAAAGAAATACATACATCAGGTATTTGTCCCTACCTCCTCCCAAACTGATGGGGAAATAAAGAAAAAAATATTTGAACAGTCCATAGTAACCACTAATCAATATTTTCTTACTACAGTCAGGATCCTAGGATTAATTAAAGTGATTAAATCCCAGCAATGCCTTTGTTTTGCAGAAATATAGGGGGGGGAGAGAAAAAACCACACCCTTCCTTCCCAAAAAAGCAAACCTGGCTGAAGAAGGAAGAAAAAGATCTATTTTTCTTCCCCCTGTTTAAAGTGTGCCACAGAAAGTATGACAAATCCCTTAAAAACGTAAGTGGCTGACCTTCTCTCATCTGCTTGTTTCAGTTGTCGTTTATAAGAGGAGTATAGCCCCCACAGCTTTCATCATCACAGACACAACAGCACATCCATATTTGTCTCTAAATATGTTCCTTTGCTGTGTAATCAGCACACAAGTGTAAAGTGCAACTATTATAAATGAGTTAGTGCGTTCTTCCTTTGTTTCATTTATTTCTTCTAACCACTTCTCATTCTTGGCAAACGTATATGTTTCAATATGCTTATTTAAGAACCTTTTCCAAAAGACCCTTCTGTTCTTTTTTGCTAGGACCAGACTGACATGTAGGGAGGAAAAACATGACACCACCTTCTCCGCCAACAATTCAAATAGGAGCCAAAAGGTATCTTGCATTAGCACTTAAAGGAGAGATATCTATTTAAAACTGGTGAAAATGATGAAGGTGTTATTTTATTTCAGTTCATCTTCATAAGGGCCCTATTTCTTAAAGATCCACACTGGTATCTGCACTGTAAAAGTCTCTCTCCCTACTCTACCCTGCCATGTGTCTCTCATCTTCAGCTTAGAGTACTATCCAGGGTAACATCCATTACGGAGTATGTTACACTCAAAATTTTATTATGGACAAAAAGGAAATATAGTTCTTGTTTAAAGCCAAACTTT